>OY728146.1:1861128832-1862378832 GCA_963277665.1 Viscum album | reverse complement strand
ATATTATATATATTTTGTTCTTTTTTTTATTATTTTTATTTTTCTTTTATAGCATGCCTTTATGGTTTTCATTATGGGTAAACACAATAATTTCATTTGAGAAAGTGCGGACTACCTCCCCCTCAATATGATATGACTTGTTAATTCCATACATGGGGAGTATAAAGGATATATTTAATGGTATTATGTATTATATTATACTAGAATTATAATATACCAATGAATCATTATCTTTTATTTCCATTAAAATAAGAAATAGTAATGAAAGTAGCGTTCATTCGTACGTGTAGTTTACTGTCTCTATAAATAGTGAATTTCATTTCTTACCTCCAAATGAAATGTACTGTCATAAATATATATATATATAGGATATATATGATATATATGATATCTTGATAATGAATACCATTCTTGATATAAGAGACTATTGACAACATGGGAAACTTTTAAATTTAAGGTGGTCATTTTTTACCCAGGTACCAAATATCGACAAAATGACGATTATTAACTTAAATGATTACATAATGTCTATAACATGGTAATAATTGATATAAAAGAACTAATAAATGTGAAAATGGTTTTTAAGAAATTAAAAAATTACCTTTAGTTATTTATTCAATATATTAAAGAACGAAGGGATCAAGTCGGAAACGAGGTAAGGGACTTCATCTCAATCTCCAATCATTGAGGCATATTCTGTTTTAAGACACGACATTCTTTTATACGCTGTATAAAAACCCTTTCCATTTCAAAGGTAATATTTTTCTATGAATCATTTTATTAAACGACAAAAAATAATGTTTCTTTTATTATAAGCGGTGAAAACGACCTTTCTGCCGCCATGAGTATTATTTGATCTTTGGCTTCCTTAACAAGTCGTAATGTTTTTTTCAAGGAAAATAAATACCATATACTCTTTTATGTATTTTGTTATTGATAATGGTTTTGATAATGGATTTGTTATGTCAATATATTTATGTGATATATTGTGATTAAAATGTGGAAATGTTTTATTTCCTTTATATTTGTTTTATGTGTAATGATTTTATAATGGTACATGGACATTTGACGGGTGGTTACATGATAAACCAAATAACCAGTGCTACCATGATAAACCAGGATGAGTGGTTAAGTTATAACCTCTAATTCATTGGCTATGGAAGTTAGCTGTATGGCTATACCATTTAGTGATATGTGTGGATGTCGACCATGTGGTTATTCCATTTAAGTATGTTTATGTCCCAATTAACCTTTATGTGTTATGTGTTATTTATATGGGTTTTATGGTAATATTTTTGTTACAAAAGGGTTAATAGTGATATTTTATTTAGTGAAGAGTATTTACTACGACATAAAGGTGAAAAGTATTACTTATGTTAATGTATTCATGGTTTAATTACTGTTTTGAAAAATAACAGTTTTCCTTCCTTGTGTATCCCTTACTGAGCTTTTAATGCTCATCCCATGTTTTTTAAATGTTTTTCAGCGGACATAATGTGAAATAGGGTCATGGATGGCATCAAGGAAAATTAATGTTGTCTTAAACATGGAACTTGACATGAATCTTTTTTTCAAGAGTTCTAGTTTTGTGAAAAAATGGTAACTGAATAGAACTATCTACTTTGTATTTTCTAAATGAAATGTAATAGTTTTGGCCTAATTCTCTAAATCACTAATCCTGAATAGATCCTTAATGTGAATTATTCTTTTAATTCATTATTATGTAATGTTTTATGGCCGGGTCATTATAACATTATTCACTATAGAATAAATAATAAGATCGAAATATCAACAAAGATCATTTGGTAAATAAAAAACCACGAAATTATAAAAAATTATTCCAAACTAATATAGAAAAAAAATTGAATATTTTGATCACATATTCTTTCAAGAAAATGTTAACATTTCTCTATAAATATCATCAATCACTCTTTATGAGTCATATTGAAAATGTATATTGAATAAAAATATAATCATCATTATATGAAAATTATTTTTATAATTAAAAAAAATCACCTTAATGATATATTATAATCATATATTATTCTAATAATTAATATAATATTTAGTTTTTTAATGATTATTATAACAAAATCACTATATAAAAATATAATTATACAACATAATTATCAAATCTCAGTATTTAAATAATTAAATTATTTCACATAAATGATTGGAATAATATAGTTCTTTGCATGTTTTAGGATATAAAATTTAAAATATGACATTGAATTAGAAAATTTGAAAATTCCTCACATTTAGGACCTGGAACGATAAATGGATATTTTGGATGAAATTTATTTCTCTAAATTTAGCCCTGATTTGTCCTCTACATTTTTTCCCCATTTAAAATTATATTCAAATAAAATAAATTCATTTTTCTTTTATAAATTTTGTATAGTGTCTCTATCCATATTTTTGACATGAATGAAAATGTTTCTTCATTCTTCCATGGTCTTTACCACCCGGAATCTTAAAATATTTCACCTTTCTCTACTTTGGTGAGTTTGAGAGTTGGGTAAGGTACGTGTTGATAATATTATGTTATAATACCAGATTAGGTAAAATAAAAATATATTTCTCTTCAATAATCATCCCATTCATTTTCAAAGAGTCACTTGATTATCCACTATATTCAGCATTGACGTCATTCCACGTATTTCGTTCATTTAATAAAATAAAAAATTCCAATGGGAGAAAAAATAATTTATATGGTTTATAAATTTTGATAAATTCTTTTAATCATTAGATACTTATTTTTATCCTAGGACTTCTATGTTCATAAGTTATTCAAATCCATTATGACAGTTCATAAATAAAATTTCAATTAACCCAAACATATCCATCATGAATGTCAAACAAACTACATAGTAAAGGTACACTCATCATGAAATGGAATGACGTAATAAATATACATTAACAACTATTTCTATGGTTAATAAATAAAGATTATTCTGTTCCATAACCACATTCATTTGTAGTATCCATATGGAGATGTATTTCAAGGATAACCACATAATCTCTAACTTAATATGACATTAGTATATTATCATATATATAGGCTTCTCAAATGTTTTTTCAGTAAAAGTATCTTAACATAATATATAATGATATCGACAATAATGATTTGATCCATAATATAAGGATATAGCTTTAAAATTTTCATAATCTGGAGTTTTGTGTTTTGAATTCATTTTTATACATTGGACAATATTTACGATTTATAGTTTTAGAGAATTTGTCTATCAGAATTACATAAATACACATTACCTAATAAAATTTACAATTCCTATGAGTATCCAATTTTACCAAAAAAAATTTTGGTATAAAATGTTTTCATCTCCATAAATATCTTCAAAATATTCATTTAACCTCATCTTTGTCCCTACTCAACCATAAAATTTTAGAATGTGGGATAATCATAAAATGATTATTAAAATACAGATAAAAACAATAAAAATAACTATTCGTATAAAAAATACCTATAAAAGACATTTAATTTCTCAAATTATACTTTGGGCTCACAATAAATAATTCATTACCCAAGATGATATCATTTCTACAAAAATAATTTCAAAAAATATTTCGTAAGAAATCATAAAGGAAAAGAAAATCTCAATAATTTTTATTTGAAATCATGAAAAAATAAAGGTATTTCATTCATGAAAAGGTAATATATTTCACCCTTATAATGTAACATAAAAATTTCTGTATGAATAAGCTCGCAATTTATCACACGAGAGAATAACATAATGAAAATAGTATCTAAATATCTTAGAAATATAGAAAACGTTGAAGCAATAGAAAACATGAAAAAAATAATATATTGTAACACCCCGACACCATTTACCTAGAGTTGGTGTATTATTTTAATACATTGGCATGATTACAAGGAATCAAGTCCCGAAGGACCGATCAGTTTAGTAGTCTTGTAAAATATATTACATACATGAATGTCAAATTATAGTTTATAACATACAAAACAACATAAATAATCCATTATGAACGCCATTATTCCCTTATCATAACCATTCATATCAATCACAATACACTTCTTGGAATCCTGGAAAAAATAAAACATAGTAAGGGGTGAGATCAAATGCTCAGTAAGGATAACAATACAGTGGAAACTTTCATAAATAAGAATAAAAATTTAAGGCAATGTATAACTAAAACAAAATACATTTAAACTTGAAGTTCAACATAATATGTCAAAAATAAAATGAAGTAATTCCATTTACTTATTCATATGGATATTCTACTAGTCGAATAATCACATGCCATATCACTAACCACTTTCATAATGATGGAACGCATAATGCCAGACTATCATAAACACATATCCAAGGCCTTGTTCCAAGACTACAAATAATATTTTGTCAATGTATTCTACCAAGACACAAGTTTTTCTCATGAGACCTACCGATACATCGAGGAGATATAGCGGACTCCAACAGTCACTTACTAAGTCCAATGCATTCCTCAAATGAAAAGGCTTAAACATTACATAAAAATTTTTATTAAAACTATCATACTAAATGTCAATAAATTATCCCTAAACCATAATGGCATTAAAATAACACATCCATAGTCAAACATATCACAAAACCTTCAATACAATATAGATGATTTTAATTATAATAAATAAACCTCAATTAAAAATAATATCCTATAAATGATGCTGACATAGTTGAAAATGATGAGTAAAACATTTTGAGGAAAATATCCTTTTTTTTAAATCATTTAACAATCAAACATTTATAAAGGAGGTAATTTAAAATATATTTTTGAATCAATGTTTCCCATTCCACTTTTAATCTTTTGAATAGAATTATCATTTCAAAACATTAATGTCTACATAAATCCTTTAAATTATTTTTGAAAACATGGACATTAATTAAAAAGGATTAGAAAGATAAATCTTTAAAACATTTAAAATTGTGATATTGATAAAGATTAATTCTCACAAATCGTTAAAATATTCATTTTGAGATAAATTTTATGAAAATGGACATGGATGCTAAAAATGTCCCATAAATACTTACACATAAACAATCTCAGAAAATAATGAGAGTGAGGAATTACGCTGACCAATTTGTTAACTTACGAAAAATATACTCCATGAAAGAGGTATCATAAAATGAATATGTAAATACACATAAATTAAGGTGTATGACACAAAGAATACAATTATGGGCAGTACATACACCACATAAAAGGTAATAGTGGAAATATGACATGAATCTCACGGGAATAAGGAGTGAGATGAAAACCCCTTCTTTGCACTTTCATTTAGTCGAGGGTATGTTTATCCTCTTTTATGAAGACCGTAGTATGTTATTAAATTATATAAGAACCATAATAATATTTATGATTTCATATATTATACATTTATTAATTTATACTACCCATTTAATAATAATTTCCGTGTTAAATTAACATTTCAGGTAATAATCGCTTTCTTTATCATACATGTTTTAACATGTTACTCTTGATTGTATCACTTATATCATGATTTAAATACATAAAAAATATAAACCATGATTTATATATCATATATATTTACAGTATAAATATTTATAATAGACATATATATGTAAAACACCGTTTATGGAGACGGTAGTCCGTACGTATGTATAAACATTGTTTCAATTTTCATAACGTATTGAACGAAACTAAGTGAATATAATATATTTAAGTACATATATATATATATATATATATCTCCAATAGAATTACTATTTCATATATTACAAACATATTACTAATATATATTTTTATAATCGTCGATGAATGGTGAATTTGGAAATGAATCTCATCGCGTCGTGGAAACTGTAATCCATTCGTACGCACGAGCGACAATATCATTTCATTAAAGGTATGGAATTGGATGGTATATTAATTTAACATAGAAATTATAATGTTATTTTCATTATTAATATACATATTAGTAATCATTATATCCATCCAAATAACATAGTGTTGAATCACAAATTACACCACGACGTAGAGACGGTAAGACGTATGTACGCACGCATGGTGACATTATCATTCATAAGATAGATATAATATTGAATATAGTTGTTAAATATTTATAATAAAATCACAGTATATAGAAGATACTGGTTTTATTATTTTATAATGGAAATAACAATGAAAAAATAAGTGGAAGAAGAAAAAAAACTTGAAAGAGGGAGGTGAAATCATTATCTCTTCTTCGGGTTCTTCCTTTTGATTTGATAAAAATAGATTTATAGGTTTTCTTTCTGATCAAACTAATACCTCTAGGTTTATTTGAGGGAATTTTTAAGGATATTTTGGTAGGGTTTGGACGAGAAAAATGGATTTGGTGGTGTGATTTTGTTAGAAGGGGAAGTGCCCATTTATAAGATGGGTGAGGGTCACTTTAGGAAAACATGGAAGTAATAATTTATTATACAACACTATTCGGTTTATAATGGGTAAAAATGAATTTAATTAAAGAATTAGGTGGTTATGGGTCTAAATCCTCTCAACGGATAGGTTTTATAAATGTTTAGCTTAACATTTTAACCTTATCATTTAGATTTAACTCTAAGTTAAATAGTTTATCTTTTATCGTGTCTTCTCGTATTATTACTATATATTGTTAATAAACATGCTCTAAACTTCCAAGAGATCCTCAAGTGGCTAATTGATAACATTTATAATATAATTTAAGCCATTTTTCCTAACTATACATTTTTAGGAATATTATATCAACCAATAATATAGTATTTGTTTTAAATATTAATTTATGTCAAATTTGACACTATTTTGTATTTTGTTTTTTTGAAAGTCATCACAACTTGATTTCATAGAAAAAGATACATTTAATCAGCCTTAAAATGTCATATTCACCTAGAAAATTCGTGGATGTCATAAATACTTTTAAACTATATTTATTTTAATATTAATAATACCATTTATTTGATTCATTCCTTAATAAGGTAATTATTTCATCATTATTGTGTCATAAATAAATTTAATTATTTAGTGTAAAAAAATTATAAATAAAATACCCTGATGTAGGAAATATTTTTATCGTTCTAATGAATATTTATAGTCGAATTTATTTTATGTATAACCCTATATTAACAATGGTTTAGTTAATAAAAATTGAATTTAACACTTTTAACTCTTCTTTAAATTAACTAATAATAAATGTACTAATCTAATACATGTTGAACTAAAGGGTCATATTTTATTCCTAAGGTTGTTTTTGGTCGAATTACACTTATCAAATTAAATTAGGAAATGTGTTAGGGTAATAATAATATCATTTTTACCTTTAGTTACCCTATTAACTTTTATCTGTGGAAAATAAAAGTAAAAAGATACTATTCACCAAAAAATTGTTTTTCCCTTTTTGAACCAGATATTACTCCTTTATATTAATTTTGTGTCTCAGATTTTTATGATTTAACCCACATAAGTGGTAAAATTATGTTTTATGTAAATTTACAAATTCTCCTAGGAGGTGAATAAAAGACGGTGAAAAGTTCAATATGATTTTTATATATCTAAATTTATTATAAACTTAATCCAATGAATTAAATTGAACATATATATGTATTATTTATCTATTTTGACCTAAAATAAATTTAAATAATATAAATAAATATTTAAATAGAAATTCATTTTGAATATATAACTCAGTGTTTTTCATTATTCATCAAAAATTAAATTTTTTTATAAAATTAACAAAAATTCACCATAAGCTAATTAGAATACTCAGAATTTAATAATGAATTTTATTTAACCAAATTAAAATCATAGAAGTTCCATTTTTTAATTTAAAATTAACTTTTACTGTCAAAACCAAAAGGCTTATTTTTAAGGAATAATAACTATCAAAATTTTGACACTTGTTTATGTCCAATTTCAATGTGAAATTACTTACAATGAACATAATTGGATTAAATGGTAAAAATAAAATCTATTTATACTTCCAGACCATTACTATAAATTATTTTGATTAAAAAATTTGTTTTCAGTTAAAATATAGTATTTTTCACTATTCACCCGAATTTGAAAGTTATCAGAAAAACACAAAAACATTTTTGAAACTAAATAATTATTTACTGATTCTAAATAAGAAGTTTATTTTGTAAAATTGAATATATAAAAGTTTCAAATATTGGATTTTAAAAGTCTTCTCCATTAAAAGGCGGTAAAATTTTATTTTTTGAATAATACTTCTTTTTTCTGAAAAAAATGTATTTGTTCTTACATTATGTCTATGAAACTAAAAATATGGATTATAAAAATATAAGGATTATAAAAAGTTCAAAATTCATTTATTACTATTCATAACCGCTTTTTGAACGGCTAGTTTGGTAAGTCATGGTGCGTTAGAACTCGGTGTTGCGTGTAGTGCAAGTTAATGAATTACTTTGAAGAAATAATGTACTACGATATCATGGGGTGTTACATTCTTCAATCCTTAAATAAATTTATCTCTCACAATTTGAAATTATATTTCGAAAATAAAAGGTTGAAAATAGAAAATACCTTTGGGAAAACCCACATCAGAAATTAGGTTAATAAAATATAGTCTTAATAAGAGAAAAAGGGAAATGAAAGGTTCACCGCCATATTATGATCTCGATTAGGAGAGAATTCGTGGAAATTAGAGACATATAATTGGAGAAAAAAACATAAATATTTATAGGTAGTGATTGAGGACATCAATCACAAACAAGTGTAAAATTGAGGGCCTTGAATTCATTAATCCATGATAATTTAAAATACCAGCAGTTAAAAAATTAATTTATAGTTCATCTAACAGAATAGTATTTTAAAAGGCTACATTATTCAATATAAGACATCACGTGGGCCATTGGTAGGTGTTACAACCGTTTCTACCTTCAGTTGCGGGTTCAAATCTTGCGGCCTTACTGGACGCGATGGGTTGTCTCCCAACCTCTGTGTTGTCCTTTTATGGAAATCCAAAAAAAATATCAAACTAGAGTTATCCAAAATACTTCAATCTAAACTCATAGTCCAAAATTTTTAAGTATGGTAATCAAATGAAGATACTTTTGTTCACGTAATAACAAGTGAACACCTTCATCATGTATTCTTTTACAACCCTACAACATCTTGAATTACCATAAAACGTTATTTATTACATTCACGAACCCTTATTCTTTATAGAATCCTGGATATAATCCTGCTATCAAAAAATGATGTAAACTAAAAATGTTATTGAATATACAAATGATTAATTATTTTCAAGGTAGTCATGAATATCTAAAATAATTTATCCAAATCCATTATGTATTATTCCAAAATCACTACCTCTGTATCAGAACCATATTATGGTTTATCTTTCTCTTAACCATATATTTTCCAAAACATTAACCTGCTATTGAGTCACTTTTCTTGGTTCCACACAATCTCAAGCCCTTAATGTAATAGCACTGGAATACAGTACTTATATACTCAAAAATTATTATAACCAGTAAATTTTTGATACAACACTCAAATGTCATAATTCTCTAATAACAACATAAGAACTCTAATCATTCCACCTCATCTATGATAGTATCATAACTTGATTAGTATCTAATTGCATCATTTGGGGAACACTATGATGATTTGGACATTGGTTCGCATAGTGTCCCAACACCTTACAGATGAAGCATTTTACATTTGAAAGCTTTTTCTTACCCTGGTAGTCACGTACATGGTTTCTTACTTCTCCACACTTATAACAATCTCCAAATCCCTTCAGGAAAGTTCCAGAGTGTTTATTCCCATAGTTATCACATATGGGAAAATTCTTCTTTTCCCTATTCCCTTTATCCAACTTTCTCTCTTCCATCCTTTTCTTCTCTTGCTTCCCTTCGAAGCCATAAGACTCAAATAATTCATTATTTATCTTATTGAAACTTGATACTATTTTTTCATAAGTTAAGAATACATGGTAGAATATTTCCCTTATAAATTTTGTCTTAATTCCATGAAATATATTATCCTTCTTAATCTTTGGATCATATGTATTGCTGAAGTTCACATTCTTTCTATAGGGTACCATTTCTATACAATATCATAAACTAGGTCAGTTTATGAATTGCAATAATTCCAAACTTGTAAAATACCTAACGTAAATTGAACGGTTTATGGATATAATCCATAATCATAAAGTTGTTTTCATTGAGGAAGTATATACTCATAAACCCTACATAATAATTTTTAATGAAAATGAAAATTTTACTAAGCATTTCCCTTGAGAGTGTCTTAACCAAGAGTGCAGCAAGGCCCGTTGTCGTGCACCAGTTCCCGTTCGAGTCTAGCTCAAAGCGGGATTTTTGGGTTTTACCCCTAGGTACATCTGTGCCAGAGCTGCCTCTACCTGCTCGTATCTAGATAGATATGTATTTCATGGAAAACTCACAAAATCTCCACAGTACCAAAATTCTAAGCAGTTCTTCTATAATAATCATCAATGACTATCTTAGGGTAATGTGCTCTAATAAGAGTTTATCTAAATATAGTTTCTAAGGTTATTTATAAACTTCCTATGATACCAACTGTAACGCCCCAACCCCGGTAACCCAGAGTCAGTGCATTATTTTAATACATTGCCATGATGACAAGGAATCAAGTCCCGAAGGACCGATCTGTTTTCCAGTCGTGGAAAATAGATTACATACATGAATATTACATTACACTTTATAACATACAAAACAACATAAATAATCCTTTACGAATACCATTATTACCTTGGCATAACCCTGTATATCAATCACAATACACTTCTTGGAATCTTGGGAAAAATAAAACATAGAATGCGGTGAGATCAAATGCTCAGTAAGGATAACAATACAGTGGAATCCTTCATAAATAAGAATAAACATTTAAGGCAATTTATAACTAAATCAAAATCATTTTAAAGATGAACTACAGAATAATATGAAAAAATAAAATGATGTAATTTCATTTATTTATTCACATGGATATTCTACTAGTGGAATAATCACATGAAATATCATTAACCACATTTATAATGATGGAATGCATAATGTCAGACTATCATAACCACATAGTCAAGGCCTTGTGCCAAGAATACAAATAAAATTATGTCAAGGCCTTATTCCAGGACACTAGTTTGTCTCATGAGACCTAACGATGTATCGAGGAGCTATAGCGGGCTCAAACCCATCACTTACTAAGTCCAATTCATTCCTCATACGAAAAGGTTTAAACATAACATAAACATTCGTATTAAAACTAGCATGAGAAATGTGAATAATTTATCCCTAAACCATGAATGGTATAAAAATAACACATCCATAGTCAAACATATCACAAAACCTTCAATAAAATATGGAAGATTTTTATTATAATAAATAAACCACAATAAAAAAAATAATATCCAGTAAAGGATGCTGACATAGTTGAAAATGATGAGTAAAATGTTTTGAGAGAAAAAAAGTTTTTCTAAAAATCATTTAAAAGTCACTGATTTATAATGGAGGTAATTTAAAATATATTTTTGAATCAAAGTGTCCCATAACAATTGAAGCTTTTGAAAATAATTATCATTTCAATATATTCATGTCTATAAAAATCCTTATAATCATTTTTGAAAACATTGACATTAATTAAAAGGGTTTAGAAAGATAAATCTTTATAACATTTAAAATTCTGATCTTGATAAAGAGTAATTTTCACAAATCCTTAAAATATTCATTTTGAAATAAATTTTATGGAAATGGTCATGGATCATAAAAATGTCCCAATAAATACTTACACATAAACAATCTCGGATAATAATGAGATTGAGGAATTACCATTACCAATTTGGTAACTTACAAAACATACACCCCATAAAAGAGGTATCATACAATGAATATGTAAATACAAATAAATTAATGTGTATTACACAAATAATTCAATTATGTGCAACACACACACCACACAAAAGGTAATAGTGGAAATATGTCACGAATCTCACGGGAATAAGGAGTGAGATGAACCCCCTTACCATGTACTTTCTTTTAGTCGAGGGTACGTTTAACCTCCTATAAGAAGACCGTAGTATGTTATTAAATTATACCAGAACCATATTAATATTTATGATATCATAAATTCTTCATTTATAACTTTATACTACCCATTTAATAATAATATCCATGTTAAATTAACTATTCGGGTAATAATTGCTTTCATTATCGTACGCGTTTTTACTTTTTACTCTTGATTGTATCACATAGATCCTGATTTAAATACTTCCAAAATATAAAAATTGATTTATATGTCATATATATTTAGAATATAAATATTTATAATAGACATATATATAGAAAACACCGTTCATGTTGACGGTAGTCCGTATGTACGTATAATAGTTGTTTCCGTTTTCATAACGTATTGAACGAAATTAAGTGAATAAATTATATGTAAGTACATATATATATAAATATATATACCTCCAGTAGAATTATTATTTCATTTAATACAAACATATTAGTAATATATATTTTTATAATCGCTGATGAATGGTGAACTTGGAAATGAATTTCATCGGGTCGTGGTGACGGTAATCCGTACGTATGCACGAGAAACAATATAATTTTCCTTAAATGTGTGGAATTGGATGGTATATTAATTTAGCAGAGACATTATCATGCTATTTTCATTATTTATATACATATTACTCATCATTATATCCATTAAATAACATATTGTTTAATAAAAAATTACACCGTGGCGTGGAGACGGTAAGCCGTACGTACGCTCGCATGGTGACATTATCATTCATAAGATCGATAGAATATTGAATATAGTTGTGAAATATTTTTAATAACATCACAGTATATAGAAGGTAATGAAGTTATTATTTTAGAATGGAAATAACAAAGAATGAATAAGTGGGAGAAGAAAGGAACTTGAAAGAGGGTGGTGAAATCATTACCTCTTCTTTGAGTTCTCCCTTTTGATTTGATCAAAAGGGATATATAGGATGTCATTATGATCAAAATAATGCCTCTACTTCGAAGTGAGAGAAGATTTTTGGATATTTGGGTACGGTTTGGATGAGCCAAATGGATTTGGAGGTGTGATTTTGAGATAAGGGGAAGTGTCCTTTTATAAGAGGGGTGAGGGTCACATTAAGAAACCATTAAAGTATTGATTTATTATACAACCTTATTCGTCTTATAATGGGTAAACATAAATTTATTTCGAGAATTAGGTGTTATGGGTTTAAATACTCTCAACCAATAGGTTTTAGACAAGTTTAGGTTACCATTTTAATCTTATCATTTAGATTTAACTATTAGTTACATAGTTTAACTTTTACCGTGTCTTCTTGTATTCTTACTACATATGGTTAATAAAGATACTCTAAACATCCAATAGAACCTCAAGTGGATCTTAAATTACATATATAGTATTATTTAATACCTTTGGAAGAACCATACATTTTTTGGAATATTATATCAACCAATAATATAGTATTTGTTTTAAATATTAATTTATTTCAATTTTGACACTATTTGGTATTTTGTATTTTTTAAAGTCATCAAAACTTGATTACTTAGAAAAAGATACATTAGATCAGCCCTAACATGTCATAGTCAGCTAGAAAATTCGTGGATGTCATAAAAACATTGAAATTATATTTATTTGAATATTAATAATACCATTTTTTTGATTCATTCATTAATAAGGTAATTATTGCATCATCGTTGTGTCATAAATAAATATAATTATTTAATTTCTAAAAATTATAAATAAAGTTCCATGATGTAGGAAATATTTTTATCTTTATAATGAATATTTATAGTCGAATTTAAATTATTTATTACCCTATATTAAAAATTGTTTAGTTAATAAACATTGAATTTAAAACTTTTAACTCTTATTTAAATTAAATAATAATAAATGACCTAATATAATCCAAGTGTACCTAAAGGGTCAGATTTTATTCATAAGGTTTTTTTGGTCGAATTAAATTTATAAAATTGAATTAGGAAATGTGTTAGGGTAAAAATAATTTCATTTTTACCCTTAATTACCCTATTTTCTTTTAACCGTGGTAAATAAAACTAAAAAAGTATCTATTCAAAAAAAATTATTTTCACCTTTTGAACCACATTTTACTCCTTGATATTAACCGTTTCAGTCCGATATTTTAAATTAAACTCATAGAAGAGGTAAAATTAATTTGTATGTGAATTTAGAAATTCTCCTAGGAGCTGGGTAAAAGACGATGAAAAGTTCAATATAATTTTTATATATCTAAAATTATTATAAACTAAATCCAATGAATACAATTGGACTTATATAATTATTATGTGTATATTTTTACCTAAAATAAATTTAAATAAAATAAATTTAAATAAAATAAATAATTATTTAAATAAAAATTCGGTTTGAAACTATAACTTAGAGTTTTTCACTATTCATCAAAAATTAAATGTTTTCAAAAATATACAAAAATTCACCCTATGATAATTTTGACATTCTGAATTCTCTAATGAAGTCTATTTTACCAAATTCATAACATAGATGTTTTATTTATTAATTTAAAATTAATTCCCGCTGTCAAAACCAAAAGGCGTATTTTTAAGAAATAATAACTATCAAAAGTTTGACAAATGTTTATGTCCAATTTCAAAGTGAAATTACATAAAATGACCATAATTAGATTAAATGATAAAAATATAATCTATTTATTCTTCCAAACCATTAAAATGTGTAATTTTACAGTATAAATTATTTTGAATAAAAAAGTTGTTTTCAGTTAAAATATAGTGTTTTTCACTATTCACCCAAATATGAAAGTTATGAGAAAAACACCAAATATTTATTGAAACTATATTATTATGTTCCTATTATAAAGAATAATTTTATTTTTTCCAATTGAATATATTAATGTTTCAAATATTGGATTTAAAAAGGATTCACCATTAAAAGGCGGTAAAATTGCATTTTAAAAAAAATATTTCATTTATCTGAAAAAATGTGTTTGTTCTTACATTATGTCTAAGAAACACATAATATGGATTCTAAAATTATAAGGATTATATAATGTTCAAAATTCACTTAATACTATTCATAACCGCTTCTGAACGGATAGTTTGGTAAGTCATGGTGCGCTAGAACTCAGTGTTGCATGTAGTGCAAGTTATTGAATTACTTTGAAGAAATAACATACTATTAAATCATGGGGTGTTACATATATAACAGATAAATTTCAAGAAAACATCACATAGTGGAAAGATTCCCATAGAGTTTTATTTTTTACTTTATAATTCCATAATTAATATCCCATGAGGGTAAGGTTTTACCCCACACAATGGACAACTATTTGGGAAAACGAATCATAAAATGTTGAAGATCATGTGTGCCACCATAAATGAAATCAATAATATGGTATAAGTATAACAATTTAACATGCGAAATTTATTACAACATTTGAAGAATGTTGAATATCTATGAATATATAAGGGAGACATAAATATTGAATTTATAAGAATTAAATACCATTAATGAGATAAATAATGTGAGTTAGAGAGAGAATTATGATCACCAAGAGATAAATTGTGGTTTAAATAAGTCCCTAAAAAACATGAGAAGAACATTTACATATATAAAAATATGAATTTCATTTAAAACATTTTTCAAAATAGTTAAATCAAATGGGAATATTATTTTTTACTTTTAATAAATCATGGTACCATAAAAAGAAATCCAAATATCAAATAATGGTTTCAGTGGTGGTAAATGTCATTGATACCATATATGTTAATAAACCATTCCTTTTTTATTTTAGGAGGAATGTCAAAATGTTTTATATAAAAAACTCAAAATGATTAATGTTAAAATACTTATTAAAATTAATTTTTCCACGTAATTAAAAAAATATAATAACATTAAAAATATGGAAATGGTTGTGAAATGTTTATAAATCAAACCCTTAAAACATTTAAAATGTGTTTTTAATGAAAAGTGACCCTTTCATAAGACCATAAAAGATTAAATTTTTAATAAATTATAATTAAAATAAAATCTACTCAAAAATATCCTTTAGAATACATTTATGTATAAAAAAATATTCATGAATCATTTTGAATAACACTAACTAGGAGAAAAATAATTGGAAAGGGAAGCATTAGAAAAATATTTTTAATAGTAATGTCCCTTACATTGAGTTTGAATAATCACATATATTATTAATATTCTTGAATAATAGACATATGACTATTATTTACACCCTTAATAACAATATTATATTTTATGATTCCTTTTATTTTTTAATTATCATTTTATATTCAATTACATAATAATTTAACATATTGTATGACTTATTTGATGATATTTGGATCAGAAGTCAAAAAAATTATTTTGGAATGTTTAATATGGTTAATGAGGTCATTATCACATTATATAAAAAATAAAAACCTCGAATAAAATTTAATTTTTATACACCAATTATACATTTAAAATTAGTCAGTTAATCTGGTTTTTTAAAATGAACTATGTAACAATCCTGGAAATATTAGTTCATACGCACACATGACAAACTTTTCCATTTATCAATGACACTAATTTAAATAAGGTAAGTGATATTTTAATTTTCAATAATTAAAATTAAATCATAAATATCATTTTTATTTCATATTCACTAATATATACAATCCATGTGATGCGGTAATATATATTAATCACATTTTTTTATAGAGGTGGTAATCCACACATGGACACATGTGACTTTATAATCTTTTAATGATTATAAATGTATAAGAATATATGATATACTAATTCTAAAAAATTACTAATATTTCATGAATGTATTATTTAAACATTAATTACATCAACATAAATATATGTGATAGGTGATGCTGGAAAATAAATTATATCTGTTCGCAAGGCAGTAGTCCACCGTATACATGAATAATGGTTTTCTCCCATTTTATTAAAGATGAGATGGATGTATGGTATTCCATTTAGATAATAAGATCATATTATATCAGAGATATATTTGGTAATATAACAGCATGGTTAAAAAATATTTTAAGGAGGTGGAAAAAGAAATAAAACCAAAATGATCATTCATAAACTACAACACATTTTTAGACAACCTCTATTGGTTTACACCAAAATCCTTATTAATAGAGTTTTAAAAAAATGAATATATTATGTAGGATAAGAATAAATAAAGGTAATTTTTAGGGTAGTTTTAGACACAAATTTTTTTTTGATGTGTGAATATAAAATCATAGGAGGAACCCTTTTATATATGATAAAATGGCACTTTTTAAATTATTTAAAATATTAAATTAATATAAATTAATCTTTGGTGAAATATTAAAGGAACAAATATTTTTAAAAATATGAAAGGATGGGTCAGTATAGTTTTGTTTAATTAAATTTCAAATGTTTAGAAGATATTTTACCTTAATCGCTTTGTTTTTACCCATACTGACCCTTATCAACCTTTTACCATGATAATAATGCTTTTAAACTTTGGAAGACAAGATAGTTACTATAATAGGAAAATTTGACAACAAATAAAACTTTGTTAACATTTTATACCACATCCCAATAGATTTCCTATAGATATTTTCTAATGAAATTTAAATCATTTAATAAAATATTATTTATTGTGAAATATCCATCATGTCATTTATGGAACTATTCATTTAATTTTAGTTCAAAAAGATGAGGACTATAATATAATTAAAATATAATCTTGTAAGAAATGAAAAAAAATAATATTTACTAATAACATTATTGAAACAAAATAATTCATTCTAATTATATTAATTTTTGTATTCTAATAATTAATTATTTTATTTTTCTTTTAGATAAATAAATTTTGTTTCAACATTGTGTGAAAATTCAAGGTAATTATTTAAACACAAATAATTGTAATAAAATTAACATGATAAAATAATTCTAATTAATATTGAAATTTATAAACTCATATATGTTTTTTATTATCTATATCCCAATATATTGTAGATATTAAAAGTAAAAAAAGTCATTTTTTCATTTATCTATTACATAATTTTAAAAACAGTTAAAATCCTTGAAATATTGACTAATGGGGAAATTTATTTGAGGAATAAATGGAAATTCATGAACCAAAATAATAAAATGGGATAAAATAAAGTGTTATGGGTATTTTGAAGTTCACAACATATTATTTTTGACATAAATTACTCTATCCACTATTACTATGGGGATAATTATTTAATATGGAAACTATTCATAATTAAAACAATTTATTGAAATACCTGAAAAATTTAAGCATCATGATTCAAAATTTGTAATCAATTTTTTTTAGATTTAATTTATATATTTGGATTAATTTAATTTAATATCAAACCTGTTAGATGTGACGAAAAACAATTTTTAAAAAAATGACTTATAAGTCCCAAAATGAACTTATACAAAAAAAGATAATAAATGTGATCCAAATTTATTTAATTAAATTAAATATAAAGAAATAATACTTTTTTTAGTTTAAAATTATATTCAAATTATGATTATACAAGTTTAATAACATAATATATTTAAAATAATGCTTGGTATTACAAAAATTGTGATATTTTGCACTCTTCATAGAAAAATCTCATTATTCCAAAAATTATAAAATTTCATCTCTATATAATTTTGATATGATAATTTGAAGAATCATTTCCTCAATATAATATGATATTTCTAATAGTTCCCAAAATTATTAACATCATTATCTCACAAAATCATTAAAAAATTTATTTGAAGACAAGACATATTTTTATGAAATATATGAATTTTTTAAAAATTGAGTGATTATTTACAATGAAATTGTCAGTACATTTATATTTTATTGGAATTATATATATATTTCATAAGTAATTTAATCCTATTCATAACCTCCAATTTAACATATATATAAAAATAATAATATTTAAATAATAATATTTCATTTATTTTTTAAGATAAGTGTTTCATGTTGTATACACAATCGAACAATATGTTTTTACTTTAAAATCCTTGGGTTTTAAAAAATATATTATACCAATGGATTGATAGTAATTATTTATTTTCATTTTTGATTAACTTTAGACTTTTTTCCAAATAAATACAGAAATTAAAAAGATCTATTGGATATTGGAGATATAAAAAATGATTTTAATATCCCTTAACATTGTTAAATCCTTTTAAATGAGATAATGGTTGTTCGAGATCAATCTGAATTTTTCCTTCCTCACTAGTTTAGGTTCATCATTTTGTAATATAGAATGAATTTAAATTATTGTTCTAATACTTGGAATGTCATTAATTTACCATCCCAATGCTCATTTATACTTCATCATACGGTCATATAATCACAACTCATGCTTTATTTGGGAGTTAAATACTAATTATGACTAAAAACATGTGTCCATTCTCAAGATATAAATTTTTTTAATTTCTGTGGAAGTGGTTTAATTTACAATTCTAGTAAAATCAGTTTTTATGAAATGGAATGATAATGGGAGAGGCCAATGATCTTATATAACTATTCAACGGTAACATCCTCATAGAAAGAGTATTATTTTACATGGTAAGAAGAATATTTGATGACATTATGTTGTTGGTGTTGAATTAATCATCAATTAATAAAAATTCAAGAAATTTTCCAATACATTTAAAATATTCAACACATGAATCATTATATAGAATGAATTTAACAGATTAAATCGTAGAATAAATATCATGGGGATAATAGAGGTTCTTTTTTTGAAAAAGAGTAAACCAAAAAATTATCTGATTGAGGGGATATGTCATTTGATGGGAACATCATGGAATCAAGGATGTTATATTGAGTAATGAAACCACTATAATCCAAATCTAATTTACCATTTTTTTCATTAATTATATGTTTTTATATTTTCAGGAAGGTTCTACCCAAAATAATTTTAGGATTTATACTCATTTTATTAGATTTCCTTTTAATATTATTAAAATAAATTGAAAAAAATAAAATTTTATGCCTCCCAAGAAAATACTCTATCACATCATATAGGTTTCCAATACATTAGTTTTCTAGTTGAATGACTATTCTAGTAGTATTAATCTCCCTGACCTAAAATGATGATAATATGGAGTGATAAATCACACTTATAGATGCATCAACATAAAATATATGTTTAGAAAATGAATACGCAACTATGGTGTTGGAGTTGGTTTCATAGAACCAAATTTTGTGTACATTATGTTGACCTATATTCATAGTTTTGAATATTTATAAACTCTTTATCACATCATGATTTTTATTCTGTGTAACATGGTATGTGATGATGTCCTAAGAGTTGCAGCCACACTAAAAGTTCATATATTATCCCCACTATGATGATATCCTATAAGTTCTATAAACTATTCCTAAATATATGTTTTAAATATGGATGATAACAATTGAGGGGTTGAAATGATCTAGCCTATCAGGGGTGGAGAATCATAGAAATCTGAGGAACCCTTTCTTGTTGTTTGCCCTTGGTAGTATCCATTGTAGGATATTATGAGAACAAGAACCTCCCATAATAAAAATCGATTTATATGGTTCATTTGATGTTCCTATCATTAAATGTGTGTATTTGTACATATACATTAATATTATTATTATTGAGTATTATGAGTCACATAATTTGATGTATTGGGGAATGCCATGATGACATATGTTCTTAGAAAGGTAGGATATGTTGGGCGTTTCACAAGCCATATTTCATTAATGAATACTGATATAAAGGACATATCCTATTTGTTCTTTAACAGAATTTGATCTCTTTGGCCCTTGTATGAAAATTATATATCCAAAAAATCAATGGAGATGGTGTTTATGGGAATGTTTTATTTCAAAAAAATCAATGACAGATACCTTGAGTATATAGGTTTATGGAAACAACCTGCAACCTGCTTGATTAAATGTAACATGATCGCGGGATTATATTACATAGTAATAATCCATATGAGTTTTTTTTCATTGATGCAATATGTTATTTCTTCATGGGTTCCTTGTTATGTTTCTAGACATTGAACATGGACTTTATCATGCTTCACCTAATTCCACTAAGAAAGAGGGCTAGAAGGTCACATACTAAGTGTATCTAGAATCCGATGTTAGATAATTTATTATTATTTATTATTTAACTAGTTGAACAAATATTATTCCTTCATGTGGGTTAGTAATTAATCATGCTTTCGTGATCACATATATTTTGTCTGTATGTATTCGAAAGAATATATTGAGGTAATAATATTTTATAAATATTTATTTATTGGAAAATAATGCAGTGACATTTAATTAATAAATAATTAATTATTAATCACGGAATAATAAATATTATGGTTGAATTTCAAAATGGGTATTTAGGTTTTTTGACAGATAATATATACTGAATATTATTTGATTAAGTAATATTTAATTTACATTTCATGTAATGTGCATGATTAGGAAATTGTAATAAAATTATTATTATTTTAGACATGGAGTTCCGCAAGTGATTAAATAAATATTAAATGAATCTTGTAAAAATATTTATTTCTAAACCTTAGATTCTTTAAAAAAAATATAATATACTTACAAGAGATGAAATTAATTTTGTGTTGTGTAAAATGAAAACCTTAGATAATGCTCTCAAAACCATATAGAACGCCCTCTATAAGAATGCTCCAAAGAAAAAAGTACGATCTTCCTCCACTGACAATTGTTATGTCTAGAGATATCATGGAGACCTATTTGGAAGTGATTCTCGTGGTGATAAAAGGTGGATGATGCAACTGATAGAATCTTCCGTTCTAGAAGTCAGTGATTTCTATGGTGACATTCCGAGTTTTATGGAACTCATGTGGATTATTATTAGAGAGAATATGATCTATATTCCTTCAACACAATGGTAGTAAAACATATATTTTTTGTCAATTATATCAATGAAGATATAATTTATATAAGGTAATTCACAATTTAGTTTAATTAATTATAAATAAAATGTGATGATCCTGAACATGGATCTAGAATTCCATCCATAATCTATTTTCTTTGATTAAATTTCATTGATTATGGCCTTTATTGTCTGGTGAATCCTATATTTATCATCAATCATGATAAAAGGTTGAGAACTCTCTATGAAATTATTCTACTATTCCCATAACCTACATGTGGTATCAGATCCATTATATAATTATATATAATTATTTAATGATCATTAGTTTATTTAAAAATTCTAAATCTAGTTTTAAATTCAATTTAATCATTTTTCTCAAACGAATTGGGTGATACGATTCTTCAACTTTCATTTCTCACAGGTCTAATCAAATTGAAAAATTTTATGAATGAAATAAAATCAAATAATTCATATTGTGGTTCTAAGGATTCTTGATGGAAAATAGAAGAGTATATTCTATTAAAATGGAGTTACATTCCACATACTAGTGATCAATGCATGAGGAATTAATTCAAAAATAATTCAAACCATGTGCATTGAATACACATGGGGAATTTAATTTCATAAAAAACATGTTGACGAGGACATCCTGGTGCAATGTCAGCCGATGTAATCTCCATGTATCCCATGTACACACCACGTAGTCCATTATGACAAAGGTAGGCCATGTAATTTCATAAAAGGCCTACCTGACTGGTGACCACGTAACTCTATGACCACACACCATTTACCCCATGTACACTATGTGCACTAAAATTTTCCCTAGACACATTTTACATGCAGAGACATTATGGATGTTTCCCAAATAGATAGTGAGGGACTTATACATCGTGTCACTCACTTTCAAACACCCTTTACTTATAAAAAATTAAAAAGAATTAAAATTTATTTATTATAATGTGTAAACCTTATCAAACTGTGCATATGTGTGGTTGTTAAGCTGATAGGACACTACATGTGATGTGTTTTAATATATATATATATATATATATAAATGATTAATTAATTTATATGTAATTTCCAAATCTGCATATCTTGTGTGAGTTGTATGCCATGTCTTATTATATGTGGATTAAATCATAACATGTCACAAAAAATCATATAATTCATTTAATCATTATTTCATGATAGGTATATTCAAATAGGTATTGATGTTGATGCCTCCAATGTAAATTTACGTACATTGTTTTTTTTCAAAATATTTTTTAATTATGATTGATGAGAATCTTAAGGAAATTAAGATGTAAATTACGATAATGTAATAGATTAATTAAATAAGACAATTGATTGATTCGATCATGATTTATCTTTAATAAAAACGATTATGAATTGAATTATTGTATAATTAAATTAGTAATTCAATGCCTGCATGGGAATTATAACGAGCATAGAATAGACCTGTATAAGTGATTGGATTCAGTTTATTTATTGTTAAATTAAATTGTTGTCTAGAACTCTTTTTCACCCCTTATTCTTTATGTCCCTGCATACCCATTATTTTAATGTTAACCCTTTCCCCTTAACTTTGTGTGAGTAAAAGCATGTGTAATGGATGGGTATCCCAAGTTAGTGGTGGTGGGTGATGTTTGGAGTTTAGGTGAGACCAATCTAAGAAAGATACATAGGTGGACAAATGGAAATTTATAACATGAACCATAATTGGTTCAATGTTTACCCCCTCTGTCAAGGGATATTTTATCTACTGCTAGATATATTAACCATTTGTAAAATATCTAAATCATAGAGTTTATTATTTTATTTTTTTCAAGTTTCATGGTTGTTTCATTATGGATGTTTTTTCACAATCACCAAAATAAATGAATTAATAAGAATAAAATATAAATATAAAATAAATTGGATAATAAATAAATATTATCTAATACATAGTTAATAACTTAATTAAAAATTTTTAATATGAAAATTTATGTGATAAAGAAAATAATAATAAATTTTCACATAAAACATAAAATTACCCAATTATATATTATCTCTTTATACCCTTCCATTACATTAGTAAAAATAGAAACGGAGTTCAAAACTCTTGACAAACCAATGTTTGCGTTCTTCAATTATCAGGGAATTCTAACATGAAATTTGGTGTTCATTTAACATATTTCACATTAAGGGTAAACAGCCAAAGAAGGAATTGACATAAGATAAAGGAAATGTAGGAGGAAATTCAATTTATGTATTTAAGGATTGGTGATTCCACTCAGTATATTAAGGAACATTGAGTTAATATAGTCTACATTTAAAATGCTTACCTAAGATAATTCCAGTTTCTTGGCCAACCAAATTTGGGGAAATGAAAAGTGGAATATGGATCCTTTCTATTATAATGTCCAAAAAATATGATATTCCGAATCCAATAGTGTGGGAGGTTGGTTTTCAATAAAATAGTGTGGGATTAATAAATATAGTATTTATTTAATTGCATAAATTTAATCTGATGAAGTACTAAAATCCTTGTTTATTTTATTTTTATAATATACAATAAAATTATATCAAACATATCACTACAATCTATACATGAGAAGAATAACTTTCTCATCAGCATAAATATCCAAGATTGCAATATATTCATACTTTTTAACCTTATTCATGAAAAAAAAGTGTATGTTCTAGAAGAACCTATTCATAAAGTGCCTGGTAATAAGGATAGTGCTGAAGAGTTAAAACTAAAGAGAAAGAATTTAATGATTCTCAACATTTTCAATGATTCATGCTATCAACCACGATCAGTGATCTTTTGAAGCAACATGAGTACAGAGATACATAGAACATGATGTCTCACCTTCAGGATATATATCACGGTAATCAAAGAAAAAAGAGATATGAGACCTCCAAAGAATTTTTTACAACTAATCTTCAGGATTCTACAACAGATGGGCCTCTTGTAGTCAATTTTATTGGATATATTGAACACTTATACATTGTAGAGATTAAATTCCCAGATTATTTTCATAATGATATCAAACATTCATCATTATCAAATACCTTATCTAGTTTTACTTTGAATTATAATTTGAGAAATAATAAGAATAGTGTTTTATAACTTATCATTATTATCCACCAAGTGGATAAGGATATGGGGTGTGACAAACCCATAATATTTATGGTAAATTTTAAATGAAGAAAACAAAAAAGGGTCCTAGGAATCACAATAAGGATAAAACTAATGAGAACCATCCTTCAAAGAAGAGCTTTATTCATTGGAAGGGAAAGCAAAAGTGGAATTCTGTTTTTTTTGTGGAATGTATGGCCACTGGAAGAATAACTACACCCAAAATCTTGGGGAACCAAAAGGTGTGTACATTACCGAGTGTATTCTTTCAATATCTAAACATTTTTTATTAGAAACAAATTTTGGTGCTCAAATATTTATCCAAATGGGGAATCCATGTAGATAATAAAATAATGGTTGAAGAGAGGTGGATCTGTGAGATGATAATGGTGTGTGGTGGGATACTCTATCCACCAGGGACTACCACCTTTAATTAAAAATGATATTGATGTTGGTTTTAAATGATTGATGTTACTTAAAAAATAGTTACCAATAACATAATTTATGTATAATTCATGGATACATAAGGATTTATTTTTTGGTTTGGAAATAAAATTTATTTCATTTTAAAATACATCATAAATTATGGTATGGTGGATTTAAATAAAAAATGTTATGTATTGAATGATGAATACCAAGTATTGGAAACTGATAATGAATCCTGTTAAACTGACTCATATAACACCCAACTAGGGCATCACTGTCATGGTTTATAATATAATAAGAGTTTTTCAAAGCTATATATAGATGGTTATTTATACTCTTTTGAGGTAAAAGAACTTAATATATTTCATTCTTGTTTATAAGATAAAGTGACCAAAATTATCTTCATGGGACAAGGTGAAAGGGTTAATGATATTCTTGAATTTATATAATGTAATTTGTGTAGACAGTTTCTTATAGAAGTTAGAAGTGGACATTATTACATCATAACTCTAGCTAATTGCTTGAGTAGATATGGTTATTTCTACAAGATGAGGTATAAGTTTGAGTCCATTTATAAAATAAAGGAATTGTAAAATTAAGATCAATAATATTTGATCAAAATGAGGTGGTGAATGTATTAAACAAGAGTTTATTGAATTTCTATTAGAGTTAAGGATTGTTACTCGATTTTCTACACCATACAAAACACAGTAGAGTGGAATTTTTGAAAAAAGGAACCATACCTTAATAGTCTTATTATGGCCAATAGTGATACATGCAGATCTTCCATTATCATTTTGGGGATATTATTCATAAATGTGTAATAAACATTAAACTGCGTACGAACTAGATCAACTAATGGATTTACCACCAATTTATAGAGTGGAAAGAAAAATGTTTCGTCATATACACATGTATGAGGTTGAAAGAAAATTTTTAGAGACATTTTTTGAAACAAAATAGGACCCAAGGAGAAAATGTGTTTCATTATAGGGTATCCTAAGGAATCAAAGGCACACTACCTATACCACCCTTTAGACAAGAAATAAAATGTTTCTATAAACGATGTATTGATTTATAGGGTGAAAATCCTCTATATGTTAAATAGGGGGAGATTAAATTCAATGAAGTTTACATTCAAGATACACTGGTGTTGGTATAGGAATAGGTTTCAGAATTCTTAATGGAAGAGGTAGTTATTGAAACACAAGTACTATATAGGATTATAATAGAGGTAAGATAACAATAGATATATGATTTTACAGTCACCAAATATGGAAAATCATTATTGGTTGAAAATAATGAAACTCTCTCCTAATAAGTGGTATTATAAATGTAATAAATTTCAAGATGTAATGAATACTTGAATTTTGAAATAGAATCCATATATAAAAATTATGATTGGGTTATAGTTGATGTTCCAACTGATGTAACCTTCATTGGGTGAAAATTTTTAATCAAGAGAAAACTAGGCATGAAAGGTAATGTAAATTCAGATAATGTATGGCTAGTGGGTAAAAGGGAAAAATAATTTAATGGAAGTGAATATAATAAAGACAATTTACTAGTTTCAATGATTAAATCCATTATAACCTTATATTCTATATTATATTACCATAATAATGAAATGGTGTGGATGGATTTCAAAAAGAGACCTTCATTAATTGGAACCTTTAGGAGGATATCTATATGAAACAACCAGAATGGTTTGTGACTCCAAGTGTTTCCCAAAACATTTTCATGATATAAATATCTATTTACAGAATGAAAAAATCATCTATCTCATGAAAAATTTAATTTTATAATGCCATAAAAGAATTTTAATTCAATAAGTCATAATGTGATCTATGGGTTTAAAATATGTTTAGTGAGAATGAAACCATTATCCTTACAAAATATTTTTAAGACCTCTTATATATTTGAAATTACATAAGATTATTATTGTCCATTAAAGACTATTTAAACAAGTCTTTCTCCATCAATTAATCAAGTTATGTAGCCTATAATCTTGGGAATGAGATTATTTTTGATAGATTCATGTGGATTCTTAAACTATGTCGAAGTACATACATTGAACAAATAATAAGGAAATTTTGTATGAAAAAATCGATGAGGGTATTGGTCCCAATTTAACTTTTTTTTCATCATTCTTTGAAATGTTTTCCTTAGACAAAATTGGAGAATGAGATAATGAATAATGCCTCGTATGCTTTTGCGGTATGATGAATCATGGTTTCCATGTTATTTACTTGAGATGGTGTTTCCTATACATTGACTATAGTATGAAGATATAAAGATAATCCAGGAGAACAATATTGGATTATTTTTAATGTTTTCCTTAAGTATCTAAGATGAACTAAGTATATATTCCTACAATATGGAGGATATGAGGAGATGATCATTAGTGGTTATACTGATGCTATATCATATAGAGAATAGAATGATATGAAGTTATAGTCAAGATTTTTTTGCCTCAACAGAGGATATATGAGTTTGAAGAGTTCAAAGAATCTATATAGTGAAGATTCTATAGTTGAGTCTGAGTATATAGAGGATTCTAATATAACCAATTAAGATTATTGCATTCAAAACACTATCAAGGAGATTGATGTGGAACTTACAAGTACAGAGACAATCACATTGTATTGTGATAGTACTGTATTGGTGGATCCTGAAAATGATCCATGGTTACACTAATGATCCAAACATATACTCTGGAAGTATCACCACAATAAATATTTTTATCAGAGAGGTGAATTTTCAGTTAGAAGTGTACCAAAAAAACAGAGAATGGAAGAACCCTTGATTAAAGGTCTATCTCAACAGAATCCTGAGATTCATGTGAGAATTGGAAGGCTAATGGTTGTTAGAAGGTGGATCTAGTGAATGTGTGAGTCTATTAGAGTTAGTGACAAATAATTTTTTTTAAATTTATAAGAACATTTCATTGTAGTTTTTAATATTAATAATCAATTTATCACATAATGATTAGTCATATATGTAACATGGTATATGAAAAAGTCCTATGAGTAGTTGTCACACAAAATGGCCATAGAAGTTCCCCATAATGATGAGAACCAAGAAGATCATTGAAACTAGTATGAAATATATTTTCTATATCTAGATGAAATAAATTGTTTGAAAAAATGATATAATATATCAATGCCGGAGACTCATAGGACATTAATTCACCTTCTCATGTTTTATTCTCTTTGTAATATCCAGTGTATGATATTATGAGAATGAGACTCGCCAACATGAAATCCACTTTTATAAGTGTCATTAGATGTTCTTATTTTTGGTTGTGTATATTGGTCCTTAGACATAAAAATTATTATTATTGAGTACTATGAGTCTTGTACATTGATGTACTGATGAAAAATCAGATAAAAATGTTCAAAATGATGTAGGATACATTTGGTGCATCATGAGTAATATTGTATTAATAAATAATGTGAGAAATTATTTATCGCTAATATTCCTTAGAGTAATTTAATATCTTATGACCTCTACTTGAAATGATATATAATAATAAATTCCATGGACATTGTGTTCTATGGAAATGCTCAATATCCAAAAATACAATGAAAGAGGCATTGATCACATAGGTTGATGACACCAGAATGCAACATTCTTGATTAGAGAAATCGTGATAAAGGGATTATATTACACAGTATGCATCTGTATTAGGTATTTTCTTTTTAGAAAAAAAATATATCTATGGGTTCCATGGCATGTTTCTAGAAACTAACCTTGGAAATTAGGCAGCTTCTCCTAATTCCACTAAGATAGAGGCATACAGGGTCAAATAACAATATTGTCTAGAATCCCAATGAAATAATATATTATTATTTATTATTCAATAAGGTTAATAAATAGCTATATTGTACGTAGTTTATAAATTATTCTTGTTTTCCTGATCACATATATTATGTCACCAGTTATTTGAGAGAATATAACGTCATAAAAATATTTAATAAATATTTATTTTCTAATTAGAGAATATAATATTTTTTAATTTTTTGGGGAATAATTAAGTGATATCAATTACTTAAATAAATATTAATTATTTAAGGAATTCTATATTTTATGGAGTAATAATAGACCATGTCTTTATGTATTGTGTTGAATAATAAATATTGAATATTATTTTATTTAATAAAATTTATTTTAATTCACAGGTTAAGCACATGTTGAAGAAATAATAATAACGTTATTATTTTAAAAATTGGGTTCCTCAAGGGAATAAATATATATTGATGAGATGTTTTGAAAACATTTATCTTTAATAAATAGTGGTATTTAAACCCAATTATATTGTTATCTTCAAGTGATCCAATTCATTTGTATTGTACAAAATAATATCCAGAGATTATCCCTTAATGCCCCAAAATGCTCTATATCCATTAATGATCCCAAGAATAGAGAGAAATGTACCTCTATATCACACTCTCAAGTGTATAAAGATCAAGGATAATTCCTTGTATGTGATTCTTGTGGCAATGTTTGGTCGACTAAGCAAGGGATATGATCTATAGTGATAGCTATTGGAGATTCTAAGGACGTTTTATGTAGATTTTAGGAAATTCTCTAGATTACCACTAGAGGTAATATTCTCTTAATTACATGAATTATATAAGGGTGAAAAACATATCTATTTTTATATCTATCAACAATGAAATAATTCATGCATGATAATTCTTTAATAAATTAATGAAATTACAAATAATATGTGATGATCTTGTGTATAGATTTAGTGTTCTATACCTTGTCTCTTTTATTTTATTGTTTTTTTAGTATGGAGATCATTTTCTTGTAAATCATGGATTGAACACTGATCATGAAAAATAAAAAGGCATTTTGGGTACGATCTACCACACACATCCAATGTGCCCAGAACGTATATATGATATATAGAATTGAGATTTTTATATTGTTAATTAATTTGATTGGATATGATTATTGGATCAACTATGAGACATTCTTCTCCAATATCCTATTTTAATAACATTGATGAGTCCTTTTTAATGTAAACATATCATTTAATAACTTACCATATACAGATGTTTTCATCAAAACATCAATCATGGGCATGTTAACTTGTAATATTCTAAATATTTCTATTATTTACATTCCATGGTTGGATTATATTTATTTTATTTGCTAGGATACCCTATTTGTAAATGGATAAAGAATGGTCATGAGAGGTAGATCATATAAAAACACTCTATTTCCATTATTGACACCCAACATAGTATAATGATTTTACGCATTTGGATCTTTAATGATGGATGGAATGGTGGGTTAATATGGATTGTATTACACTTATAGAGTGTTCATTGGGTTTTTTATTGTTTACCACATTAATGATTAGTTGATAAGAACTTACCTTTTCCCATGGTTTAATAATTTTTTTCGGAAGAATGATTTCCCAATCAATGATTTTTGTTTCCCCCATCAAGTTGTAAAAATAGACAAATTTTGAATTTAGGTATTATATGGTATTTTAGGTTGTTTTTTGGGATATGTTTTAATTTTTGAAACATTTTCATTAATTATAATATTCTAGGATTAGGTTATGAATGGAAATTTTAAAAATAAATCAAGGTGGTTGAGTATTTTTTAGTGGTGGTGGAGAATAAGTAGTATAGCCCACTTGGTTCCATGAATGTTGAGGTAGGTTGGAATAAACCCTTTCACATAGTCATGTTTATCTTTACATATATAAGTGTATGGATAATATGAATCATTCATAATGGGTTGGTTATATTGGTGGTTTAGATATTTTTCCCCATGTCACAAATAATATTATATCAATTAATGGAATTGGTTTTAATAATATGTCTTAGTGGAACAAATAGTGTAATGAATTAATGGAGAATGAAGGGATGACACATGGTTTGGAGAATTCTGTCAGACTAAGGGACTTACCATTTCAAAAATGGTGTAAAAATTCTTCTGAAAATTAAAAAATTTTACTATATAACATTTATTAAGAATCAAAGAGGATCTCAAACACAAATTTGTAATGTTTTTTCTATGTTAGAGTTTGATGTCCTTATCATGACCAGAGTATCATCTACTAGAGAACTGCCTATAGTTGAAAAAATAAGACTTTTACCTATATGGGTTGAACCTTTGTTGAAATATAAGATTAAGTGTTGATCAAAAATTTGGTGAAGTAGGTAGTTTTATATATCATTTTCATTAGTTGCCAATATTCATGTGTATAATTCCCTTATCATTGTCTTATTATGTAAATATCATTTTTTATTATTAATGTTCAGGATAATGGGAATTATTTTTCAAAATAAATAAATTTCATGTCTAAATAGCCTCATATATTGGTTTTCAGATAATATAGGTAGTCTATTAATGGTTAACCTAAATAAATTGGTGCAAAAATTAATTTAACCAAGTCTTCAATCAAACAGTACATGTTCCAATATTGAGTCTGCAATATGAATTTCCATTAAAAATTTATGTGTTCCCCTTTTGTAGTTATATTTAATTTAATTGATAAATGATTAAAATTAAAATTTATTTCAATATCAGGTTATTTCATCATGATTTTAAAGTATGTGGGTTTATATTCTATGATAATGTAAGATAATTACATTAAAAAGTATTTATTTTCATCCATTTTTTGTAAATTAAATTATAGTGTAGATTTTTGCTAATAGAAGAATGGTTTCCATGGTTGTTGATCTATTTTGTATCACAATCAATGTTTTTGAATCCTATAACCCATTATTGATCACTTAAAATCCTCTTTAGCTTTCATTTAATTGGTAACACCTCCATCATAGAAGAACTAGTTATACCGAAACTATCCAAAGAAAACAATCTAGAATGAAACATCAAATACAATGTAATAATATTGAAAAGTAAAATTTGTTTTACAAAATTCAGACACTTATTATAAAAAAATGAATCTGAATATGAAATAAATTAATATATATATATATATATATTAAATGTTTTAAAACTAAAAAATAAATTTAAAATATTATCCAATTAGAGTTTTGGAACTCCCATAGAAAACGTATATATCCTTTGTGAGGATCACCCGCTATTTATATTCCATCGAGAGGAGCAGGAGGATTGAGTGGACTTTTGTCTTTATTTTAGCACTCCCTAAGAGGATAGTTAACTCTAAAACATCTATGTTGATGAGAAAACTCATTTGTAACTCTAAAATAGTAAAATATTAAATTCTTGGTTGAAATTATACATGAAACACCCAAAATTTCACATTTATATGAAATGATAGGTATATTTTCATTCACATCATTTTCACTACACAAATTTTGTATCATATTTAGATATTTAAAAGGGATGAAATTAACTCTAAAAAAACAAAAACATTATTAGAAAACCATATGAATTTATCCCTATAATATTTGGTAGTCATTAGAGTTGTATGAAAGAAGATATTATCGATATAATGAGTTATATACTTAAGCTAAAGAGGTTTTGGTTTTCTCAATTGATGGATTTATATAGGAACCAAACTGGATAACATGTGATTAGTTTTACTATCTTGAGTTGTATCAAAAAAAATCTGAATACGTATTTATATTACTATCCCAATTGATTGGTTATATCTTTCAAGATCTGAAAATCAATTCTTATGTGTTATTGGTTTTCCATGAAGTTGGTCCATTTTTTGTTAACCTCGTCTTAGGCTATTCGAGTCACCTCATCATACAATATGAATTCGTATGAATATAAATATTTCCTTTTTAACAATATTTAATTTTAACGTATTTATCCAAATTTGAAGTTTATTTGATTATTATAATACCAATTTACAATGAAATATCAGTTTAAAATAGTGACAATAGTATGGAATAAAATTGTGGATTGGGGAATGATCATGTGAATTTGAAAAATTATAGAGATAACAATGAATAGTGGATAATGATTAAACCAATTTAATAAGATGAATGTTTTCAAGGTTACTCTTTAAATAATGTGTATGAGTGAAATGTAATGGAAAACATTAGTATATTTTATTCCCATTTTGAGAAATTCCGAAAAAAAAAATTTATTAATTGAAGGAGGTGAATTGGAAATACTAGGCTATTTATTTATATCAGAGAAATTTTATTGAATATCTCATGTTTAAAATTTCATTTTGGGGTATTTTTTTCATATGTGGGTTCCCTTGTAACTCACGTTTTCTCCATAATGTAAAAAGTTAGAATATATTCTCTCATAGAATATGATAATTTTTCAAAAACAAATCTACAAAATATTTTATTTTTAGGGTTTTATTATATTTCATGAGATTATGGATTTTTTTGGTAATATTATTGATTTTATATGGATTATTTGGTGCATGGACTTCTCATATATTTTAAATCAACATTACTGTTTCATTCGTTTCATGATGTTCTAAACAATGTCTCAGATTGATGGTTCTTGGGGACAACCAAACAGATTGGGGGTTTCTATTACTCCCAAAAAGATATATAGAATATTTATTTCAATGTTTTATATCCTATAATATTGATCCTTATTGTAGAGTTTAATGGATTATTGGAATCTAGTTCATACCTTTATGGATTTCAGATTTAGTAGGAGTTTATTATTTCAATATAGTAGAATTGGAAGAGGTATGATCTATATTGATGGGACTAAACAAAAAAGGAAATCCAAGGAATAATTTAATGAATAAACCTGAATAAATATAAATGGTTTTGATGAAGGTGTTGTATCAGTCAATGGTATTGTGAATCAATGGAAAATTGATGGAAGAGTTAATGGAAAAATAGTGAAACTTATTTTTGTAGAATTATTTGATTTGATTCCACTAGGTCTATGTAATAATTTTGAATTAGAAAATGAATGGTTGTTAATAGGACATGTACTCAAAGAAAAAAAGTTTTTTATATGGATTTATTCTAGTTGGTTCATCCACCAATTTTTTTTAAAACGTTTGATGAACTCTTTAGATATTTTCGACCTATACATTTTTTTTGTGATACATTTAATCATATAATTTTAATTGCAAATTTGAGAGAATCTATTCATATAAAGGTAGTACAATTCATATGGTGATTCTCTTGGGATCATTAGGGGTAATGACACAATTTTGGATCATCAAACATATTCTTTATGAGTATGCAGAGAATGTGGAACACACTATTATTTTGAAATGATTTGATTCACTATGGAATTATAACACATTATAGGTTATTGTATTTTATATGCATGGATTTACTATGTAATATAACATTTGTGGATCAATTATTGTGATTTTATTTGAAATGAAAAAATTACCTCTAATCCGAAATTTGTAATGAGTAGTTTATTTTAGAAAAGAAACTCCCCAATGTAGTGGAAGATATGTAAGGGGTGTCTCAGTCACATAAGAGAGAAGGACGATGGAAAATATTAGTTATAAATTCATGTAGTTTATTGAGTGTTGAGATTATAAAACGTTCAATTAATTTATAATTATAAATCCAGGTATCATATCCTTTATTCTATAAGGAAATTCATCATTGAAGCGGAAAATAGAATTAGTGACTATAGAGGTATTCAAGACAATTCCAGTTTATTCCAATAGAAATTTAACATAAATTATAATGTTTGTTGTAAATATTCATGAATTTGATTGGGTGTTTCTTCTCAAACACAAAATATTAGGCCCTAGTTTTAGTTTCTATCAAGTATATAATCACAACAGAGTATAGAACAATTTTTTGGGATTTTTACTAGGGTTGGTCCATTATTGAAGAATCTATAAGGTGAAGTATTGTATATATCCCTGAAAAGTCAAAAATAATTTTCATCTAAGATTATATATATTTTAAAAAATAAAGGGTTCCTTACAATTCCCTTGGATCTTTTATTTTTAAGGGTTCAAATTGATGAATTTGGTTTCCGAATCTAGAATAATGAATTATCGAGGGTCATTAATGTTTTGGGATTTCATTTTTGATGAGGAATGAATCATGTGATTAATTGTTACTAAGATAAAGTTATATCTTAAAATAAAGGATTAACATATGTTGGTGATTTTACAGACTAAAATACTAAAGCAAGATCATTATTTTTTCAATATTCAATCATTTTAATGAAACCAAACTCATAGGAAGGGTAGTTTCATATGGAGATCAATTTCATTTGTATAACCATGGATAAAATTAATAGAATGATCATTGATTGGTGACACATAACGAATATTTATATAATTTAAAATGTGAAAAATCTATTTCATTATGTATTGAGGTAGTATATCGTGGCTTAGTTCTCAGTGCAAGGTTTCAAAATCCAAAAAACACATCTTGTTTCCTATATATATTGAAGAGGACAGAATATCAAATTAAAAGAAGTTAGATTGTCCGGAAGTAGTGAGATTTACTTCCAAAACCAGGAGATAATGGATGTACCATGTGATATAAGATAACATCATAACATAGTGTTTTCTAATACATAACAAAATAAACTAAAGTACGAAACAAATTTTTGATGATGTTTTTACAATTTAGATAGTTCTCAAAGTAACCATTGTGGAAGAAACATAATGGATTAAAAAATTGATGGAATAAGATGTTAGATATTATTCGAAAAAATGGTATAGATGATTGAATGTGTATATAAATCCATGGTGGATTCTTTTATTGGATGTTTTTTTAAAATATAGTGTTTGAAAAGGTTACATAGTTGATAAAATCAAAAATAACAGTGGTTGTTTTTTATCATGATGTTTCTTTGAAAAAAGGTGATCAAAGTAAAAAAAATTACGGGGTTACTCATTTTTGCATTAATGGGGCATGTATGTTCATATATGGATATTTTTTTAGATTTAAGTGGATTAAGGTCTTGATGAGAGCCCTGAGAATATTTTTTAAGATCATGTTTAGCAAATAACGTATATGAAAAGAAATCTCTTATGGGATATTACTGGGTTTTATAATGGAATGATTTCCCTCTTTCCAAGTGTTGGAAATTATGAAAATTTGGAATTATCAATTTTCATAACCAAATAAAATTGAATACATTTCCATAGAATAATTAATGATATGATCAATGTGGTATATTTATCAAACCACTGAATATGTGATGTAACATGATGTTATGGACGTGTTTTAAGTTTCCAGATGAAGTGGTCAGAAGTGGAAATTGATTCTAGATAAGGTAGGGTAGAATCAGTGGGATTTTATTTCGTAGACATGATGGATATTTAATGGATAATAAATAAATATAAATTAGAATAAAATATTTTATTAGAAATGGACACAAAGTATTCTTTACAAAAACATTGAAGAAAAACTATCACTTAAAACCTGGATTGAGATTTTTTGGTGGTGCATCATCCAATGCTATTGACCAAATTCATGGATGAAAATAATGAAGATTAATAGGTCGTGAAACTAGTTGAAATAGTCTACTATTATGGGTTCACATTTATTAAGAGTCAGTGTTGTACACCTTCTCATGATAATTACGTGGCATCCGTTCATAGTGTCTATACTTCTCATTTGATGTTATTTTGAATAGAATGACTCATCTATGTGTTTCTAGAGGGTTTCTATATAAATCTATCTATAGATATAGAATATTACCACTGGAACATAGATTTTGGAGTAGGGTTTTAGTATAGGATTAACATGAAACTTACTTTATCTTATTTATGCGTATCATTTTATTTTTTTATCAAATAAAGATTGATTAAGTACAAAATCATGTAATTATTTGGGATTAGTTTGTCTTTAGAATTCTCTTCTATTTAATTACACCTACGAAAATCATGTCGTCCAATGTACTGATTTGCAGTTGTGGCTATTATGTGAGGACATCTGAGTTTGTATAAATAACTTTAATTATGTCATTATTTTCTAGATGTATCATACAATTTTCAACTTTTGTGGTTGTAGATATGTATATTTTCAATCAGTAGTTTTAGAGGAACCAAATGAATGAGTTTTTATTGAATGTGGAATATTTATAGAGATATTCTATATTTATATAAGATTTGGTTTTTTATATCATATGATAACATTTTGGTATGTCATGGTGTACTATGTTCTTGTTACAAAGTATTGATTTCTACTTTTGGGAAATATATTTGTATTCAAAATATTCATATTATATCATCAATTAGTAGGAAAATCATAGTGTATTATATAAGTATGTAATTGGTTTGGCTTTTAGAGAATCATATCGTATGATTTGTGTAGCACCATGTGATTTATCCACTTAGTTAAATGTTAATGAGTTAAAATTTGAGTCTATAACACATGTAAATATAACAATGATCATGATTGTTTTAAATAACATATCATATGGAAAAAAGTGCATTTATGTAATAAATTTATAGAACCTCATATTACCATATATAAAGTGTTTCTAAACATAATACTTTAGTTGAACACATTAAAATATATGATTAAATTTGATGAATAGATTAGATGTACATTGAGGAATTTATAAATGGATTTATGGCTATAAATATAGTGTTTGAATATTTTTACCCTTCTTATTAATTCTCTCTACTGATGTTATGTCACTGTCCTCACTTTTCTTCCAAAAGTACAAGTATTTTTTAGTTCTAAGGATGATCATGTTTGAGTGTTTTGTGACATAAATCATTGTATGGATACACCTTTGTGGGAAGATCTTGTAGGCTATTCCTTGTGATCTTCGCACAAGAGCCTTAGCCCAGCTGGTGAGGACTCGCTAGGTGCATTCAAGAGACTCGAGATCAAATCTGTGTGGAGGCATATTTCCAGGCACTATAGGAGTACTGTAGCTGGCACTGTAGTAGGCATTGTTCGGTACTGTAGCAGGCAGAACTATTCATCCATCTGGGCCTTTAGGCCACCGGTTTAGTCCTTGGGTCCTACAAGACTTTCGGGCCACCCAAGGCCTTCGGGCCAGTTGATTCTCAAGGCCTTCGGGTCACCTTTAGGCCATAGGGCCACCCCAAGGCCTTCTGGCCACATGAATACAGGCCCCAGACACACTACATAAAAGTAGAAGCCCCTGATGTGGATTTAGAGAAGGTGCACTGACCAGAGCAGAGCCAAATGGATTGTCAGAATGAGAGGGTATGACTATGGCATCGGTACCAGCCTGTGCTTGCACGGGAAGCCTAGCCAGACAGTCATGCAAAGGTGGAAAGCTACAATCAAGATGCTGATGCTCGGGAGGGGCAGTTCCTTGTAGATAGTCTGGTTGAATTTCCTAAGACCTTATATTCATGTAATCTTCTAAGCTTACAGGCCATGTAATCTCTGAGCCTACGGGCTTTGTAAGGGTTCCCCCTCATCCCTTGAATGGGGGGTTTCCAAAAATCAATAAAAATGAAGGCCTTTGGGCCATTGAGGCCTTGTGATCTTCATCAATTATATATTGAAGAAAACAATAACTATCAATGACGAATGGTTCAGAGTTTTTTAATTATATTAAAAAAATTTGGAATAAATGTAATGTTTTCTTGAGATATTTGGTATCAAATTTTGTACGCTATATTTTACATGTGTTTTTCACTCCTCAGATACTCATCTCTAATAATATAAATATTTAATATAAAAAATCTACAATACAACTAATATATTAATAATATAATTATTATATTTTATAATATATAATATAATTAAAAATAATAAGTATGTATTTAAAATAATTAATAATTAATAATATAATAAATATAATTATTAATTACTAGTATAATTAAAAATTAATATAGTAATTAATATAATTTACAGTACATTATATAATTAGTACAATTTTTTTATTGTTATTATTAACATAATATAATTATTTATTTAATAAATATTAATAATATAATTAAAATAATTCATCAATAATTAATAAAAATATAACTAATTATTTAAATATTAATAATAATTATGAAATCAATTATTAATTAATAGTATAGTTAATAAAGATAATTTTTATTTTCCCTGTATAGTATATATTTATTTATAATAATTAATTATATTTATTAAATATATTATCAATTATTAGAATTAATTATAACAATTAATTATAATATTAAATATTATGATTAATTATTAACTATTATTATTAAATATTCTTATAAATTTATTATTAACTAGTAGTTAATTAATAGTAATAATTATTAGAAATTAGAAATTATATTACAAATTATATAAATAATCATTAATTGTATTTATTAATAATATTATTAATTAATATCATTAATTATTAGTATTATTAATTATTAATTATATTGTTATTTATTATTATTAATTATTAATATTAATTGTTAATTATTAATATAAATTATATATTATTATTATTAAATTTGTAATTATTAATTATCAATTATTTTCTATTATATGTTTTTGTTGAATTTTTAAATTTACTAATGACTCATTATATTATTTTGAAAAATTAACCCCTTGAAAAATATTGTTATAATACATTCTTTGATGGCCCAAATCATGGAGGCGTGAAAACATGGGTGGCGCGAAGGCTCAGTTGTTCGATGGCCAAATACATGTGTTTTCATTACATGATAAGCCTATAATATGTTGTTATGGTAATCATTAACCACACCACCCCCTTCCTGAATCATTTCACATTAGTTTCTAATCACGAGTGTTGTGTTAACCCTACTAAAGTCACTGCGTCATGATAGTTTGATGCACAATGATGGGGCCTCCACTAATCAAAAGGGTATGTTGGAGGAAGGATAGATGATAGGTTCTAATAAGCCTATATCTCATTTAAACCACCTACTCACTGATAGCTTTGTAGACCCTCAGTACACCACAAACCAGTTTCTCCACACCAACAAACTATTCCCAAAATACTGGGAGTCACCTGGTCAGGCACCCCTCTATCTTACATTAGAGGATGGATTTCCATTTGATATATGTTAAAACACAATTCCATATTTTAGGGTCGACCACCAGATAACTCTTACGAGCCTCCATGATTTTATTGTCTTCTTTATGCAGTAGAAATTATTATTGTATTCCTATGTGCCATATTTATCCACTATTGATGGAAGATAGACACTACGTGAATGTCTTGAAGCAAAGGTGGCCTAAAAGCCGAAAAAATTATTCGAAATCCCACTGAGGAATAGTGAAATGATTAATATAATATTACTACAGAAACTTCATCCATCAAATTTTGAAACCTCGACCATGTGGACGCTGAGGAGGATCTTGCACCACTCATGTAAAATCTCATTGGCACTAATTATTTTTAATATTAATTATACCAATAATTAAAAAAATTATTTTTAATAATTTATTATTTTTATTATTACTAAAATAATATTTTGATGCAAATGAAGTGGAACCTAAATCCCACCTTGAATATCCAAATGGGAGGACAATCCAAACTCACATATAAAAGGGCATTCGTGTTAGGGGTTCACTTATATTTTGATATTACAATAAAATGGGTAATTATGAATAAAATAATTTTTGTTCAATGTTGTTAAATTTTTTACATATGAATACATATATATATAAAGACATGAAAAATTATTTATAAAATAAATAAAAACATTGTTTCCTGAACAATGTTCATGAAATCCTTTTAAAATATATTAGTCTTGTTTGAACTCTATTAAAGCAGTCCATATAAGTTATTTTAACAAATGTGAATCATCCTAATGAATCACGTTTTTTATAAATATTTTTAACCCTACCACATTTTAATTATTATTATAATTTAAACCCAATTAATGAAATTACCAATACAAATTAGGAAAAAAAAGATAAATTGATAGGAATAACATTACCCAAATATGGGACATATGGATGCAATGTGAATAAACAAATATTTTGTATTTTTTATACTACACCATTATTAGCCATGGGGTGTGTTTCTAGTCCTCAGTTATAGTGTAATTGACTAACAAAAGAAGGTTATCTATTTGGTTTCATTGAAATACTAGGTAAGGATAATGAAATATGGTTGATATTTATACATTTTCTAAAAAAGATAAGATGTAGAAATAATTAACAACATGCATAGTTAAATGAACACACTCTTGAAACCACGCCCACAAAAGAAAACAAGAAAATAGAAACATATTCACATGCACATGTGAACACACACACAAAAACTCTTATAGGATTGTATGATCACACACATAGAGACAGAGAAACACACACACTTCCACACATTCACACCCACACCAACCCACCTACCAACCAATCCACAACAGTCCCATAAAAGTGTGGAAACACACAAGCACATAAATTCACCAATGAATTCATAACTATTCAAAAACACCATTTCATGTGTTTTTTTTTTGAAAAAAAAACAAACAAGATAACACACCTATACACCCATGAAACACAACCACAAAAAAACACAATCAAACAAATATTCACACACATATTCATATGAATTCCTACTCGCCTAAAAATATATTATTGAACCCACATAAAAGAAAATAGACATGCATATTTCGATATCAGTAATAGATATTACTATTTAATGGGGTTTTAATTAGTGGTAAATGTAAAATATAAACATTTATCATTTTTTCTCCCCTCACATACATATTATCTACAATTTAAATTATTGAATTTATCTTAAGATATTTCCACAAAAAAATTTTTTATGAATAAAGGTAAGAGATAGAAGACACATGACATAACCAGTCAGACATGGAATTAATATTAATGACATTCAAAGAAAAATCAATCAAACCCTTGGATTATTTCCAATACTAATAAAAAAATCATCAACATCAAATCAATATTTCAGTGTAAAACACCATTAAAGAACATTAAATAATGTGAGTAACACAAATAAACATTTCCCTATTGTAACATCAATCCACTATTTTGAATTCCACCAATTTTATTTGGATTATTATTTTTCTTTACAATTAAAAAACATAATATCATTATACAATATAGATCAATTTAGTGTGATTATATCACCAAAAACTCTCCCTTGAGGGGTCTGAGTATATTCTTAAATTTTGAGTGATGTTCTTTCTTAAACATCCAAGGGACTCAGTGAAAATATAGCGTTACAGATTTAATCCTATTTTCATGTGAATCATCATCTCAATTCTCCAATTTTGATTCTAATGAATTTATTTTCAATTCCAACATGTGAATGAGTGTAATTTCATTACAATTTTGAAGGTTAATATTCCTCATAACCATACATAAGAAAAATGATTTATTGGTGTTTCATCATATCCTAAATCACTATAAATTAACTTAATTGGACCACTACATTAATTTAAGAATACCTCCTTATATGGTAGACCCTTTAGATTAGTATCAAGGGTCTATGGTTAATCCATGAGAATATTATTATATTGTATCAATGTAAAATAGAAAAAAATAATATTATAAAACTATTCAGCACAATACCCTAAATAATAAATTAAAATAATGACCCATGTCATTAATAATAAGTAATATATCATATAATATAAAAAAATGAACTATTTAAATGTTTCAGTAGACACAAACATATTGATCAAATCTCATGGGGCAGATATTATATATCTTAGAATAAAAAGAGAAAAACTAAAAATAAATGACAGATGGTCTGAAGTTCTATCTTGATCCCATGTCTAGAATAAATACATGATATATAACTTATCCATCCAACTCTAGGCCTATTACACACCACCAAATTAGAACATTAGGTATTTATGATTACCTATATCTTAAGGATTCTATTATAAGGTGTGAGTTTAACATATTAAGACACCACCAACAATTTCCCTAATAAAACATGCATAATTAATGTATGTAAAATGTGATATTCATTGAATAAGAAAAAAATATTAACAAAATAGAATAAAAAAATCTATACTTGGATTATAAGGTGACATAAATGATTGATGATACCTACTTAATACAATATATGATATCTCTAATCATAATGTATAATAGATGAGGGTGAAATAATTACTTCCCTTGTACCATTTAAAATATCATACTCACAAGGGAATGAATACCACCTTGAAAAATCATATAATATACCCAAGTGAAATCTCACCTAAAAACCACATATAACATACATTAAGGGGACTGAATCCCACCTTGAAATATTATATATCATTATACTAGGTAACACATAAAACCCTATAACCTCTTATAATCTACATATAGGAGGACACATCCAACCCAAGTACATTATATAATAAACAACTATGGGGCCACATCCCCCATTATAACATCATATTTAATGTACTATAGGGACCACATCCCACCCATGAACCTAATATATGATGCACTCAAGGATAAACCTACTATAGAATAGTTATTAGTGTATCATTACATGGGACTAAAATATCACAACAACACTGTTGTTAAAATATAATTTCGTGGAGGATTACATTCCACCATGGAATATTTATATACAAACAAATAAATATAAGGTGTTTTGAGGTCATATAAAACCCAAAAAAAATATCATAGGTCCGAATCTCATACACAAAATATATTATCTGCAACACACTCAGAGTAGTTTATAATTTTGGAATAATCTATATGCAAATCCTCGTAAATTTCATCACAAGACTGAGGTACCCACCATTTGTCCCCAAAGTATCATCATGTTCGAGAAACCACATGATTTACTCTCTCTCTCTCTCTCTCTCCCAAATCCATGAATAATCACTTCTCTCAATACTTATAACATCACTCAACATGTACATCCTCTCATCATGGCCTAGTTGGTCACTCTTGATATTTTAATTAAGAATCACAATAGAGAGATGTCATATACCCAATCTCAAAATCATAATCAAACTAGTTTTGTCCTCCCACACCCACACCATCAATAATCCAGTACATTGAATAAAAATAGAGACACATATTTTTTAGAAACGAAAGGACCACTCACACCACATTCATTCCACTAAAATGAGGATATATTCTACAAAAATATTTACATATCACCTAACCCAATTCCAACAACTACCATCCCATTATTCTATACTACAAGAAAGGAAGTGAAGGCACGTATCTCTAGGTCTATGCTATTATATTAATTTAAATTATAAACATATTGTGTTTACATATCAGATATAACATATTTATGATCATTCCAATTTCCAAAGTTTACACAAACATAATTTTAATTTTCAAAGCTCTCTCTTAACCTAATACATTTCCATTATACAATTGGAATTTAAAATGAACAATTTATTTTCAATATATATTTGATTACTCAATAGTGGAAGGGAAACATTATCACACATACAAAAATAAAGTGCATATCTAAGAGTGATATCTAAGGAAAACTGACATTGAATAATGTTATTATTTTTATACATTCATTCTCGTCATCACCTAAGCTATCTTGAGTCCAACCGTCCACCGATAATCAACATAATTCCTTAATTCTTTAAACAACCATTCATATTAATTATTAATAAATTATAATTAATTAACATTGTTATCCAAAATAATCAAATAATAAATACATATGGAATAATAAAATAAAAATCATATTAAGGGATCTCTAGTGAATAAATATATATAAAATGGTGGTGAAAGACACCTCCACCATACAACTGAATCTGCAATAAGAATCCTTATAATATTATTTGAAAACATCCATCCATTTCACCCAAATCATTATGAATAATTAAATAAAATCAAGAAGTGAAATATGTAAATAAATTTTAAATAAATAAATCATGTAGATTATTAAAGAATATATACAAATAATGAAAAAGTAAATCCCTGTAATCATATTCTAATTCCACTATACATCGATAGAATTGTTATAAAACCATGTCCTAGATATAGTATGATTAGTATATGAAAATTGAGGATATGAATCAGGTAAATAAGATGAAAACTATAAATAATAAAATAAGTGATATTTAGCCTTACCCATTGGTTATCCAAATAATGAAAATCTTAAAGAATTAATGAGAATTGATGTTGATCACCTTTAGAGAAGAAAAGAGGAATGAGAGAACTTTTCTATGTGCAGTTTTTGTATTATAGTCATATATTATCATAAATATATTTTCTAATAAAATTCAGGAATATTTATATCAATTTATATATTTTAGATATTTCTGTTAAAAATAATTTTTTTGGAAGTTTTAAAAACATAGGAACTCTTATATATGCACACATGGACCATTATATATTACCAAGCACAAAACTCATCAAATTATTCAACAATAAAACTTGTTTTGGTTGTACCCATATGTAAGTGTAACTCTCATTGATTAGATCTTTATATTTATATGACCCCTACATGTCATAGATCGTACCTTTATATAACACATGAATGGATCCGACATTATTTCTATTTATTTCGAAAGCATACTCTTATTTGTGTGTTGTACCTATACAAAAGTGTTAGGTTGCACATATTTATTATAGGTTCTTACATATATTACAAATTTTTTAACACATGGTAACCCATATATGAAACCCCTTAGACTTAGAATTACTTTTATCTGTCACTAGGGTTTATATTTATATATCCTCTTTTCTAAAATTTTACTCTTATCAATATAGAGTGACTCTAGAGTTACCCTTATTGATGGCTTATATATTTTTTTGAAATCATAATTGGGTTACTTTTACATAGGAAATATTTAATTTTATTCATCATTGTAATAAAAACACAACCATTTTCACATGAAAAGAGGACTTTTATATATGGGAATGTAAGATTCACTCCCCAAAAAGCGTTTTCATTACATAGACATATTTTATAAACAATATTACCCTTACTCATCATTACTTTTATGCATATATCCTCTCACACATAAAGAGTTATCCTATTTCACAAGATACAAAACTATTCTTACCTAATGACATCTATATTTATAGATTATAACAAAAAAATTATATATTAAATATTTTCCTAAAACATCAAAACTACACCATTTTCAATGAAATATCTCCCATGATCAAAATTTTCTAAATATTATTCCTATAAATTCTATAAACTCTTTTTTATTCCTTTTAAAACATTTAAAACCATAGTTTATTAATAATTTATCCCTTTATCCTAGGAAAATTATTAATAGATTTTTCATGGAAAATATTATCACCCCCAACACATCTATAGGGTATAGGGTCACAATGCTGATCCAGTATCTTATCCAAATTACCATTAATTGATTCTTGTCTATAACATAACTATCCTGAACATGATAAAATATTTTTTAAACCAAAATATTTATTTAGGTATAAATTCAAATCGGTTATGTTTTTTAATTTGGAAATAACTTCATACATAGACAATTTTTAAATGTTACAACATCCCCACCATAACACTTATCTCACTGGGATGTCTCCTCATGCTTCTTCAAAAAACTAAATAAATTAATAAACAATGATATTTGAACCAAATACTAATTCTATTCCTAGTTAAAATGCTTTTTCCACCACACCCAAACCATATATACAACACAATATCATTCATCCAACACATTTTGACACCAATTTTTTCACCAATTACATGATGATTCACCATATCTCATAAAATTGATGAATTTAAATTCAATATAAATCATATTTCATAAGATTACATTACCAATATACACACAATATTTATAGCCAAAGTTAAGTACTTTACCGAATACTATTCAAAGATGTGTCAATACCAAAGAGTTTATGAATTCATTTCCTTGTTTTTCTAGAAACACTATCCTCAACATTTTCCTAAATTCATCCATTTTTGGGTCACATTATCTACTATCCAATGGTTATGTTATCAGATAATGGGATCCCTTATATAGATCGTCAAAAATAATGCTGAAAAATACTAAATATAACATGTCTGATGCTCCACCAATGCCATGACCCTCATATACCTGAAAAATTCTATCAAGGATTAGCCTCAGATCGACCATACCATGTGCACTAATCCATTTTTGACATCTCCTCTTATCATAATAAAAACATATCATTCTCATCATTACCTTTCCCCACCATGTCGGTATGAGTGTTATTTATTAAAACATTATGATTATCACCCCACTTGAATCATTTCACCCCAAGTAAATATATCACTTTTAGATTCCCAATCGAATTTCAAAGAACCCTTTTCAAAACCAATACTAAAATACCTAGATGCAGGGTAACCACATCCATTGTTCCCTATACAATGAATTTTGGACAAATAACTCATTATTAAGCTTATTATGGTTCCCACCATAAGATTACACTAATAAAGGATGATTCTAACTAATGGTTCTCTACACCACATAATCACCTACAAAATCTAAAATTAGCTCATCCAATCTATAGACCCATCAAATATAATATCCTTATAATTGATCAAATAATATAATCCAACTTAGACAACATAAATAGGTGTCTCTATCAACCAAAACCACATCATAACCCCTAAAAACATTTCTCAACCACACAATTAATCAATAACAACTCTCGGATCAAATTATACAACAAGAACTCACACTTTCTCTTTTCAATAATATAGACATGCCAATACCATAACATAAATAAATATGGATTTAAATCAACTTCTATTACCACTCTCACTATCCCGTTATCCTCACCTTCCATACCACTACATGATCTATCTATATCAACTAAGAATAATGCTCTCATTGGTGCCCAACCCAATATACATTTTCTAGACCCTTTTTCCATTACTAGTGAAACCAAATTTAAAAAAAAATATACACACACATAATTCCCTATGAATTGTACTATTATAATGTATTAAATTACCATTAGATCCTAGTATATATCATAAATAACCAAAAACAAGTCTCTAAGGTGTAGTGAAATTGGTGGGTCTTAAACCCCATCATTATATAACAGTGCCCTTCAATGTCTAATCCCCAAATATTCCTCAAGGGACTTATCTAATTAAACCCATATAGTCTATTTACATTATATGATTTCATAAAATATATCAACTATTTATTTCCATAAATCATCTTATCCTCACCTAGAATTAACGTAACATACCCAAAATTGACTATATATCCTCTAAATTTCCCAAAAATACCATATCAATATGTACCACATGTATTCAAAGGACAATTTTTCATAATTAAATATAATATCACATAAATCAGGTCAAACATTGGTCAAACTAATCTAAATACTACACAGTAGAGGAATAATATGACTCTCTTGATCCAAGGTGAGAGCATATCTATCTATCCAACCTCACAACAATGCCCAACCACCACCAATAAAAAAATCAATGCATACCAATGTAGTCACACAACTCATTACCATCATGTGATACCACATAAATCAAAATATCTCAATTCATATCCCATCAATCCAATGTTCTCTAAAATATGTAAAAAAATTACAATGACTGACATCAGTTTTGGGAAAATGGAAATATAATGATAATCCATGCTGTCACTTTAATAATATTGATTAAATATCCATCACTGTAATGTATATGCAATTACACACCATGTTCATCATTCTCAAAAATATACAATCTACCCAGGATATTATATATCAAAAGTAAAATATATTTCTGGGATATCACCTCTCTTATAAAGTCAATGAATCTCAAAACTCTAATAAAACATTAACAGGAAAACATTGTGTTATTATATCAGAACTCTATACTCATCAATGTCATTAGTCGAACTGTAATGTTACATGGTTATGCTATGTAGCCCAGAAATCACTTCTCATATTTTATAACTGAGGAAGCATCAACAATGATCACATCTCAGATATTAGAAGAAAATTTATGTGGCAATTCACACAAACACTAGGATCACAAGAAAATTTATATAAGGCATATCATACTTAAAAAAATATCCAACCCTATGTTACTGATCCTCACATGGAATCAACATACAATAATTCCTCCCTTTGAGGAAAAATTTTACATACAAGAGTATATAAAACCAGTTTCCTTACAATGAATCATGTCAAAAAAATAATTCCTATATGCGTTATATATGATGACACCAAAATCTATATAAGAGAACATCAAATATTTTGTTGTTAAAACATTAAGTAAATGAAACAATATCATTGATTTATTTTTATTTTCTCAGAAATATTAAAATAAATGTGGTTTGGGTCAGTAGAATTGCACCATGATGTTACAATGGAGAACACAAAATAAAATATTCTTGAAACCATAAATAACCAAAAAATATTTTTTGAAGATGTTCAATCACTATCACAAAAAAACATGAACATTTCAGGGGAACCTCAATCATATTATAATGCATAAACTAATACAATTTTGACCATAGACCTGTAGTAAAAACATGAAAATAAAAAATATATAACACAAAATAACAAATTTACCAACAAATAATGTAAATATAATGGATAAAATAACAATCCTGACTACCTAGTAAAATATTAATTATGTCATGAAGGTGTTGTATATTCACACTATATAGAATCATTCCCATGTTCTAACAAATCTAATATCCAATTTATGATACCCAATATAGTAATGAATAAAAATAAAATCATACCACATTTTAATGTTCTATCCCAAGACACTCTATAGTAATTAGACTAGCTCACTATGTTAACATAGTCATCAGTTCCCATTTTCTTGTTGTTGGAGACTTATAGTGCAGGATGTGGGTTAAACAATGTAAGGATTGTTCCCTCATATAATAAGAATCATAATAGAGTTAAAATAGTATAAAACTGATCATCATAATATCCAAAATAATAAAGGAACATCATGACACATGAATCTATGAATAAATAATATATCACATTCTATATCAAAATGAACTATCTAAATATCGCAAGCATTAGGCATAAATTTATAATACTCTCCATGTGAATATAATATGATTATAGGACTAAAATAAATAAATCAAAAAAAATATATCATTTTCTTAAGGTCCCACTTGAACCAATATCTGGAATCCATGTGTGTTTTCTATCTCATCAATCCAGCTCTATCCCTATTTCCAACATGCACCTATGATCATGAGGTATGAAAGGAGGCCAATGTGTTAGGGAGACCCAATGAATGATTGAGTATAACTATATATTCCATAATTAGTGTTTTATCTAATATAGTATGTATTATTCATTATTTTATGATTTCATATTCTCACAATAATATTAAATATAGAAATTGAAAATAATATTATTGATTATAAATACTCGGGTCATAAAGGGACACTCAAGACCAACCATACCAAATTCATAAAGTTCCAGATATTTCATAGCAAAATTTATAACCCCTAATGGGGAAACCTACTCTTATATTGAACCTTTTAGAATATAATACACATGGGACCACATACCACCATGGAAAATTAAATTCACCTAAAGTTATCATCCCACACTGGAATTTCATTTACCATGAACATAGGGGAACATCCCTCCAAGAAACGTAAGTTTTGTACACCAATGGGGGAAAATTTAACCATATAACCTCATACTATATGCAAAAAAGTTTCCACATCCAACCTTTAAACGTAATATATAATACCCATAATTGGATGTATCCCACACCAAAATCATATATATAAAATACACCATGTGGGACACATCCTACCCAAAAACCTCATATAACATTCCCACTGGGGGTATAATCTTACCATGAAATATTTACCAAGCTATCATTAACTAGGAGGAAGTATCCCACACCCACATTATCAACCAGACATGATCACCATGGTGGAGGATTTACATCCCACCTAGAATGTATACATACACATGAATAAAAATAAGAGTTTATCAACTCATTCAAAAACCACACACATTTCCATGTGTATCCTCATAAGAAAAACATCCTGCAACTCTATTCGAACAAGTATATCCTCATGGTATTCTCTACTTTATAATCCACTGTATGGTCAATACATGAGTTAGGATCCCATTTTCCCATTATTTCACATCATGATCTTAACATCATCTTGGTTTCCTCTATCTTAATCGGTATAATATTTTCAATACCATTTCATAATGAGAATTAAATCTCTTAATATAAACATTCTATCATATTTTTCTAATAATTCGTTCTAGTGATAAAACATCAACATCACAATAAAGAGATGGAATAAATCCCATATTAATTCTAAAATAAATGTAGGCCAGTATTTTTACACCCAGCACTTCCATAATCTTAACCAAGTTATTCCTACCCATACATAGATATGAAATCAAGGAAAGGATAACTTAATCCACTTTTTAATCCATTATCATAAATGATATAAGGTATTTGATGGTTTTTATATAAACCACCACTAGTCTAGTTCTTCCATGTTTATCACACTCCTGTAATTAAAGGTAACTAAAGACAATTATATCATGGTATACTATGTTTTAATTATTTATTTTATTCCTCTATAAGAGCTACATATAAAATAGATCTCGTTTAACATTAATCCCATTACCATTGTTGATTGAGGCTTCATGAAAATTCATAATGTACTATCATGGCCTAAAACACTTCCATTATTCCAAAGAAATTTATAATAAATAAATCATTTTCAATATATTTTTGATATAAAAAATGTTGTGAAATTGAATTATCACATGAAAATAAAAATTGGATAAACTATATAGAGATATTTACTAACTATATACCTTATTCAAGTTTATTCCATTTTGTACATGTTTTAGCACCCATACCTAAACTCATTTGAGCCCAACTAGCTATTAATCATTTACATTATTCCCTAATCCATCAATGTTCGTCCAAATTATTTATTAAGCTACAAAAATTAATATTCACATTTAACCCAAAAAATTCTATTATTAATAACTGGGGATCAATAATGTTATGACTCATTAGGTGATCTTCCATGAGTCAATCCTTCAGAAATGGTAGTTCTCACCACCCCCAAAATTCAGCAGATTCTTAAAAAATTCCACTATATAATTTTCCCACACAACTATATATTTTACCAAAATCTCTAAAAAATCTAAAAAAATTAAATTGGAATAATTCCTATATAGATCAATATAAAATATAGTGTGAAAAACTACCCAGATTAACATTTGTAAGGAAAAAATCAAAACCATCTCGGATCAATTTCATAATGCTCTATGGGAATCATAATCAAGCCCTACCAGAATGACACTATGACCAATGGATAAAAATAATGAAAAAGATTCATGGACGGAGGAGAAAACCATAAATGACAATCAATGTTCAATAATTCTTTCTCGTGTTCACTCTTGGTATGATAGGTAGTTATGAATGCCATAGAATCAATTAATATCACTCTAAAATAAGAAGGGGTAAGGAGATGACAATTATTGGTGCATTTTGTATATTCTAATCATAAATGGATTAATAACCCTATTGCAATCGAATTCACAACTAATTAATTGATTTTTAAATTATAGAAAAATATAAAACAATTCTTCATTTTCAATATCAGAAAAATAAATTTACTCTTATATATGTCACTGAGGACACTTCTGTGTTCACAGACCCAACCCTTTGACAATTTTTCAATACAGGTAAGAATCTTACATATGGATATACTGATAAATAAGAGTAACTATCATCATTAATAATTTTCAAAGTCATGGTCCCTTATGTATTGTGGGAAATACATATTCACAGCACAATAAAGGCACCAAATGTTATCCAATTCTCAATGAAAGGAGACTCTTCTGTGCAAAGGGGTACTAATACATAATATCTATATTACCCTTAAATATTATAGTGGTTTCCCATAGAATATAAATTTCTATCCTTGGGTGACTTTGAATTATCACCCTTTAGAGACACTGTGAATTTTATGTTTCATGGTATTTTAATTTTATGTATTCCTATTGTGAAACAAGTAATTTAATTTATAAAATTTGAATAAAGAGTTAACCTCATTTATGACTTAATTAAAAATTTAATCACCACACAATGTTAATTTTATATATGAAATATTTAATTTTTGGTATCATAGGAATCAAAACACGAAAATTTTTATAAAAAAATTTAAACATACATATGGGGTCCTCATATTTCAGATTCACTCACTAAAGATTATTTTTAGCACTTATACAAACTTTCCAATGACAACGACTTTTATGCATTTTAGCCATTTAAAATGAAGACTCTTACACATGATAATTTCTCCAATTTCTATAGAACCTTTACCAGACATAGAATATAAAATATCATACCATACACTATGTCTAAAAATATAGAAATAGATTAATTTTTAACAATATCCAAAATGATAAAAAAAAATCATCAAAAACCCACAAAAACTGAAAATTATAAAAAATGTATTTTAAAAAATAATTTCAAACATTTATACCTATTTTAAAATATCCCTCAATATAATTTTATTTAGAATTTATCTCCTAATCCTACACTAACCCCCAAGACTCATTATTTAGTCCATACCAACACTCTTGAACCCAAAAAAAATGTCCAGAATCATATAATTGATCCAAAATTCAGTAAAATTTACTATTAATACAAACAAGTCCATTATATAAAAATAGAAGATTATAAAATAAATAAATTTAAAACAAAATTCGTAATTTTTAAGATATTGTAGGTGGTTTAGTTTTTTCATGAAAAATAATACATTCTCATATGTACATGGGTTCATATTGTTACAATGGACAATTTTAAAAATCAAATAAGATAATATAATTCCATAAATACTTTATAATAGAAATATAAATCAAATAATATAAGACTAAAATAGAATACCATTGGTAGGAAACAAGTAAAATCGGTAAATAATCTATATAGTCTATAATGTTGTAGTTAGTTTAACAAAATATTGTACTTCAGTTTCTTTTAACATTTATTTACCTAAATGTTATCAACCATATTATGGAATATTTATTTTTTTGTAACATTAATGTTATCATTTAATGGAATATTTTTCATATGTAATGGTTATATATAATCACAACTACGATGTGATCCTTTAATTGTCATGATGGAATTCTTAAACATTTTCATTATTACAAGGATAACATTCTATTATAAGACACATATAATTTTTGAATATTTTTTTTCTATTCCAATAATATAAGGAGACTTTATCTCTTGACAATTGTACTTTATAATCTCTATGATGGGATATTATAAGGACATACTAACCAATATGAATTTTTTATGTTTTCTTGTTATTGGAATTCCTATATGTGAACCTCTATAATGATCATTATGATTAATATTATTATTATTTCATATAATGAGTTTCATACTTGGATGTATTTATCAAAATAATGGTGTTATATGTTCATAGAAATGTCAGATATGCTGGTTGTGACATGAGTAATGAGGCATTAATGTATATGTTATGAAAGGATTTTTCATATCTATCTTTATGGAATATTATATTCTTCCCTTTGATACGAATGGAATTATCAAACAAAAACTCAATGGCCATGGTGATTGATGGGTTCATTATAGGATTTAAAGGATATACATACTTAGTATATGGGTTGGTGACATGAGTATACACCATTGTTAATGTGATATCAATTCAAAGGGATTAATTTATAAAATGACCATTACAATGTGGTTTTCATTATTATGAACTTCAGTTCTTCCACTTTGGGTACCCTTAAGAAATATTGGATAGTAATAGTGGAATTTTGGAAATCATGTGTAATTATACTAAGGAAAAATCATAGGGGATCAGAAACATAGTTTATACATTAATCTAAGTTATTCCCTCCTCGAATTTAGGGATTTTCATAAATTTTACAAACAAGAATGAGTGATAATATTTTTTTATTATATTTTTTTATTACAATTATTCATTTATGAATATGAGTTTAATAATTAAATAAATATTTATTCCTAACACCTTCTAATAGAATATTTATTCACATATTATAATATTAAAAAATTAAAGAAATTAAAATTAATTATTAAATAAATATTTTATTGGTCACATGAATATTAAGATAAATATTTTTTTCATATGACCATGGAAATATTATTTATTTATATATTGAATAAATAACCATTTCATTATTATTTTATGTTTAGTAAATGATGAAGAGGAAATTCTATTAGGGTAAAAGGGTCTATAGGGAATGATATATTATATATAATATAAAAAAAATTAATTTATTTAAATATGAAATGAAATTTAATTTTTCTATAAGTTATGAACACATCAAAAAGATAATAATATGTATAATATTATTATTAGAGAAGGGGATAAGTAAGGATTACGAGAATAATGAGGGGATAATGTGAAACTATTTTTTCTATATCCTATCTCTATATTCTCTAAGTAATATAATTTAAAAATTCTATAAAATAATACATCTATTCTCACAAAGAATACACTATGGGGAATTATTTCTCAATGAAGAAAATCTCTAGTGTGTCTTTATAGATAGAGATATTTTTTCCACCTCCATATTTATTCTCTAGAGTGAGAGAATAAGGGAGGAAATCATTCATGCCTAAATGATTTGGGGGTGTTATATATTATTTATTCATGGTGATTAGATCATCCATTTTGGCACCCTGTATTCCATCAACAGTTTTCATAGATCTAGGTACATTTATTGATTAAAATTATAGGGATTATAAATTGGAGCCTCTTAGTGAAATCAAAGTATAATGGAAATATGGGTATAAAATGATCAATATGTATGTAGTATAAAATAGTTAGAAATAACTTATTTTTATTAAATTAATTATACATTTAACATGCTATATCCACTTTCTTGGTTCTTGGAATTCATTATAATATTCATAATTAATATTCATTTGATATTAATATTCTTTAGTATGTTCTATTGTATTTATCATAGAATCTGACCAAATTGAAATTGGTCATGGGTGAGAATTTCACTCTTATTGTTCCTATAATATTCTTGTGATATCAATTAAATCACATTAAAAATAATAATTATTTATTAATCATGGATCAACTCATATTTTTTATTTTCAGTATTCGTTTTATTCATTTTTAATACAAAATTAATGTTATATTACTCATTCACATTCACATTATCAATAATAGGTTAACAAAAAATTATTAACATATGAGAACTAATCTAACTGTGTTATTGATTTTGACTGGAAAACAAGGTATTTAATGAATTGTATCCAAATTACTTAGGATATACCCATATTTACTTCACCAAGACACATTAGTGGTAAATATGGTTGGGTGAATAGAGGTTTTGGATCATTATTACATAATGGCATCTTAAATGGGTCTAGCTTGTGTGTTTCTTCGGGGATTATGAGTTGGGTAAATCACAGAGATGTTCTGTAGTCCTATATGGGATGAATAAAGAATTTTTCCAATATTGGGTGGTAAAATAGGTGTTAGGAATTTATTACACCATGAATTAGCAATAAAATCTGAGAAACGTATTATAGATAAAATTTTATGATGTGTTGGGAGTGTACACACTATGTAACCTAAATGTTATTTCATAGATAACAAGATGAGTCCTTATGAATGTATTTTAGATGGCTACAAAAAGCACATTGTGTAGTGAAACTATCTATACACACCTTTTAACATGTCCCCATTAAAATAGAGAACACATCGATCAATTTTTTAAACTGTATAATAAATCTACACTAAAAAAATTTATTAAAACAATAAAATCTATATTATGTTTAGTTTTTAGACAATACTTGTGTCCATTATTAAATATTATTAAATGATAAAAAAATAATGTTAAATTTATAACTACAAGCCCTGTACAGTAATTGAAAAAAAATGTACACCACATGTATTAAAATTAGTACACACCATCAAAATTTTCACTTGTTAGTGGTTTATAAATTAAATGTACACATAATGTAATTATATAACAATCCGTATAAACTAAATGATTTTTCAGTGCATAGAACATGAATAAAGTCTTTGTATATTGTAGTATTGTTGGAATGAGTATACACAAGATTTCCTCCAAGTAAATTTCATGTAAATAATTAATTTAAAATAAAAATAATTTATTTAAAATTATAGTGGAGATAACCTACAAGTATTTTAAGATTGATTAGATAATTGAATGAATTAATTAATATGACAATGAATTTATTATTTTACATAATTTATTTTAATAAAAAATGATTAAAATTTATTCCATATAGTAGTTTTAAATGTGTATACATTTTAGGTGTGTGAGTGATCGTGAAATTGATCAACGAATATATGTAATATAACTAATTTTAATTTAATAATTTTTTTATTTATTAGTGAAAACTATTTATTATGTTAAATATGATGCCCTATAAGTTATCCCCATGATTTTGTTTGTTGTTTTAGACCTTTATAATCAGGGATTTTTTACTTGTGTCTATGCCCCTAATTTCAATCACTTTTGTGTGAGTCAAAAAAATGAAGGATGGATATCTCAGGAGAAGAGGTGGTTCAAAACCAGAGATATGTTAAATTATATAACCATGATACAATGTTCTATGGGGGAATATCATAATTAAAGACAAGACCACCTCTAATAGCCCTTATATAGAGTCAAAAGATGATTTATCATCCACTTTAGAAATCATCATTTAGAATGGTCATGATTAGTATCCTATTATTAAGTAAACAATTTTGGAAATTCATTAATATTTTATAATTGTAATTTTAAATTAAATATGAAAATTTAAAATAATATTAAGAAGGATTTTAAATAAATAAATAATTAAATATAAAAATTAAATAATTCTTAAGAAAATTCTAATTTTGGAAATTCTTCAATCATTTGAGTTATGATGGACCCAATGTTAATTTGTTTTCAAATACATAATCATGGGAAGTTTGTAATTATTGGGGACTTTAAATTAGGATAATGGTATGAGTTAAGAAAACATGTTTTGGGTGTAATTATCATAGTTTCATTAATAAAAATTTAAAGGCATGTATTGAGGAAATTCAAGTTAGGATCTTAGGATTGGATAGTCTAGTCAGTAGATCATGGGGATACATGATAACAACAGGAAATTAGGCTTACCTAAATACCTTATTATGATTTTAATATATATATTATGGATGGGGAGAAGTAAAATATTAGTTCTTGAAACTAGAATTCCCATGAAATTTTATATTTTATTCCCTATGTTGAGGGTGATTGGGAGTTGATAAAATAATTGGAGAATAATAAAATAATTTAAGTTATCTCATCTTAAATATTTTTTTTAAAATAATGTACATAAAATGTGACCTCATTTTGTTTAAGAATAATCATAGGTTTGTTGATATGTATACCATAGTGAATTATTTTGGAGAAACGAACCCCCTTACATTTTAGTAACTTCAAAGAGGGTCAGTAGAACTTGCACATTGTAATATAATACGAAAAAAATAATTACACACCTGAATCCAAAGATTCAAATCCACATTCAATGGTGGATGTTGAAAAATACAATTTTATCTAATTAAAAAAATTAAAAAATTTCTAGATGTCATACATTTGGTGATATAATACATGTTAGATGAACTATATCATTCTAATGAGAATATGGTTTCATATAGCATGCTCAATAATCTCTATGATCGTTAATTGGTGTGGGATGGATATGAGCAGTTTCAGATCTCAAAAAAATTACTTGAAAAAAAGGAGAGAGATAAAATTCAAGACCTCAAATTTGAAAAAATTAGTTTCTACATTAGGAATCTATATTCTCTTGGGTTTCATTTTCATGAGGAGTTATTCACTAATCTCATACATGATTTACTCCCTTAGATATTCTCCATCATTGTTGTAATTTTAATCTGAACAACATTGAGATGCCTATCCTATATCTCATTACACTACATAACTATGTTCATAAATATATAAAGAGAAGAAATATTCCAATGCATATGGTGAATAATTAATAGAGAATGGATAAGGTCCCTATGAATGAATCAACTTATTAGGAATCACCAAAATTTCCAAGATAATGTGGAAGATCAAAGGTAAAGAAAGTGTGAAGAATGCAATTGTTTATCATGGGTTAAGAATTTCCGCTATAAAAAAATCACTACATGAAAAACAACAATGGGAAATATTCATGTTCATTTTTATCGAGTGAAATCATTACATTTCTAAAATTGGGTTTTAGGTATAGATTTTTGTCCTCACATTAGAATCCGATTATAAGAATTGTTTTATTCAGAAGTGTTTCAGGTGGTCAGTTGGATCTATCAGCTATTAATGGATCTAGATTCACTTCAACATATATTTTATGTTACCTCCTCAATTATTAAACATGATTGATCATGGTTATAAATACACTTATTTTGTTTTATGAATTACCAGATCCAATGTGGTTTTTTGAAGTAAATGTCTCAACTTTTAAAAATAATTAATATATTAGATTATGGATAATCAAAACAAATTTTTTTATGTATTAGAGTTTGGAAACCATGTATTGAATGTTGATATTGAATCTAGTTCACATGGCTCGTATCACACCCATTTATGGGATCACCTCGTAGGTTATATAAAAAACAATTGAAAAATTATATGAAGTTGGATATTTATATTCTTTTGTAGTAAAACCACTGAAGAAATTTCATGTTATTTTACATTTACAATTTAGTAAATCTCTATTCAGTGGACGTGGTGAAAGATCTATAGAGATTCTTGTTTTGGAGGATACGAATGTGTGTGGACCATTTCTTATTATTTATTGGTTTGTAAAATTATACATCATAACTTATACTAATGAATATACCATACGTGTTTATGTCTAAATCACATGGTATAATTAATATTACATAAAATTGTGGGGCATAAAATAATTAGTTGGAGGAAAAACATCATTAGATAATAATGAATCATTAATAAGTCCTTAGAAGATAATATCATAACCAAGATTTTTATAATTATCTATAGGGGTTTGCGATTTTATCTCAACTCACTCCTCTACATAATATATTATTGAATTATGTACGTGATTGGAGGAAAAACATATTATTTATCATGGTGAGTCCAATGATGTGTTATGAATGTCATCCATTATCCATTTGGGATTTTCATTAAATATTTTCAAACACATTCAAAATTTTGTTCATATTACATTGTTAATAAATAAACCATATGAACATTGGTATGAAAGTAAACTATATTTTTCAAATTTAGAAGTGTGGGTTAGTAATGAAATTTTTATAGTAATAACAAGAAACAAATATACATCATACGTTACATATCGTTTCTTTATAAAATATCCGAAAAATCTAAAAGATAATACATACATTAAACCTTGAATAAGATGAATTGGTTTAATTGACCATCCATATTTCTAATGATGAATAATTTATCTATATGAGATAATGGGATTTATATTGACTATATAGAATTTGTATCGAATTATATGAATGAGTTAGAACATGATTAGATTCAACAAATCCCACTACAAGAAAATAATGAAGAGATCTAGGTATTGTGTATGAGCATTGCGAGGTTAAAGAAATATAAAGGTATAGTTTTTAGTCATTAAAGATGGTGACTCATTATTGGTTCATTTTAGTGAACGTGTATTCTATAAATATATATTATATGATATAGAAGTACCCAAATGGATAAAATATAAAAATTATAAAATTGATTTCTTATAACAAATAAATGTCATGATTATGGTATAACCTCAAATGGATGCCAAGCATATTTGATTCAAATGAATATTACTGAATAAATATAACAATTAAGGTAATTCAAAATCATTATGCATAGAATGATAACAAAATGTATTAATAATAATCTATTAATTGACTATGTTTAATTCATTTTACATATTTTCAGGCTAAAATACATTAAAATTTACATTCCAAATCAATTTACAATAACTGTGAAATTTTCTAAATTGATTTCAATGAATTCATTTCAATAGGGACGTTGGGGATGATTTTAATTTGACATAACCAGAAGGGTTTTTTATTATAAAATTATTCAAAAGTGTTATAAATAATGGAGATATCTATTTATGGATTGAAGTAAGAATCTAGGTTTTGTAAAATATTCATTTAGTAAGACATATATTTATTTGGATTCACAATGAAGAATACGATAATTTTATCTGTCTGCAGTTTATAGGGAGTGTGGTCATTTCCCTAATAGTATATATTTATTATATAATAATAATTAGTAATTAATACTAGTCATAGAGAATATTGTAATGTCCCTGCCTAGCTCACCTCTATGACGGTGGCCAGACTGGTGGGTCACATGACCTCAAGCCCCTCTCCCAGAATTCCAGATTCTACCGACTAGAAGCGTGGTCCATTTTTGTGTCTATGGGGAGACTATTACCTCATAGGTATTAGATAATATCGCAACTGAAGTAAAAAACATCAAATAATAAATATAAGAATAATTGAAATTAATAAACTACAGTAGAATAAATGTAAATAATCTAACTGAATAATAGTAATCAAGAGAAAAATCTCACAAAAAGATATCATTCCCCGATGTTTTTCAAAACTAGACGTATGAAAAACAGAACTCAAACACACAGTTAACTAAAAGAAAAGGCACAAAATAATAGTTTCATCCTGAACAAGGATCTGTCCTCTGCCCCAGTCTCTATCCTAATCCATAAGGAACAATCAAGCATCAGAAGCAGCATGCTTCCCTTTGTCAATACCTGCGAGCGTGTAATATATTCGAGTGTCAATGACGCCCGAGCAGGGTGATTTGAATTCCCAGTAGGCCATCACCCATGGTGTCTAAACTGTTCTATTTTATGCAATTATAAAAATGTTGTGTTCCATTACATAACAATTTAAAATAATTTAATTTTAGTGGAATTAAATAAATAAGTCGGCCCGGGTTCCAAACAACACCTGTGACTAATCACCTACTTCACCCTAAGTCAGTAGTCTGAAAGGGTACCTGTTAGCAGAATGCACAAACACGTATATATATAAAACCCAGAAAAAAGACAAGGTAAATAATACAAAGGTATACCCCAAGATTTTTATTTATATTGGGGTCTAAGTCAAGTGTCAAATAGGTGCACTTATTCATATCCAAAAAATATCTCAATTTTCAGGAGACTCAAACGGCCATAATATAAACCATCAGTGCATCATTAATACGGTTCAAGTTTACAGTTGGAGTCCATGCATTTACCGAAGTTATCGCTATGGAACATCCATCAATTTATCCCATACCACCGAGTCGGTCCATGGAAATATTTGGAAAGACCAACTATCGTCTGAGGCATGGTTTAACCCTGAGTCAATGTAGATTTCTCAAAAAGGGGTTGAGTGTCATGTTAGAGCGGATTAGCCACATTTCCAATCGATCCATCATGATGGGCCCTATTTGAACCGATATCAGTCGAACGTACTAGAAATACTAGGGATGTCTCAGTCCGGAAAGGACATTGAAACCGCCCCTTGGCACATAGAGGTAACCGATTGGGAAATAGAGTCTTTGTGTGGCTCCTAATATGGGCCCCACCTCTGTTCCTCATGCTGAATTTAATTAATGTTTTCACAGCAACATATATGACATAATTAGCATATAAACTCATAGCTTGAAAACTAATTTGATACACCCGTGCATCACAATGTTTAAATTAAAAATTACAACATTACAACATACAAGAAAAAATATTGTATCAACATCAGCAGAAAATGCACTTTTTATAAAAATAAACATTTTCGGAAAAAAAGTATCAATGATCAATCAATTAACATTAATTTTCCAACAAACTATTTATTTATTTTAATATCAATAAAAATGGATGTGAAACACCTGTAATTAATAAAACTATCAACCCGAAAAACTGAAAAATACCATGACCATGTCGGAACTCCAAAAGGGGTGTGCGACCTTGTCGCAACAATTCAATCAACTATTTAATTAATTTATAAAAAATATAAAGGGGTTGCACAATACCTGTAGGTAATTAATTTATAAACCCAGCTAACGGAAAGACACCCCGACCATGTCGGCACGCCCAAAGTGGTGTTCGTACTTGTTGAAAAATTCAAACAAAATTAATTTAAGATAATTAAGGCTACAAAATATAGGCAATGAAACTAATATTATTAAATTGTATAGAATTTTACAAAGCCAATATGCACCGACTAATAGCAAAACATTATTTTTTTATAAACTGCAACGAAACAGAGGGAAAACAAGTAGGCACCCAACCTTGTAGTCATAGGTGACTCTATGATCTGTTGTAGGCTTTGATTTGACCTGGCGAAAAAGAAATTGGATTACAGACGGAGGAGTTATGGCCTTCCGATGGATGATGAGAGGTGTATGCCACCTAGGGGGAATAGGGGTGCGACGTGAGGAAATGGAGAGGAAGAGAAGAGGGGAAAAAGGAAAGAAAATAAAAAAATAAAAAAATAAAAAAAAATAGAAACAATAAAATAAAGTAAAAAGGAAAATAAATGATAAAATAAAAAAGAATAAAATGATGGAAATTAAAAATGATAAAAACAATTCTAAATGGAAATGTCCATTTTTTTAATTATTTTTATTAGTTATTATAAACCCATTTCTATTTTATTTTAATTTTTTAGCCTTTCTTTCTTTCTTTTAAATATTCATTGAATCCATTATTTCTATTTTTCAATCCTTAATTAATTATTTTAAATCCTGAACACCGCACTAGCATGTGACATAACATTTTTTATTAAATTTGTGTAGTTATTGATATTGATTAAAAAGCTGCCCAAGACACACTGCGAGGTGCGAAGCTACACGCCCCAGGTCACTTAATTAATTAGACTACTAAAAAATTAAAAGGGTATATTCATTATTATGTTCCGGGATGTTATGACCTCCCCTCGAGTATAAAGCTCATCCCCGAGTAGCCATTCCGATGGTAGTGCAACGTCTCCAGAGAAAAGTTCTAGGCACTTCTCATGTACATTTGTCTCTCTCTCATAGGTCTCATCCTCAATGAATCCATGTTTCTAACATACCTGGACCAAAGGTACTGACATTCTTTGGAGGAAATTAAGTCTATGGTCAACGATGCTAATCATATGCTCCAAAAAGGATTCATTTTTGTCACGCTCTATGTCTTCTGGTTCAAAACAATGAGACATGTCTAAATGATATTGTCAATGATAAGATACATGGAAAATTTCGTGCATGCCATGATACCTTGGTGGTAGTAGTAAATGATAGACTATCAGACCAACTCTCTCAACTATCTCAAACTTCTCGACATATCTCAGTGATAACATCCCTTATCTCATAATCCTCCTATGACCCAACCTCAGAGATACATGCCTAAAGACTCAATGTACCACCATGAACTCCATAGGTCTATAACAGAGATAAGAATTACACTTTTTCAAGGATTGAGATGTAGTCATACACTTCTTAATCAGTAGAACATACTCAGAAGTCTTCTGAACGAGGTGAGGTTCCAACAGAGGTCCCTCACCTACTGCGGTCCTGCATTATGGTGAACGACATGTTCTAACATAGAGGGCCTTATACCGAGCCATTTGAATTATTGACTAGAAGTTGTTGTTGTAGGTAAATGAAAATATAGGTAAATTATTCTTCCAGGAACATCCAAAATCAAAGATACTATCTTGGATCATATCCTCTAACACTCATATGGTTCTCTCATACTATCCATCGGTCTGATGGTGATATCCAGTAACAAGAAGTACCTATAAACCCAGAGCCATTTTTAACCCTTTTCAAAACAATGATGTAATGCGAGCATCCCTATCTAAAACAATAGAATGAGGTGCAACATGATGTCACACTGTCTCCCAGATATACAGCTTTCCCAACTCATCAATCGTAAAGGTCTCTCAGATAGGTAAGAATTGTACAACCTTGGTTAACCAATCGACAACAACTAACACTCCATCACCTCCTCGAGGAGTTCTTATCAACCAGTAACGAAATACATGGCGATTTCATTCCATTTACCTTTAGGAATAGATAGAGGCTCTAGTATTCTAACAGGTCTCTGGTGCTCTGCCTTCTCCTGTTGTTAGGTGGAGCACCGAGTGATGAAACCCATTATCTTCCATTTCTAAACAGGACACCAATAATGTTGACACAAGTCTCTATTCATAATTTTTTCCCAGGGTTAACTTCCCTAATTGATGTGTGGGATTCTTTAATCAGCTCTTCTTGTATACATGAATGTACCCATACACGGTCATGGTAAAGGACATTTTCACATCCATTGACAACCCAACCAGGGGGTGGGTTCTACCATGTAACACATTCCCTCAAAATGATCCCCTCCGGATTAGTCAACTATTGCCTATGAACATTCTCCAAAAGAGAGGATTTCACTGTAAGAGCTACTAGAACCTGTTGTCTACTCTACTTATGAACCTATAGACACATCTCTAAAAACAAGGCCATCATCTGCCACTCACTACTGGCTACCTTCATGACATGTGTCTATGTCTGGCGGCTTAAAGCATCCACCACATCATTACCCATACCAGGGGTATTAGTGAGATAAACATCGAATTACTACAAGAATTAGAACCTCCTACGTTTCCTTATGTTTATGTCTCATTGAGGAAAAATATATTTCATGATCTTATGATCCGTGTAAACAACGAATCACTTTCCCAACAAATGGTTTCTCCCACATCTTAGATAATGAACCATAACTACCAAATCAAGGTCATGGGTAGGATAGTACAACTTTTGAGGTCTCAGCTAGCAGGATCCATAAGCCACAACTCGATCACCCTACATCAAAACTATACCTAGTATAATTCCTGATGCATCACAATAAACTGTATATATCTTAACAAGTTTAGGAAAAACCAGGATCAGAGCAAAGGTTTTTCTTCCTATTAACTCTTGAAAACACTATTCTCAATCTCTTGACCATATTAACTACACAACTTTCATAGTATGGGTTGCAAGAGGCGCTTCTGAGCAAAAGAAATCCTATATGAAATGCCTATAATATCCACCAAGCCCCATGCAATTGGGGATGTCGAAGACACTCTTGGGCTGCTCCAAAAAAAACACCAATGCTAACCTTTTCTTGGGTCAACTGATTCCCCTACTTCATATATTATATGTATCAAGAGGTTTACCTTATCAATCCAGATGTGGCATTTACTGAGCTTAGCATATACCTAGTGCTCTCTTAGGTTAATCAACACGATATAAATGTGGGATGCATGGTCATGTATGGAACGCGAATACACAATGATTTCATCCTTTAATACAAACACATTGAAATCATGATACGAATTAAAAACCCTCTTCATCAGATCCATGAAGAATGTCAGCACATTAACGAGGCTGAAAGGCATAACTAGATATTCGTACAATCCATACCTGCTTTGTAATGAAGTACATGGTATGTCATATTGTCTCACTTGCACATGGTAATATCCCAACCTCAGACCAATCTTGGAGAAAACAGTTGATCCCCGGAGTCGGTAAAAGATATAATCTATATGAGGCAAATGGATATCGATTATTTAATAAGATATAGTTGAGTCGACGATAATCTATGTAAATCCTGAGTGTACCATCTGCCTTCTAGGAAAAAATGACAGGTGTCCCCTTGTTTCTCATGAAGAGACTTGCCAACTAGGTTGTCACTCTACCCAAACCTTCATATTTAGGCTTAGATCGGTCTGCCAGTATATCCCATTCTACATTGGGAAGATATGTGTCACGCTCAGCGTAAGTAAAGAACACCCAATGATGATAAAAATACACATGGGCATCATAAGGAGAATGCTAGTTCATATAAAGAATGAATTAGATGCTAGACATATCCAGGATATTGAAATTACAAACAAAACGGTACTCACCTATCTCGAGGTGGAAATTTTAGCACTGGCACATTCCATTTATTCATACCCCACGAGGATTGTCGAGATACATGACACCACAATGGTACTAGATTGGAGAAGCAATACTTTCAACAACAACATCAGATATGAAGTAGTGTGATGCACTGATATTAAAAAGAGAAGATACTATGATAGAGGATACTTGAATAGTCCCTCACTGTAGATGGGTCTACACTCTGCTCCTCTGGTGCGGATTTCACTACATACATGAGACCTAAGCCACAACCCAGATATAATACATGGTTGGACTGAGCAGGCATACTCTGCTAACGCAGAAAATATGGATCATGATTTCCTCAACCACGACCTCCACCATTACCATGGCCTGATCGACCTGTGGAAAAAGAACATCCAGCCTAATATGGAGTCATAGACCCATTCCTGATAGAGGTGAAGGTGTCGATCCTCTGCCACATGGTGCTGAAGAGAAGGAATGACAAAAATGCTAAAAGTGACCTATCCTGCGGCAAGCTCAGCAGACTTTCGGATCTCTTGGGTACTATGGCTTCTTGTGACCATCACTTCATCACTGATAACATTTGATAGGTCTATCAAGATGTTTTTTTGGTGAGGATTTTCCCCACGTGCACTTTCAAAATGGAATTTCCTTCTTCTAGAGGATCCATCACCCCATCTCAGAACTGATCCACCTTGGATTACAAGTTTACCTTTCCTGACAATATGCTTTGAAATTTAAGCATGATTAACGATCTCTATAACAGTGGTCTAATTGATGATGTTCAACTGCGAGTGAATAATATACTCAAGTCTGTCCACAAAAAGCCTCAGAATAGTTTGTGCATCGCTAGTGAAAGATGGGGGAAATACTAAAGTTATTTGGAAAGTGTAGAATACTCTAACACAGTCATAGAGCCCTAATAATGATTTTTGAACTCCTACGCATGATCATCTCTCAGAGTCTATAAGAAAAAGTGGTCATAGAATGTTTCTTGGAAGTCACCCCAAGCCCTGTCACTGGTCTGCTCAGCCTGAGAAACAATGTCCCACCAGTTCTTGGTGAAGTCACAATGCATGTAAACTACATGCTTGGCCCATCGCTCTGGAAGCAACTCAAGGTGGTCGAAGATAGACCTTATAGATTCTATCTGTGACTCCCAAGCATGAGGGCTGCCACTCCTCTATAAGGTGGTATGTTGTTGCTGCAGAAAATCCCGTGTGAGGTCTTCCATATATGGGGAAATTCTTGGGATATTCTGAACCAACTAAATAATCCTAACGAGACTATACCTTAACTATGTTTCAGGGTCCCCTGGATGAACTAAAAGAGGTAGTTCCATATGATGCTCAACGAGAAGTTCCACTAGTTTTTCAGGACCCACCATCTATGGAATGTTATAATTGCCATTATCATTATGCACAACACGATGAAATCATGACAAAATATTCCTACAACAACCAAATTCACACCATTAGAAAATGAGTAATGAAGTTGAGAAAAACATGTAAGTCACAGAAGTGGTTAGGTACATAGCCTTCCTATGATAACTAGACAACAGATAACCCTCTTCAAGCGATGGGTTTCGATATAGAAGAGACAACTGAAAATGATTACTAAACATGTTCTACGGTCCACTACTCAATTAAGGTAGGATAACATCCAACAAACTATCACAACATTATATTCAACAAACATCATTTCAAAATTTTACGACTAGGCACAACAACAGTTACATGCAAACAGGAAAATGCACGTTGAAAGTTGATATGGAATGGAAATATGAATGGAATTTATATTCTGTAGAACCTATTATGATGCATAGAATGTATTTCCCTCGTATCATTGGTCTACAGTGGTAACCCATTATTTCAATAATACGAACATAATAACAACACAATACAAGTGAGTCCCACAATGGTGATATCATATAAAAAGTAACCGGTATAATCAATAACTACAATCCCATCCCATGAATTTCGTTTTTTCCCAATACATGTGTTAGCTATGTTCATGCACATATTACAACCCAAATCCATATATCCTAGCCTCCATTCTAGCCAAATTAGTATGAAAGAAGAAAAAACCACCTTTGATACCACTTTGTAATGTCTCGGCATGTCTCACCTCTAAAAAGGTGGCCAAACCAGGGGGTCACATGACCTCATGCGCATCACCCCGAACACCAGAGGCTGCCGACTAGTGGAGAGGGCCATTTTTGGGTTTTTGGGGAGACTATACCCTCACAAGAACTAGATAATACCACAACAGAATTTAACTATAAAAAATAATAAATAGTAGAAGCGTGAGAATGAATAAATTGTAGCATAGGAAAAGTTAATAATCCAACTGAATAATAGTAATAAAGTACGGAAGCTCACAAAAAGATGTCATGTCATGATGTATGTCACAACTGGAAGTACAGAAAACAGAACTGAGACAAACAGTCAACTAAAACAAAAGGCACAAAGCAGAAGTTGCATCACAAGAAAGGCTAGGTCTTCTCCCCCAGTCTCTATCATAAGTAGTAAGGATCCATCAAGCATCGGAAGTAGCATGCTTCCCCTTGCAATACCTGTGATCATGTAATCTACTCAGGAGTCAACGAGTCCTGAGCAGGGTGTGAGAAAAAATCCTAGTATGACGGCACCCACAGTGTCTCAACAATTCCATTTCGTGCAATGATAAATATGCAGTGTGCCATTATATAACAATTTAATATTATAAATTTAAGTGTAGTGAAATAAATAAGTCTTCATGAGTTCCAAATGGCTCACGTGACTAATTGCCAACTTTAGCCTAAGCAGGTAGTCTGAAAGGGTATCTATTAGTAGAATGCATGTACACACACACATATATATATATGTAACCCAAAAAAACATGGTTAACCAGAAAAAGTTATACAAAAATATTTTGATTTAACAAGGGGTCAAAGTCATGTGTCAACCAGGTGCACTTCCACATATCATAAGAATATCCCAATTCTCAAGAGACTCAATTTTCAATAATATAATCCTTAAGTGAAGCATTATTAATTTTCATGTTTAGAGTTGGAGTCCAAGTACTTCCAGAAGTTATCACTACGAAACATCTGTCAGGTTAACGAATACCACTGAGCTCGTCCAAGGAAACCATACGAAAGACCAAGTATCGCCCGAGGCATGGCATTACCCTGAGTCCATCCCGATCTTGTAAAAAGGGGACGAGTGTCATCTGAGGCTGGCTTAGACACATTTCCAGTAGATCCATCCTGATGGGCCCTTTTGGAATTGGTATCACTAATAAGAATGAGAAATCCAAACGACATCTCGATCCAGAAAAATCTAATAAAAACACCCCCGATAGATAGAGGCAACTAGTCAGCAATGGAGGGTCTATGTGTAGCCCTTTATATGGGGCCTTCTCTTTTCTTAGCCATGAATTTAATTGATCATTTTACTACGACAGATATAGTATAATTAGTATATAAATTCATAGCTTGAAAACTAACCAGATACACCTGTGCATCACAAGGTATAAATTAAACATTATAAAATATCAAATTACAAGGCAATATATCGTATCCACATTAGTGGATAATTAACTTTTTAAATAAAAAAACTATTCAAAAAAATGTACCAATGATACAAAAATTAATTTTCCAATTCAAAGTAACTATAGATTTTATTTATTATCAATAAAAAGTGTTGTAGAACACCCAAAATTAATTATACTATAAACTCGGAAAATTGAAAAATACCTCAACCAAGTCGGCACGACCAAAGGGGTGTCCTACGTTGTTGTAAATAATCAAAAAAAAATTATTTAATTTAAAAACAATATAAAGGGGATGAAAAATTCATCCAATTAATTAATATATAAACCCGACTAATGGAAAAATATCCTGACTAATTCTGCACGCCAAAAGGGTGTCCGACATTATTGAAACAATTAAAATAAATTTAATTTATGATAATTAATTATTCAAAAATTCAGAAAAACAACTAATGTAATTAAATTTGATAAATTTGGCCAAAGATGGTAGTCACCGACTAATGGAACAACAGTGTGTTTTTATAAACTTCATCGAAATGGAGGGAATGCGAGTAGGAAACCTAACATCTAGTCATAGATGACTCTATGATCCACGGTAGGCATTAATTTGACATGATAGTGAAGATATCGGACAACAGACGGTGGAGCTATGACCTTCCAAATGAGGGTGGGAGGGGTGGGCCACCTAGGGGGTTGATGGGTGTGACGTAAGGAAATAGAGATGAAGAGAGTACAGGAAAAAATGTAAAGAAATGAAAGAATAAAAATAAAAGAAAATAATAATAATAGGAAAAATGAAACAAAAAAATGAGAATAAAAGAAAAAATAAAATATAATAAAATGATGGAAATGAAAAATGATAAAAATAATTAAAATTGTAAATATCCCATTAATTTTTTTTATTTTTCCCGTAACCCCCTTTCTATTTTATTTTAAAAAAAATTTATCCTTTCTTGAAATATTTTAAATATTAATTAAATATATTATTAATCTTTTTCAATCCTTAATTAATTATATTAAATCTGGAATACTATGATTACACATGACATAATTTTATTCGGTAAATGTCTACAGTTATTTAAAAAAATTATAAAGCTTCCCGGGACCCGCAGCGTGGGGCGCAGGCACGTCCCCCTGGTCGCTTGATTAATTAGACTGTACTAAATTAAAAATGGTTTTTACCTGATTAACGTCGGGACGTTATATAGATTAACACATGAATGTTCATATATTTATTTATTAATGACATAGGTTAGGTAAAAAATATTAAATTGATTAGGATTCATCATGATATATCTAGGTGGATACCTGGACTATGTCCTTGTAAATACCATTATAGGATAATAAATCGATATCATATAGAACTATCCAAGTGGATATTATTGAAAATTTCACCAATAAAACATCTATAGAAGAATTTTTTTACATAGACATAGAAATAGACACAAAGAATGGAAAGGATCTCATATGAATCAGTAATCCATTCAGTCATGTAAGTCAAGATATGTAATAGTCTTCATATTTCCTACCCCTGATCATTGTATGAAAATATCATGTGGATCTATAAGACAACCATTGGATGAATATAAATATAATAATTAATTAATTTAGTTTTACTAAGGATGTATCCTTATTTTATGGATGAGAAGAGGAGATATTCATTAGGATATATACAAATTTTAGTTTCATAATAGATCAATATGATTTGAAAACACAATTGGGATATTTTTTCAATAAAATTTAAGGTTTTTTATCTCGAAGAGATTAAATAAATCAACGGTCTATGATTCTATAATACATTATAAGTATATTGTGGATTTTGATAAGTCTAAGTATGTTTTTTAGATATGAAATTTTTTCTAAGAGCTTGATGTGGTTCCTAGAAATAAAGATATTATCACTCTGTACAGTGATATTATTATAGAGGTAAAAAATTTCAAGGATCCAATATCACATTAGTGGATGAAACTTGTAATTCGTATATGTCATCTACTAATGTTTTTTTTCACTAATAAGTTTGGATATGGAACATAAGTTTTACATTTTTATGATTATGATGGGCACAAGGAATGAAACATTACCTTAAGAAAAGAATGAACATCATGTGATAGAAAGTGGGAACAAATTTTTTAGTAGTTTGACTAAAAAATTGAGTTTTTTTTCATTCAAAATGATTAAACTAAAAAAATGATATCAAAATTATATTACCTAAATTTCATAAAATGATTTCCATTTTTTAACTCATAATAAAATCATATTAAAATGAATTTTTTTTTTCAAAAGGAAATGATTTTTCGATGAATAATAAAAAAATGCTTACTTTTACTGATAAAAGTATTTTCATTTAGTGTATTTAAAAATTAAAATTCTAGTTTGAATTCATTAAACTATTTTTTTCACATTGATTAATAAAAATAACTAAATTAGGGAATTTATAATTAATTTTATAATTGAACTTTCTATCAGAAATGTTTTTATACAAAAAAGTATTTTTCCTGAAAAATCCATTTTTCAATAATTTTACTAGTTTAATTATAAATAAAATTATGCCACATCTGTTATTTTTATTATAAAAAATTGATTATATATTTTTAATCAATGGATAAATATTTATTAATTAGTTACCTTTTATTTTAGAATATTATTAACAGTAACTTTTATAATTTTTGTTACCACGAAAAAGGGAAAATCAATTAATTAAGGATAAAAATTAAATGATAAGGACTAAAAAATGAACCTAAATCTTGTTAGAATTTTATTGTATGATTATATCTCTTATAGAATAATCACAATTATAAACATATTACTATATTTTCATTTGTAAATGAAATCAAACGTTAAATTATTTAATATAAATAAATTAAAAAAAATTCATTTTATTTTTTAATTTTTGTAAAAAATATTGACATATGAATATAGAGAGGTTATATTAAGGTAATTTTTTTTAAAGATAAATTATTTTTTATCCAGGTAATTAGTTTGTAATTGTTCTAAATGAACTAATTATATTAAACTATCTTGGAACATCGACATAGTGACTGCGCAAGTAGTAGAAAAATCAATAAAACTATTTTAGAATCTCTAAAAATAATATTAAATGACTGTGTAATATTTTCCAATTATTTTTGACAATGATTATAAAATATTTAGATTTTTTAAAAGATTATATTATAATTAAAACTTGGTATTTATATTTTTTTAGTAAAATTTAATTATTATAAAAAAAAATCATCTATGATATCTTATATTAAATAATTTTTTATTAGATGACTTAAAATTAATTAAATTATTATATTTTTTTAATTGAGGGGTATATTTTTTATTAAATCAACCATTTTCCTTGTTTAGGTAGTTTTCCCATTTATAGTAATTATATTGTCCCCTATAGAGTAAAAATAATAATTTCACAGTAATCGTCAAAAGGGTGAATGGGGGGGTTAAAAATAAACAGTAACTGTGAAACCACAAAAAAAACATATACAAATTTTATTATATGTGTATAAATAGAATCAGACACATTCTATATTCAAAATAATATTATTTTATCCAATAAAAATATTAAAAATAGTATATATTATTTTACAATTTTATGAAATTACAAGAATACCACTCTCCTCCATTGTAAAAGGGAACCTAATATTCTCTTTTTTAAAACACTTGAAAAAAACATATTATCAAAAAACATACAATGAAATGTTTTTAGTAATTTCTAACTATGAGTTTTTTTATTTCTTATTCCAACTGCTTAAAATATTATTCAACGAATATGACAGAATACCACCAAAATATTCCATTTAATTATATTCTATTATGTTAATTTAGTAACCAATATACTTGTAAAGACCTAGATTTTCCATTTAATTGTTTTTAAATATATTGGATTTTTAAGAGTCTGCCAAAATTGATGGCGTGTTATTCTGATGCCCGGAGTGCCTATAATGAATTCCAGAACTTTTGATTGGTTATGTTCAGTAAACATGCGAGCAGGTTTTTCTAACCTTTGAACCTGTGCTCGGAATTGAGATCGGAGGACACCTCAGAACTCGTTGTGTCGTTATTCGCATAAGGAGAACTTCTCCTCGATCGTAGTGGGTCCAGAGTGAAAGATTGATTTTGGGTTTTACTTTATAGAATTAAATAATATAAAAAGGTGTAACTTTTTTATTTTTATTTTATTTTGAAACCCCCCATGTGGATATTTCACAGGTGGGGACCACCATAAATAAACCTCCCATGAGAGTTTATGGAGGTGAGGACCACTTAGCCTAACCTCTCGTGAGAGGTTATGGGGGTGGAGACCACCCGAGTTTTAAAACTCCTTGAACTCCGTCATAAGTGTGGGGGAGCCTCTTAGACTTATCCCCACATAAATGGTGATAGCCCCATAAATTTATAATGCCAACCTATGTAATTAATTAACCCGATTTGAAATTGTGACAACCATTAAATTGTGGAGACATATCATTTTGGATAATTTGAATTTGGGTCAATTTCGGGAAAGAAGAAATATTGGGAGGATTTCACTTCTCCAACGAAAAATGCCATCGAAGAATATTTTTCAAAAATCAAGGTATAGGATGACGTGCCACCCTGACATCGAAGAGTGGTTTCGGAAGCAACGATCGTTATCACTCTCTTCCTGTTCTTCCAATTCAGTCTCACGCCAACGTCAATGAACAATACAAGGTATGGTTTTATTTGTGTATGATTATTTGTAGGAAGTGGTAAGGTGGTTGTTTGAAATTCTTCTCTCTTTTCGTTGTTGATAATTATTTGTAAATTCAATAAGAAATTATAGTTACCTACGATAGCTCTAACGCGGAGAGCATGATCCCAACATACATGGTGCATCCACTTCGAAAAACTTGGGAATAATATTTGATCTTGATGGAGGAACAACTAAAACCATGGTGGGGAACGTGAATGGCGGCCGACACTGCCACCAGCTGTGCCGAAGGTGACGGCGCCACGGCGCCGCCCTGCGGCCACCGTTGCCCCGTGGCCTCCGCGCCGCACGGCACCGCCGTCTGCGGCTTCGACACCATCTACGGCCTAACCCTGAGGCTAAGATGCTACCATGCGGCCTAGCTGCTACCCCGCGGCCGGGCCACTGTCCTACGTAGCCTAGAATCCGCTCTACGGCTGAGCCACCAATGCCCCACGGTCGGGCCGCCGCCCCGCGGCCGAGCCGCCACACGCTGTGGTCGAGCCACCGCCCCTAGCCGGGCCACCTCTCGCTGCCTCGCCAAGCTAACCCGTGGACTCTGCCTCCCTACTGAGCCACGCCTAGCCACCCCATGCCCTCGGTCCACACTCTACGGTCGAGCCGTCGTTCGCGGCTGAGCCGACCCACTACCTCCACCACCCCGCGGCACCAGCTGCCTTCTTGGCCCCTCATGGCCTGCCCAAACTCCCAGCGTGGGCAAGGCTGAACCATGCGGGCCTGGCCAGACCCACACTGGGTCAGGCCGGGTCAACCCAGGCTGGGTCAATCCAACCGGGTCGAACTGGTCCCAGACCCGCTTCAACCTATTTACGCTCTTTTGGTTATAACGTTGGTACCCGACGCTCATCTGAAAAATTGTCAGCGGTGTTGGAAATATTGGAACAAGATGCCCCATTTGGTATACCCCACTAGATATTTTGATTAATATGGGGAACAATCGGGATGGATCGAGCACGAATCCAACCGGGCCCTTGAAATAACAAAGGATAATAAACCACAGACTAGGTGTCTGATTGACACGTCATCTGTTGCATTGAGACCCATGTGACGTGACAGGACTTTGAGATACTTCTTTTGGGACATCGTGGCTATTGGAGTATCGACCAGTAGCTTGTGGACCAGATCCTCTAGGAGAAAATAGAGCATATTGCAGGATCCCAATAGTTGGCCTCGACAAGAAGACTGACTAGCGATCCTGTGTGGGTCAGCTTCGAGTGATCCTATGTGTGTCAGCTCCCAGAAATCATGTGTGGGTCAGCTCTGAGTGATCCCGTGTGGTTCATCACCCAATGATCCTTTGTGGGTCAGTTCCTAGCGATCCTGTGTGGGTCATCTCCTAGCGATAATGTGTGGGTCATCTCCTAGTGATCCAGTGTGGGTCATCTCCTTGTGATCCAGTATGGGTCAGCTCTTAGCCATCCTGTTTGGCTCAGCTCTTAGCAATCCCCGTGTAGGATAGCTCTTAGTGATCCTTAATGGGTCAGCTCCTACAGAACCTTTTTGGGTCATTTTCTAGCCATCCTTTGTGGGTCAACACAGAGAGATCCAGTGTGGGTATGCTCCTAGTGATCTTATGTGGGCCACCTCCTAGTGATCCTGTGTAGGATATCTCTTACCAATCCTATATGGGTCAGCTCCTAGCGATCTTATGTGGTTTAGCTCTTAGCGATCATGTGTGGGTCAACTCCTACAGATTCTATGTTGGTTAGAAGCAGAGTCTCTTAACTGAGTAATATGATTCTGTAGCTATAACTAATCATCTCTACTACCGTACATAGGTTATACCAGGTGTGGGATGAATTCTTAAATGTGTGTTTCTTTACTTTATGGTAATACCATGGTGGTATTATTCTATGTGGCGTACCTATGTGGTACTTGCATTCATGGTTATCCTTCCTTTTTGGAATAGTTAAGCATTGGACTTTGAGTTGGACTCCGTATTTTCCTCATCATTTAGATGGGTTTACTGGATAACGTAGTTATATGTATGGGCATATACCTAAGTAGAGTTGAATGTTGATTTAATGCTTTTTGGATTATTATTTTTGGTTTTTGTGAGGCCTTGATGGTCTCGGGGTCCCTACTGAGTATCTTCACTCTCACCCCTGCATGGCCTATGCCTACACCTTATTGTGTAGGATACAGACGACAGACAACACTGATCGAGGATGAGAGTACTAGGACTGGACGGTGCTCTGAGGTGGACAATATGGTGTGTCAGTACGTTGAAGAGATGAATGGATGTGGATTGATGAGGAGGCGATCTATACCTACCCTGTAGGTAGAAACCCAGAGGACGACCCAATATCGGTCTTTATCTTTCTTCAGTTGTATTTTATTTTAGTTGTTCTTGTATCATTACTGTTGGGCATGTATTCTGGCTCCTTTTTACTTTCAGCACTCCAATGGTTATACTGTTCGATTTTTTTGGAATCTTTTTGTGTGCTTGGTTACGTGAGTTTACAGGTTATAAGGAAAATTCCATCCATGTTTTAGGGAATACGCCTTTCGGTGCTACTCACCATCCCCATGCATATTGAAGGCAGTCTTGGGGTAGTCATGGCACATGCCCTGGGAGACAGGTCCTGACAAATTGGTATCGGAGGAGTTGATTCTACTATAGAACATTGGACTCTAGTATTTATTTTTAATTGAAACTGTGTTAAGTGTAGTGAGGGTTGTTATTGGTTTATGGAATCCAGTGTTGGTGAGGCGGCTGACGTATCCATACAGCAGAACCCTGACCTCTGATTTCTGACTCAATGCATGAAAACATTGATTGCATGTTTGTTTTCATAAGTTCTATTTGTGAGCTTTTAATTCAGCTCTCTAGGGATAACTTATTTACCATGGAACACCTGTTTCTTTTCTAGATTCCTTAATGAAGACAACCAGATGGGGTTCTGAGAGTAGTACACACTAATTTCCTACTGAGTGACAGGGACTCAGTGCATGGCCCTCTTCAAGTAGAGGCACCAGCAGTTTCATTCCCAGTTGGGCCACTGATGCCACCTACCCCAGAAGTAGAGGGTGCAAGCCACTTGATCGCATTGCAATAGGTCCAGTGCTAGAGGCCACCCAGGTTTACGGGAGGGATAGACCCACAATAAGGTGAGGATTGGATGAAGGTTGTGGTGAGAGTCATCTGATTGGTAGGTCCACAAGCTGATCTAATGGTGATCCTTGTCGCCAGTTTTCTATAGGCAGCAACAGGTAGATGGTGGAGCTTGATTCTCCATGTTCACGATGAGGTGAAACTTCTCTGAGCAAAATTTGAGAGCGTCTTTTGGGCAGAGTTTCTCATATCGACTCTTTGCGTGGTGCGCATATAGGAGCTACTTAATTGGTAGTAGGGAAGCATGATTGTGGCTCAGTACTTAGCGAGGTTCACCGACCACTCACGCTACTCTACTCATATGGTGCAGGACCCATTCTATGGGGCCCGAACCTTCGATCAGGGACTCAGGCAAGAGATTAGGGCTTCGATGATCTTACTCAGCATCACGATACGAGAGGGGGTGCTATAAAATGAACTCTTAGTAGAGAGTTCTCTTGCTGAACAGTCACCACAAGTGAGACCCACCACCAGTCGTCACATAGTGGAGTCTTCTGCACCTGGCAGTAGACAGATATCACAAAGTTCTAAAAATACCAGACCTTCAAGTGGATGACTGTGGGATTTAAAGTTAGTTGTGTGAGGCACCCGAGGCAGATCTGTTCATACCAGGAGTGGGAAGAGTTACAACTACGGTGGGCAGGGTCACATGGCTCGTGATTGTCCGACCTGTCGTACAGATGATCATCAGATGGTCAAAGGACCGCCCATGAATAGACAGAGATTCAACTATGGATGTCCATAAAGAGAAGGCACACATGGCAGAGGAGCTGGCCATGCAGCTGGTGGTGGGCGACGATTCTAAATGTTACCGACTCCACCAATCGATGGTCCACCCCAACTGCAGGGAGTAGGTGGACAGGGGTGAGCTCAGCTCCAGGAACATGAGTGTGTTATATTCTCCAATGATTTTTGACAAAAATTTTAAATAAAATTAGTTTCTCGAAAATAATATATTATAATTAAAACCTGGTATTTATATTTTTATAGAAAAATTAAATTATTATACCAAAAAAATCATCAATGATATTTTATATTAAATAATGTTTTATAAAATGGCTTAAAATCAATTAACATATTATATTCTTTCAATTGAGTGGGAGATTGTTTTTAAAATCATCCATTTTCCGTGTATGGGCAGTTTTCCCATTTATAGTAACTATATTGTCCCCTATAGAGTAAAAAAATTATTTCACAGTAATCATCAAAAGGGTCAATGGGGGGTGGGTTAAAATAAATGGTAAGGGTGAAACCACCAACAAAACATGTAAAAAATTTATTAGATGGTTATCAATATAATCATACACATAGGATATTCAAAATAATATTACTTTTTCCATTATAATATTAAAAATATTATATATAAATTTATTATATTGTGAAATTCCAAGAATACCCCACCCCTCTATAGTAAGAGGGAACATATTCATCTCTTTTTGAAATACTTGAAAAACAAATTTATCAAAAAACTAACCACGAAATGAATTAGAAATTTTTAGGAGTGAATTTTTTTTATTTCTTATTCGAACCCCTTAATCTTTTTTCCAACAATAATGAAAGAATAACACCAAAATATTCCATTTAATTATATGTTATTATGGTAATATAATAACCAATAATCTTGTAATGACCTGGAATTTCCATATAATTTTTTAAATATATAGGAATTTTATGAGTCTTCCAAAATTGACGGAGCATTATTCCGAGGCCCGGAGTGTCCGGAATAAATTTCTGAAATTTTTTTGGTATGTTCAATAAACCTGCAAGAAGGTTTTTCTAACATTTGAACTAGTGCTCAGAATTGAAATCTGTGGACACCGTTGAACTCGCTGCGCTGGTATTCTAATAAGGAGACCTTCACCTCAACCGTAGTGGGTCGAGAGTGAAAGATAAATTTTTGTTTTTTCGTGAAGGAATAAAATAAAATAAAATTGTGTAACTTTGTTATTTTTATTTTATTTTGAAACCAACCATGTGAATATTTCACAGGTGGGGACCACCTGAACCAAAACCTCCCATGAGAGGTTATGGAAGTGGGGACCACCAAGCCTACCCTCAAATGAGAGGTTATGGTGGTGGGGACCACCCAAGGTTAAAAACACCTTGAACTCCCTCATAAGTGTGGGGGAGACTCTTAGACTTTCCCCACATAAACGGAGCAACCCCCGAATATTTATAATGCCATCCTATGTAATTAAATAACACAATTTGAAATTGTTCCAACAATTAAATTGGGGAAACATATCATTTTAGCTACACTACATATTGGTGGATTTGGGGAGAGAGGAAATATTAGGTGGATTTCCCTTCTCTAAAGAAGAACACCATCGAAGAATGTTATTCAGATATCAAGGTAGAGGATGATTTTCTAGCCTAACATCGAAGCGTGGTTTCGGAAGCAACGATCCTTTTCACTCTCGTTGCCTTATTCTACTTCCTTCTCGTGCCAACGTCAACGAACAATCCAATGTTGGGGTTTATTAGTGTATGATTATTTGACGGAAGTGGTAGGGTGGTTGTTTGAAATTATTCTCTTTTTCCGTTCTTAATAATTATCCGTAAATTTAAGATGGAAATATATCCCCTTGCTAACGCTCTAACGCGGAAAGAACGAGCCAAACAAACATGGCCTGTCCTCTCTGAAAACCATGTGTTTAATTATTGATCGTGATAGATGAAAGATTAAAAACCATGATGGCGAACGAGAATGATGTCTGGTACCACTACCAGCCACGCCGTAGGCGACGACACAACAACGCCACCACGTATCCACCGTCGCACTACTGCCTCCACACCCCATGGGACTCCCGCCAGTGGCGTTTGTGCCATCTGCAGCCGAACCATGCAGTCGATCCGCTACATCGTGGTCGGTCTGCTACTCCGTAGCTAGGCCGCCGCCATCTATGGCCGAGCCACCACCCGTGGTCGGGCATCGCACTACGGCCGACCCACCACCGCCCCACGGACGGGCCCCTTCCTTGCGGCCGAGCTGCCAAACTCTGCGGCCGCCCGCCGCCCCCGACCAGGCCCCCACCCGCGGCCTCATAGAGCCACCCTATGACCTCCACCCTCCTGGAAAAGCTTCCCTAGGATAGGCTTAGCCTCCTCGTGCCCTCGCTCAACCCTCCATGGCCGAGCCACCGTCCTCGGCTATGCTAACCAGCGGCATCTACTGACCTAGGGCACACGCGGCCTCTAATGCCCCTCACAGCCTCGTCGAATGCCCAGCATGGACCTGGCGGGACTGAGTGGGCTGGGCATGAACCAGGCAGGGTTGGGCCGGGTCGACCCAGGCCGAGGCGGTCAGACCGGGTCGGACATGACCTGGACCCTCTTCGACCCATTTACACTCTTTTAGCCAAAACATTGGCACCAAATTACCATTTAACGAACCTTCAGCGGTGTTGTAAATATTGTAATGAGACGTCCCATTGGAATACCCCACTTTAAATTTGGGTAATGTTGGGGAATAGTCGGGCTGGATCGAGCACAAAACCAACCGAGCCCTCGGAACAAAAAGGCTAATAACTCACAGAACAGTCATCTGATTAACGCGTCGTCTGTTGCGTTGAGACCCTTGTGACGTGGTAGACCTTTAAGATACATATTCATGGGACATCAAGGCCATTGCAGTATCGACCAGTAGCTTCTGGAGTGGATCATCGTGTATAAAAACGAGCATATTGTTGGATCCTAGTAGTTGGTTTTGACGAGAAGACTGACTAGTTATCCTATGTGGGTAAGCTCTGAGTGATCCTTTGTGTGTCAATTACCAGTCATCATGTGTGGGTCATCTCCGAGTGATCTTGTGTGGGTAAGCTCCCAGCGATCCTGTGTGGGTCAGCTCCTAGCGATCCAGTGTGGGTCAGCTCCTAGAGATCCAGTGTTGGTCATCTCCTAGCGATCATGTGTGGGTCAGCTCCTAAGTATCTTGTGTGGGTCAGCTCCTAAAGATCCTATGCGGGTCAGATCCTAGTGATCCTGTGTCTGCTTTCTCCTAGAAAACTTGTGTGGGTCAACTCATAGACATCATGTGTGGGTTAGCTCCTAGCGATTCAGTGTGGGTCAGCTCCTAGCGATCCTGTGGGGGTTAGCTCCTAGCGATCATGTGTGGGACATCTCATACCGATCCTATATGGGTCAGCTCTTAGTGATCCTATGTGGGTCAGCTCCTAGTGATCATGTGTGGTTCAACTACTAGAGATTCTCTGTGTTTCATAAGCAGAGTCTCAAAACGGAGTAAGATGATTCAATATCTATAATTATTCATCTCTACTACTGTACATAAGTTATAACTATTGTGAGCTGAATTCTTACACGTTTAGTGCTTTCCGTTATGTAATTCCTTGGTGCTATTCTTCTCTGTGGCACACCTGTGTGGTACTTTTATTCATGGTTATCCTTCATTTGTGAAATAGTTGAGATTTGGACTTTTATTTGGACCCTAGGTTTTCCTCATGATTGAGATTGGTTTAAATGATAACTTAGGTATATGTATGGGAATATACCTAACTAGGATTGACAGTTGATTTCATGATTTTTGGTTTATCCATTGTGGATTTTGTGAGACCATGAGGGTTTCTAGGTCCCTACAGAGAATCTTTAGACTCACCCTTGCACAGGAAATTCCTGCACTTCATTGTGAAGGATGTTGACGACAAACAAAATTGATCGAGGCTGAGAGTGCCAGGACTTAACGGTTCTCAGAGGTGTACCATACGTTGTGTCAGTACGTAGAGGAGATGGGTTGATGTGTGGTGATGATGAGGAGATATGTACCTACCCTTTAGGTAGAAACATTGAGGATTACCTTGTGGCTATATTTATCATTCTTCAGTTGTATTTTATTTCAATTGTTCTCATACCTTTACTGTTGTGCTTGTATTCCGGCCCATTTTTACATTCAGCACTCCTTTGGTTAAATAGTTTGATTTTGTTCGTATCTTGTGGTGTTATTAGTTAAGTGATGTTATAGGTTATAAATGAAATTCCTTCCATGTTTTAGGGAATACACCTTTTGGTTCTAGTCGCCAGCCCCTAGCCTATTGAAGGTTGGCTTGGGGTAGTCACGACATGTGCCCTGGGGGACGGGTCGTGACAAATTAGTATCAGAGTTGTCAGTGCTACCATTGAACATAGGCATCTGATCATTCTTTTTAATGGAATCAATGTTATGTTTAGTGAGTGTGTATATTATTTTAGGGAATTCAGTGTCGGTGCGGTGGTAGACGTATCCATATACCAAGACCCTGACTATTGTTTTCCGACTCAGTGAATGAAAACACTAATTGTGTGTGTGTTTTCAAAATATTCATTTTTAATGTTTTGAGTCAAATCACTAGGGATAAATTATTTACCATGGCACACCTGTTTCTTATCTGGATGCCTCCCAGAATAAATTAACGTAGATTTCTACGAGTTGTATGAATTGATATCCCACCGAGCGACGAGGCGTCGGTGCATGGGCCTCTTCATGTAGAGGAACCAATGAAGGCACCAGCGGTACCATTCCACATTGGGCTTCCAATGCCACCAACCCTAGAAGGAGAGGGTACATGCATGTTGAGTGAATTTCATGACTTTCAGTTCCAAAGGCCCCCCCAGGTTGAAGGGAGAGATGAACCCACATGCGGCTATGGATTGGATGGAGGATATAGTGAGAGTCTTCTGATTGGTAGGGACACCAGCTGATCTCACGGCGATCCATGCCGCCATCCTTCTACAGGAAGTAGAAGGCGGATGGTGGATCATTATGCTCCATGTTCACGATGAGGTAACACTTTCCTGGGCATATTTCGAGAGCCTGTTTTGGGTAGTTTTTGTCCCAGCGACTCTTCGTGTGGTGTGCATACAAGAGCTGTTTCATTGGAAGCAAGGAAGCAAGATTGTGGTTTAGTACTCAGCGAGGTTCACCGAATTATAACACTACTATAATGATATGGTGCGGGTCCCATTTTTCAGGGCCCGAACCTTCCATCAAGGACTCATGCAAGAGATCGTGGCTTTGACGGTCTTACTCAACATCTCGATGCAGGTGGGTGTGTTAGAGCAAGCCCTTTTAATGGAGAGTTTTCTTGATGAGAATTCACCATCTGTGACACCTACCACCATTGGTCACCTAATAGAGTCTCTTACAGCTGGCAGCTGAATGACATCGCAAAGGTCCAAAAGGACCAGACCATCAGGTGGAAGACCGCAGGATTCACAGTCAGTTTTGCGAGGCACCTGAGGAAGAGCCGGCCATACAAGGAGCGGGCAGTGTTACACATGTGGCGGGCATGGTCACATGGCTCGTGACTGTATGACCCGTCGAATGGATGATTATCAGACAATGGAAGGACCACCCATGCAGAAATAGAGATTCAACTGATGAGGTCCACAGGGAGCAGGAAGACGTGGCAGAGGAGTTGGCCATGCAACTGGTGGTGTGCGACGATTCAAGATGTTACTGCCTTCACCACCAAGTGGTCCACCCCAACCGTAGAGATCAGGTGGATAGGGGAGTGGCCAGATCCATGCATCTAGGGCCTACGATCACAATTCTCTGGAGATGATACGAGGTACGATCTGTGTCTCATACACCTTAGCTACAGTACATATTTCCACAGGTGCCAATCAGTCTTATTTTTTCACTACACTCATTCAATGCTCCATGATTATGATAGAGCCGTTGACTCGATCCTTACGGCTAGACACTCTTACGGGAGTGGATTTGATGATTACGCGTGGGAGCCGGAAGTGTGATCTTACTCTAGGAGGTGAGAGCTTCGGTTGGGATCTCCTATTATAAGCATCGAGGCCTTATGACGTCATCGTGGGTGTGGACTGGTTAACTACAGACCATACTCAGATTGAATTTATTAGGAACAAAGTGCGGTGTGTCTGCATGGATGGGACGAGGTTTACCTTCTCCGGCGAGAAGAGAGACTTTGCAGCACAATATGGACTTACATAGAGGAGGGTGCTGCCAGTTACAAATCAGTTGGCTTTCCTTACCCTTAGAGTAGTTGATGTGGAGAGTCCTATTTATCCTACATTGGTGGACTTGTATGCAGATGTCGTCACTAATGATGTTTCGGGTCTACATCCTTGCAGAGATATGGACTTCTACATTAACTTGTACCACGTGATGACACCGATATCTACACCAGCATATAGGATGACTCATGTGGAGCTTTGTGAGCTATGGGTACAGATTAAGGACTTGCGGGGGAAGGGATTCATTCAGTACAATGTTTCACCTTGGGAAACCCTGATTTTATTCTACAAGAAGGATTATGGGAGCTTGAGGATTTGTTTCAACTATTGGCACCTGAACTAGGTGACCCTGATGAACATGTAAAAACTCCCAAGGATTGACAACCTCTTTGATCTGTTCAATGGAGCACGATGGTTCTCAAATATAGACCTCATATTAGGCAATCACCAACTCAGAGTACTAGATGAGGATGTGTAGAAGATGTATTTCAGAGGCTAGTACAGCCATTACGAGTTTTTTTATGCCATTCGGTGTATCCAATTCTCCATAAGTTTTTATAGGCCTCATGAACATGATCTTTCAGCCATACCATGATTTATTTGTAGTAGTCTTAATTGAAGACATATTGATCTACTTGACTACTGAAGAGGAGCATACCTATCATTTGCGGGTAGTACTGCACACCCTATGAGAGCACCAAATTTATGGTAAGATCCTGATGTCCCAGTTCTGGATCTGAATGGATCACTTTCTGGAACATGTCATATCGGAGGCTAGAGATATAGTGGATCTAGCCACGATTAAGGTGCTACTTTCTTGGAAGCCACCCAAGAGTGTGACAGATGTATGAAGTTTCTTGGGTTTGGTAGGATACTATCAGAGATTTTTTCTAGATTTCACCAGAGTTGCAGCACCACATTCAGGCTTGAGGAATAATGGGAAACCTTTCATGGGGTCAAAGAGATTCCAGTAGAGCATTCAGGAGATGAAGCATAGGCTTACTAGTGCCTCCATATTGAGGCTACTAGAGGAGGGTGTAGGGTACGTAGTATACTGTGATGCTTAAGGGACGAGACATAGATGTGTCCTAATGCTGGAGTAAGAAATTATCACGTATGGATCTTGATAGCTGAGGAAACATGAGCATAACTATACTAATCATGACCTGTATTTAGCAGAAGTGGTCTTCTCCTTGATGATGTGGAAACATTACATGATAAGAGTGAACTTTATAGTGTACTCAAATCCCAAGAGTATTAGGTATATCTTTTCTCAGAAGGACCCGAACCTGAGACAATGACATTGTCTTGAGTTCTTCCAAGACTATGACTTTGAGATAGTCTATACTCCATGGAAGGGGAACATTGAAGAATATGCACTCAGCAGAAGATCTGGTATATAGCTTCTTGGTGAGGCGATAGAGTAGCTAACAACTTTGTTGATATACTTTGTGAATCGGGATGGAATAGCTTTTATTCAGTCTCTTATAGTCACTCCCCCTCTTCTTCAGTGAGTCAAGGAGGCGTAGCGTGGGGACGCTGACAACAAGACTAGACATGATTAGATATCTATAGGACAAGCACCTAGTGGATTTTTTGAAGGTGGGGAGAACTTGATCATATTCTGAGAACGTACCATGGTACCAGTGTCACATAAAGAGGAAGTGTTGAGGGAGTTCCACAAATCCGTTTTTGTGATACATCCAGGAGTAGCGAATATGTACCCGGATCTCCGACGACAGCACTGGTTTCTTGGAATGAAGAAATCAGTAGAAGAGTTTGTCTCTCGGTGCCTCACTTGTCTGTAATCAAAGGTGGAGCATAAGGTAGAAGAAGACATGGTTCAGCCTTTAGAGGTCCCATAGTGGAAGTGTGATGGGATATCCATGGATGTCATGACAGGACTTCCACGTACATCCATGGGTTATGACTCGATTTGGATGATTGTCGATTGAGTCACCAAGTAGGACCACTTCCTACCGATCAGAGAACAGGGTTCATTAGAGAGCATGGGACACCTCTATGTGCATGAGATAGTGCAGTTATATAGTGTACCCTTGACGATCTTCACCGATCATGATGCACTTTTTACTTCCCGGCTATGGAAGGTGTTGCAGGAGGCCTTTGCGGCACAACTTCTTTTGAGCACCGACTTCTATCTTCATACGGATGTCCAGATTGAGCAGACCATTCAGACCCTCGAGGAAATTCTACGTGCATGCGTCCTCGACTTCGGTCACAACTGGGAGGATCACATACCATTGGTGGAGTTTTCATACAACAATAGTTATCACTCCACCTTTATGATGGAACATTTTGTTGTGTTGTACGAGTTACCTAGTAGATCACCTTTGTGCTGGACTGACCCAGGGGATTCAGCACTCGTGTGACCATAGGTGGTATGGGCTACCATAGTGAAGCAGCATATCATCCCGGAGCAGATGATAACTATACAGAGTAGGCATAAGTCGTATGTCCATAGAATATGGAGAACTCTGGTGTTCAAGGATGGAGACCACGTACTTCTACTGGTATCACCTCGATGAGGATTGCAGCGATTTGGGTGAGTCAGCAAGAAATCTCCGAGATTTATTGGACATTTTCAAGTCCTCAACAGATTTGGCGGGGTGGAATACCACTTTTCTCTTCCACCACGTTTGCACTAGGTTCACGACATCTTCCACGTATCTCAGCTGAGGTGATACATGCACGACCCTTCTCACGTTATCAACCATGGTGATATGGACATCGACGATGGGAAGACATTTTCAGAGGTTCCAGTTGAGATTGAGGATTGACAATAGTGGGTCCTTCGTGGGCGGTTGATACCTCTGGTGCGCATTCATTGGTAGCAAAAAAACCATTAGGAGAGAACATGGGAGCGGGAGGCTCAAATACATGTTCAGTACCCCAACTTGTTTTCCTAGTTTTTTAGTTGTATCTTACATTGATGAAAAACCCTGACATGGGGAGAATGTAAAGACCATGAATTTCTAGGTAATTTTTTTTAAATATATGGGAATTTTACGAGTCCTCAAAAATTGATGGCAGGTGATTCTGATGCAAGGAGTTCCCGGAATGAATTTCTAAACTTTTGTTTGGGTACGTTCAGTAAACATACAAGGGGGTTTTTCTAACATTTCACCCAGTGCATTGAATTGAAATCTAAGGACACTGTTGAACTCACAACACTAGTATTCTCTTAAGGATACCATCACCTCGACCGTAGTGGGTCGACAGTGAAAGATAGATTTTGAGTTTTTTTCATGAAGTTATAAAATAAAATTAAATGGTGTAACTTTTTTATTTTTATTTTATTTTGAAACCACCCATGTAAATATTTCACAGATGAGGACCATCAGAACTAAAACCTGCTATGAGAGGTTATGGAGGTGGGGACCACTGAGCCTACCTTCCCATGAGAGGTCATGGTGGTGGGGACCACCCAAGGAATAAAACCCCTTGAACTCCCACATAAGTGTGGAGGAGCCTCTTAAAATTCCCCCACATAAATGGTGCCACCGCCCTAAAATTTATTAATGCGAAACTTTGTCATTAATTATCTGAATTTGAAATTTTCCCAACAATTAAAATTGGGGTACATATCATTCTGGTTTGTTTTCATTTTGGTGGATTTAGGAAGAGGAGAAATATTGGGAAGATTTCACTTCTCCAAAGAAGAACGCCATCGAAAAACGTTATTTGGAAATCAAGGAAGAGGATGACGAGTGAGCCTGACATCGAAGCCTGGTTTCTAAAACGATGATCTATGGAACTCTCTTAGCATTATTCCCATTCCTTCTCATGCCAACGACAACGAACAATCCATGGTAGTGGTTTATTTATGAATGAATATTTGTGGGGAATTTTTAAGGCTGTTGTTTGAAATTATTCTATCTTTCTATTCTGGACAATTCATCATAAATTCAAGATGGAATTATAGTCACTTTCAACCGTTCAAACGCAGAGAGTGCAGGACAAAAAAACATGGCACATCCACTCTACAAACCTTGTTGTTAATTGTTGATCGTGATGGTGGAATGACTGAAAACCACAGCGGGGCATGCGAACGACGGCCTCCACCACCACTGGTCATGACGAAGGCGGCAACGTAATGGCACCGCCACACGGACACCCCCAGCCCGTGGACTCTACGTGCCAGGACACCGCTGCATGCGCCTTCTGCGCCATCCGTGGCCGAACCCCATGGTAGAGCTTAAACCCTTGGCTCGGCTAGCACTGCCCCGCGGCTGAGCCACCACTGCCCCGCGGCGGGGCCGCCACCCCGCAGTCGAGCTGCTCCCCTCTGCGGTCGTGCCGCCACCCACAGTCAGGCTACCGCCCACGACATTCACCCTCATGGTCGAGCACCCCGGGCTGGGCCGATCCACTCTGCACCATCAAGACACCCTCTGAGGCCGAGTTGACCTGTGACCTCTGCTATCTTGCGGCACCCATGGTCCCTCGTGGCCCTCGTTACCTGGAAGACCACACAACGCGGGTCGGGCCGGACCCAGTGGGCCCGACTGCCCAGCGGGCCGGCCCGCATTACTGATCAGGCCACATTACTGGCCAACCTAGACCTAGTGGGTTAGGTCATGTCGGACCAGGCCGCGTCGGGCCGGGTCCATCCGACCGGGTCAAATCGTAGCTGGACCCACCTGGTCCCATTTACGCTCTTTTTGCCATAACATTGGCACGAGACATCTATTTGACGAACCATCAGTAGTGCTAGAAATCATGAAGTGAGAGAGTCTCTTTGGAATACCTCACTAGAGTTTTGGATAATGATGGGGAACGGTCCGGTTGGATCGAGCACGAATCCAACCGGGACCTCGAGAAAATAAGTCTAATAACTAATAGATCGGATGTTCGATTGATGTATTGTATGTTGTGTTGATACCCCTATGACATGGATGAACATTGATATATTACATCATGGTACTTTTTGGTAGTTGGAGTATAGAGTAGTAGCTAGTGGAGTGGGTCCTCAGGGAGACGTGCGAGCATAGTGCGGGAACCCAATAGATGGATGTGACGAGAAGAATGACTAGCGATCCTCTGTGAGTCAGCTCCAAGGGATCCTATGCGGGTCACCTCCTAGGGATCCTGTGTGGGTCAGTTAGGAGTGATCCTGTGTGGGTCAGCTCTGAGAGATCCTATGTGGGTCAGCTCCTAGTGATCTTGTGTGGGTCAACTATAAGCAATCCTATCAGGGTTAGCTTGTAGCGATCACGTGTGGGTTAGCACGTAGCGATCATGTGTGGGTCAGCTCCTATCGATCCTGTGTGTTTTAATTCCTAGTGATCTTGTGTTGGTCAGCTACTAGCGATCCTGTGTTGGTACGCTCCTAGTGATCCTGTGTGGGTCATCTCTTAGTGATCATGTGTGGGTCAGCTCATATGATCCTGTTTGGGTCAGCTCCTAGCATTCTTATGTGGGTCAGCTCTTAGCTATCCTATGTGGATCATCTCATAGCGATCATGTTTGGGTCCACTCTAAGTGATCCTATGCGGGTCAATTCCCCGAGATCCAGTGTGGGTCATCTCCTTGTGATCCTGTATGGGTCGGCTCCTAGCGATCATGTATGGGTCAGCTCCTATAGATTCTGTGAGGGTCAGCAGTAGTGTCTCTTAAAGGAGTAAGATGATTTAGTGTATATAACTAATCATTTCTACTACCTTTCTTTTTTTATACCTAGTGTTAGCTAAATTCGTACATGTGTGGTACTTTCCATTAAAGAATTACATTGGTGGTATTCTTCTATGTGGTGTACCTATGTGGTAATTGCCTTTGTGGTAATCCTTCCTTTGTGGAACAGTTGTGTTTTGGGCATTGTGTTGGACTCTGTTTTTTCCTCATAACTGAGATGGGTTTACATGATAACTTAGGTACATGTATTTTCATATACCTAAGTAGAGTTCAAAATTGTTTTTTAGGTTTTTTTGGTGATTTTGTGATAACTTGAGGGTCTCGGGGTCCCTATTAAGTATCATTATACTCACCCTTGTACGGGTTATGCATGTACCTTGTTTTGTGGGATGCAGAAGATGGACAATGCTGATCAAGACAGATAGTACCAGGACTGGACAGTGCTTGGATGTGGACTACACGACGTGTTGATACGAAGAGGAGACGGGTGGACATGGAGTGTTGAGGAGGCAATCTTTACCTACCGTTTAGGTTGGAACCCGTAGGATGACCAAATAGATGTCTTTCTATTTCTTCAGTTGTATTGTATTTTAGTTCTACTTGTACCTTGACTCTTCTGCTTGTATTCCGACACATTTTTTACTTCATCCATGTTTTGGTTATATAGTTTTCTTGTGTTCGTATCTTTTTTGTGTGTTTATTTACGTTAGTTTACAGGTTATAAAGGTACTTCCTTCCCAGTTTTAGGGAATACGCCTTTTAGAGCTAGCCGCCAGCCCCAGGCCTATAGTAGGTGGTCAAGGGATAGTCACAACATGGGCCCTGGGGGATGGGTCATGACAATTCTTATCATCTTCCATCAAATAGAAAATGAAACCATTGTTTCTCTATATGGAAGAGTACCACTGCATGAATATATGTAATTAATATTGATCATATGGTTTTTAAAATGATAGATTAGATTTTCATATATTATATTAATGAAATTTCTATCTTGATAAAATATTAGATATCATTTTATTTATTATACTTTCATTAAGTAAAAATGATAATGTTTTTTGTCTGTATGGGTAGACTTCCACCTCCACAAAGCGATGTGAATAATTTTTCATCCCCACATAGCATGGATGATATATAATTATATTTTTTAAAAATATGTTATCTTAGCTATAATTATAAATATTTAAATATAATATAATAAATACCTTCATTCCAGATTAATAAATGAAAAGTGAAAATGTTACTCAGGCATAGGTGCGGCCTACAATATTCATGATTGTAACATCGTTCATTTTTCATAATCATCATTCATTATTGGTTTTTAATGTATAAATGAAGTATAAAAATTATAATTATTTCATGATTATTATTCTATATATTATGGATTAACAACCTTTATGATCATAATCATCTTACCAAAGTCATTTTAAAAATATGTATCAAATATCATAAAAAAAAATTTGATGTGAACAAAAATGATTATGTTATTGATTATATCATGGTAAAATAAATAATAAAATTATAAATGGTTATTTCATTAGTATTAAATTAAAATAAGTTTATTATTTATTAATACAAATAAATCATCAGATCAGACATACTCAAGGTAAGGGATGCTTTACATTAAAAACCTTGTTTTAAATGTTTTAATGATTTATATTATAAATACTTCTCTTCCATGTATGTACATTTAAAATTATTTAATTTATTTATTTATAAGAAAATAAATGAATTATAAAATAATTTTTCTCATAAAAATTTCATTCAACCTTTTTATAAATAGAATCTTTTACAGGTTTTATTAGGAACATTTTAACAAAAATACAAAAGATATTTTCCATTTTTATTTATACAATGTCAATGGGTTTTCCCATCACCATATAAATTATTTGAGGTTTTTATTACATTATAATAATCAATTATTTATTCAAAGAAAAATACTCCTAACATTTGTTATTGGAATTTTTGTTTTGAAAATCATGTTTTGAAGAAATTGGATATATGAACAACCAAAAATACATTCCTATAGATTAAAATAACCCTTTTTGATGAAATATTTCTTGTATTATGAATTATTTAATGGTTCATGGGATTTTATATGATGATTGGCAGTTCTATGTTAAGCCAATGATTGGTGGGTCAATGATATTCCTCTACTTAATTAGTTAATATTTTTGATAATAATTTTCCATTTAGGTTATTCCACATGTTATGATGATGGTTATTATCAATGTAACTATGAATTTTATTCTATATGAAGCTATTAATGTTATTATAAGTGTAACTAGGATGGTTTTTTCATTTAAAAAGTGGTATGAAATTTTTACCCCATGTTACATATTTGATTTATTTATTATTGGTTTGGGTTTAAAGTAGTCTTATGATTTCACCTGGTACGTTATTGACCATATACTAATTCTTAAGCATGAAGAGTACTACTACAAGATAATGTTTTCTTTTTGTTTTTTCATGATATCAATAGAAACTTTTATGATATTTATTTTCCATTATGATTTATCATGAAATGTGTTGTGAAAATATTTGGGAAATGATGGAGAAATCTTGTGTATGAAAATGTTAATTTTCAGACTAAAGTATATTTTCATAATGGTGAATTTTTGTGAGTATTCAAGGACTAACAATGTATTTCATTATTTCTTTGTCCCTTATTGATATTTGTTTTGCTAATCAAATGTTTCAAAATATTTTTTACCTAGTTTTAAGGATGGATATGAATAAGGATGGGATTAAGATGTAAATTTGGATGATTTTTCCAAAAAATAAAATGTGTTTGAAATTAAATGTTTTATATACTATGTAGATGATTCCACTTTTTGATAAATGGGGTTTTATGAAAGTGTTACAGGAAAATTATGTCAAACTTGAATCCTAAAATATCTTTAGAAATTCATGAATATATATTCTTGTTAAAAGCCTCTATATTTTGTATTGTGTTAGGATATGTCCTTATAGTTGGTATCATAATGATCTTTTAGAAAATTCTAGAGTTTAGGTTAATATAATTATACACAAAAAATATAATTTATTTTTTGGTAAAAATGTTATAGATTTTGAATATAATAATGTTACTTTGTCTAAAATATTTTTTCAAAAAATTTAATTTTATAAAGGAAATTGGGAAAATGAACTATAAAGGAATTAATTGTAAAACATACTTACATATTAGTCACCAATAACTGTTGGAATTTGAATAGAGAAATCTTCATTAGTTAGGGATTAGTTGACTAAAGGTATAAATAGTGGGGGAGTTCATACTCGAGAATGACTAGATCTACCACAAAGGTTCATATCTATAATAGATAATTTTATGAGACAACACCCTTCAGAAATCAAAGGATCATATAACCCTGTGGTAATAGAGGGATGAATTGAATCCTTGGAAAAGATAGTTGATGTCATTGTTTTTACATAACATAAAATATATTAATTTATTTTTACCTTTATAATGTTCATGTTTTCAATGGTGGAAATATTTAATACTACTAGGAAAAGTGAAGAGATTTATATCATCAAATGGGAGGAATTTGAGAATATTTTCCTTGAGAAATATTTTCCTATGGTTTTTTTGATTAATGATCGAAAAAAAATTCCAGGAATTGATTCAGAAATAAGAATAATCTATGGCTGGTTATGATGAAATATTCACTAGATTGGCGATGTTAATTTTTTAATCCATTATAATTATACTATGAATAATTGATTTTACTCATCATTAATAAAGAAAACAACAAACATCATTGGCTTCCCATGAATATTAATATTACGAGAGAATCTATAGAAGTGATAAAAAAGTGGAAATGGATTTTTCCGATGATCGAGTGTTCTCTAAAAAAGTGTAAAACGTGTTATAGGTGGAGGAAATTGGTAAAAAACTCATCAGTTAATTATTTATGTATGTTAATTAATTTTCTATTTTTTATAGGTGAGGAAGAAATCACACAGGGGATGACCATATGAAATATGGGACGTGACTCTGATGAGGTAAGTCAAGGCATATAACTTATTATTACGATGATAAATATATATGTAATGGAATAAAATTTTTTGATTAATAAGAAGTAATGTTTTATTAATGCCATTATATGCATCATTATATATATGATTATCCTAAGAATAACCTATATGATGGAATGAAGATCATTCAAAAGAAAAAGGGTGTATTGAAATCATTTTCAAATACTTTATATGTTGTTGGGCCATCAGCTGATGTGTGAACAACTATGTCACTTGTTTATTAAAATTATAAAATTGAATTTTTTTAATTCAAGGAGTTCACATTAATTTCGTCCAGAAAAACAATCTAGTTGTATAAAAAATTTGACATCATTAAATTCAGAAAAACATTTTCATAAAAAACCAAGGGGAAGTATCAAAGAAAAAAAATTAATTATAAGAATCATCCTATTAATTTATATGGAATGAATTTTCTAGTAATCCTTCATTACATTCTAATATTAGAGTTTGATCTTATTTTAGGTATGTATTTTTTCTCTATTTAATATTCTATGATAAATCTAGGTCTAAACGATTGGGTTTTCAGAAAAAATTTAATTTTTTATATAATAAAAAATTTATACCACTTATGACAAATCATGAAGCTAATAAACTATTAAAAGATAGAAATAAAATTATCTTGAAAAGAATGTTGAAAATAATGGAACAATTTAGATTAATTTTTTCATATAATAATAGAATACATGGATGTATTTCTTATCAAATTTCTCAGTATTATACCTTATTGAAGTGTAGAGTTTACTACTAACATAGTTCATGATAAAAAAATACTCTTTCAAAACCCCCTTATCAAATGTGTCAAGTTCAACCTTCAAAATTTTATATGAGTTATAGTAATTACGAGATAACAATTTCATTTTCACTATAACTTCACCATTTGGTGACCCTATTTTATTTGTCAAAAAATAAATATAGTTCCATGAAGATTTTCATTCATTATGGAACTTTGAATAACATTAATATTAATAACATGTATCTTTTTACTAATATTGATGACTTTTATAACCATCTCTAGGGAGATCATAATTTTTTGGAAGTTCAATAATGGTATAAGTACCATCAAATGAAGGTGAAGGGGGATTAAATTATTAAAATAGCATTTTGGAAAATTAATGGTCATCATGCTTTAGTGGTTTTTCCATTGAGGTTAACAAATCCCCTCTATGTATTTTTTGATATTATGAATATATTATTCCTTGAATAGTTAGAATTGTAATTTTTTATTAAGGATATCTATATTAATTCAAATATATATAATGATTTGAAAAAATATATGATTAATTTTCTACATACTCCACAGGAAAACATGTTATGTGGAAAATTTATATAATGTGATTTTTGGTTAAAATATATTTCATTCAGTCAAGAGATCTTAAATAATGATGGCATAATAGTTGATCCTAATAAAACTATAGTGGTTGATGAATGGACAAGACCAACAAATCATACTATATATTCATAGTTTTATTAAATTAGCTGGAATTTTCCAGTGGTTTTTTGAATTTTATTCTCTCTTATATATCCCACTAGATATGTCAACATCAAATTGCATTTAATAAATATAGACAAAATATTTGGATGATTTCTTCCCAGAACATAAAATAAGAATGGGAAATGATCATGTTTTGCCTATACCTTCAATAAATGGATATTTTACATTTATAGTGATGTGTCCATGAAAGGAATTAGTTGTGTCATGGTGATGAATGGAAAGGTAAATGGTTATAAATTGTGGTAATTGAAATATCATAAGTAAAATTATCTTATTAGTGATATTGAATTAGATGTTTTGGTTTTTCATTAAACATGTGTAGGTATAATAAATATGGGGTAAAGTGTTAAATAAACATTACTCATAAAATTTTCAACTATATATTCACTTAGAAGGTGTTGATCAGGAGGAATAGAATATTATTGGAAACGATTAAGGAAAATTGCTCCACATTTCAATGGCATATTGGTAATGAAAAAAATAGATGATTCCATGATTCAGAAAAAAAATGAAACATTATCCATGTCAAATTTGGAACATGTACTTTTAGATAGTGTTTTGATGAATGTTGGCCAAAATATTATGTTTGTTTGAACATATTATATTTTTAATCCATCCGTACAATCATGTTTATCAGAAATAATTACGAATGTTTCGAAGATGGATAATTTTTTATAGGATAAGGTAGAATATATTTATAAGAGTAAGTTATCAGAGGTTAATTTTGATGATATATGTATTATTAAATTAGTAAATAGACTACATATGACCAATGATTATATGTTGAAGAGATAAATGTTGAGTGAATCTCATATTTCCCTATTTTTTATTAATCTTGGAAGCACTAATATGTATAGAAACATTTAGGAATATTATTTGTGGGGTGAAAGAAAAAGATATATCAATGAAATTTTCATTAAATATCTTAATTTTCAAAAGGTTAAAGAAGAATGAAAATCACATAAGGGATTTTTTCGCCGTTTCCATTTTGAAAGTGGGAATGAGAAATATATCCACGGAATTCATGATAGTATTTCCAATGAAATTGCAAGTTAGTAATGTGATTTTTTTATTATTGGTAGATTATCAAAATATAAACATTTTCATCCCATTCAAGATATAATGTATAAATATCATATTTCTAAAAAAATATAAATGACATAGTTGGGATACATGGAGTTACTATCCTCATTGAATATGATTTTGATCCGAGGTTTACTTCTAGTTTATGGAAAGGACATTATAAGTCATTTGATAATGAATTATCTTTCGGTATAGATATTCATTGTCAATATTATGGATCGTCCAAGGGAAAAATTTACACCTCGGAGGACATGATTCATTCTTGTATAATAGATTTACATTGAATTTTGGTTCATTATAATTACATAGAAGAGAATTCCTATAATAAATCATTCCATCCCAGCATATAGATGGACCCCTTTCAGAAATTTTATGGAAATCCATGTCAGACCCTTGATTTCATAATGATGTCGGTGAAAGAATGTTTTGGGAAAAGAGTTGGTAGTTGAAATGATTCATAAGGTAATGGAAATCTATAAAAATATGAGTAATGCATGAAGTAGTTAGAAATGTTATGATGATAATTGAATGAATGTATATTCGTTTCAGGTAAGTGATCAAGTTTTTATTAAAGTTTCTTAATGGGAAGATGTTATTATTTTGGGTAAAAATGGAAATCTAAATATACAGGTAATTGGATTATATAAAATCTTGAAAAATGTTGAATCAGTTTCCTACCAAGTTCCCATACCATTGAGTTTATTGTAGTAACAAATTTTTTTCATGATTCAATGTTAAGAAAATTTATAAAATATTTATCCCGTGTGTTGTTCTTGGATGTAGTTTAGTTAGAGGGTATTATTTATTATATAGAACAACATGTCTTGATTCTATACAATAGAGAGCTATAATTATAGAAAAAGTAATTTATTAATTTAATATTTTATGGAAATATTGTATGGTTGAAGATGCTACATGAGTATTAGAAAATTCTATGAGGGAAATATATCCCCACATATTTCATATTTGAATAAAAATTATGAGGATCCATTTTCTAAAATGAGGGATTGATTTAATGACCCATGTAATGTATATATAAATCATTTATCAACATTTGTAAATAGTAATTAATTATATTTTAAATAATTATATTCATTATATTTTTATGTGGTATTTTTACTATCACAAGGACAAAATCCACATTTCACATAAATTCTACTTCTATGGATTATGGTGTTTAATTTTAAAAACTAGATTTAAAAATAATAATATTTAAATATTATAAAAGTAATATCATTATTAAATCATTCCTTTCAAATTTACCTTAAGAATGATTTTATATAAATTTTATAAAATAATTAATTTTCAATAAATAGTTATATAAAATAACTTTTATTAAAAACTATATTTTATTTTATTTTATTTTCCATTTTATATTTTATTTATTATATTTTTACTATTTTTTATATATATTTTACTATAATATTCAAATTATATCATTTTTAATCAATTTTATAACATAATTTAACCTAAAATCATTTATATACAAAAAATAAAATTTTAATAAAAAAAAATTTCGTTGAGTCTTGTGGGTGTAATTTTAAAATTATATACTAAAACTTATTTGAAATGAATTTTGAAAAGTATATTTTTTAATTGAAAATAGTTGGTCCAAATTTGGTACATATTCTCCTTTTTTGGACATTATTAATATTAACCTTAATAATTTTAATTACCACGAAAAAGCGAAAACTAGGTAAATAAGGTTAAATGTAAAATGTTATGGACTAAAAAATGACATTAAAACCTGTATTAATTTTAGTGGATGATAGTATATAATCAATAATCTTCCAAAAACCATATATATTTCTTTTGTATTAATTTTTACATGATATTTAATTTAAATTATTTTAACTAATGAAATTTAAAAAATTTCATTCTCTTTATTTTATTATGTATGTTATTTTCAGAAAGGGGAAAAAGTATTTTTGGATTTATAAATAATAATTTTAAATTTAAATGATGTTTTTATCATGTTAAATTAGTTCTAAATTTTTTTAATGATTTATTTTTATTAAATACTTATGCACCGTAGTACAATGTTTTTGGAATGTATAGAAATGTCAACAAAAATATTTTAAATACTATAAAAATATATTATTTGAGTGATTTATAGTGTACCAAATAATTTCAATATAGTCATATCATATTTTAGGTGTCTAAAAATATTTTCTTAAAACACAATCTTTTTCATAGAATTTATAAATTCCTATTAAATGAATTGTGTCAAAAATGACAATGAGTGTATTTTATATTAAACATTTATTTATAAAATTATATAAAATTATATAAAATTATTTAAAATATTCCCTTCATGGAATTTAATATGATATAGTAATTAAATCAGTCATGCTCCGTTTATGGTATTTTCATCCTATTATTGTAACTATATTGACCCCTAAACTGTAAAATCAAATATTGTTCGATGGTATTCACAAAATGGTACACCTCCAGTTAAAGAAATGATAAGGGAAATATTAACACCTAATTTTTTCATAATTATATTTTATGAAATTATTTGAACCCATTATCGTTGTTTATTTTAAATGTTATTTTTATCCTTTTTAATTTGGAAACTAATTAATAATAATTTAAATTTTGATGAAATCTTTAAAAGGTACCACACCTCTATTATAAAATGATACATCTTCTTCTCTTTAATAAGAAATTAAAAACTTATAATTGGGAAAATAAAATCCCACATATATTCCAAATTACATAAACACATTAAATATATCTTTATTTTATCATAAAATCATCTTAGGAATTCGTTTTTAATCCTTAATAGGTAGTACCACAAAGAGGTATAGTTCTTACCTAGTAAGTTTTATGTTTTTTCTTATTAACCTCATCAAAATCATATTTTTCAATTATTAAATAATCAAAATTTTATTTTAAATATAATTATATGTTACTATGTTAATGGAATGACCTATGTCTATCTCTTCTTCTATTCAATCGGACATGTAACCACAATTCATTGATACGTCGTACTACCACCTCATGAAAAAATGTAATGGTTTTCCATCAATGAAATTTAAGTATTGCTGTAATGATGCATTTAATATATATATATATATATATGATATAAAAAATATTTATATTTTTCAAAAAGATAATATATTATTGACATTCATACTTTTACCCTCACTGGAATATGATAACACCGTTCTTGCATATGTGTGGACTATACAACCTACATAAAGTGATTTGATTCAGTTTTATCCCCATATCACATGGATGATATATATAAGTATATTTAAATAAATAATTTAGCATTTATTATATAATTATTATTATAGGAGGGTAAAATAATATTTACCTTTTAATCATAACTTTCATTGAATAATTATAATGTTACTCATGTGTACATTCGATTTACTGTATCCATGATAGTAATGTAGTTCTTTTATTATAAAAAAATTCAAGGGTGGTTTTAAAATTATAAATTATTATTAAAATAGATAATTATTTCATTATTATTATTATAGTTATGATGGATTAATGACATAGTTGACCATTTCCCACACATGAAAATACTTTTTGACATATGAAAAAAATATCATCAAAATGTAAAACATGAACTTAATTGATATACTAATTAAATATAACATGGTAAATGGAATAATAAATTTTAAAAGGTACTTATATTAGTAAATCATAAATATAATATTATAATTTTTTATGATAAATGACATATGTGATGAGTCATAAAAATGTGAATGGACAGTTTACTATAAAAACCTTATATTCAATGTTATATTGATTTATTTTATAATTATATTTCATCCCATTCAATTTTTATAAAATTATTTTTGCGATGTATTTATATAGAGTGAATTTAATAATAAAGGAAATTTGATGTAGCTTTTTTACTTTATGTTATGATTATTAAAAGTAATCTTTTACATGTTTTATTTGAAATGTTTTCTCAAAAAGAAAAAATTAATGTTATATTTTAAAACATATATTTCCAATGGGTTTTCTCATTACCATATGAGTTATTTAATGTTCATATTCCTTTATAACCTGTTATGTTTTATCAAAAAAACTTACTTTTATTTTTTATAGGAATTTTAGTTTTTAAAAACGGGATTTAATGAAAGGGAAATATCTATATATGAAAATATGTTCTTGTGGATGCAAATAATACCTTTACATTAAAATTATTCATGTATTATAAATTAATATATTTTTCTTTGAAATCATTTATGATTGTGGGTGGTTCCATTACAAACCATGTAATGGTTGGTCTATTTTATCCCACAAATGAAATGGGTTAGAATTTTGTTGGAAGTTAAACATGAATGTTATTCTATCTTTTACCTTCAATGTGTTTCTATGTGTAACCACAAAGGCTAGTCAATGTTTAATCGTGGACATTATTTTATGTATAACCATGAATATTAGTATATCTATAAGAGTTAATTGAAAATGATTCATCATTTTACCTATATGATTTCTTTTTTCGTTATATTCTATTTAAAGAAGTCATGTGATTTGATCAGGTAAGTTAATAAGCATTCTGTACCTCTTATATTTGAATATTTTAACTTTGAGAAAAAAATGTCAATTGTTTTCATGATTTCAGGAGAAAATATTATGAGTTTTTTTATTCATTAATAATGATTTTGAAATGTGTTATTAAAATATTTTTGTATAGGAATTGATTTAATGGGTACTAAAATATTTATATTGAGCCCAAATTAGATTTTGAAAAAGAAAATTTTTATAATTATTCAAGGAATAATAGTTTATTTCTTTCTTTTTAATCACCCATATTGATATTATTTTTCAATCCTACAAGTTAAAATGTTTTAACGTTTTTAATGATGATTACAGAGAAGGATGCAATACAGATAAAAATTTATAATATTTTTCATGGAAAGAAATCATATTTTAAATAAAATTATTTATATTGTCAGAAAAATGGATACTGAGTAGAAGTGTAAAATTTATAATATATGTGTTTTTATATATGACTTTTGACAAAATTATCCAAAAATATAGACCTAAAATATATTTTTGGATATAAGAAATTTAATTCTTGTCAAAAGGCACTAGAATATTTATAGTTTTAGGACAGATCCTTATAGAAAAATCTAGTTAAAGTGGGTGGAATATTGATTTTGTTTTCTAGAACAAACTACATTTTTTTTAAATTACATCTATATCATATTCCTTAACTTAAAAAATTATATTCCAATATTTATTTATATTCATTATTAAATTAATATTATAATTATATTGTACATTTTACACATTAAAAGATAATTATAGCTCCCTACTATGATGGGATCCTTGAAGTGCTATAATGTTATCCTTAATAGTATTTATTGTAATCAGGATAAAATTTAATGAATGAATATGTTGTAGTATTGATTATCAAGAGTGTAACTCTGGTAAATTAAAACGACTTAATCATTTGATGTCTATAATTGGTAATATCTATTATGGATGATTATGTGGAAAATCCACTAATTAGAATTTCACATACATGGGTGTTAATGTAATTACTATATAAATATATATATAGTTATCCTTGAACATGATATTATTATTAATGCATATCAAGAGTCATGTTTTTTGATATATTCCCTAATTTTTTAATAATATATAGATAATAAAAATTAGGATAAATTAATTGTATTCAAAATGATATGAAATTTATGAATAAACTCAAAATGGATGGGGTTGTTCCGTAATTTTAAGATTTATATATCTACCTTATTATTGTAAAGAATCCATCAAAGTGAAATTCTATTGCCATGGTGATTAAAGTGTTCATTTTATGAAGATAGAGTAAGACATATGTATCATACGTGTAGGTGGGAAAAGTAAACAATCTTCTCAATGGAATATCCACAAAATGGATTATTATATGTAGTGAGAATTTCTATGTGGTTGAAATCATTAATATTTTAAATTATCTCTCTATAAGTTCCATAACATGTTACTAGATTTAGATATTATAATTTTGGAGTGCCCTACATATTACATTGATGAAAAATACTAGATATACATAAAATTACTGTACCCACGAATCTATGTTAAATTATATTTAAATTTAAAATATATAATAAATATTAATTTCAAAACATAAAGATAATATTTATTTAAGATATTTTATCTAACCAAATAATATTTAGTCACTAATGTGATTCTAATAATAAAACAAATAATAATTCTCAAGACCACCGAATATAATATCAGTTTACCTTAGGTCACATTAAAAGGGTAATATATAATATTTGTTATTAAATAAAAATATATTTAGTAACATGAATTCTAAAATAAATAATTATTTGTAAGACTAGAAATATAATATTCCTTTACAATTGAAGCTTGAGAAAATGATGAGGGAAAGCCGACCAATTTAAAGTGTTATGTGTCGATGATATATTTTTATCATTTAAATAAGTATTAAAAAATTTATTTGAAAAATGAAATTTAATTTAAATGTGAGTAATACTCATGTCTGGGAAATAATAATAATATTTGACAAGGTGTTCATAAATGATTTTGAAAATAAAATGTACTTGTGTTTAGTTATTTATTCTAAAAAATGATTTATGAATACCATGTTATATTATTTCATATGGTGATTTTATGGAGATACGAATGTTGATAATGAATCCTATCTTGATAATTCTTTCTTAATAGAGAACATCTTCATGGTTTCCCATAGGAAAAAGGGAATTATTCAACCTTTTTTCCTTATTAACCTGATCGAAAAAATTAGAAAGATTTTTCTTTAATAACAATGGATTTTCATAAGATCATGATGAAAAAAATATGATTATAAGATCAACCATGCTAGAACCAAAAGATCCATTAACATCTCTGATAGTCTATGGTACAAGTATGGATTACTACTTGATGGATTCAACATTTTATCCTCTTATCACAATGATGGTACAATGATAAAAGGGATTTGAATGATCAACGTCTGAATAAAAAAACTAATGTTTGAGGATTTTTTGTTATTAAATTAAGTAAAAAATTATGATGAAGGATCCACTCTCTTGGTTTCTGGATTCTTTATCAGGATTATTTGGGTATATTTATTTTTAAAGGTGACTCAAAACCATGTTCTTATGAAATAATAATACAGTATAATAAAAAACAATTTTGTAATGTTACCAACTATTGGCTCTATTATATTTGAAACCATATTATAAGTGATCTATAAAATGAAAATTTTAAAAACCATGTTATATTATTGTAATAAATACCTCACTTCTAGTTATAGAATAATTATTTAATTCGAGATTTAATAAGTGTGGAGGGTTAACCATTTCAATACATTGTTTGGAGAGTGGGTCTCACATTTATGACAACCATGGGTTGAAAATATGATGAGATTTGACTTAATTCCATTTCATAAAATGTTTTTTGTATTTTTGAAAAGGCCATTATTTGATTATGTGGGCATACTAAGAGCATGTTGATGACCCCTTTAAATACTTCCATATGTCACATGTTTTCTTTAACCCATTCAAAATTTGTTGTGTTTGATGGATGTATTTTTGGTTGACATTTTTTCAAAAAATTTGTTTTGTGATATTTAATATAAAAAACAACATGAAATTAATCACCAATATATCAATGAAGTAGATTGAGAGCACTAAACCATAAGAACATTTAAGAAACAATTTTGGTGGGCAAATTCTCTTTTTCATTATGATCCTCTATTGTTTTTATAATAAGCTAGATTAATTTCAAAAACATTATCAATAACATACATAAGACAACACTCTACACGAGGAAAATAATCAATCTTTTTGATATATTAATTTAAAAACTATTTGAGACATGTTTTGATGGTGTTTCCAATTTTTTACAGTTTCCAAAAGATTCCAATGATTTTCGATGGCTTTTATACACATTTATCATCTCTTTGTATTGATGTGATTTATTTTCTATCATAGATGTCACTGCTCTAATTTTTTTATATTAGTTCCACAATTTATGGCCAAATAAATGAAACCCTAAAAAATATCATTATGCCTTTGGTTTCTCTATCGATCATGCATCCCCACCTATTTTCAAGAATTAATTTACTAGTTTTTGATTTATATTAGTAGAAATGTCAAGCTTTTATGAAGAGGTATTCAATGGAACCTCTTTAGTTTGGTAGTGTCTCTACCTTGATTCTTGTTTATTATAAATAGGTAACATTTGTTTTCCAATATTTAGTTTGTTCTACCATTAATCATGACATAGATTAATAGGTTTTCTCAAAGATGGTATCCATTTATTTTTAATTTTAAGCCATTTACGCTATTGTTTCTTCCTCAAGGTGGTTTCTATATTAGAATCACAAATAGTTTCCTCAATAACTATTTACCATTTTGATACAGAAAAAGATTACAAATAGGTTCTCTAATAGAATTTCATTTCATCCAAATTTTATAGAACATATATGTTTTAGTGACAAAAAATGTATCAATCAATTTTTGTGATTTATGCAAATGATATTAATGCAATAAAAATACAAAAAGATTGTAATATTTGGAATTAAATTGTTAATACTTATAAAATTGTAATCTATGGAATTAGAATGCTAAATAATTGTAATGTTTTATTTATAATTTCAAAAACGCATTTTGGACTTCTTGATATTATCAGATAATCATTCAATGATTAATAGGCGTGTCATCAATTTATATTTATAGGAATATTCATTTTATTGATTTTTAGTAAAATGAGCTCGTGAAATCCATATCACCAAGTGTCAATTAAGGCCTCCACTAAACAATTGATTTCTTATATTGAATGTTTTTATTTTATGACGAAAATTCTTTAAACTTTTCAAAGTTGTTTGTATAATAATTGTTATATAAATTCATTAATTTCATTAATTTAATTTCCTAAAATTTCATAAAATTTCCAAAATAATAAAATAGAATAACCTCTAATTTCCATTAGGATCCTTTTCTGTTTGGCTAATGTAAAGATCAAATAAATTTCACTTCATGATGTAAGGGAGTACGTGAGAAATTATTTATCACAAAGCAGTAATAAATTTAGAACAAGATGTATTGAATTAAATTTATATCAAAATAAATCTTTTATAGATCATCCAATTGGATAAAAAACATTTTTTTCCCAAATATTGAAGTGATATAACATAAAAATGGAAATGTTATATATTTTAATTAATGATCCAATTAAAAAATATACAATCACTATCTATTTTAAACGTAAAGATCCTATAGAGTCTGATTAAAAAACTTTTCATTGAAGTTCAACAAGGTTACTGATCATAACATATAGGCTGTATCTAATATATATTATACGACATCATTGAATATAGGGTTGTGATCAATGGGCACTTATGTCCTATAATTATAGATGTCTTACCATTTAGATCTAATGAATTAGTGGTTAAATTCTAATATATTATTTTCCCCCATTAATCACATTCCACTGTACTTTTCTATATTGATGTTTAATATATAGATCAAGAAATGATTCCATTCTAAAATAATTATTTTAATGAATGCTGAGTTATAAAATGTAAACAAAAATGTGGTTATTTTTATAAATTTATCTCATCCTAAGTGTAAAAATGTTATCATATCACTATCCATGTCACCAAACTGTTAAAAAATTCTAGTAATTTTATTGATGGAGAAGGAATTTTTTTTAACTCCTAATAGAATATCAAATAAAATTAAATGATACATAAATTAGAAATTAAGAGGTTATACTTTAAGATAAATCCTTAATCATTATTCCTTAACTCTCTTAAAAATTTAGATTTTGTGTGCACCTTTACTTATATATGATTTCTAATTTTTATGGGTGGACCTATCCTCGTTAATTCTCTGACAATCTGTATATCGTTAGTCATGTTTTAATTAGATTAACATACCAGTTAATAAAACGTTCATATAAGGATTTGATTGTCCTTTATAGAGATATTTTATATCTCAACATCTTCTTCAATGATCCTAATCAATCTAAATGTATCACATTTACTTTTATTTATCTATATATGTTATATATGGTACCACTAGTCATCTTCATGTAGGGTGAAAATGTGTTCTTGTTACAATCTATTTGAAACCAAGAATATGATAACATTGTTTTTTGATTTTATTTGATTAACCATGTTTTGGTGTGATACTTCAAATAATGAAACAATGTAGACTGTTGAAGCATACTGTTTTCTTTTATGGAATAGACGTCATCAAACTCTGGTCCAAAAAACATTTTAGAAATATTTCTTTGGATAATATTTTTTTTATCGTAGTTTGAATGATTTATATTATATGAGTGAATATATCACCCAAAATTTTTCTAAGTTGTTCATAATTATTTGGATAGTTATACCATGCTATTTTTAATTAAATAATAACCTGAGATCATACACCATATATTTATTGGATGAGACAATGAATTCAATAGGGACCAATTAGTATCCCATAGGATGTATTTAACTATATTTATAATAAATATAGCACATCATTGAATACATAACGATTTTGAACTTTTGGACATAACAGGATGGATTATATTGATATTTATATATATTTAGAATGAATCAACAAAAATTATCCTCCTTGGTACTATGAAATGTTTACCCAACCATACATGTTTAATCATTGAGGCATTTTAGTGTGGAATTAAATATTGACACATCTTTGAGTTGATGTTGGGATCCCATTATAGACATTTGTTATATAAGAACATGGGAACACATGTATTCCACAATCAAAAGAAACTTCTAGAAGAAAATAAAAGGCCACACATTAAATATATAAAATAATTTTATGATATATTTACCCTATAATTGCCTTTTAAATTATATTTGGAGTTCTGGAATATAATCTTATTCCATCTATATCCCTCTGACATCATTGATAACAAATTGTTGATGCAGACAGTGGGATGATATCCATTATACACAAACAATATATCCACTAAAATAATTTACTGTAATCTGTGTAACCCTTGTTTCATGTGTGCCATATCTCTCAATAATAATATTAAATATCATCTTTTGTAAAATCATCCTGAGATCAATACATTAACCAAAAACATGGTAAAGTCGTGTTGAAATGGAGGAATAAGAGAAAATTTCATATTAAAACTCTGATAAATAAATCATCCCGCACTCTATTGTTTGACATTTCTACTTATGTGAACTAAAACATACACACACACACACACCTATATTAACAAATAATACATGAGTAAAATTTACTTTTTTCCCTTTTATTTATTACATGAATTAAAGTATAAAAAACATGTGAATTATAATTGACATTATGTTTATAAATAAATTCATGTTGTAATACTTTTCATGAATATATGCATGGTCTAATTTATTATTTAATATGATTAAATTTTCCCATATAAGGCTATGATTATTTTCTATGATGTATTACTACATAATCTTGTATGAATATTTATAATACCATTTTAACATCCCATTATTTTTACCCTACACTCCTTGGATGATTTCCTTACAAATCTGTCAATCCCCTTAGAAGTTGTTGCATATATTTATTAGATTGATCATACAGAACATATTTTATATATTTATGTTTTCATTTAGTTATTTTCTTCCGAAAGGAGAATTTTTTGGATTTTTTAATCTACTGATTGGTGTCCCAATAATTTTTTGAAAGTAATTTTTTATGATTTTATAATAGATTTAAATTTTGAATTTTATTTTTGGAAAGGGTGATGTATCTAATTTTTTGGATCAATTGGATAGTTTATTTTTCATTTGGGCATGATAAAAAATTATATGATTTAATATTAAATTCATAGTTGTTACATAGTGTTATTAAGGTTTCATATGTGGTTTGAATGTTTAAGAGCGTGTAAAAAGAGGTTCCCCAAATAATTTATAACATTAGGTAACAATAGTGAATTGGTGTGGTGGAATAAGCTACCTATTCTGCTGGAAAGTGGGCCAAATTCCATGGGGGTGCCATAATGTACCTAGTATCCTGTATAATCTCTATGAAATCCACATATTTAGTTTTTTGGGATATAATTTATGTTATTTTTTAAATCCTTTTAGTCCCAATTTAGATTCCTTCATACCCATTCATCATTAGTTTTTTGAGTGCTCCTAATATGGGTCCTATTATTCATCCCACTTCCCTCTACTTCCCATCTAATATATTTATTTTCAAAATATTTTTTTATATAAAAAATAACCGGAATGACTTCTTACTCATTCCCTTATTCCCTGTTTATTTCTTATCATTTGATCTATGATATCTTAATTATAGCATAGAGATATAATTTCTCTCAGAAATGATTGAATTTATCTTAATCAAAGTGTCATTTTATTCTCATATCTAAAGGTATAATAATTGGGGTGATTGGATTTGTTTTTGGATTTTATTATTTGAATAGATAATGATGTGAATTACCCTTTTTGTTTTAATAATTTTGGTTGAAATTGGGAGATGATTTGTGTAATGTCATACCTATTAACAATGTCTTAAAAATTCAATGAATAATTACCTATCCTTAAGAGACATTCCCTAGATGCCAAAGGATGGAGATAAAATATGGAGGGTTTCAAATGTAAGTGGGGATGATTTACCCCTTATTAAATAAAACACAAACCAAAAAAAACCGAATAACCACTATGTGATTCATGACAAAACTAGAAACTCAACACTAATTTTCATAACAGGACCACACAAATGTATGATATAATATAATCTATTCCGAAAATAAGGTAAATAGAGTAAAAAACTAAATACTAAAAGATAAACCTAAGACTCCATGCTCCACAACTCTATTGCCCAAGTATCACAAGGTAGTGATAAATACACCTGATACCTTACCTTTTCCCATGTACCGAAAGATCGCATTTGAGGAAGAACCAAAGTTCCAAAGAAAGGGTGAGTATGAAACTCGGTATGATTTCCCCAATGACATACCAATTCATTCCACTAGAACATAAAGGTGAGCAATATTTATATAAAATAATTTATAGAAAAAAAAATTCACAAATAATTTTTATCTTAATATTAACTACTTTCAGTATCATTTATAACCAAATGTGAACAAGTACCAATTTATTTATTTTTAAATAAATTACTATTTCTAGAAAAATATTAAAAACATTCCTTGAAACTATTTCTAATCATTATTCTTCCATAATCATTCAATTCCACTTAATCACACACATATCCCTACATGCAACCTAAAACTCTCAATACTTGTGAGCTTTGATTTATCCTTCCACTAATCCTTCACTCAGTTCACCACATTGATGGGACTACTTCATGCCCATTTCCATCCCATCCATTTTAGCATGGTCCTTCATAACCTTATTTGTCTGAATCCATTTGAACAAACACCATAAACCTATTCCAAAACCCAGAGTGTTTAACCAATTAAACAAACCCATTCTTTTAATGAAAATCATTAATCATGGAAATAATGAAAAACCATTAATTTAAATAAAAAATGATTTTTATTAATAAATTAATAATCAAATACATTTCCTACAAATCCAAAAAAATCTCCATATTAAAATTCACATTTTAAAACCATGAACAAATGGACATTTTCATGAACACACAATTTTAATGATTTCCCCAATTTCCCAAACCATCACTAATGAGGGTTTCCAAAATTTGCTAAACATCTAATTATAAATAAATTATATACAATATATTAAATTTGAAATCATTCCAATCATTTATATTAGTATATGTTGAGAGTGAATTCACCGATCTTGATCATTTTGGAAAAAAGGAATATGAACAATAAATGCTCTAAATACTAGGTCGATTCTCCATGAAACTACCTTAGATATCATCTCATATAAAAATAAAGTCCAAATATCAACATATTTGGCATCCAAACTCATAGATCTACCAATGAAATGTATAGATATAAGAGAAGTAGAAGAGAGGATAATTTGATTTAAGTAGATCTAAGAGAGCTCACTTGAACGAAGAAGAATGAACACTCACTACAAGAATGGGTCAAGAGATTGCCAATGTAAGGCTCAAGATTTACCTAAATTTAATTTTATGAGGTTAAAATAATTTTTATGGTGAGTTATCATAATCTAGGGGTTCATAGGAGAAAAAACTAGGGATTTATAGGGAAAATGAGTGAGATAATATTTTATAGGATCTAGATGTGACTCTGTGGATTGATAGACCACATGTATAGAAAAACCAAGCACTAACCATGTATTAGATACTACATTAAGGAATCCCTCACCTGGCCTCCTTGTATGGTCTCCCTAATCAAGCATACACAACGATGACGCTATAATCCAATAACTCCAAAACAAATGGGTTTTACAGGGATTACCGCACAGTTTGGACAAACCGTCTATAGCCTGTGAACCTATTATTTAGCCCAAAAACCTTATCCATAGTTCTACAAAATATCCCCACATTCACCCAGATACTTTATAAACATTACATTCATGATTAAAGGGTTACATAAAAGAAACTGGGGGTGCTACATTCTCTTAAACATTGTCCATTACTTCCCCAAAATTTAGAAAACCATCATAGACGTGAAAGAGTTCCGACCAATACTCTTTCATTTCCATATTTTGTTCATAAGTTTCTTCCTAAATAAGACCATGTATCCATAATAATCTCACTATACCTACTCTTTTTCTATACATGACTATATTTTTCACACCCACAATACACACCAGTATATGTACTAATGAATAATTTGTATTTTGGTCAATGTGATTCCATTAATCACACAATTATGGTCAGGATAATACTATTTCAACTATGATACATAGAACACATTATGCACCAAATTAAAATGTGGTGGTAATTCCAACTGATATGCCACATCTTCAACCCATTCCATTATATCAAAGGGGAATATATATCGAGGAGATATCTTGCGCTTCTTCACAAAATGAAGATGTCCAAGCCTTGGAGAAATCTAAAAAAAATACTTGATCACTCACAATAAAGGGAAATGACCATCAATGATGATCTACATAAGATTTATGACTACTGAAATCCATCTACATCATGTTTCTGATGAATTTATTGTTTTCCACTGTTTCTTGGAAAGGATGGGCCCCAATTGTTATGTCTCCCCTATTTCCACCCAACGAAAGGGTGAACACCAAGGACACCCATACAATGCATCAAATAGAGACATATGTATAAAGGCTCTATAGATATTTTTATAAATTAACTGAAATAAGGTTATATGCAACGTTTAGTATAAAACAATATCTATTACAGAAACCCGCAATATTTCTACCAACATCGGTAACATCCTTTTAGATTTCCCAACTATTTTAGAATCCTATGCCATACTCACATTCAACTGGGTATCAATGGATTTCTATGAGGATTTTCAAAAAATGAGATGTAAACCATGGATATCTATCTATGAATATCAAAATCAGTAGTCCATGTCTCTTTACCACATTTTGGATATAGATTTTATTGGATCCACCATCATTAGAGTTTTACAATTAGGGATAAAATGGGATGATTTTGTGAACCCATCCACTATCACCCATAAGGAATAGTTTTTATGAACCAATTATAGGAGTCTTGTAAAAAATATATCTTGATATACTCCTTTTTCTATATTTTAATAGGTATTGACCGCAATAGAATTGCTTGTCGTAGATTCATTCCATTTAATAAATGATAAGTTAGGAACATTGAAATGAACTCAGCCACTTTCTTTTTCATACCGCAACCCAAGAAATATGCCTTCAATTCCTTATACAGAATTATTTATTCATGAATGTATAACACATCTCAAATGGTGATACGAATGATGAAGTTTTTCCTAATAATCAACATGTTCAAATTTTATATCATAGAACCATAGAACTAAATTCCCATAGAGTTTCTAGCCTTAAATACTCTCCCCACCATTGAGTTTTGAACTCAAAAAAAAATTCTTCATCATATTTTTGTGCCTCCTTTAGCATATTTACCGAACCAATGACCAATGATACAAAAAAGGAAACCACAACATTACCTCGATCTTCACATTCCACATGCATGTCAGTTAGGACTAACATCATAATCCTTTCATCTGAAGTCTCTTTTTCCAACTGAGCATATAACATTATGCTTAATGCATCAGCCACAGAATTTATGTTTCCTGATGTTTTCCTCAAGTCCAAGTCAATCATCGAATGGTTTTCCATCCATCTCCTTTTCCTCATATTAAAATCATTTTCATGAAAATATGTTTAATTATTTTATGATCTATGAACAGAAAACAATTCACACTAGAGAGATAATGACGCAAATATTCAATGCTTGGACAACTATAGTTAACCCTTAATCATGTGTTGTGTAATTTATAACCTGAAATCTCATATTCCCTAAACCATAATTTACTACATGGTCTCCTTGGCTGAGAACACATCCCAAACCAGATCATGAAGCATCACAGTAGAATACATACCCTTGTCCTAATTTTTGAAAAATCTTGGTAGGTTGTGATATTAGATGCACATTCATCTCTTGTAAATACTTATGGCATTGCTAAATCTATTGGAATAATTCATTCTTCTTTGTCAAGGAATTCATTATAAAATCATACAGTGAAATGTCACACACAATGTGTCTGTAATTACCAATGAGGCCAAAAAATATTTATATCTCAAAAACATTACTATGTTATTTCCAAGAGATAACATCTTCTATCTTTTCTAAATCTTCTAAAGCATTTTTTTTTCAAAAATTACAATGTTATGAAACCATATCTCTTGTATTAAAAAATCACACTTTTATAGTTCATAATACAACCGATGATCTCTCAAAATACCCAAAACATTCTCCAAGTGTTTCTAATGCTCATACCTTGTACTTGATTATACTAATATGTCATCCACAAACACCCCAAAAAAGAATCCAAATATCATTGAAATATCCAATTCATCAATTCTATATGGAATCCTGGTGAATTTTTAAGACCTAAAGTCATCACTACATATTCATAGTTTCTATATATCATTAGGAAATCTATCTTCTGAATATCCCCCTTACTATCTCACAATTGGTGATTTCTTAAATGCAAGTTAATTTTAGCGAACCACTACGCCACAATCAATTTTTAAAACATATCATCAATGCCTGGAAGTGTATATATATTTTTTATCATAACACGGTTAATCATACCATATTCAACACACATTCTTAGAGTTCAATCTTATTTCTCCAATAATAATATTGATACTTACAATGGGGACATAATTCACCAAATGAAACATTTTCTTTCAAAATCCTCCATCATCACATTCAGCCCATGTATCATTATTGGATTCATTATTTTTTATTTATGACAAATAGTTCTGATCCCTGTAAGGAGATCAATCATATAATATACAACACTTGGAGTGTATAACCCTGATAATTTTTTAAAAAACTTCTAGAAATTTATCAACAATAGAAAAAAATATTTATCCTTGATCTATTCTATCGATGCCAAGGTCCAAACTGCCAAATTGTAATAGATTATTCACACTAATGGATCCAGAAATCACATTGTACCTACCTTTGAACCCTTTTTATCCTCTGAAGAGATTTTCAACACCATCCTCACTTGTGGAATGATAGTTTTTCTACAACAGTTGATGTGAGAGTTGAATACTATCACCCTACCCATACATAGTATTAAAACATATAAATCCATCTTGTACAAGAATAAGTCCATCTTTATCCCATCTCCATCAATAGTTATAGAACCAGCACAACAAACAGAGTATCAAAATTCTCATTCACTAAGAGGGGTTTAATTGTTAGCACAAAATGATTTATCTCAAACATTAAGCTGAGAAAATCAAAAACACAATAAGTGATGAAGGAATTTAATGAACTAGTATCAATAATGAAATTGATAATGTAAGAAATAAAAATAATTTACCTATCACCATAGATGTTCACACCAGATCATCTATCATAATCAACTCAGATCCAATGTACTAGTTCATTGCTTCACACTGATCCTTGTTCCTTTGATAAGAGTTCTGTTATTGAGGAGTCTTGATATTCCTAGAATCACCATGGCTAGATCTGTTCTACCAAGGAGTGCTATTATTTTAGCCTCGTCTAATCCAAGAATACAATGGTTGGAACACCTGAGAAGTGTCTCAAGCACTTTTCCTCTGAGCAATGTAACAATATCACTGAATATGCCCCATCATTTTGTAGTTAGGTCATGCCCTAGGTTGTTCGGTATAATCATATTTCATGATTTCAGGTGAAACACATTCAAAACAACCTACTATTCTCTTGGATTGTTGATGAGAGTTCACTGATCTAGCTATATAATTTTGAGTCCCACTCCCATATTTGTAGTCATTGTCTCTCTTCCTATTGATCCCATAATTTGTGTTCCCACCATTACCCATAGGTATCATCAAAGTTCCTCCTCCCATGCATTCTACGACTTCCCATTAATGCATTGTCACTCAATTTACCATCTCCGTATAATCATTAATACAGAGCACCATGATCTTTGATATAATCTCCAACCATATCCTTGATTCAAAAATTCATTCCTTCAAGGACACACTCCTCGCAACCTCGAGGTAAATGTGCATTAAATGCATGAATTTAGACACATACTCTATGGCATAGAGATTTTCCATCTTTAGGCAGAAGAAGTTGGTCATTCTCTAGATCCTGAATGTGTGAGGATATAATTTTTGTTGACAAATTCATCAAGATCCTCCCTAGTAAGGACTTATTATAGTTTATCTTGAACCTCTATATCCCTCCACAAGATTGCAAGATCCTTGAGAAACTAATTTTATATATTGAATATTAGATCTATTGGTGTGTTGATGAAATCGAATATATGATTCATCCAATTTGTCCTCAACTCCACTTTTTTGGGTTCCATATCACCCCAGATGATTGGTGGACTCTTCCACATGAAAATGATGGAATGGTCCACATGGCATGGATCATCCCTCTGGTTCCTTAAATATATATCTTGGAATTCTTTAATGAAACTCTGAACTATCTCTTGATTCACATGTAGTTCATGGGCAACCACATTCTGCAAAACTTCATTCAGATAGTTTCTATAACACCTAAAAGGTTCCATTTTCTATTAAAAATAAAAAATCTACATGTCTCACTCCCTTGCAACAGAACACTTAGCATTTCAACTTCCATCACATGAATTATCAAAACATTGTTATTTGAAAATAACGTTTTCTAAATTTAACCATTTTTTAAAAATTTTACTCTCTTTTAATAATCAAAACATATTCACAATATATCAACCATGCTATTTTCCAATTCCATCATTGGGAAAATAATTCTACATTTTTAGAAAATCAACAGAATGCATCAAATCATATATCATTTATCAAAATGAAATATGTTATCTTTGTGGAATTTGATTACTTCACAATGATTTTGATTCTCATTTCATTGGATAAACCCATGATAGTGAGATTATGTATCCTAGAAGTTACTCCTATAAAATAATGTACACAAGTCTATGGTAACTTGATGTTCATCATAAAAGGTTAGCTATGCCTTTTTATACACTGTATTTCACATCCCTTAAATAGTAATCCTTTCTAGGATTCCATCATAAGGTATAGATAATAATGAATTCAACTTCAGTTCTGTGAAACTAATCAAAACATGTTAGATATGGAATGAACATGATTATACCATTTTTAATGTCACTCCTACTCCCATTGGATTTTGAATACAATGAATCTATACTTGGACATAAGCAACATCCCCAAGGTTGAAAATGATGGAAATAAATTCCAAAGGGTTTCAAATGAATTTTGGGGATTATTTACCCATTATTAAATAAACAACTAACCAAACAATGATAAAAAAAATTTATGCATGATAAAAATAAGACAACTCAACCATCGTCAATATAACATGACAATACCAAAGTATTATACAGTGTAAAAAAACATGGAAAACAATAGAAAAACAACTAAAGCCTCCTAGAAAACCAAAAGACTCTATGCTCCACATCTCCATGATCCATCTTCACAAGAATACCCTAGTTTAATGATGTAGTGCTAAATACATGTGATATATTACCATTTCGCATTTCCCAGAATGTAGAATATTCGAAAGCACTAAAGTTGAAACAAAAGTGTGAGTATAAAACATAGTAAGATTTCTCCAATTATATCCCAACTCAAACCACTAAAATATAATGCTTAGAAATATTTATATAAAACGTTTTATGTAAAAATAATTTCCAAAATAGATTATAACTAAATACATGGACGTTCAAAAACTACTTATAACCAAATGTGAACAAGTTACAATTTCACTAATTTTCTAGGAAGCAATATTAAAAAAAATAAAAATAATCCATGAATCCATTTCCCAATATTATTTTAGAATATTCATTCCATTTAACATTACTACACACCCAACCATGCATCCAACCCGAAACTCCCAATACTCGTGAGCGGTGAGTTATCCTTCCACTAGGCCATTAAATAGAAGACTAATTTGATGGTGGGGTGGTACATCACTCCCATTTCTAATGACCTTTTTTTTGGTTTTTTAAAAATGATTTTAATTTTATTAAGAAAATTTATTTTTTAAGAATGTTTTTGATGTCTACGAAAATGAAGTGGTTTGTTGCTGGATGTCTATCATAGTTGTAATAAGTGAAATAAATAAGTTTGTGAGTTTGAAAGATGTAGTTGAATGAAGAATTTTTTTTATGATGTGTATTGAAATAGGATTTTGTTAAAGAGTGAAAATTCATATGTTAGAATGTTTCTAAAAATTTATAAACAAAATAAATTAATGATTTTCTAATGAAGAATTTTTCAAAAATCTTAAACAATTTCATGAAAAAATCTATTGATGAAATAGTGGAGAAATTTGAATGAATCATAATAACATAAATGAAGCTAAAAAGGGATCCATCTTCTTTGTTTTTAAAAAATATGAACATACATTATACAAAAATCAGAACCTGTTTTCTGAAAAAATTAGAATCACTCTTCAGAGTATGTTTTTGGGAAAAATTGGAACTTGTGTTATGAAAAAATTGTAACTGGTTTTATAAATAAATCAGAATAACCATTCTATGTATGTTTTTGGGATAATTAATAACATATTTTCTATGAAAATTATAACCATAATTCTGTACAAATCAAAAATTGTTTTTGAGAAATAGAAACTCATTTTTGAGAAATTTAGAACATGATTTCTATGCAATTAGAAACCTGATATCTAAACAATTCATAACCTGATTTCTGAGAAATTCAGAACCTGGTTTTTAAGAAATTAGTAACCGGATTTCCAGAAAATTTATGAACTGATTTCTTAGAAATTCATAACATGATTTATGAAAAATTCAGATCTTGATTTCTATGTAATTTAGAAACTGATTTTTGATAAATTAGGTTACTGGTTTTTGAGAAAATCAAAACTTATTTTCTAGACTATTTAGAACATATTTTCAGAACAAACTAGAACCTATTTTATGAAAAAAAATCCAAACCACGTTTCTAATAATGTTTATAATGAAATCACAACAACTTTTATACGCATGTTTTCGGGAAAATATAAACATATTTTGGAGAACATTTTTGAGAAAATAATAAAATCATTTTTGATCATGTTTCTGAGAAAATATAAACAACATTTCGGAGCATGTTTCAATGAAAATATGAACTAAGTTTCTAAGATTGTTTATGTGAAAATTTGAACCACGATCTATCATTATCTTAATGATAAAAAAATGTTTATTTTAAGAAGTAAATATCTAATTTCATTTTTTCATAAATATCAGGAAAATTTAAGAAGGTTTGAAGAAGTAAAATATTGAATATTAAATGCGAGAGATGTTATGAATTTTTTTATATTTAAGGAATCTGGAAAGATTTCATGTATCATTATTTTGATTTCATTGTTTCCTATAAATATTTTATCATATCATTTTTTCATTTGTTACATTCACACACACGCAAAACATAGTGCACTGGATAATTCAATGTGAAAAGTTACCACCCCTTTGACGAATATTTCATTGAGTGTATGAGTAGGAAAATAAAGGAACCATCATTACCATACTAAGAATTTCATACATAGCCAGAGTGGACTAAGGATTTAGACTAATCATTTGTGGATCAAAAGAAGGAATGTTTTTATTCATTGTTTTGGCTAAATTTTTCTATAAGAAAATAATGTTTACTGACAGGAGTTAGTATAATTTTTTCTATATGCAGATAGAAAGTGTCTAATTTGAGTTGGTACAAGTTTTATTCACTTATTCATTATAAATTATTTCTATAGACCCACGGGGGAGGCTATGGAAATGATGTAGGATACTACAATGATGCTGGAACTTTTAAATCAAGTTATCTTTATGCAAATTACCATTATTCTATGCATATGTATTTTTAAAAAATTGATATTGAAATAAATCGTAATAGGATTCTGGGGTAATGTTTCTCTAATGTTTTGAAACATAAAAAAGTAAAAAAACGATTCAACCACCCTTCTTATATGTAATTTAATCCTCGGAACTTTATTTGGTATCAGAGGTCGGTTCCCTTGTTGAATATTTACCATGAATAATAACAATTTTGTCAAAAGGGGAAGAATTACAATATTTGACAACAAGAATTATTATGGATGAAAAAATATGATGATTTCTTATCTCTTATCTCTTATCCCTGAAGTTGTTAATTATGCTACAAATGGTTTTCCACTCGTTGATAAATATTCTCCGATGAAATTTTCTGATAAAAGAAACATATAAGTTGATGGAAATACCAGAAATACAATCCATATGTACTTATTAGATAATATTTATCTGATGATGATGGGTATCAATAACATGAAAAGGTATGTTGGACAATAAAGAAGTTTTTTCTAAAGGAATGCAAAATTAAAGTAAAAAAGCTACAAATCTGTCATTATAAGTATGAAGATATCAGAAATAGGGATGAAGAAACTGTTGATTAATAACTTACATGAGTAAATGAAATAGAATGCAACATCATAAGAATAAGAGATATCATATAAGATTCTATAATTGTCAAAAAAACATATGATAAACATTCCAAAAGGGTTTGATTCTAAAATTTCGACTTTAAAAGATTATGATGATTCATATCGTGATTAATTTCATAACATTCTTATTACTTATTAAATGAGTAAACCACTAACCATTAATAATAAAATTAAAGATAAAATGGATTTTGAATCTATGATATTGATGGAAATCAATGATGTATATGGAGCTGATCCTTGTGTGTTTAATTTTAATTAAGATAAATAATTTAATGATAAAATCATGTCAAACATATCCATGAACTATGAAAGAGGAAAATTTATGTATAGAGTAAAAATTACATTAATTTTTTTTGAGTGTAATGGGGTTGAACACTTGGCTATGAATTGACCTAAGAATAATATTTGAGAATATCAAAATAATTTCAATGAAAAATATTGACAGAAAAAGTTTAACAAAATTGATATTGAAGATATATCTTCAAAAAAGAAGAAGAAGTTGTTTTTGGAATAAGAATAAGTACGGTGAGTAATAATGATTAATCCAAATCAATTGACAATAATTATTATAAAGGTGAATTTTCATAAAAATTCAGAACCATTATTGAAAAAGATTAGAAAATATGATTCCCTAGAGAGTTAAGAAGTTTGTAAAGAATCATATAGAGGTTATTCGCTTAGAACCAAACATCTTGGTTGTATTGATAAAAAAAATCTCCCCAGAATAAAATTATATTAATGAATAAAGATAGTTATGAAGTTGATTATGGAAGAGAGGATTTCATCAAGTAAGAGTATGAAATCATTTAATATATTTTAAGCTACGACCATAAAAATTATGAGTAAGGAATGATAATTGATGATCTCATCAAGAGTCTAGATTGGAAGGAAGAATATGTTAACATGTTACAATCAAAACATCTTGAGTATGAAAAATCCCTGGGGAAGCTGAATGAAAACATCATCAAATCCATATATGAAAATGTAGATACTTCTAAAACTCCTTAGAAGGCTCACTATGAGAATCTGGTGATATCATATCCTACCAAAAATAAAATTTCATCTAATTTTTCTTACATTTTAGGATCTAGAAAAGATATTGAGAATTCCTTTGTAGAGAAAGGATGTGACAAACCTATCAACTCTAGAAAAGTTGAATACTCACTCAAAAGAAATGTTCTTTCACATCCAAAATATGTTTGAGTTAAAATATGTTACCAATCTCAACATAGTTTTTATAGAGAAAGATTTACCATGAATACAAAATAAAGATCTAATGTAAATTGATGGTTATACAAAATCTATCGGCATTGATCTTATATTTGATGGAAAAACTTATCTCTTCCTTGATGAAGGTTTGAGAAAAGTGGAAGAAATTTGAAATGAAGAATGATAAGATCTCCTAATTCAAAGATAACAGGAAAGTTGAATTATCAAGATGTATGAAACCTTCAAATAAAGAATCAATTTGAATTTGTGGAAGAAGTTTCTTGAAGTGGTGACCAGTCTTGTCATCAAGTTTATAGTTGTATGACACCCTTCTAGAACAACTTCTATACCATAAAAGGAAAAGAAAATATAAAAGAAGAAATTTGATGAAATAGATTTTTTTGTTGACACAAAATTAAAATCAATCAAGGGGACAAAACATTGATACATGATAGTTGTTATTCATTAAATATTAATAGTGATATAAAAAATTTGAATCATGTTGAATGTCATGATATAGAGCAGTTTCTTATGGGGGTGATGGTTCCATAATAATCAGAGGAATCATAATGGTAGATATGGATGCTTAAAAATTAAAATCCATGGAAGTTCTAGTTGATGATATGTGAAAACATAACTTACATAGTGTAATTCAACTATGCAATGATGCTAAAGAAGTAATCTCTAGAAATTTTTTTGTATCATCAAATGTGTGAACTATTGAAAAGTTATTATATAAGGTTAAAGAACAAGTGATATTCACTTCTAAATCATATAACTCAATATCTCTTGTTACTCGAGTGCAGAAGATGAGAACAAATTTTGGCCCCAATGATGTGGGCACCATGGTCAGAAATGTATGAAAAACATTCTATATTTGAGGTCGTTAGTAAATTTCCTGGTCTAAAAAGAAGAGATAGAGATGTTTTCATTACACTCTAGAATGGAAAGATGGATATCAGGATTCATATAATAGTTGATATTAAATCTAGCACCACTTGAGCATTTTCATTTAGATATGTCTGAGGTTATGAGATATCAATCATCAAAAATAGATTTATATATTATCACATTTATTAATGATTTCCCTCAGATGATAAACATCATGTTCATGAAGCATATGTCAGAAGATATTTAAATGATCATATTCATTAGAAAATATGTTGAGAAATAATTGGGAGTCTCCATAATGAAGCTGAGAATAGATAATGGTACAAAATTCACAAATAATGATTTTTAAAATTATCTTAGAAATAATGGTATCATATAGTAGTATAATTCCAAATATAGTCCACAGAAAAATGGAGTAGAATAATGGAATAATAGAAGCATCAGGTTAATGGGACGAAGTATGATACTAGAATACAAACATTCAAAAATAAATTGGAGAGAAGATGTTAGTGATACTCTATATTTTCATAATATGGACTTTTTTAGGTAGATAACCGATATGACTCCTTATAAAATGTGGTATAGAAAATCATTATTGAAATTATCTAATGTTTTTGGAAGTCCAGGTTTTCTCAAAATCGAAAAGATAGATATGGTAATGTTTGATGAGAATGATGAGGAAGGAACATTCATGGGTAATTCACCCAATAGAAGAAGATAAAAATTCCAGAACAAATGTTTATAAATGTTGGTGGAATCATATCATTTATAGGTAATATAATACCTAAGTTCCTCTACAATTTTTTACAAGAATACTATGGAGGATAAATTAGATAATCCCCCAAAAAGAGAATGTAACTCAGATGAGTCACATTGTGATGAAAGTGATGCTGCGAAAAAACTATGAGATTTCTTACCTTACAAAATCATATTGAATCTAAAAACATTATTGGGAATATGAAGTATCCAGTTCAGACAAGATGGAATTTGATATTAGAAAATCAGATTTCTATTATCTCAAAAGATGAAAACAAATCTGTTACAGATGCTGGTCAACATAATGATTACGTTAATAATTTGAATAAAGAGTAATATCAAATTGTTATGAATGAGAATGTGAAACTTCTTCCAAGTCTAGAAAATAATAATTTTATCAAAACCACGCGGGGTTATAAAAAAATTGAATGATCAGGGATAATATTTAGGATATAAATAAGGACATGTTATTAAATAATATGCAAAGGTGGAAGGTGAAGATTATGAGGAACCATTTCCCCCATTGCAAGGCTAGAAACTATTCAATTGTTTCTTGCAGTGTCTACACATCATAATTACAATTTTTATCCATTGGATGTAAAGTCGGCATTCTTATATAAAGATAATGAGTAAGATGTTTACATTGAAAAACCTTGTGGGTTTTTTATTGATGAGTATGAAAAAAAATTAATTAAAGAAAGATTTTTAGGGGTTGTATCAAGCCCTGTGTGCTCAGTTTTCAAAGCATGAAATTTTTTTTGAGAACGATGACATTTCATAAATTAAAAGTTGATAGAAACATTTATATGAATGATGTTGACTCCAGAACATTATTTTTAATTTATTATGTGGAAGATATTTTATTTCTGGGGACGATGAAAAGGTTTTTGAATAGTTTTCTGAGTTGATGAATGAGATCATTGAAATGTCAATGTTTTGAGAATTGATATTATTCCTTGGCTTACAAGTTCATCAAAAGTAAAAATATTTATTCTTATATCATGAAAAGAATGATACAAATGTTAAATAATTTTGGGATGGCTGAATCGAATGATTTATAATCTCCTATTTTAGTGAGAACAATGTTGGGTAAATATTAATCTAGAATAATTGTGAATCAGAATGACATTAAGAAGTCTATAGGATTCCATATGTTCCGTAAAACTTGAGGGCCTATCATTATTTATACTATGACTTTATGTGCTAGATATCAATGTAATATAATGGAATAATATATATTGGTAGCAAAAAGGATTTTGATATATGTCAAAGAAACAACTCTACAAGGGTTGTTATTCACATGAAACAATGAGATAATGTTTCATGGTTATGCTAATACTGATTGGGCATGTTATTGTAATGGTAAAAATTAAACCTCAGGGAGAAAATTCTTTTGTTATTATTTTTTCATTAGGAATAATAAGAAACAATGTTTAGTTACATTGGGCACAGTTGAATCCAAATATTATGCAACCACTCGGGCTTGTATAAAAATGTTGTGGATGAATGTTTAGTAACCAGATTTGAAACTAAAATATTCTTCACCTTTAAAGATACTTTTTAATAATCGTTGTGAAATTGATCCTTCAGGAATCTTTTCCAACATCCAAGATCAATACACATTGATATAATGTTTAACTTTACAAAAAACAAATTTGTTACTTGATATGTTTTTCTTGAATACATTTCATGAAATTATCAGATTACTAATATCCATAAAAACCAATGTTGAAGGAATGGTATGTTTAATTGAGGCTTCATCATCATTTTCATCCTCCTCCCGTGACTTCCTAAACCAAAAAATGAAAAAACCTCACCATGCATTGGATTATGTTGGAAAAGGGAGAGGGAAATTAACAACATTCAATTTTTCAAAAGTTCTTCATATCTTCATTTTTTGAATCTTAAGATTTGGTTATCATACAATGGGGGAGAAAAAAATTGAAAAAATAAAAGATCAAATTGAGATAAGAAGAAAAGATAAGGGGATTTATCTTTACAAGGTTGCAAAATTTTCATTCCACCCAGGCATAGGATAACATAAAAAATTTAACATTATCTAGTATTGTGGTGTCAAGACAATCAATTTGAGAAAGAAAATGTTTTGACAAAATTAAAAACACATGATTTTCTTGAAAAAGATGAGTTGTAAAAAATATAATATTTGCAAAAGTTTTTAATGTGGTTTGTAAACAAATTCAAAGGGGGGTATTGAAGATCTGTTGTGGTGTTTTTTTAACAATGTAATGTTTTTGTTGAAAACAGAACTTTATTGTTAAAGAATGTTTTTGATATACTGAAAGATGAAGATATTGGTGGATGGAACCTTATCATTGTTGTAATAAGATAAATAATGATGTTTCTAAGTTTTAATGATGTTTATGAATGAAGATGATCTTATATGGTTGGAGTGTTTTGAAAGTAGTCCTTGTTAAAGAGTGAAAAGTCCGAATATGGAATGTTTCTCAAACTATATAAAAAACCCATATTATGATTTTTCTGATCACTAAGTTATCACAAGTCATAAAATACCTCCTAAAAATGATTTTGAACAAATGGTGGAGAAGTTTGAATGAATCATAATAACTTAAAAGAAGCTGAAAAACCAATCCAATATCATTATTCTGAACATTCAGAACCAACATTCTTTAGAAATTGAAACCCATTTTCTGAACAAATCAGAATCAATTTTCTAAGCATGAGTCAAGGATAAACCAGAACTCACATTAATTACAAATAGGAACATATTTATTGACGATATTAGAATAAGTTCTCTAAGAATATTTCTAGGGAAATCAGAATTTGTTTCCAATGAAAATTAATACATGAATTCTGCTCAATTTGGAACATATTTTTTGAGTAATTCATAACCTGATTTCTGAGAAGTTCAAAACCTGATTTCTATGAAATTTAGATCATGATTTATAATCAATTAGGAGCTTGATTTCTGAGAAATTCAGTACCTATTTTCTGAGCTATTTGGAAATTGATTTTAGAGAAATTATGAACCATATTTAATTAAAATTTAGAACATGATTTATAAATAATTAAGATCTTGATTTCTAAAAAATTCATAAAAATATTTTTGTGAATATGGAAGATGATTACTAAGAAAATAAAAACAATTTTTTTGAACAAATTAGAAATTGTTTTTTGTGAAAATCAGAACACAATTTTTGAACAAATTGGACTCATTTTTCTAAACATGTTTCTGAGGAAACAAAAAGCACATTTATGAGAATTTTTTTTAGAATATAAGATAAACATTTATGTGAAAATATAAAAAATATTTTTGGGAATGTTTCTGGGAAAATATAAACAACCATTATAAATATGTTTCTATAAAAATATTAACAAAATTTATATGCATGTTTCATAGAAAAGTAGAACCCATATCTAGATTTATCGTACTGTGAAGCATATAAAGATTTCAACAATTAAATCATGAATATCAATTATTCATAAATTTCAGAGAAATTTAAGGAGGTATGATAGAGTTAATGATTGAAATTTATATGAGGGTTATTTTTAGAGATTTTGAGATTTATGTTTGTGGGAAATATTTCCAGTTTCCCTCTTATTATTTTAAATTTCCCTAAAAATATTTGCACAGATCATTTTTTTATTGATAAACTCACAGTCAAAAAAATTTGAGATCTTGAGAATTCAAAGAGAAAAGTTCCCCCAAGTAAGACGGAGGTTTCTTTGTGTGTCTTAGGAGGTAAAAATCCAAATCATCTTTACTATACATAGAATATTGGACTACAAAAAAATGATTTGAGGATTTGGACTATGAATTTGTTGAGTAAATTCATCAATGTTTTTATTTTTTTGGCTCTATTGTTCCATACAAAAATAGTTTAAACTGATGGGAGATAGTATAATTTTTTATATCAGGAGATAGATATATTCTAATGTGAGTTTTCACAAGTTTTATTCACTTCGTCATTATAGTTGATTTCCATAGACCCACATGAGTGGTAATAGTAAGGATTTCGGTTCTCACATTGAGGAAGAAACGTATAAATCGAGTGTTGTTTTCCTGATTGACCATTCATTCATGCATATGTAATTTATAATGATGCATATGGAAATAAATCATAATAGGATAAAGTGGTTAAGATTCATAATTTTTTGAAACTTATAAAAAGTAAACAATGATTCAACCCTCCTTCTATGTTGTTATTTAATTCATGGAGCATGAATATCATTCCCAATCATTTTATGGGGGTTATTCTTAGGATTATGAAACCAAATTCATATAAACAAACACCGCAAACCCATTCCAAAACCATGATGATTCCAATACTGTTCAACCAATTCAATATAACTTTTATTTTTTTGAAAATCATTATGCAAGTCTATTACAAAAACCATTTCATTTAAATAAAAACATTAAATTTATTGAAAAAATATTAATCAAATATATTTTCTAGAATTATGGAAAATATCAATTTTAAAAACAATATTTTAAAACCAAGAACAATAACACATTTTAAGAAACATCAATTTTTCAAAGTATCCCCAACTTCCCATATATTCACAATAGAGGGTTTCAAAAAATTTCTAAATAGTAATTCCCAATAACTCAAAAATAATATATTAATTTTGAATTTTTTCTAATCATTTCTATCTATAGGATTCTAGAGTGAATCCAACTACGTTAATCATTTTCTCGAAATGGACAACTGACGAAGAATGCTCACAAAATCGGGTCAATTCTCCATGAAACATCCATAGACCTATACCCAAAATATGATCAAGGCCAAATTTAAATCTTTTTTCATCCATTCTCATAGATATACCCATAATGGTCATTGATATGAGAGACAAAGAAGATAAGATAAGTATATATAAATCGATCTAAGTGAACACATATGTAATAAGAAGAAAAAACACTTACAACAAATTACAGATTTAGAACACCAAGGGAAGGATCTATATTGACCTAGATTTGTTTAATATAGGGAATCCAACCTAGAATGGATCAGAATATCTAATTAGGGATGAATACGAGAAAAACTAAGGGAGTTAGAGGGAAAATTAGTTTGACCGTAATTTTTAGGATCGAGATTTGACTCTGCACACGGCTAGAACGCATGGTTAGAACAAATGTTTTTTAACATCTACTTTAAGGAAACCATTACATGGACTCCTCCGATGGTCTCCATAATAGTCCATACACGTTGTCGATGCTACATTCCAACATCTCTTACATCATGGTTTGCACTAGTATTACCTTATGGTTTGGAAAAATTGTGGGTAGCTCTTGCACATATTCTTTAGCCCCATATCCATTTACAATGTTCTCCAAAATCACCCCACCTTCACACATATAAATTATGTCAATTAAAATCATAATAAAATGCATTATATAGGAATGAATTCCCACTAGGATTTCATATCTCATTGTGAAGAATGATTTATGATTTCGGGCAAGGTGAGAATTTTTTAAAAATGTTGATATTTTTTCATGTAAACGATTTTGAAAACATGGTATTTGGGGTATTTTGAAAAAGGGTTGATTTTCAAAGGGTATGAGGAATGTTTAAAAAAAATTGAACATGGGTTAAAAGGTCTTTTTGAAAACAATGTTGTGATAGATGATGTGATAGAATTTGAAATGTGAAGCCATCAGTTGCTAGAGAGTGAGATTGATGGAGGTTGTTGTTTGTTTAGAAAATGGAACCTAGTAGACGTTGTCGGAACCAACAAGAAGAAGCTCTAGAAAATGTGGTTACACCTGAACCACGGTTGAACCAAGAGCTGGTTCAGAGTATTGTCCATGCTTTTCAATCTGTAGATACGGGGAAACAAATGAATGAACCATGGAATGTAGATAATACCATCTAGTTTATGAAGCAGAATCCACCGAACTATCGAGGTGATGCCAAACTCGAGAAGGAGGAGGTGTGGGTATGTAGGATGAATCGTATCATCAATTTCATTGACAATCTAGTAGAGCTGAAAGTAAAGTTCGCTATGTATATGCTCAAGGATCCTTCATGTCAGTGGTGGGATTTTGTAGTGCAGGCTAAATTTGATGAAGTCCTTACATTGGAGGATTTTGAAGAATTGTTCAACAAACAATTCTATCCTCACACGTTCAATATCCCCAAAACGACAGACTTTTTCAGCTTGAAACAAGATATTCTCTCTGTCACATAGTATGCAGCCAAATTCATGAATTTTGTATTTTTTTCACCAATGGTTTCAGGAAGTACGTTGTTGAAGTAACACATCATAGAATTGGGGATAAGGAATGAGATTTGATCGAAGATTACAATGCTCTGTATTACGGATTATACAGAGATAGTGAACAGAGCGACTGCTGATGAACGTGACATCTCGGGATCGATGGGAGGAAGATTGATGATACATATGGGAAATGGTGGGAACTCAACCACTGGGAAGAAGAAGAAAAGGGATACCTATTTCTATGGAGCAAGTGCACATCAGAACTAGACAGCAAGGTCAGTGAACCTTCCTCCATGACCCGAGAGAAATGTAGGTTGTTTTCAAAGTGGTTTGCTTGATCCCTTAAAGCAAGAGTGTACGGCGCATCCAAGAACATGTCATAGTTGGAAGAAGATGGGGAATCTATAGCGCTATTGTAGGAATACTCTGAGTTCTGGTTCATGTGACACTTCTTGGGTGTCACAAGCGTCGTATGCTTCGACAGGACGAGGATAGTAGAATTAGTCTCATCAGCATAAAAGAGCTAGCCATGGTGATTCTCAAAATACCATGACTCCTCAACTAGGGCAGTCTCAGCAAGGCATCATGGAGAACAGTACAGCGACAAATCAGTTGTATGGAGATGAGGAGAGGATTGTTGATGATCAGTTAGAACCATCTACAGTGCGAGGTATGATTCTTTTGAATTCTACCATTGTGTAACTGTTGTTTGATATTGGTGCATCAAATTTCTTTATTGATTCTCGTGATGTTGAATTGCTATGTTTAAAACTAGAATTGATGCCTTCTGTTTTGAAATTGAAAACTCTTCCTGGTGAAAGAGAAAGTTGATCCTTTTTGTGTAGAGCATGTGATATAACTGTTGATGGAGCTGAGTTAAAATGGGACTTCTCAATGTTGGACATGGATGTCTATGACGTAATCCTGGGTATGGATTGTTTTACAATGTTTAAGTCAAAATCAACTATTATAGTAGAATGGTCAGTTTCATGACTGAGGATGGAATCAACCATCTCTTTAGAGAAGAGAGGATGGTAAATAATGGCGCAGAGAGCTTGTTGGAACCCATGGTGGGAACGATCTCTTACCAAACAGTTTTGACTTTGGAATAAATGGAATATATTGAGGAAAATAGTTTTTCATCTATTGTGGATCAATTTCTAGATGTCTTTCCCAATAACTCCTTAGGGTTACCACCTCTAAGGGGAGTGGTTTTTACGAATTATATCTTTGTGAGGACAAATCATATTTTCCTTCCATCATATAGGATGACACCAATAGAGTTACGGAAATTGATTGTGTAGTTAGAGGAGCTGGAAAGAAAGGGCTTCATTGGACCATTTAATTCTCCATGGGCAGCAACAGTGTTGTTTGTGAAGAAGGTAGATGGAACTCTTTGGCTATGTGTTGATTATCTTAAGCTTAACCAAGATATGATAATGAATATATATCCACTAACATTCATTTATGATCTGTTCAATAAATTTAGGGGACCTCAGTGGTTCTCCAAGATTGGCATCTGATCAGGATATCACCAATTGCGAGTTCGGAAAGAGGAAATTCTAAAGACAGCTTTCATAATCAGATATGACCACCATGATTATATAGTCATGCCTTTCAGTCTAACTAATTCACCAGTGGTCTTCATGGATTTTATGAATCAGATATTTCAATGATATATGGAAACTTTTGTTGTAGTGTTTGTCGATGATATCTTGGTGCATTCAATGACAAGGGTTGAGCTTTAGGTGAACCTGGAAAAAATGTTACCAATCTTGAGAGATAATCGTTTTTATTCGAAATTATAAAAGTGTGTTTCTTTGGATATGGGAAGTATGTTTCCATGGCCATGTCAATTCTAAGAAAGGTGTTTCTATTGATCCTAAAAAGATAGAAGATGTTATCTCTTTAAAACCACCGAATAATGTGTTCGAGATACACAGTTTTCTTTGTCTAGCAGGTTACTACCGACGCTTTGTGTGTGATTTCTCACGACAATATTCACCAATGACAGATATAACTTAGACGAATTCTCTCTTCCAATGGATGGAATAATTTCAGAAATCATTTCAGGAATTGAAAGTTCGGCTTACATAGACACCTATCATGTTCTTTCCCGAATCAGGATATGGGTATGTGGTGTATTGTGATGCTTCGGGATAAGGTTTGTGTTTTTTTTCTAACGAAAAGAGATCATGTGATTGCTTAAGGTTCAAGGACGTTGAGGGAGAATGAGAAGAATTACCCAACACATGATTTGAAGTTAGATACACTTGTCCATGCTCTGAAAACATGTTGACATTATCTCTTTGGTTATAAATTTACTGTGTTTGTGGATCAAAAAATCTTGAATCACATTTTATCACATTGATATTTGAATCAAAGACAATGGATGTGGATGGAATATCTCCAAATTATTGACTTTGACTTGATGTACACATCGAGAAATGTAAATTCAATGGAGGATGCATTGAGTAGAAATTCATAAGTTCAGTTAGCGAAAGAAGCTTTAGATGAAAGGCAGTTGATGTTGGTATTAGCTGACATGCATGTGGAATATGATAACCGAGGTGATGTTGAAATTTTCTTTTCAGATATGCTTTTTCTTGATTTATTAAAGAAGATCAAAGAAGAAAAAACATATAATGCATAATGTCTTGTTGTATGTTCAAAACTCAATGGTGGGGAGGAAATTGAATGATGGAAACTTGATGGGGTTTAGTTTTGTGTTTCATAGATTGGATGGTTATAAATATGGTTTGTCAAGAATAAATCCTTCATGCTTACCACCATTCAAGATAGGTCTTACACCCAGGAACTCAGAACATTTATAAGGCATTGAACGCGTAGTTTTTGTGGAGCGACATGAAAAGGAATGTGGCCGAGTTTGTCTTGCGGTGCATAACTTTTCAGCAGGTTAAAGAAAATAATAAGAGACCAAATGGTATGTTACAGTCTTTACCTATCCAACTGTGGAAATGGGATCAAATAGAAATGGATTTTGTTACAGGTCTTTCAAGAACGGCCCGGAAACACGATGCCATTTGGGTGGTAGTGGATCATCTAACAAAGTTGGCTCATTTAAACACTATTCATGAAACTCATATGATGGAAGATCTTTAAAAAATATATATTCAAGAATTGGTAAAGATGCACTGTGAACCAATGTCTATAGTCTCATATAGATATCCAAGGTTCACATCTCGTTTCTTGAAATCATTACAACACTCCCTTGGGACTCAGTTGATGATGAGCATGTCGTATCAACATTAGATGAATGGAAAATCTAAGCAGACGATACAAAAGTTGGAAGACAAGTTGTGGGCTTGTGTAATGGAATTTTTTGGCTCATGGGAGGTTCATATACCCATAGTGGAGTTCTCATAAAACAATAGATGTCACGCCTCGATACACATGGCTCCGTTTGAATCATTGTATGGGCATCCATGTTGTTCTCCAATATGCTGGGTGGAAACTTGTGAAACATAACTAGTTGGGCTGAGCCATATAGAATAAACAACAGATATGATTCGGTTGATTAGAATGATCATAGAGAAGGCTCAGAGTCTTCAGAATTATTATGAAGATCACCATAGAAGAATGTTGTTGTTCGTTGTGGGTGATCATGTCTTCTTGAGGATTTCTACAAGGCATGGAAATCATTATTTCAGGAAGCATGGAAAGCTATCTCCAAGAAAAATTGTCCCTTTTGAGATACTAGAATGGGTTGGAGAGGTGGAATATCTGTTTTCATTACCACCATGGTTTAGTTCGGTGCATAATGTGTTCCATGTATCTCAGTTGAAAAAGTATCAGCTTGATCCTGACCATGTGATTAGATGGGATCACATTGACCTAGATCCAGATGCTTAATTGATACATATCCTGGTATGGATTGTGGATAGGAAAGAGAATGTATTTTGTTGAAAAATCATCGGTATAGTGCGGGTTTTATGGCATCATGGTTAGATTTGGGAAGAGACATAGAAATGTGAAAAGGAAATGAAAGTGTAGTGGCTTGAACTGTTTCATTTTGGTGAAGGTTTTCTACTTTCCGAGGATGGAATGAACAATCGTGGGGAGAATTTAGTACCCCTATTTTCGGTTGTGTAACCCTTTCTTGATTCTATTAATTGTTTTAATTTTAAGGGTGATGAATGGGAGAGTCAAGAGAACATTAAATGATGTTTGAGGAAAAGGGGAAGTCGCACGGTTGGCGCACGGGTTGTCTAACCCTTGCATCCAAATCATGCGTAGTATGTCTTGGAAGTAGTTTCCTCCGCATGGCTTCACCAGGTTTTTCTAACCATGTGGCCAAACCATGAGAGAAGGGTGGTTGGGGAAATAGTTAACACACGGTTAGCACTTGGTTTGTCTAACCGTGCGAGCAAACTGTGCGGCCACTTAAACGAGATCCTATAAAGGTGTATCTCACACATTTGTGCCTCTAAGTAGCTATTTTTTCTTTCTAAGAAGCCACAACTCAGGATTTTACTTCTCCTAAGGTTAAAAATGGTTCCCCCATCATTTCGGAGGCGATCCAAAGTCTTTTCATGGTGAATTGAAGCTAGATTCATGATGTATGTGATTGTTCTTCTTTGTTCTTGATCGGTTTAATAGATCTACTTAGATCTACATATCCTATTCTAACGTTTTCATTAATATACACTATTTATGGGTATATATATGTTTTTGGATGCCAAATGCGATGATATTTGGTCTTGATGTTTCCAGGAGAAGAGATCTATGATGGGTTTTTGGAGAATCAACCTGGGTTTCTTGAGCGTTCGTCGACCGTTGTGGTTTTGGTCAAAACCTATGAGGTAGGTGGCTTCACTAATGAATCCTCTTGTTATAAATGATTTTCTTAGTTTCAAATTGGTCTGCTCGAATGGATTTGATTATGAAACTCATGGAATAAATCTTCTTTAGTGATGATTTATGGTTTTCTTGAAATTGTGAAATATTTGTGAATTGTTGTGAAAAGTGATTTCTATTCTTGAATTTAAAATGATGATTTTAAATTATGGATTTTATGAAATCATAAATGTTTTGAAAAAAATGGGTTTTAAAAAAAAGGTTGTTTTATTGAAATGGTTTGATATAGAAATGACTTTGATGGAATTTTTTTCAATAAAAAGGGTGTTTTATTAAAATGGTTTGGAATTGAAATGGTTTGTTTTTGAAACGTATTTGATGGAAATGGTTTTCATTAAAAAGTTGTTTTTATTGAAAGGTTTTTTTGGCATGATTTATGGGAAGATGTGGTGTGTGTTCATATTGCATTCGGGGAAGAAAAGGGTTAGGAGTCTCCCCCATCAGTGTTGGGATTAATAAGGTTTAGGTCTTTCCCCAGTCAAACGTTCATATTTCATTCAGTACAGATAAGGGTTTGGGGTCTCCACCATCAATGTTTGGATGGTTAAGGGTTACGGATCTCCCCCGTCATGAATTCATAGGAATTTTGGTTGGATAAGCGTATTAAGTCTCCCCCATCATGGCTACGATGGATAAGGGTTAGAGATTCTCCCCTTTTCCATTTAGCATTCATGGTGTGTTTCATGGGTTTGTGGAATGGTTGTGTATACCAAAAAGGGATCTTCTGGAATGGTTTTAAAGCATCCTTTGTTATTTTTCTGGAAAATAACTTGCTGGAAAATTGGTTTAAATTTCTCTTGGAATGCCTTTGGTTATGAATGTTTTTGCAAACATGTTTATATTTAGTTAGAAACTACTTTTGAGAAAATGGATTATATAAATTGTTTTTATATAAATGTTTCTAACTATTCTATCCTAGTGGCGTGAGTGGGGAAGTCATTGGGGAAAACATACTGAGTTTTATTGTCACCCCTGCTTTGGAAAGTTGGTGCTTTTGCGGATATCATTTTCTGGGACACAGGTAAAGGTAAAGCATCGTTTTGGTAGTGACATGTGGTGATTCTTGGGAGATGTTGTGGAGCTTGGATCTTGTGGAGAATGCATTTGTCGTGTCTTTTGAGAGTCTTATATTGTTCATCCTCTTTGTACTTTGATGCATGGATTATTCTTCTTCTGTTGTGAATGTTGATGTGGTTTGATAAATGATGTTGTTTATTGGTCTTTCTTTTCTTCATGCATCATATAGTGAATGTTTTGTTATTCTTGGTTGATTTATGGATTATTTCTTAAATGGAAAATCGTTCCCCAAATTTTATTTGAAACCCTTCGACATTTATTTCTTGCATTTGGCGTCTTGGGAATGTCACATAAGGCCTAGTAATGAATCGTTGAGCTCTCAAGCCAATGCGATTTGGTGGGTCATTACAGAATGGGAAACATAATTATTGATTCTGGAACTATAATATGCATATATTGGAAATATGGGGGTGTTGTGATGTGTGGATACTGATATAACTTCATACAGACATGCAACTAGATGTTGAAGAGTCCCACTGATGAGTATTTTTTACTTCAATTTCTATTATACCAATTCTCCTAGACTAGATCAAGAATGGACAGTTATATGATCTAGAGATCAAAGATCTAAGGGGTATTTTATATGGTGGGGAGGCACCATCCATATGCTCCAATTATACTTGACATGTTCATATCATACATGTCTATATATGAATTTTCATGGACATAATTATTGTTATAGTGACTGATTTTTATGCTTCTATGAGGGTGGAAAATCCTGGTCTACAATGATGTATTAATACATCTTTATGAGTTACTGGAGGAATGGTATGACTAATGAGATAGTGTTTTACATTGCTTGATCCTCATCTATCGTCAAGTCATGACCAAGAATCCACTACAACAAATATGGATTTTATCAGCACTAAAAATGGCCTTTAATAGCACTAGAAAAGCTCTATAAATGCCAGCGAAGATAAAGGGGGGTCATGTTTATCAGCGCTCCAAAAAGCACTGATAAAGAACCCTTTTATCAGCGCTCAAAAAATCACTGATAAAAGGAGTCTTTTTTCAGTGCAAAAACAAAGCGTTGATAAAGGGTTCTTTTATCAGCATGTTCTCTTTAGCACTGATAAAATACCCCTTTTATTAGCGTTTTTGTGCACTGATAAATGTTAAAAAAAAATAAAAAAATTAACAAATTTAAAAAACCTACCAATCCCATGGGGCTTTGATAGCAATTGATCCCCCCTTTTACATCACTTTTCTACCCCTTCAAACGCCCCGCACGCACCCCTCCACCCTTTATTAGTGCTATCCCTAGATTCACTCATGTGCGCGCATCACTGCCTCAACCTGTCTTTGATCTTGAGACCCCCCCCCCTCCCGCTACGTGCCTGAAGCCTTTGCCACTCCCCTATATTGATTTTTTCTCCTATTAGTGATATATCTATTTTTTATATATAAATTTAGTTATCTTTATTCGTATAGTAATATATATTTATATTAATATATATATAGTTATATTAATATATATTTATAGTGATATTAATATATATATTAATAGTGATATTAATATTTATATTTATAGTAATATTAATATATATATATATATATGTTTGTAGTTATATGAACATATATATATAGTTAGATTCATATATATATATATATAGTTAGATTAATATATAGGTATATAAATATTTATATATTTTTATTTTAAATAAAATAAATATTTTTTATTATTCAGATAAAGCTAATATATTTTATATCTAAATATATTTTAGTATTTATATTTATAATTAAATTTTTATGTGTCAATACATAAAAAATATGTCGATATTGTTATATATATGATTATAAATAGAAGTTCATTATAAAAAATGATCAAATTTCAAAGACATAATATCAATATGAATGTAATACCTTGGAAACAATTCAGTCCCCACCAAAAAAAGTCAATAATACCCCCTTAAATGAGGCTAAAAATCAACAAAATGTTAAAAAATCAGGGTACCCCGAATAAAAACTCAGTTTTTGAGGCCTTATGTGCCTATTTGGGACTCGAAAAAAATTTGACAGGGGTTCCCCGGGTGACAGCGATGTAGATCTCGTCGCAGGCTTCGATTTGTTATGTGGTAGATCTCAAATGGACATCCAGATCTATAGTTATGGCCGTTTGAATTTCGAGTTATGTTTTCAACAAATATTGGATCTTTTCTTAATTATTTTTTATTTTTTGGTCTTCAAATTATTATTAAATGACTACTACTCCATAATAATTATCAATTTATTAATTAAAAAATTTCTATTAATTTTATTATAAGCCATTATCACAAAATATCTTATATATTAATTGTAACTGTATATTTATACTTATCTAAAATATATTTAAAATTATACTTAAAAAATATAATTTATATTTATATCAATATAACTATATTTATGTATTTAAATATTAATAAATATTTTTTAATGATTTTTTTTGGAATTATACCATTTATCAGCGCTTTTAAAATAAGCACTGATAAAGACCCCCCTTTATCAGCACTAAAAAAAAGCGATGTTAAAGGGGGTACATTTATCAGCGCTAAAAAATTGCTGATAAATGGGTACTTTTATCAGTTCTCATAAAGGTACCCTTTATTAACGCTTTTTCATTTGCACTGATAAAGGGTGGCGCAGGGAATGCCCAGTTTTATGGTAGTGATCAGAGGCCTTCTGGGCAGTTGTAGCATTCTTCTATTCTGAATTTGAGGATGGATGATGTCAATATGGATTTAGTGACATGATTAACTAGGAAACTCCACAAGTATGATAAAGTATCAGTGATCATTGATCTACTGACAAACTAATCCCACTTCATTCCTACATTGGATACCTTCATGGATGATGATCTAGATAACCACTACATTTTGATGTTTTTTGACCACATTGTATTCCATTGGGTATAATTTCAGTTAGAGATATTTATTTATCATATAAGCTTTAGAATTGTAATCAAAATAGAGTAGTCTGAAGGTCCTTATGAGTATATCTTTTCACCGTCATACTAATGACCAATGCAAATTGAGGATTTGGAATCTAGAGGATATTTTGTGAGCATGTGTTCTGTATTTTAGTGGTACATGGAAGTAGCATAAATTACTCACAAAGATAATATATAATAACAACTTATACGAATTGATCAAAAGGGATACTTTTTAGGTTTGATATGGTAGGTCTTTTCATTCCTCTCTCGATAGTTTAGATGTAAGTGGATTAGCCCTCATTACACCTAGTCTCATGTAGGAGATGACTGAGTAGATTTAGTGTATATGAAATTTGTTTGTGATGAAATAGAGATACCAAAAATCATACATTGTCCTTATTTTATAACCTCTATTTTTTGAGTCTAGGTAATTTTTTTATTTGGGCATCACATTTTCTTGGGAAACACCTTATTAAAAAAAGGAATATAACACCATGGTTTTTAGGCCATTTTTGATAATGGAAAGGTTCATTATTCTGTTATAATGTTATAATTTACACGGTACTATAGATACACGATTGTTGTGTTAAACAAGTCTTAGCCTCAATGATATCATATTGACCATTCTTACAATATATTTTTATGACATTAATATTTATATCGATGGTTCCATTAAGAAGAATCTGATTTGTATCATGTAGAATTTTGATAATAATCATTGGGGGAATAATGATCAATTAGTATGATAGTAGTGGTAGAATGGTTGTATACTAGAGGGGACATGGGATATTTAATATGATATATGAACATAGTTGCTTGGAATTTTCACCCATACCCTGTTATGATTCATGGATCATCATGTGAATGATTTTTTATATGGTATTGAGTTTTTTTGGTCCAATATTCTTTTATGTAAATCCCTCTATGAGTATTTAGTAAAACCTATTTGTGTTGGATTATATTTCATTTAATCCTTGGTTGTCGAGCCTAGGTCTATGTTGGGATGACTGTTTTATGGGAAATCAGGAAGAAGATATCGGTGTTTGTATCAGAATAAATCCATCCCTTGAATTCCCAATGAAAAACATGAATTGTTTTGGGTAATCCCCAAGAATTTTATTCACCCCCTAAATTAATCACAACACAAGAATTTAATTCACCCCCTCAATGAACCCAAAAACATTTATTCTCACCATTAATTTCATTAACCCCTTGAATTGACCCCATGAATTAAATTCAACACCTAAATTTCATTTGAACCCTAAATAGAGCCCATGAATTAAATTCACCACATAAATTTAATCAACACCTAAATAGACCACACAAAATTTAATCACCCCCTAAATAGACCCCATGAAAATTAAAATCTCTTATTGAATATCATTCACAATGTGAAATGGTTTATTATCATGGATGAATATGTTTTGGAAATATATGTGAATCAATCATTTAATTTGATGACTATCCAATTCACATCATGATTTATCCATGTCTATCCCTATATTAAACTAACCAATGACATTCATTTTGAGAATATCATACCATTATTAACTAAAAATATCCCACTAGTTATTTTTTGTAATCCTTATCATACCCAAAGTGAGGCTCTATTTCATCTTGGTGTTTCGAACCTACTATTTTATGGGAGGAGAGGAAGCTGATCGCTACCAAAGACATGTCTTTTTTCATCAACCTCTCTACTTTCATGTTAGTTAAAATATAATTAATCCCTAAAGTTTGTTTAAATTATATAATTATGTTCAATTATTGGGATTCCCAATGACATTCCATGCATTAAACCCAACTAATTGGATAATTCATTTATGGGTGATAATATTATGATAGTCCTACCATTTGACGTCATTGGGTCCGTTTTCATTGAGATTGGACTCTTGGCCCCTTGTAGAGTGATCTTATCCTTGATATTATTAATCAAACAGAAATTGTGATTTATTTTCATAAGTATTACTATCAATTTTTTTGAATTAATTATTATTATAAATTGGAATGGTATGTAATTTCTATTTTTTAAGAGATTGAATCACATTGAATGAAGTATTTTAATTTTAATTTTAATGACTACATAGAAAAATTATGATTTCAGTTGTACCAAATTCCAATAATATCCACTAGTGACTAATTACGAAAGTTTAGCATAGTCACTCTATGCCAATTTCACTTCCATTACAATGTTATATAGATAGCACACTATGTCCCTTAAATCCCTTCCATTGACTCCAATTTCTCACTAAATTGGGATGAATTTTATCATCATTTATCAACTTGAAGCTTGCTTCAATGAGTTGTCATTAAATCATGAATCCTCAACTAAATATAGATTATTTATTAATCTCCCATTTTTTCATGTTGATGTAATATATTATTCCTCATAATGCCCATTCACGAACATGTCCTATTCGAACTTGTCTTCTTCCTCCTCATACTACACAACACCACATACTATGACTGCTTCGTGAACCACCCCTACAAACTATCTCCACAAACTGTCCCCACATACCGCTTTCATGTACTGCATTTTCTCTACGGACAAACTCCTCTATCACTGACTGTATTTCATGAACCATCTTTCACGAAACACCTTATGAGTACCGTTTCCTTTTTGGGGATTTAGTGCCCTACAAAATTTCTTTCATATAGTATCTCCGTGGACAAATTATCCATTCATAGATTCCTCCTTGTGGAACTCCTCTCTTTCGTGAGGTTCTCTAACCATGAATCACTTCAATAAATCACTGAATACCTCATAGATTTCTAATAAAAAATATCCATCATGGGTTTTTTGTAATTCCCCGAGCCTATGTACCTAGAGCCGATGCATTATTTTAATACATTGGCATGATTACATGGAATCATGTCCTGAAGGACCAATCGGTTTAGCAGTATTGGAAAATAGATTACATACAAGAATGTTACATTTCACATTATAACATTCAAAACAACATAAATAATCCTTTATGAACACAGTTATTCCCTTGGCATTACCCTGCATATCAATCAAAATACACTTCTTGGAATCCTAGGAAAATAAAACATAGAAAGGGGTGAGCTCAAACAATCAGTAAGGGTAAGCAACACAGTGAATACTTTTAAAAATAAGCATAATCATTTAAAGCAATGAATAAAACTGAAAAAAGCCTTTTAAACATGAACTTCAGCATAATATGGTTGTAATAAAATGAAATAATTCCATTTACTTATTCCCTTGGATATTATACTAATCTAATAATCACATGTAATATCAATAACCACTTTCATAACGATGGAATGCATAATGCTAGACTATCATAACCACGTAGCCAAGTCCTCATTCCAAGACTACCAATAAGATTTTCTAAAGTCTTCTTTCCAAGACACTAGTTTATCTCATGATACCTACTGATGCATCGAGGAGCTATAGTGGGCTCTACCCGTCACTTACTAAGTCCAATGCATTCTTCATATGAAAAGGTTTAAACATAACAGAAACAGTCATATTAAAACTAGCATACTAAATCTATATACTTTCTCCATAAACCATGAATGGTATATAAAAAACACATCTACTGTTAAACATATCACAAAACCTTCAACACAATATGGAAGATTTGAATCATGATAAATCAACTTCAAAACAAGTTTAAAATCCATCAAATGATGTTGACATAGATGAAAATGATATGTAAAACTCTTTGAGAGAAATTTACATTTTTCTTGAAGACATATAAAAGTCACACAATTTAGAAAAGAAGAAACATAAAGGCATTTTTTAATCAAAGTGTTCCATACCACTTTGAAACTTTTTAAAGGAATTAAAATTTTAAAAACATTCATGTCTATATAAATAAATCCATAAAAACCATATTGAAGACATGGACATTAATGAGAAATATTTAGAAGAATAAATATTTAAAACATTTGAAATGATGTTTTAATAAAAAATTCCCTTAAAAGAATCCATTTGAAAACTCTTTCATAAAACATGGACATGGATAATTATTATGTCCCTGTAGAAACTTACGTAAAAACAACCTCGGATAATAAAGAGATTGTGAAATTACCCCTTGCCAATTTGGTAACTTACAAAACATACACCCCGTGAAAGTGGTATCATAAAATGAATATGTAAATACACATACATTAATGTTTATTACACAAATAATACAATTATTGGTAGTAAATACACTACACAAAAGGTAATAGTGGTAATATGGCATGAATCTCACGAGAATAAGGAGTGAGATGAAAACCCCTTACCTTGCACTTTCCTTTAGTTGATGGTACGTTTACCATCATGTATGAAGACAATAGTATGTTATTAATTTATAAAAGAACCATATTAATATTTATGATATCAAACATTAATCATTTATGACTTTATACTACCCATTTAATAATAATTTCCATGTTATATTAATATTTCGGGTAATAATCGCTTTCTTTATCATAAGTGTTTTAACTTGTTACCCTTGATTGTATCACTTAGATCATGATTTAAATAATTCCAGAATATAAAACATTATTTATTTATCATATATATTAATAATATAAAAATTTATAATAGACTTATATATGAAATGTAAAAAACCATTTATGGAGACGGTAGTTCATACGTACGCATAAACCTTGTTTTCGTTTTCATATATTATTGAATAGAAGTACGTGAATAAGATATATGTAAGTACATAAATACTTATATATATAAATATATATATATCTCCATTAGAATTATTATGTCATATATTACATACTTATTATCAATATATATTTTTATAATTGTCGATGAATGGTGATCTTGGAAATGAATCTCATCGAGTCGTGGAGACGGTAATCCATACGTACGTACGAGCGAAAATATCATTCTTTTGATATTAATATAATATATAATTGGATGGTATATAATATTTAGATAATCCTTATAATGTTATATTTCTTATTTACATCAAATACACATCATTATTATACCCATCCACATAAAAATGTATTGAATAACAATTACACCACGGTGTGGAGATAGTAAGCCGTACGTACACAGGTATGGTGACATGTCATTAAAAGGGTGGATAGAATATTGAATTTGGTTTTAACATAATTATAATAACATCACAGTATATATAATATAATGTATTTATTATTTTATAATGGAAACAACAACGAAAAAGGAAGTGGAAGAAGAAAGGAACTTGAAAGAGGGTGGTGAAATCATTACCTCTTCTTCGGGTTCTTTCTTTTGATTTGATCAAAAGGGCTCTATTGGTTGGCTTTCTGATCAAACTAAGGATTCTAGGTTGAAGGGAGGATAGTTGAGAGGGTATTTGGGTAGGGTTTGGCCGAGCCAAATGGCTTAGAAGGTTGTAAATCGAGAGAAGGGGGAGTGCCCTTTTTTAAGAGGGGTGAGGGGCACCTTGGAAAAAACTTATAATATTATTTTATAATAAATTAATATTCGGTTTATAATGTCTCCATAGTTTATTATTTAAATTATAAGGAGGGGATAGGTCAAAAAACTCAACCAATAGGTTTTAGACAATTTTTGGCTACTATTTTAACATTATCATTTAGATTTAACTCTATGTTAAATAACTTAACCTTTATAGTGTCTTCTTGTATTCTTACACTATATGGTTAATAGACTTACTATATACTGTGAATCGAACCCAAATTGGTTCATTAATGTAATATATATTATTATAAAAGCATTTTGTCCGATCCATAGATTTTTAGGACCATAATATCAATTAATAATATAATATTTGTTTTAAAACTATTTTATGTCAATTTTGACACTATTTGGTATTTGTTTTTTGTTAAAATAATAACAACATGATTACTTCAAAAAAATACATTGAATCAATAATAACATGTCATATTTACCTAGAAAATTCGTGTGTGTCATAAAAACTTTGAAATTATATTTATTTTAATATTTATAATACAATTTATTGGATTCATTCACGAAGAAGGTAATTACTGCATCATCATTGTGTCATAAATAAATTTATTTATATACCGTCTAACAATTATAAATAAAATACCATGATTTAATAAATATTTTTATCTTTATAATGAATATTTATAATCGAATTTATATTATGTAAAACCCTATATTAAAATTGTTTTAGTTATTAATATTTGATTTTAACTCTTTTAACTCTTCATTGAATTAAATAATAATAAATGTCCTAATCTAATCCAAGTGGACCTAAATGATAATATTTTATTCCTAAGTATTTTTTTGGTCGAGATAAACTTGTCCAAGAGAATTAGGACATGTTTCAGGGTAATATTAATATCATTTTAACCATATTTACCCTATTTACTTTTAACCGTGGTAAATACAAGTAAAAAGTTACTATTCACCTAAAATTATTGTCATCTCATTGAACCACATTTTACTCCTTGATATTAACGGTATCTCTCGGATTATAGAAACTCATCTCATAGAAGCGGTAAAATTAAGTTTTATGTGAATTTGCAAAAGCTCCTAAAAGGTGGGTAAAAGACAGTAAGAAGTTCGATAAAAAATTTTATATCTCTAAAATTATTATAAACTGACTCCAATTAATTACATTGAATTTATATAGGTATTATGTGTCTATTTTGACCTAAAATTAATTTAAAAAAATAAATTATTATTTAAATAAAAACCATGTTTTAAATAATAACTCCGTGTTTTCACTATTCATCAAAAATTGAAAGTTTTCAGAAAAATTCCAAAATTCACCATAGGCTAAATTAAATATTCCAAATCCAAAAATGATGTCTATTTTACCGAATTCCAAATATATAAGTTTTATTTATTAATTTGAAATTAATTCACGTTGTCAAAACCAAAAGGCGTATTTTTAAGAAATAATAAATATCAAAAGATTGACACTTGTTTATGTCTAGTTTAAATGTGAAATTACGCCCAATAACCAACATTGTATTAAATGGTAAAAATATATTCTAAATATACTTTAAAAACACACAAATTAATATTTATGATGGCTAATTATTTCGATTAAAAAAGTTTTTTTAAATTAAAATTTAGTAATATTCACTATTCATCAAAATATAAAAGTTATCCGAAAAACACCAAAAATTTATTGAAACTAAATTATTATGTCCCAATTATAAAAAATATGTTTATTTTGTCAAATTGAATATATAAAAGTTTCAAATATTGGATTTAAAAAGGGGTCACAATTAAAAGGCGGTAAAAGTGCATTTTTTGAAAAAATACTTCTTTTATCTAAAAAAATGAATTAGTTATTAAATTGTGTTTATGAAACTCAAAATATGGTTTCTAAAATTATAAGGATTATATATATATAGTTAGAAACTAAGTTAATACTATACATAACCTCTTTTGAACGGCTAGTTTGGTAAGTTATTGTGCGCTTGAACTCATTGTTGCGTGTAGTGAAAGTTATTGAATTACATTGAAGAAATAATGTTCTATGAAATCTTGGGGTGTTACATTATTCTCTCATTCAATAAATAGAATCCTCGTAATTTGAAATTGTTCTTCAAAAATAAAAGGTTCAATATAGAAAATACCTTTGTGGGAAAACCCACATCGGAAATTAGGTAAATAAAATTTAGTCTTAATAAGAGGAAAAGGGGAATGAAAGAGTCACCACCAAATTATGATCAATATTAGGAGGAAATTGGTGGAAATTAAAGACACATAATTGGAGGAAAACATAAATATTTATAGTGAGTGATTGAGGTCATCAGTCACAAACAATTGTATAATTTTGGGTCTCAAAGCAACCAATCTATGATGATATAAAATACCATCAGTTCAACAAAACGTAAGGTATTAGGATATCACTTTTTTGTTTTAAGATGCCTTACCTAAAGTTTATGAATTTATTTATTCATAGAATAAGGTAAGAAAATAAATGTATACTTTTAAAGTAGATTTATATGCTTTAACTAATTTCTACCACAAACTCATCTTTCACTCCATAAGATTTCAAAAAAAATCTATTTATCCTCATCGTATAGAGTTCCAAAAAATGAATTTAAAATTCATATTTCAGACTATTTGAATAAAATAAATTTTACAAACTAGTATTTCATATAGTCTAATTGTAGGTGATGCACTCTTGTTGCTCTTCGGTTGTGAGTTTATGTCTCGCGGCCTTGTGGGACGCGACTTGCTGTCTCCCGACCTCTGGGTTGTCCTTTTATAAAAATCCAAAAAATAACCTTACTAATCGTATCCAATTTCAAATTTAATCCATTACAACCTTTAGAATTATCCAAAATACTTATATACAAACTCTTAGTCCATAGTTTATAAGTAATTTAAACATAATGAGGATCCTTTTTTCTAGGTAAAAACATGTGAACGCCTTCATCGTGTATTCCTTTACAACACCACAACATCTTGAATTACCAAAATCAAACATATCATATTACAAAATCACTACCTCATTATCAGGACCATATTAAGGATTACCATTCCTTCAACCATTTATTTTACAAAAAGTGTAGCTTACTATTATGTTACTTTTTATAGAACCATATAATCTCAAATCCTCAATAAAATAGTACTACAATACAATCCTTATCTATATCCATAATTCATGTAACCAATATGCTTTTGACAGAACACTCAATGAAATAATTCTATAATAACAACATATTATCAATAGTCATTCGTTTTATCTGAGGTAGTATCATAACATGATTATTATCCAAAACCATTATTTGGAGACATACTCTGATGATTTCGACATTGGTTTGTATAGTGTCCCAACTCCTTGCAGATGAAGCATTGTACATTTGAATACTTTTTCTTACCCTTGCAATCACATACATGGTGTCCTTTTTCTCCGTACTTATAACAAACTCCCATTACCTTTAAGAATTTACCAAGTTGATTCATTCCACATTTATCACATTTTGGAAAATATTTCTTTCCCTTATTCCCATTATCCATATTTTGTTATACAATCCTTTTATTCTCTGGATTCCCTTCAAACCCATAAGACTCAAAGAATTATTTACTTATCTTATTAACACATGATACCATTTCTTCAAATGATGATAATACGTGGGAGACTATTTACCATATCTATTCTGTATTAAGACCATGAATGATATTATCCTTTTTACTCTTTGGATCATGAGTATTGTCGTAGTTCTCATTCCTTCTACTGGGCACCATTTCTAAACAATGGCATACACCAGGTCAGTTTATGAATCACAATTCATAATTCCAAACATGTAAAGTACCTGATGTTAATTGAAAAGTTTATGGATATAATCCATAATCAAAAATGTTTTCATTGAAGAGATATATACTCATAAACCCTTCATATTGGTTTGTAATGGAAACAAGAATTATCCTAAGCATATCCCCCAGGAGTGTCGTAACCAAGAGTGCAACAAGGCCCGTTGTCGTGCACTAGTTCCCATTCGAGTCTAGATCAAAGCGGTATTTTTGGGTTTTACCCCTTGGTATATCTGGGCCAGAGCCGGCTCTACCTGCTCGTATCAAGAGAGGGATGTATTTTCTTGGAAAACTCACAAAATCTCTACGTTACAATAATTCTAGGAATATCTTTTATACAAATCCTCAAATTTTATCTTAGGGTAATGTTCTCTAATCAAAGTTTATCTAAATATAGTTTCCAAGGTTATTGTTAAACCTCCATCTGATACCAACTATAACGCCCTGACCCTAGTTACCGAGAGTCGATGCATTATTTTAATAAATTGGCATGACTATAAGGAATCAAGTCCCGAAGGACAGATCGATTTAGAAGTCTTGGAAAATAGATTACATACATGAATGTTACATTACACTTTATGACATACAAAAAAACATAAATAATCCTTTATAAACACCATTATTCCCCTGGAATAACCCTACATATCAATCATAATACACTTGTTGGAATCCTGGGAAAATAAAACATAGAAAGGGGTGAGCTCAAACACTCAGTAAGTGTAAGCAATACAGCAAAAACTTTCAAAAATAAGAATAATCATTTAATGAAATGTATAAAACTAAAAGAGACCTTTTAAACATGAATTTCATCATAATATTGCAGGAATAAAATTAAATAATGCAATTTACATATTCACATGGGTATTCTACTAATCGAATAATCACATGCAATATCAATAACCACTTTCAAAACGATGGAATTCATAATTCATGACTATCATAACCACATAGCCAAGGCCTGGTGCTAATAATAAAAATACGATTTTTTCAAGGCCCTATGCCAAGGAAATATTTTGTCTCATGAGACCTACCGATACATCGAGGAGCTATAGCCGGCTCCACCCATCACTTACTACGTCGAATGCATTCCTCATATGAAAAGTATTAAACATAACATAAACATTCGTATTAAAACTAGAAAATGAAATGTATATACTTTATCCATAACCCATGAATGGTATAAAAATAACACATCCATAGTCAAACATATCACAAAACCTTCAACACAATATGGAATATTTGTATCATGATAAATCAACTTCAAAACAAGTTTAAAATCCATCAAAGGATGTTGACATTGATGAAAATTATTTTTAACACTCTGAGAGAAATAACCATTTTTCTTGAAAACATTTAAAAGTCACACAATTTAGAAAATAAAAAATTTAAAGTAATTTTTGAATCAAAGTTTCCCATACCACTGTGAAACTTTTGAATGGAATTAACATTTTAAAAACATTCATGTCCATATAAATAAATCTATAAAACCCATTTTGAAGACATAGACATTAATGAGAAAGCTTTAGAAGAATGGATATTTAATACATTTGAAATGATGCATTAGTAAACAATGTCCCTTAAAATAATCCCTTTGAAAACTATTTCATAAAACATGGACATGGATAATAAATATGTCCTATTTGATACTTACGTAAAAATAACCTAGGATAATAAAGAGATTGCAAAATTAACCTTTGCCAATTTGGTAACTTACAAAACATACACCCCATGAAAGAGGTATCATACAATGAATATGTAAATACACATAAATTAAAGTGTATTACACAATGAATACAATTATTGTCAGTACATACACTACAAAAAAGTTAATAGTTGTAATATGGCATGAATCTCATGAGAATAAGGAGTGAGATGAAAACCCATTACCTTGCACTTTTCTTTAGTCGAGGGTACGTTTAGCCTATTGTATGAAGACTATAGTATGTTATTAAATTATACCAGATCTATATTAATATTTATGATATCATACATTATTCATTTATGACTTTATACTAACCATTTAATAATAATTTCCATGTTATATTAATATTTCGGGTAATAATTGATTTTTTTATTGTAAGTGTTTTAACTTGTTACTATTGATTGTATCACTTAGATCATGATTTAAATACTTCCAGAATATAAAACATGATTTATTTATCATATATATTTTGAATATAATAATTTATAATTGACTTATATATGAAATGGAAGAAACCATTTATGGAGACGGTAGTCTGTATGTACACATAAACGTTGTTTCCGTTTTCATATAGTATTGAATGGAAGTAAGTGAATAAGATTTATGTATGTACATAAATACTTATATATACTAATATATATATCTTCAGAAGTATTATTATTTAATATATTTCATACATATTAGTAATATATATTTATAATCATCGATGAATGGTGAACTTGGAAATGAATCTCATCACGCCGTGGAGACGGTAATCCGTACGTACGCACGAGCAAAAATATCATTATTTTGATATTAAAATAATATATAATTGGATGGTATATAATATATACAGAATCCTTATCATGTTATATTTATTATTTACATCAAATACACATCATTATTATAGACATCCAAATAATAATGTATTGAATAACAATTACACCACGACGTGGTGACGGTAAGCCGTACGTACGCAAGTATGGTGACATGTCGTTAAAAGGGTGGATAGAATAATGAATTTGGTTATATAATAATTATAATAACATCATATTATATATAATATACTGGATTTATTATTTAAGAATGGAAAAAACAAATAAAAAGGAAGTGGAAGAAGAAATGAACTTGAAAGTGGGTGATGAAATCATTACCTCTTCTTCACGTCCATCCTTTTGATTTGATCAAAAGGGCTCCATAGGTTGGCTTTAATATCAAACTAAGGCATATAGGTTTAAGGGAGGATAGTTTAGTGGGTATTTGGGCAGGGTTTGGCCAAGTCAAATGGCTTAGAAGGTGTGAATTAGAGAGACTGTGGAGTGCCCTTTTATAAGAGGGGTGAGGGGCATCTTAGTAAAAACTAAAAATATGATTTTATAATAAATTAAAATTCGGTTTCTAATGGCTAAAATGTTGATTATTTAAAGTCAATGGTGGGTATAGGTATTTGAAAACTCAATGTATAGGTTTTATAAAAGTTTAGGTTACTATTTTAGCCTTATCATTTATATTTAACTCTAAGTTAAATAACTTAACTTTTACCGTGTCTTCTAGTATTCTTCAACTATATGGTTAATAGACATGATATATACGTACAAGAGAACCCCAATTGGTTAACTAATGTCATATATATTATTATATAAGTCTTTTGGTTGAACCTCATATTTTTAGAACCTTTATATCAATTAATAATATAATATTTGTTTTAGAATCTATTTTATGTCAATTTTGACACTATTTGGTATTTGTTTTTGGTAAAAATAATAAAAACATGATTAATTCAAAAAACAATATATTGAATCAATTATAACATGAAATATTAACCTATAAAATTCGTGGATGTCATAAAAACATTGAAATTATATTTATTTTAATATTTATAATATCATTTATTGGATTCGTTCATGAATACAGTAATTACCGCATCATCATTGTGTCATAAATAAATTTATTTATTTAAGGTGTAAATATTATAAATAAAATACAATGATATAGGAAATATTTTTAGATTTCTAATGAATATTTATAATCGAATTTATTTATGTAGAACCCTATATTAAAAATGATTTAGTTATTAAACTTTGATTTTAACTCTTTTAACTCTTCTTTGAATTAAATAAAAATAAATGTCCCAGTCTAATACAATTGCACCTAAATGATAATATTTTATTCCTAAGGTTGTTTTTGGTCAAGTTGAATTTTTCCAATATAATTAGGACATGTTTTAGGGTAATATTAATATCATTTTTAACCTTAATTACCCTATTTTCTTTTAACCGTGGTAAATAAAAGTAAAAAGTTACTATTCACCAAAAATTATTTTCACCTAATTGAACCACATTTTAATCCTTCATATTAACCTTGTCTCTCAGGTTTTCTAAATTCATCTCACAGAAGAGGTAAAATTATGTTTTATGTGATTTTCAAAAGCTCCTATGAGGTGGGTAAAAGACGTTAAAAAGTTCAATAAAATTTTTTATATATCTAAAATTATTATTAATTGACTCCAATTAATTACATTATTTTTATATAGGTATTATGTATATATTTTGACCTAAAATAAATTAAAAATAAATAAATTATTATTTAAATAAAAATCCAGTTTTAAATAATAACTCAGTGTTTTGTACTATTCATCAAAAATTGAATATTTTCAAAAAAATATCAAAAATTCACCATAGGTAAATTTCAATATTCCAAATCCAAAAATGATACCTATTTTACCAAATTCGAAACATATAAGTTTCATTTATTAATTTAAAATTAATTCTAGTTGTCAAAACCAAAAGGCGTATTTTAAGAAATAATAACTATCAAAAGATTGACACTTGTTTATGTCCTTTTTAAATGTGAAATTACGTCCAATAACCAACATTGTATTAATTGGTAAAAATATATTTGAAATATACATTAAAAACACTCAAATTCATAATTTATAACTGCTAATTATTTCGAATAAAAAGGTTGTTTTTAATTAAAAATTAGTAATTTTCACTATTCATCAAAATATGAAAGTTATCAGAAAAACTACAAAAATTTATTAGAACTAAATTATTATGTCCCAATTATAAAAAATATTTTTATGTTTTCAAATTGAATATATAAAAGTTTCAAATATTGGATTTAAAAAGGGTTCACCATTAACATGCAGTAAAAGTGCATTTTTTGAAAAATACATCTTTTATCTAAAAAAAAGAATTAGTTATTAAATTATGTCTAAGAAACTCATAATATGGATTCTAAAATTATAAGGATTATATATATAGTTCACAATTCAGGTAATACTATTCATAACCGCTTTTGAACGGCTAGTTTGGTAAGTTATGGTGCGCTTGAACTCAGTGTTACGTGTAGTGCAGGTTATTGAATTACATTGAAGAAATAACGTTCTATGCAATTTTGGGGTGTTACATTATTCCCTCCTTCAGTAAATTGCGTCGTTGCAATTTGAAATTGTTCTTCGAAAATAAAAGTTTGAATATAGAAAATACCTATGTGGGAAAAGCCACATTGGAATTTGGGTTAATAAAATTTAGTCTTAATAAGAGGAAAAGGAGAATGAAAAATTCACCACCAAATAATGATCTCGATTAGGAGGAAATTGGAGGAAATTAGAGACACATAATTGGAGGAAAAACATAAATATTTATAGATAGTGGTTGAGGTCATCAGTCACAATCAATTGTAGAATTGTGGGCCTCAAAGCCACCAATCTATGATGATTTAAAATACCATCAGTTCAACAAAACGTAAGGTATTAAGATAACACATTTTCGTTTTTAAGATGCCTTACCTAATGTTTAAGAATTTATTTTTTCATAGAATAAGGGAAGAAAATAAATGTATACTTGTCAAGTACATTTCCATCCTTTAACTAATTTCTACACCGAACTCATCTTTCACTACATAAGATTTCTAAAAAAATAAATTTATCCTAATCTTATAGGGTTCAAAAAAATGAATTTATAATTCATTTATCAGTCTATTTTAAAAAATAAATTATACAAACTAGTATATCATGTAGTCCAATTGTAGGTAATGCACCCTTTCCGCTCTTCAGTTGCGAGTTTATGTCTCGTGGCCTCGTCGGATGCGACAAGTCGTCGCCCGACCTCTGGGTTGTCCTTTTATAAAAATCCAAAAAATAACCTTAATAATAATATCCAATTTCAAACTTAATCCATTCCAACTTTTATAATTGTCCAACATACTTATATCCAAACTCTTAGTCCAAAGTTTATAAGAATGTTAAACATAATGAGGACCCTTTTTCCTGCTAATAACATGTAAATGCCTTCATCGTGTATTCCTTTACAACACTGCAACATCATGAATTACCAAAATCAACTGTCTCTTATTCCAAAATCACTACATCATTATTAGGACCATATTAAGGATTACCTTTCCTTCAACCATTTATTTTCAAAAAAGTGTAGCTTATTATTAAGTCACTTTTCTTAGAACCATATAATTTCAAATACTCAATAAAATAGTACTGCAGTACAATCCTTATTTATCTCCATATTTCATGTAACCAATATATTGTTGATACACCACTCAATGAAATAATTCTATAATAACAACATAAGAACACTAGTCATTCCTTTTATCGGAGGTAGTATCACAACATGATTATTATCCAGTAGCATTATTTGGGGCACACTCTGATGATTTAGACATTGGTTTGTATAGTGTCCCAACTCCTTGAAGATGAAGCATTGTACATTTGAAATCTTTTTCTTACCCTTGCAATCACATACTTGTTGTCCATTTTCTCCACACTTATAAAAAACTCTCATTCCCTTCACGAATTTTCCAAGGTGATTCATTCCAAATTTATCACATATTGGAAAATCCGTCTTTCCCTTATTCCCTTTATCCAAATTTCTTTCTACCATCCTTTTCTTCTCTAGCTTCCCTTCAAATCCATAGGACTCAATGCATTAATTACTTATCCTTTTAACACATGATACAATTTCTTCATACGATGATAATATATGGGAGAATATTTCCCTTATAAATTCTTACTTAAGACCACGAATGATATGATCCTTCTTAATCTTTGGATCATGCGTATTGCTGGAGTTCTCATTCCTTCTACAGGGAACCATTTCTAAACAATGGCATACACTAGGTCAGTTTATGAATCCCAATTCGTAATTCCAAACATGTATAATACCTAATGTAATTTGAAAAGTTTATGGATATAATCCATAATCAAAAATGTTTTCTTTGAGGAGATATATACTCATAAAACCTTCATATTGGTTTGTAAAGGAAACGAGAATTATCCGAAGCATATCCCTCGGGAGTGTCATAACCAAGAGTGCAGCAAGGCCCATTGTCATGCACCAGTTCCCATTTGAGTCTAGCTCAAAGCGGTGTTTTCGAGTTTTACCCCGACGTACATTTGTGCCATAGCCGCCTCTACCTGCTCGTATACAGAAAGAGATGCATTTTATTGGAAAACTCAAAAAATCTCTACATTACCAAAATTCTAGGAAGTTCTTCTATACAAATCCTCAAATTCTATCTTAGGGTAATGTTCTCTAATCAGATTTTATCTAAATCTAGTTTCCTAGGTTATTGCTACACCTCCCTCAGATACCAACTGTAAAGCCCCGACCCTAGTTACCCAAATTTGATCCATTGTTTTAATACATTGGCATGATTACAAGGAATCAGGTCCCGAAGGACTGATCGGTTTAGCAGTCATGGAAAATAGATTACATACATGAATGTTAAATTACACTTTATAACATAAAAAACATAAATGATCATTTTTTAAAACCATTATTCCCTTTTCTTAACCTACATATCAATCATAATACACTTCTTGGAATCCTAGGAAAATAAAACATAGAAAGGGGTGAACTCAAACACTCAGTAAGGGTAAGCAATACAGGGAAAACTTTCAAAAATAAGCACAATCATTCAAGGCAATGTAGAAAACTAAAACAAAAGCCTTTTAAACTTGAACTTCAGCATAATATGGCAGGAATAAAATTAAATAATTCCATTTACTTTTTAACATGGATATTCTACTAATTAAATAATCACATGAAATATCAATAACCACTTTCATAACGATGGAATGCATAATGCCTGACTATCATAACCATGTAGCCAAGGCCTCATTCCAAGACTACAAATAATATTTTGTCAAGGCCTCATGCTAAGACACTAGTTTCTCTCATGAGACCTAACGATGCATCGAGGAGCTATAGCGGGCTCCACCTGTCACTTACTAAGATTAATGCATTCCTCATCTTAATAGGTTTAAACATAATATAAACATTCGTACTAAAAATAGCATAAGAAATGCATATACTTTCTCTATAAACCATGAATTGTATAAAAATAACAAATCCACAATAAAAAATATCACAAAACCTTCAACACAATATGGAAGATTTGTATCATAATAAATCAACTTAAAAACAAGTTTAAAATCCATCAAAGGATGTTGACATAGATGAAAATATTTTTTAAAACTATTTGAGAGTAATATCCATTTTTCTTGAAAACATTTAAAAGTCACAAAATTTAGAAAAGAAGAAATTTAAAGAAATTTTTGAATCAAAGTGTCCCATACCACTTTGAGACTTTTCAAAGGAATTAACATTTCAAAAACATTCATTTCCATATAAATAAATCCTTAAAAACCATTTTGAAGGCATGGAAATTAATGAGATATATTTAGAAGAATAAATATTTAAAAAAAATTAAATGATGTTATAGTAAAAAATTCCCTTAAAAATCCCTTTGAAAACTCTTTCATAAAACATGGAAATGGATAATAAGTATGTTCTAGTAGATAATTACGTTAAAACAACCTCGGATAATAAAGAGATTTTGAAATTAACCCTTACCAATTTGGTAAATTACGAAACATACACACCATGAAATAGGTATCATACAATGAATATGTAAATACACATAAATTAAAGTCTATTTCACAAAGAATACAATTATGGGAAATACATAAACCACACAAAAGGTAATAGTGGTAATATGACATGAATCTCATGAGAATAAGGAATGAGATGAATACCCCTTACCTTGCACTTTCCTTTATTCGAGGGTACGTTTAGCATTCTATATGAAGACTATAGTATGTTATTAAATTATAAAATACCATATTAGTATTTATGATATCATACATTATTCATTTATGACTTTATACTACCCATTTAATAATAACTTCCATGTTATTTTAATATTTCGGGTAATAATCACTTTCTTTATCGTACGTGTTTTGACTTGTTACTCGTGATTGTATCACTTAGATCATGATTCAAATACTTCCAGAATATAAAACATGATTTATTTATCATATATATTTTGAATATAAAAATTTATAATAGAGATATATATGAAATGAAAAACACTGTTTATGGAGAAGGTAGTCCGTACGTATACATAAACATTGTTTCCGTTTTCATATAGTATTGAATGGAAGTAATTGAATAAGATATATGTAAGTATATAAATACATATATATATATATATCTAGTAGCATTATTATGTCATATATTACATACATATTAGTAATATATATTTTTATAATCGTCGATGAATGGTGAACTTGGAATAGAATCTCATCTCGTCGTGGAGACGGTAATCCGGACGTACGCATGAGGGAAAATATCATTCTTTTGATATTAATATAATATATAATTGGATGTTATATATTATATACCGAATAATTATCATGTTATATTTATTATTTACATCAAATATACATCATTATTATACCCTCCAAATAATAATGTATTGAATAATAATTACACCATGACATGGAGACAGTAAGTCGTACGTACGCACGTATAGTGACATGTCATTCAAAGGGTCGATAGAATAATGAATTTGGTTGTACAATAATTATAATAACATCATAGTATATATAATATACTGGATTTATTATTTTATAATGGAAACAAAAATTAAAAAGGAAGTGGAAGAAAAAAGGAACTTGAAAGAGGGTGGTGAAATCATTACCTCTTTTTTGGGTTCTTCCTTTTGATTTGATCAAAAGGGCACCTTATGTTGGCTTTATGATCAAACTGAGGCATCTAGGTTGAAGGGAGGATATTTGAGAGGGTATTTGGACATGGTTGGCTGAGTCAAATGGCTTAGAATGTGTGAATTAGAGAGAAGGGGAGTTCCCTTTTATAGGAGGGGGGAGGGGCACCTTAGAAAAAACATAAAATATTATTTTATAATAAATTAATATTTGGTTTCTAATGGATCCAAAGTTGAATATTTAAAGTCTAAGGTGGGGATATGTCAAAAACAACTCAAACAATAGATTTTAGAAAAGATTAGGTTAGTATTTTAACCTTATAATTTAGATTTAACTCTAAGATAAATAACATAACATTTACTGTGTCTTCTTGTATTCTTACACTATATGGTTAATAGACTTACTAGTAACTCTAATGGCCCAAAGGCCTTCATTTTTTTAATGATTTTTTATAATCTACCTTTCAAGAGGTTATGTGGAACCCTTACAAGGCCCGTAGGTGTAAGTATTACATGGCTAGTGGGCCTTAGAAGAATTCATTGCCCGTAGGCTTCAAACATTACATACAACCCAGAATAACTACTTGGAACTAATCATCCCTAGCAACTTCATCGTGGAATCAGCTCTCCACCTTTGCATGGCTGTTCGGCTAGGAATTCATGTGCATGCACAGGCTTGTCCCGATGGCAGGTGTCGTACCCTCTCATTCTTGCAATCCGTTTAGCTTCTGTTGTGGTGAAAGCTCCTTGCTCATCCTCCTTGTAGAGCATTTCCTTGTAGATTGTCTAGTTTGCATTTTCACTATAGTGGCCCGAAGGCCTTGAGGTGGCCCAATGTCCTTACTGACCCGAAGGTCTGGCTGGCCAGAAGGCCTTACAGAACTTAGGGACCAAATCGGTGGCCTGAAGGCCCAAACATGGGCATATTCCCATCTACTACAGTTCCAAATAGTTCATGCTACAGTCCACTACAGTAATGGCTACAGTACTGCACAGTTCCCGCTATTGAACCTGCTACAGTACTTACTACAGTACTGCTCCATTAACCTAGAAATAATGCCTCCACCTAGATTTGATCCATGGTCGTCCGAATGCACTTACGGAGTCCTTACCAACTAGGATAAGGCTCATGTGCTAATAGACTTACTATATACTACCAATCGAACACCAATTGGTTCATTAATGTCATATATATTATTATATAAGTCTTTTGGCCTATCCTTATATTTTTAGGACCATTATATCAATTAATAATATACTAATTGTTTTAAAAACTATTTTATGTCAATTTTGACACTATTTGGTATTTGTTTTTCATTAATAATAAAAACATGATTAATTCAAACAAAATACATTGAATCAATCCTAATATGTCATCTTCACCTATAAAATTCTTGTATGTCATAAAAACTTTTAAATTATATTTATTTTGATATTTATAATAACATTTATTGGATTCTTTCATGAATAAGGTAATTACTGTATCATCATTGTTTAATAAATAAATTTATTTATTTAGTGTCTAAAAATTATAAATAAAATACCATGATGTAGGAAATCTTTTTAGATTTCTAATTAATACTTATAATTGAATTTATCTTATGTAAAAACCTATATTAAAAATGTTTTAGTTATTAAACTTTGATTTCAAGTCTTTTAACTCTTCTTTGAATTAAATAATAATAAATTTCCTAATCTAATCCAAGTCAACCTAAATGATAATATTTTATTCCCAAGGTTTTTTTTGGTCGATATAAACTTTTCCATTAGAGTCGGGACATGTGTGAGGGTAATATTAATATCATTTTAACCTTAATTACCATATTTACTTTTAACCGTGGTAAATAAAAGTAAAAAAGTTACTATTCACCAAAAAATATTTTCATCACATTGAACCATATTATACTCCTTGATATTAACTGTGTGTCTCGTATTTTTGAAATTCAGCTCACAGAAGCGGTAAAATTATGTTTTATGTGAATTTGCAAAAGCACTTAAGAGGTGGGTAAAAGACGGTAAAAAGTTTGATAATTTTTTTTATATATCTAAAATTATTATTAACTGACTCCAATAAATTATATTGATTTTATATAGGTATTATGTATCTATTTTGACCTAAAATAAAATTAAAAAAAATAAATTATTATTTATATAAAAAGTCATTTTTTAATAATAACTCAGTGTTTTTCACTATTCATCAAAAATTGAATGTTTTCAGAAAAATATCAAAAATTCACCCTAGTCTTATTTCGATATTCCAAATCCAAAAATTATGTCTATTTTACCAAATTAAAAATATAGAAGTTTTATTTATTAATTTAAAATTAACTCCCGTTGTCAAAACCAAAGGCTTATTTTTAAGAAATAATAACTATCAAAAGATTGACACTTGTTTATGTCCAGTTTAAATGTGAAATTACGTCCAATAACCAAAATTGTATTAAATGGTAAAAATATATTCTAAATATAATTTAAAACCACTCAAATTCATAATTTATTAATTCTAATTATTTCTATTAAAAAATATGTTTTTAATTAAAATTTAGTAATTATCACTATTCATCAAAATATGAATGTTATCAAAAAAACACCAAATATTTATTGAAAATAAATTATTATGTCCCAATTCTAAAAAATATGTTTATTTTGTCAAATTGAATATATAAAATTTTCAAATATTGGATTTAAAAATGGTTCACCATTAAATGGCGGTAAAAGTGCATTTTTTGAAAAATACTTCTTTTATCTAAAAAATGAATTAGTTCTTACATTATGTCTAAGAAACTCATAATATGGATTCTAAAATTATAAATGTTATATATATAAATAGTTCCCAATTTAGTTAATAATATTCATAACCGCTTTCGAACGGGTAGTTTGGTAAGTTATGGTGCGCTTGAACTCAGTATTGTGTGTAGTGCAATTTATTGAATTACATTGAAGAAATTACATTCTATGCAATATTCTGGTGTTACAGTTTTCTTCACATGAACCATTCAAGACTTCAAAAAATTCCTCCTTGATTTTTAATCTCAATGTCGTGCACTAATAAAGGGATTTTTGCTACTTTTACTGGAAGATAGATCGCATAATCCGCTAAATCATGATATTCCAAATCATCAATGTATATTGTGCTCCTAAAATTCGGTCTACCTGACACAATTTGTGTACCACATTTTTATTTATGGATACTATAAAAACCATCTATTTTTCATAAATGATGAGTCATCCTACGAACTGTTTATAATACCTGAACCATATTCATCCCCCAAACCACTTTTTGATCATGGTATAAATACCATGAATCTATATGGAAATCCCATTCGATGTACCTCCCTTATCAGTCTTTGAACCATGATTTGCAGACATATTTTCCTAAAACCTTCTTTTTCTAGAAATAAAATCATAAAATTTTGGTTCCCAAAAAATTTCTCAAACACTTGGAAACTACATCATCATAAATAAGTTCTTTGGCCTATAATGTAAGATCGCTAGGCATGAAGACCAATTGATCATACAAGTATATATTGACAACAAACATAAAACATTCTCTAGTTCTCTAAAAGAACACCATTGGGTCCAAAAATATTCCCCTTTTTGTTTTTGTAAATCTAGAGGTAAATTAAATAAAGAATCTTCATCTACCAAAACGATATACACAGAATACAACTCTGCCAACTCTCTAAGTCCACATGTGAAATTGTCACTATATAAAACAAGATGCTTAGAATGAATTGAGTTCTCGTGTCTCAGAAATCATAAGGATTTACAAGTAAGATGTAGTTTTTTTCCCATAACATCAAATTTTTTTTCATTCTCATCACCCACTATTGTATCACTATAAATTTCTACAGTAACCAAAATAATTCATAAAAACATAGTATTATCCTCATTTCTCTATTCTACAATCTCTATTCTATTTAATTTATCCATTCTAACCCATTTTAAATAAAACCAAAAGAACCTAATTTTGACTAATAGATCTCAATGAACACTTCCCCTTGATCATATCTCCCCCATAAACTGACATCACATACAAAAAGAGGTCAAAACTGTTAACACAACTAGAGAGGGGAGAAACTGGAAACTCAGCATGCCTTGGAAGGTGGTTGAACATTGAGGTTGCATATATCTTTATCAGACAGATTTTCTAACAATGACTTGGCCAGTATGTCGACCACTTCATCATCCCTCCCAACATAATCAATTTTAATCATGAATTGTTACAAATTTTCATTGATGAAGTGATATCTAATCTCAATGAGTTTCATATGAGAAAGTTGATTATGGGTCTTCATAAGATCAATTTCACTCACTTTATCATAGTAATTCACTATTGGCTATTTCACCTCATCAACCATATCAGTAAGTTGTAGATTCATCCAAAGATGTTGGGTACTAGCATTTGTAGAAGAGATATACTAAAAATTAGTAGTATTGACAGATGTTCCTTCCTTTTCCATTCATGATTCGCCATAAAATTTCATTCTAATGAAAATGATCCCCTAGATGTGTATTTTATATACAATGAATCTTCATTCCAACTAGCATTATAAAATTATGATATTTTATTATCTTTACCTATAAGAATTTCTAATGAATACTTCTGAGTACCTTAGATATACCTCATGATTTTTTAACTACATCCATAAGTTTTTCCTTTATATTTATTTAAGAGAGGTCTGCAATGCTTGTGGCAACGAAAATATCTGTCCATGCTACAGTAGGCTTTCTGTTATTTTTCAGTACATGGTGGGGTCTACCGAAGTCATATCCTCATGTTTTACAATTTCATTTGTAACTTCAATAGTAGTAGAAATTGGTTTGGATTCACGAATATTGAATTATTACAGTAACATTCATGGATACTTTTTTGGATAAATGAATGTGAAAACCTTCTTATGAATCCAATGTAGCCTCAAGAAGTATGTTAGTTCACCAATCACAGTGAATTACAATTTTGATTTAATTTGTTAAAAAATTAATCCATTGATCGTTGCTTATTTTCACTAAATATAATATCATCTGTGAAAAACAGTACCATGAACTTGTCTTTCTAATCATTCTGAACATAGATATTGTTATCCACTCTGCCTATTTTAAATTCAAGCATCTTTATATAATAATCTAGTCAGTAATACCATTCCCATGGTTCATGTTTTAGATCATATAGAGCATTATTTAATCTAAAAAATCATCATTTTATCATTACCAAGAAGAAATCCAACTTGTTGATCAATAAATAAATATCCTTCATAAAAACAATTTAAGAGATTTTTCTAGACATCCATTGGATAGACATTGTATCCTTTCATAATTTTTTTTCTATGAAACAATCTTATTGACTCTGGTCTAGAAACAAGATAAAATTTCTCATCAATGTCAATATATTCAATCTATGAATAATATTTACACACCAACCATGACTTATTTCTTGTAACATCTTGACTCAGATGCCACTATACCGGTGCTCCGATCCAATTTTCCATAAGGCCTCAAGCGCACCTCCCTATACACTAGAGGCTACCAACTACTAGGCAGTGCCTATGTTGTGATAGTAGAGAGAATATTCCATTATACCAGAGTCAAAAAATTAAAAAAATAACTAAGTATGATGCACAAGGGAATGTAAACAGAGTGGGAAAGAAGTAAAAATTGAAATAGAAAAATATAATAGTAAAATGTTATAAAAAACATAAACAATTATGAAATACAATAAAACAATGGTATCCCACTGGGTGGACCATGAAGGGACAATAATATATATAAAATCAAAGTAAATGTATATGAATCTGCTACTTAATTTGATCCAACCAATGTACTCCATCTCCCAACACTGTCGAACTACAGCGGGCTAACCATTAGAACCACTTGAGCAGCATTGCTCAATCTTGAAACACTGGGCCTCAGCCTTATCCACCATTGAACATGCTCAACCTAAAAAATCAGATGTATCATCTACCCATACACTGAGGTGAACATGTATGGGTTGGAATGAATCTTAGTTTTCAACCCCAACAAAAACCTATAAATTTTCTGCTAAAAGTGTATGCAACAACACCGTGCTCATCCAAGCTAGAGAAAAACTATGTAGGAAGTAAAACCAATGAGTAACCACTTTCGAACCTAGGTTATGTAATCCCGATCAATTGGGTAAGTTCCCCCTGGATTCCCATAACTGTATTTTTACACATGATTCATCCCATACCTATACATATATACATGTACATGAATATTCATTGGTATGTGTATCAAATAACATTATACCACATTAGCCGTCAATTCAAGGGTCCTTAATCCCAATCATATGGACATCATGTGCTGGGGTATTGAGATAGATGTCCTTAAACTCAGGTTGTGTATCATTAAGTTTATTTATAGATCTGTAATCCCATCGACACGTTCCTTCAGTATAAAATGACATAATTATATCCTTGTGCAAGATACATCACTATAGGGGGATTCTTGTCCAACACTAGGATTCAACTGTACTTGGATCCAATCAATGAATAAGGATACAATATACCAATGGTCAATCCTATAAAGAAGGAAACAATATACCAACTATCAATCCTATAAATTTTCTCTGGTCGTCCAATATGGAGAAACAGTCCATGAATCCAACCGAGACTCAAAACATAATTTCACACCATCCCAACCTATCTTATAACTGATCTGGAAGAGTGTAATAATTCAGGTAATATAACATCCATCCTATAATCCAGTCCCTATAATTCATACATGGGAATCATAATATCATTCAAGGGGTAGGAGTCATCATCCCACTAATCCCATCCAAGGTGTCTTTCAATAAGATCCATGCATTACTCAAGGTACATAATTCTATCACCCATTGACCCCATCCATGTAATCCCTCAACATGATCCATGTATCTAATAGGGTGTAAACATATCAAACCAATGAACCCATCCATTGAATCTCTAGGCCAGATCGATGATTCGCTCAAACATTAATTACATTCAATAGACTACTGAGCCTGTCCCAAGAATTCCAATAACGAGAATCCATGTATCACATAGGGGACAGTAATAAACTCCCCAATGAGCCCGTCTAAGGAATTAATACAACAAATATATTTTTATCATTGGGGGAATACAAGTCAACACATAAGTCGCAATACCCATATACCATGAAACACCTCTAGACATCCCAAAAAATATATATAACAATATATATATATACATTCAAGCTCAACAGCCAAGTACCAAGTAGTACCTCTAAGTATAAATGTCAAATATTAAAAATAACATAGATTATAAGGCATATACTAGAAAAGAATGTTTCGAATCCCAATAGGAAAAAATGATCCAAAGATGAACATCTGGGCATTCCAATTGAGAAGAATATTCCTCAGGTCATGCCCGACATCCACAAACTTGGAAGCACCTCTGGTGAACATCAGTGCATCTAAAATAAGTAACTAAAACATAACAAAGATAGAGGGTGGCCCGAACACACATCCCAACACTAGAGACACAACCCTCATGGGATTAATGGTTTAGGATGGGTTCTAGGTGACAGCTGAAAACCATATCTACCAAAAACTAATGTATAACTCATTGTCGGTCAAACCACTGGCACACACAAGGGTCCCTCAAGTCAAACAAAAAGAGGTATCCTTCCCCAGATCATGAACCTAAAAACGAGTGGTGGAATCCTATATGATAATATTTTTGAATAGAAAAGGAGGAATCCTACATGGGATTATTGAATGAAGAATAATAGAGGCATCATAAAAAATGGATCCTCTGATTAGAAAATAGTAGAGATCTCTTACAAGGGACTCCCTAGGTCAGAACATAAGGAAAGTCATCCCTAAGGGGATCCATAGAAGCATCTGGTGTCATGGACTTGTATGCCAGAATGAAATATCTCACAAGGTGGATTTCCTTAATTGCATATATCACAATGGATATCCCACAACTCTTCTTATATCAACGATCTCAACTATGTTGGTCTAAACACCCAACCTATCATCCACACCATGTATCCCACTTATGTGTCAGCTGAATTTGATATATAGAGGAAGAACATATTCGTTTATATAGACACCCTAAAATAACCATTAATATGACTTCTAAATTTCTATAGGTTTCCCAAATTGTGATCTACATGGAATAATGATCATAATGGTTACTCACACACACCAACTATAACTCCAAGGGAACAAAAAACCAAAATCCTCTAAGAAGAAAAAAGTAAATGTTGTGTACTTTGGTTTACATGGCGTAAACTCTTATCCCTCCCCTTGGTTGTATATCTATACATGGCTAGACTAATATGGGGTGTACCTATGTAAAATTACACAACATGATCTATTTAAAAACTAACATTTCATATTATTTTTCACATGGATGGAGACACCGCCTTGTGCCACCACCCAGCGTGTACTCAAAGTACCCATCTTGTACATAAGAAAACATATTCTTCTGAAAACAGGAATAAAACATGGCATGTTCCCCCTATAACACGTTCCATTTATACTGATTTTACGTAGGGATATCTCTTGGATCAAGAAAACCCCCATTTTCTGAAACAAAACAACAGATATGGCCTTAAGAGGCCACAAGAATGCATAAACATGCATTAAAAAAGTAAAAAATTATATTTAATCAGGATATATGGAAAAAATGTAAAATCTTCTACCATCGAGTAGAAACTATTAATGCATCATTTTATTTCACTACCCATGATCATCACACACCGACTCAACGTGAAGAGGACTTTGCAACGATACCTCTCTTCCCTTTACCTCCCTCTTTCTCTTTCCCCATTCACATTTTATATAATTCAAACGTTATAGTAGGAGCTCTACGAGAGGCTTTTTTCATGAAATAAGATCAAGGATGTGGAAATAAAAATGTAAAAGAGAAAAGAAAAAAGAATATAAAGGGTCCATGGCTAGCCTCAGCACCGAACTAATGTTTATTCCCTTCTGAGGCTAAACTACCCGTTTCAGACTCAACGAAGAATATTTGATCTCAATCTGATTCCTCGTTTAAATGTTATCACTGAATGAATAAATTTGAATAATTTTATAGTTAATTTAATAATATTAAATATTAAATATTCCACCAAAATTCATATAGGGAGGATTTCCACCAAACCCCTGTCCTAGGGTAAACACACTATTCTGGGACCAACGAATAGGTCATAATATTTATCCAAGATTAACTACAAGAGAAAAACCATTTAACCCATTTACAAGCATGTGACAGCAAAAAATCAAATTTCAGCTCAAAGCTGCAGTCTAAAAAAACAAGTTTCCTTACAAAATACCCACCACAAACCTTCACGTCCCTAAGAATCCCGAAAAAGGGAACATGAGCCATGCTCCCAACCCATGAATCAACACTTCCATGATATTTTGACTTCAAAATACCATCCTTATAGCATTAACAACATCCTTCTACATGATAGAAATTGTACTTCTACCGATCCGGTAATCCCCACCATTGGAATACCCCAATTGACATCTTAAAAGAAAACTCTGAGCTCAAAAGATAACGCCAGACACCAATGTTTAACTGAAATAAGGAAAACCACCATCAAATGGCCAATGCTACACTCCCTACATTATATATTTCCTTACACAACTCCTAGAGTGAAACCACAAAAGGTTTTCTTCTTTATAGGCAACAACATTAAAAAATAAAAAGGAGCACAGTGTAGGGATGAAGTTCTATCAGCATACTCAAGAGAAATCAATATAGAGCATGATCATATCTAATAGGAGTACACTGAGATCCAACAAAAATTCACATTCTTCTCCCTCCGATCCATTATCACCATATTATCAAAACCTGACCAGGATTCTTATAGGGGTTAACTATCTCATAGTAACCCGACATTTCATAATGTATCCTAAACCATGGAAGAACATTTCATACAATCTCCTAGGGTCCTTGCCCCAAACATGTCTTGAAACATCGTTTCTCGACTTGCACTAGGTAACACATCTATTTATATTCAAATGATAAAAAATGCAAACATCATGTATCTTTACCACCCTATATGTACATATGACGTCATAGCACTAGCGAGCATCTACCCATGCTATGACTACATTGGAAATAGTGAGAATAATGGTCGACCAAGCAAGACAACCGAACAGTCCTGCCCGTGAAATCCGCCTTGTAAAGAAAGCACCTAAAGTTCCTTAATCCAAAGATGAAGGATTCAACATGATTATAATGAAAACCTTGATCACCTACATTTCCTTGATAAAAAACCAATAATAAATTAGGATCACTACCAAAAAGAATATAATAGCATGGGCCAACCCTTAATACATGTTTCCCTAAGATGACTTTGACCTACTAGGGCCCGAGTAAAACCAAGGGTCTCTTAGTCTCACAAGCCTTACAACTGGGTCACAAGGTCCACCCACAAAGCACAAAAGATCCAAAAAATATCAACAGAAGGTAAAGATCACAATGACCAATAATGGTCAAAACTAATCACACATCCTACGAGGTCCCTGATCTTATACAATAATCCTCAGAAGGAACTACTCTCTGGAGGTCATGACCTTAGTAGTAGAGAAACAGAATTGACATTCATCGTGCATCCATACAAAGAAATACCCCAGGTAGGTTCAGTTCACATGAAATGTACTGGTATCTATCAGCATCATACTTAGTGATCAGACAAGACCACCACAACGTAAGAAACAACACCCCAAAAGGTTCACAACCAGAGGAATAATGTACCACATTGACATACTAGGGTCACTGCACCTTCCATGCATGAGGATTGAGTCATCTGGCTCCCCAAAAAAAACACCTCAACGTAGATCCACATAACCTACCATCAGCATAAAATGTATGTTCAACTATACCAACGGTCACAATCATCTGTACAAATGCACACTTGCAAGACTATATGTTGTGAATCCTATGATCATATAATAATGCACAAGTAACCTCTAATGTATACCAGAAAAGAGTAAAAATACATCCCTAACAAAATACTACTATCCATGATCCAGATATTCATAGTAAATCAAAACATCCTCATAACATGTGTGTTTCTCAAGGTGAAATCATATATAACGGTAAAACCACAAAACAGAACATCAATCCACAACCTTGGAAACCCTGACATCATATCGAATCAAGTGTTCTCAATGCATCATTTTGATATCCTTCACATGTTTAGACACATTCCTAATACTTCTTTAAACCATATCCCAAATAGTAAACAATAGAAAATGAAACATCATATGAAACAAATTTGCATCATATCGACCTAGATGCAACCAAATTGGTGCTTTTACATGGTTAGCCACAAGGCCCTAAGTGCTCCACCCCCTCGTATGTCAAAGGCAATCAGTGTGTATCAAAGGCCTAGGTTTTGATAGCGAGAAGAATATTCAATTATACAAGATTATGTAAAAAGAATAAATAAATTTATATCATGAAGAACTGAATGTAAGAAGAGTTCCAAAGTAGTAAAAAATTGAAATAGAAAGCTATAATTGTAAAATTTTGTAAAGAACCCAAATAGCTATTCAATACAATACAACACCAGATACCCACTTTCCTAACCATAAAGAAACAGTAATACCAAATATATTGAAAGTGAAAGTATAGGGCTCTACTACTACCTTTGATCCAACCAAATCACATACCTGATCTCCATACACTTTTGAACATAAAAAAACTGATATGTAGAACCACACGACTAGCTTCGCTCGATCATGCAACACTGGGCCTCATCATTATCCACAATGAATCTATCATCACCAGAAAAGTAGACAGAATGTCTTCACATACACAAAGGTGCATGTTTTGGGGTGAGAATGAATCATAGTAGGCCACACCAATAATAAACCTATAATTTTGATTCTAAGTGTGATTGAATCAACATTTTTCACAACCTTTCTGGAGAAAAACTATGTATGAAGTAACAGTAATGTGAAACCACAGTTGAACCCATGATCCATAATACCAGTCAACTGAGCATGTGCCACCATGGATGTCTATAATTATATACGTACACATATATATTCACATACCTATAAATATATATATAGATAAGAATATTAATTTTTTATGTGTATCAACCAAAATGAAATCACATTAGAAGTTGTTCCTTCGGCCAGTAATCCTGATCGGCTGGATATCCTATGCAAGGGAATTGAGCTGGACGTCATCCCACTCAAGTCATGTGTTAATAAGTCGATCTCTAGCTCTATAATCTGATCAACCTGTACATGCTTTGGAAAACATCAAAATTATATATCTGATCAAAGCTACATAACCATAGGGGGATACTCGTCTTACACAATGGTTCACTTGTACCTTCCTCCAATCATTGAAAACGGAAACCATATATCGATGGTCAATACTATAAGGAATAATACTGTATACCGACAGTCAATCCTATAAAATGTCACTGTTTGACCGACATAGAGAAGAGTCCAAGAATCTAACCGAGACTCGAAACACATTGTATGAACACTCCACCCTTTCTCATAAATAATATAGAAGTGCATAATCATTCTGATCATAGAACATGTAGCTTATGAGCCTATACAATGAATTCTTACATGGGAATCAATAAATCCATCAAGACGTAGGACTCTTCATCCCAGTGATCCCTTTGGAGGCCACTCTCAACTTGATCCAAGTATCACTCAGGGTACATATGTCTATCACCCATTAATCTCGTCCAAGGCATCCTTCAACTAGATCAATGTATCATTCAGTGTATAAACATATCCAACCATTGTGCCCATCTATGGGATCCATCAATTGGATCTCTGATTAACTCATGTTTTAATTACATTCAAGAGACCACTAAGCCCGACCAAGGAACTCATACAACAAGAATTCATTTATCACTAAGGGATCGTAAATAAACTTCTCAAGGATCCCATCTAAGGAATTATGGCATTGGGAATCCATGTTTCAATCAGGGCATACATGTAAGCACATAAATATCAACAACCATATAATAGGAAACAACTGTAGAAAACCCAAATATATATATATCAAAATATGTATACATTCATGCTCAACAAAAAGTCCCAAGTAGTACGTATTGGTATTAAAGTCAAATATGTGAAATAAAATGGTATAAAAGCCAGATAAATTGAACAAAAATATGGAATCCTAATAAAAACAGATCCTGGGAAGAACATCTAGGAATCCCTAATGAAACAAATAGGGATCACATCAGGATCGACAACCACCAACTAGAAATAACCTCTGGTGAACATCATTGCATCAACAATAAACAAGTGAGACATAACAGGGGGGACCGAACACAAAAACCAACACTACAGTCACAACCCCACGAGATTATCAGCTCGAAACAGGATATTAGTGACACCCAAACAAAAACTCTACCCAAACCAGATGTACAACTCAGTGTAGGTCAAACCATGGGAACATGTTGGGTCCCACATGTCAAACAAAATGAGGAATCCTACTTATGATCCTATAGGTAACTACCAGTGAAACTTCCAACATGGGAACCTTAGTGAAAAGTAAAGGAGAAATCCAAAATGTTATCTACAAATGAAGAAAAATAGACACATCATACAACAGGGATCCTCTCAAATGAAAATATGAGTGAGATCCTACAAGGGACTCCATAGGTTAGAACATAAGCAATGACATTACATTGGAGATCCTTAGGAAGAATCTAATATCATTACATCATAGTCCATAAGGTAAAATATAACAAGTGGTTTTTCCTCTATATAAATGGTCATGGATGATAGATCATGGCTAATCTCATATCAATTGTTTCAACTAGGTTGGTCCGAACACCCAACCTATCATTCGTGCTATGTCTCAATATCATGTGAAATTTGAACATCAAATATAGAATAAGAGGCAATCCATTTATATATAATCCCCCTAAACCCTATTTATATGACCTCTTAATTTCAATAATATTCGACTATTGAGATCTACACAAAACAAAAGCTCATAATGGACTACTAACACACCCGATTCTAACTTCTATGGCACAAAATAACCCAAACGTATAAGATAGAAAAATTAAATGGAATATACATTAGAGTACACAACATGTACTCTTATACATCCCCTGTATATTTAAATATACACGGATAAAAAACATGGGGTCTTTGTATGTACAAATACATGGCGTGTACATTAATGTACAGAGGGTGTAATTTTTAAAAACAAAAATTCCATGTTCTTTTTCAATTGGCAGGACACACGACCATGTTCCGCCACAAAGAGTGTACTCAGAATACACGAAATGTACATAGGAAAACATATTCTTCCCTGAATGGGAGGAACACATAGAATGTTTTACCTAGAACACACATCTGTGTAACATGGGTTTCCCGAAAGGAAAACCCTCGGATCACCATAAACCCTTTATTTTTCCCTCGAATAAACTAACCTAGCCTTAAGGGGAAACCATAATGCATAAAAAGGAATTAAAAACATAAAAAACATGTCACGAGAGGATATATGGTGAAAAATTATGCAGGCCTACCTTTGGGTGGAAACTTCTGAAGCATCATTTTATTTCACCGTCCACGATCAATATATGTTGACACCGCGCTTTGAGGGCTTCAAAACAGTTCCCCTCATTCCTTCCCCACCCCCTCTCTCTATCATTTTCCCTTCACATTTTATCTCATTTTTACATCATGGGAGGAGCAGCGGGAGAGGCATGCACATGAAGGAGTAGGAAGGAAGAGAAAATAAAGATAATAAAAAGAAGAAAAAGTTTCCAGAGCCGGCCCCAATGCTAGATTAAAGTTTATACCATACCTTATTTAAACTCCCGGTTTTGGACTCAACAATGGAGAAATAATTTTGATCTGATACGTTGTTTATTATTTTTACTATAGGAACCTCCACGAAAAATTTAATATTAAATTGATTAATATTAAATAGTATGTATTCTTCTAAAATTGAAACATCCCATATTTCCACCAAAATCCTATCCTAGGGTAAAAAACCTATTCCCGGATCGATGAATTTGGATGAAAAAGTATCTGATATCATCTTCTCGGGGAAAATTACCATTTTACTATTTTACAAGAATGTGTCCACAAAAATTCAAATTTCTGCTCAAAACTCGTGTTCGGAAGAACACAAGTCCTTAAATTTATGATAAAATTTTAATTCTTATCAAATTTATTTTCGGAAATACACATATTACTAATAAAAATTTTCTTTTTAGTTCTCATAACGAGATCCCATGATTGGTTATAATTTATTTGATTCAACTCTTCATTCATGGATTTAAGCCATGATTAATACATTACAGCTTTCTCAATTTAGAATGATCCCACATCTTGGAAAAATGATGATTTTCAATTATTCCTCACTATCCTTTTCTACATTTGAGGTGTAAAATCTCTATTAATAATAGGTTGATCAATTTCCCCTTTTCAATTACTCTTGTGAGGTTCAAGGGAAATTTATTCAGCCATGGTTTCCGCTTCTGATTCTTATCATGAGTCCACCTCATGAGGTGATTCATGATTTTTTTCCACACATTCTTCTACTTTGTTATTTAGATCTTTTCAATATCCACATTCATAATTACCATATATCACATTAGCATATGAATTCCATAAGGATTTTTCATCTTCATAATCAATGATATTCACATCTCTTCCTTCCAAAATATTTCAAAGAAATTATTAATTCATTAGAAATATTTTCTATTTATTGATTATTCGAGTCATATTACTTCATCTCTAACATCACCATACTTGCGTTGATTTCCATTAGTGATTCAGAATAACCATTTACTTCCAAAAACAAGTAAATAATTCAAATAGGGCTTCTTAACATTCCATAATTCATATACTTTCTTTGTTTCACCCATATAATGCCCTGATCGATTTTAAATATACACTACAGATTAAATAACAAATTTTCATTATTCCAAGGGATACGACTCTCAATAAACATAGTTCTAGAAACATTATTCACATGTTGATTCATGCGCTCAAGAACTCCATTTTTCTATGCGGTTCTCATAGTATCCACCTCATGTTGTATTCCATGCTTCTCAAGGTAATTTTCAAACACTGTGGATATTTATTCCATTCCATTGTTAGACCATAAAACATTGATTATCCATCCAGTACCACTCTCATCAATTTAATGATATGTTTTCATACAATCAAAAAAATTTGGTTTTAGGTGTATAAGCATCACACAATAAATTCAACTATAATCATTACTTAAAAGGATGAATTAAATTTCTCCTTGAATTCCAACAACATTTATTTGACCACATTTTTTAAGATATATGAGATCATGAAGATTTGATGCCCTTTTCTTCTTTGGCTGATATAAACTGTTGACCAACGTTCCTCAAATTAAATTTTCACAAGTATCTTTATATTAATGATTAATATTGGGGATATACAAGAATATATTCATCTTATATAACTTTTCCAAGTCTTATTGATTGATGTTACCCATCTTCGAGTGCAACAAGTTCTTTTTTTCTTCAACATCCTTGTCGAAAATATTCTCTTTACTATCAATATAATCTATGTTTCTATATGTTCTACAACCATTCATGATAAAATTTCTTTATTCTTCCATTTATTGTTCCCAAATTTCGATTGAATTTCACCATAGTTCCTAATTCATAGATTTGACTAACACTCAAGAGATTATGACATATCTAATCCACCAAATGAACATATGTATTCGTCATCTCTCCATGGTCTATTTTATTAATTCAATTGCCTTTGTTCTTCAATGAACAATCATTAGTAGATCTCAATATTCCACCAACCTTTTTCAGGGCAATTCTTTATATGTTTGTATTTATCATAATATATGAACAAGAATCGATTATCAAGAATCAATGTTTGGCTATTCTTAGTATCATTGGGAGCTACTTTGACAAGGTTGGATTTTTGAATTGTCTTACTTTCTTACCAAGATATATTAGATAGAGTGAGGCTAAATAATGATTTTAAAATCTCTTTTACATGTTCATAGCTTCATGATAATAAGACTCTTCTTCGATAGAAGAGAACAAATTTATAAGTACAACATCATCTGGTTGGTGTGTATTAACTTATCTCTGAGTTTTGTACAAATTGTTTTGGTCATTCCTCTACCTAATAGCAATAGATTTATAGAAAATGAAAGAAAAATTAAAACAATATCCATATGAATTATTTCATTCTATGAATTATTATATGAATTCATTATCTTTTGTTTAATTCTTAGCTTCTCAACATTAAAATAGCTCAAAAAAACTCAATGTATGATCTGGAATGTACCATATATCCATAGAATTTACATTCTATAAGTTGAAATGTATTTTCATTTCTATTTCTCTTTAGGTAAATTTATTTTAGAGGATAATTTTAATATCTATAATATTGGGTAACTCGAGGACAATTTTAATTCATCTATTTAGTCTAATTTGAAACAATATTTTTTTGGGCTTTAGGTTTCTTTGCCATATGTCAGGCTTTTATCTTTCCTTTATTTTGACACATTATACACATAGTGTTTGATGATTCATATTGAAAACAAAATCATTTGTTTCCAATTATTGAGGGACTTTGATCATTCCAAACATTTGAAACATCATTATTACCATGATTATATCTCTCTAGCAACTCAACATTTGTGAATTTTACAAAATTCATTTTCTTCCCCTTTCTTGGACATGATTCACTATCAGTTTTAATCCAAAGAGTGACAAAATCATCACCAATTCACCCCTATAGTTTTGGAATTGTCCCCTAATGTAGAAATAAGGTCCTTAATGAACGTTTCATGATCTTTAATTCTAAGCTTTAGTTAAACTATATATTCCCTTCTTCCCAATGTTGTTGAATGTTCCTTTATTACTTCCTCAAGTAAAAAAACTTTTACTTATAGTATATCAACATATTTTACTGACACTTCCACAACGGCTTTCCCCATTTTCCACTCTTTTATATATTACCTATCTTATCAAATGAATCCTTAAGTTCCAAATTCTGATCGACATCAACGGTCAACTGATTATCTCTAGATAAACCTCAAGATGGTTCTAACTTTTCAACATTATCCATCATTGACACATAGGTTTCATATTTAAATTCATGTTCTTTTTATTCCATTAATTCACGACCGTCTCCATATTCATCATTGAAAAGACTCCTTATTTGTAATTTCTTACTATAAATAATGTCCCCCTTTTTGAAAAACCTTTTCTGAGGAAACAACATGTCTCCAGATTCACTTTAATAATCATCAAATGTTCTTATGCACAGAGAGGAAATATTCCCCACTCTTCCACAACTAAAATTAGATAGAATTAACATTCCTTAAAATTTCCATTTTTCATTCTTGAATTTTTTTTAATGAGAGAAACAATTTCTTTTTTCCCATTATCATTATTAACACAATCTCCAAAAATTTCAAAATTTTTACATGCCTTTAAATACTATTTTCTTTCTTACTTGATTCATTTCATCTTCTAGTTTGACTCCCGTCTCACATGCCACCAGGCTGCTCAGCAGATCATCGAGAGAACATTTCTAATGATCCATTTCTTCAAGGGAAGAAAAATTTCATTATAAAGGGGGGTATGTATTCTCATGATTTTCTTTACAACTTTATTTTTTTGATTTCTTCACCATTTCCTCGTGCCTCTCCAATAGATTCTGTCATTCTATTGGATAATTTTTGTTCATTTTCATCATAATACTTATTTAGATAATAAAACCTCTTTTTAAAACATGTAGTTTAACCTACATCACTATTCAATCACCTTTATAAATATACTTTGATTTTTCTCACATAAACTTTTCAAATGTATAACTCATCAGGTTTTGATATATTTGAGAGGAATAAATAGTAGTGAGGTTGTTCTGTGATTTAGCATCTACATCAATCATTTTTTCATACGTATCAGTAATATATAGACCAGTTGGATCAATGAAATGTATTAGTTGTGTAGTGTAAAACAAGACTATCATTTGAATATATATTAGATTGGATCTCATCCAAGACTTCTGTAGAGACCCGAAGATGGATGTACATGGACAATAAATTACTTTTGCGCAATACTTATTAATTAACAAAAACAGACACACAAGGATCGTAATAGTTTAGTGTCTTTGGAAACTCGGAACATAATCTTCTAATCATGTTGAAAGTTCTTCAACATCTCCTATAACGATTTCCACTTTTTGTTTCCTTACCTAAAACCGTTCTTTATTTCCTGGGGAAAATAAAACATAAAAAGGGTGAGCTTAAATGCTCAGTAAGGGCAAACATAGAAAACATAAAACAATACATATACATTTGAAAGCAAAAACTTGATCATGAAATCTAAACATTAAAACCTTGAGCAAAGACATAAATCATGGAAGTACGTAAGGTATATATCATAATGGAACATCAATCATGATAACATTTCATTGGAATAAAATATGTAATTGTGGAATTCATTAAGCAAATTTAATGATTTCCATAGTGGCCAAGGCATTGCTTCCAAGACCATCTTAGTGGACAAAGTCCATTTATGAATCGAGTTCACTACTCGTTCCAGTCCTGTAATACTGAACCCGATTAACTTACCGTTCCATCCAAGTCTATCTAATGAGATATAAATCTTTACCCAATGAATTGGTGGGAGATATAGGTCCCACCCATCTCATAATGAAATCATTCTTACTTGTGCCACAAAATAAACATACATCATTCATAATAACCCAATGAATAAAATGGGTTTCATAAACATCATCCCATCATCAAATAAACCATATAAAAGAAATGGATATCATCTCATAATAAGAAAACTGAAACCATGTAAATCATAGAAACATTATATAAGGCCCCGAACTTAAACTTTACTTAATATTGAATTAAATGAATAATTCACATGGAGGATCTTTTCAGGTTTATAGTTTTAGATTATTAGGACATAACTATTACATCTCAAAATATTACAAAGTATAATCATCTACTAAGTTTCCATAAAATAAGAACTCTTAAAAAGAAACATGTCTAGTTCCATTTTTTAGGTAGCATGACTTTTCCTTGATCCAATCCTTGACCCTATTCCACGTTAAGTCCGGTGAAAAACATTTCAAAAACATGGGATGAGCATAAAAAGCTCAGTAAGGGATACACAAAGAATGAAAACTGTTAGTTTTTAAAAACAACAAGTAAACCATGGTTACTTTAACAAAGTAATACTTTTCACCTTTTCGAAGTAGTAAAATCTCTTCACTGAATAAAAGTTCATTACTTACCCTTCTGTAACCAAAAGATTACCATAAAACCCATATAAAGATCACATAACATATAAAGGTAACTTGGGACATAGACATACTTAAGTGGAATAACCATAATGTCGACTTCCACACATATCACTTAATGGAATAGCCATTCGGCCAACTTCCATACATACTTAATGGAATATCCATATGGCCGACTTCCATACCCAATGCATTTGAGGTTATAACGTAACCACCCGTCCTGGTATTCACGACACCACCCGTCATATGGTTCATCACGTAACCACCCGTAAAATGTCCAAGTACCATTATAAAATTATAACACATAAATCCAATATAAAGGAATGATAACATTTCCACATTTCAATCACAATATATCATTTAAATATATTTACATAATAGATTCATTTATCAAAACCATTTTCAATACAAAAGTACATAAAAATGTATATGGTATTTATATTATTTTAAAAACATTAAGGCTTGTTGAGGAAGCCAAAGATCAAATAATACTCGCGGCGGTAGAAAAGGTCATTGTCACCGTGTACGTTAAAAGAAAAATTTATTTTTGTCGTTTAGTAAAACACTTCATAGAAAAAGATTCCTTTTGTATAAAAGTAAAATCCAAAGGGGTTTATACACCGTATAAAAGATAGTTGTGCATAAAACGAAATATGCCTCAATGAAAGGAGATGGAGATGAAGTCCCTTACAAAGATGGTATCCTTGGTTTAAGGATAAGTCAATTACATAATTATGTGTGACAAACGAATACACCCAATATAATTGGATATTAAGTGTAAAAAAATCAGAGGTTATTCACACATATTCATATAATGACATATTCAAGGAGTACAAGATTATCCCAAAGAATAAAATTTGGGTTAAGAAGTTCCCTTGAAAAAATATGACAGCCTAACGACGTCACTACAAAATTCAGAAAATGAGTTGATGAGAGATAAAAGGGTATCTCATCACTTGGACATAAAATTGACATCAATAAGGTTATATGAGAACGTATCCCAACATAAAAATATGTAAATTAAAAAACCCAACACAAGAAGTATTTTAAAAAGAGGATGGTGAAAGGTTCCCTTACCGACATGGGTATCTTTCGAGACATGCATCCTGTGAAAGAAGGACAATACAACATTGATGTAAATAATCATAAATTAAATTATTATACACAACGAGTAAAGTAATGGGCAGTACATACACCAATCAAAGGAGATTGTGGAAAATGTAGCATAAATCTCACGGGAATAAGAGTGAGATTAAAAATCCCTTACGAAAACTCGGCAACCTAACGGTGCCACAAAAATGGATTGATGAGATCAAATAGGGTCTCTCATCATACTAAAATAATGTTTACAGAAAGAGGAATATAAGAGAACATCCCCCAATATAACAAAGAAGAACTTAAAAGAAGTGACGTAAAGGAGAGTACTTTAAAAGAAAGTGAGGGGTTTGATCTCTTAAGAAAATTCGGCAGCCTAACGGTGCCACTCAAAACTTCCAAAATGGATTTATGAGAGAGAATAGGGTCTCATCATATTAACATAAAAATTATAGTAATAGTAATATAAAATAACATCCCAATACCAAGAATTATGAGCTTTAGAAGGAATGACATAAAAGATTGTACTTAAAAAGAAAGAGAGGAGTAAGATCCCTTACCTCGGGTCCGAATTGACTCGATCATTCTTTAATCTCCTGAATAATAAACTTGAGTTAATTTATACTTCCTTAAAATCCTTTTTGAAGTTCATTATTCTTTTTATATCACTTATTACCATGTCATAGACATTATTTAATCATTTAAGTAAATAATGATTGTTTTGTCGATACGTGGTTCTTAAGTCGAAAGGGGACTTCTTACAATTACATGATGTTCGTGTGGTCAAAGGTTCATTATATCCAGAATTTTATTCATCATGTATATATCATATATATCATATATATCCAGTATATTCATGCATTTATAATATTACATAACATTTAGAGTTATGAAATGAAATGCACCGTTCATGGAGACGGTAAGCCGTACGTACGCATGAACGCTACTTCCATTTCTATTTCATATTGAATGGAATTAAAACATAATGATATATAATAGTATTTTAATTTCAGTATGGTATCATATATAATATCATTAAATATATCCTTTATATGTACCACATATGTTACTAATGAATCAAATCACTTTGAGGGGGCGGTAGTCCACACTTCCTCAAATGAAGATATCACGTTTACCTATAATGGAAACCATAAAGGTACTCCATAAATGAAAAATACAGAAGATTAAGTAAAAAATAAACATATTATATATCATATATAAATATAGTGTCATATTAATGGCCACCTTTGAAGGTTTTAGAATAATTTTGAACAATCATCGTTTCGGGAGGCAGAAATTCGCCATCCACGGAAACAGTATGTTCTTTAACCATTAGATGTAGGTGTGTGTAAGTGTATCTCAAAAACTTCGTATAAGAACATCCTAGTATATTTAAGATAATTTTGTTCACAAAATAAATTAATAAAAAGAGTTTAGGGGGTTGGAGAAGAAAAATAAAACAAAAGGACTCTAGCGAAGACATTACCTTAAACTCGGGTAACTTCCTTTGATTTGAGCTCAAAGGATTCCTTGGAAAGGATTATGCCCAAAGTGAGGCTTCAAAGAGTTATAGAGGGATCTGGAGAGACACAATGGTCAGGGTTTTCCAAGCCAAAGGCTTTGTATGTTTGGGTAAGGAGGTAGAGGTGGGGGCCTTTTATAAGAGGAGAGGAGGGGCACTCTTGGAAAGTAAGCAAATGTTACTTTATTTGAAAATGAGTTTCGGATTTAAAATGCCCCACATTGATATAATTCTTGGATAAGGTGACAATGGTTCGATATACACCCATAAAATAGGTTTTGGACATGTTTAGGTCTTAGATATTACATTACCTTTCCATTTTATTTAAATCGTTAAATAATGAGGTCATCACTGCATCATCATGATGTCAGAAATAATTTAATTTATATAATGTCTAAAAATTATAAAACAAATACTATGATGTATGAAATCTTTTTAGATTTCCAATGACTATTTATATTCAAAATTATGACTTGTATAACCCCATGTAAAAATTGTTTTAGTAAAACATTTCATGTTTGTGTCATTTTTACATTATCATTAAATAAAAAGGTATTTATGTCATTTTCCAACCAAAGTGGCTCCATGGGGTCCCCAAGTTGAACCATGGATTTTCTTGGTCGGCCATGACACATCCAATGAGGGTAGGACATGTTTCTAGGTCATTTTAGTTTATTAAAGCATTATTCTTACCTTAAACTACACTAATTACCTCTAATCACGACTAAAAACATATTAAGTTACTATTCACCAAAAAATTATTTTAATCCCATTGAACCGCATTTTACTTTTTAATGACAACCATGTATGTCGGATTTTTGAAATTCAAAACACAAAGGTGGAAAATTTTCATTTAAACGGAAAATCAGTTTTTATAAGTACCACTTAGTTGTTTCACTATTCATAAAAAATTGAAGTTTTTCAGAAAATTACCAAAAATTCACCCTAAGCTATATTTGCTATTCTGAATTCAAAAATGATGTCTATTTTACAAAATTCAAAACATATATGTTGCATTAATTAATTTAATAATTAATTCCCGCTGTCAAAACAAATAGCATGTTTTTATGAAACAAAATGTATCAAAAGATTGACACTAGTTTAAGTCCGATTTCAAAGTGAAATTAATTCCATCGACCACTATTCGATTAAATGGTAAAAATATATTATTATGTCACTTTAAACCCAATTCAAAATATAACCTATTCATTTAAATAAATAATATTAAAAATTGGTTTTGAATTAAAATACAACAGTTTTCACTATTCATTAAAAATTGATCTTTTTCGGAAAAATAAAAAAAAATTACACAAAGTAAAATTTTGATGTCCCGATTCTATAGAAGAATTTTATTTTGTCAAATATAACACATAAAATTTTCAAAAAGTGGATTTAAAAGAGGTTCACCATCAAAAGGCGGTTAATCGACCTTTTAAAAAATATTATAATGTTTACGCTTAAAATTGGATTCATTCGCATTTTTAATCCTCTAACATTTATTGTAAAAAGTAAAAATATTTGACAAACATATATAATCATTTGTAGTTTGTTTTTTTCATTCCTGCCATTACAACGGCTAGGCGTTAACTACCATTTAAATAACATTATTTTATTATTATAGTGCAACGTAAGATTCCCAAGAAACTCGTTGTTGCGTATTGGGTACGCCATTGAGCATAGCATCCCCTTTAAATTAATATTAATATTTGACTCACAAATATGGATAAATATAAAGATTTCATATTATTTATTTTCCTGGGGTGTTACATCCTTCCCCCCTTTTGAGAATTACGTCCTCACAATTTTAAAATTGGGCTTGGAAATATCCTTGAAAGTCCCACATCGGAACAAGAGTCGGTAAAACAATCACTTTAAAATAAAGAAAGATAAGTACAAAGGTCACCCGAGTTAACCCATACTAGGATTCCAAGTACAAAAATATGGACATGGAGGAAAACACAAAGGGTCATGTTCTGATGGAGAGTGATAGAAAACATGATTAGGAGAAAGTTAACCACAAGATAATCACAAACGTGTGATGGGTTAAACGGTATTCGATTCCCCAGTAGGAAAAGTTAATAGACAACATTTTTGTTTTAAGTTACTTTTTATAGAGTAATTTATTCATAAGGAAACATAATCACTTATCATGTTGACATTAAAATTTTACACAAACTCATATTTTATCCAAAAGACGAGTATTTAAGAAGACTTGTTCACATTAAGAGTACTATAATCAACTTCTAAGGAATCACCTAATCTACAAAAGAGAACTATATACTTCCCATGTCCTTAGACCAAAACCAAAACCAAAAAGGATAGTACAAGATCAGATAATCCAGAAAAGGATAACCCCTTATAAAAATAAAATCTATTCTTAATCTCCAAAATTTGTCCAACAAAACCCAATGTTCAACGAGGACCATTCGATAATCAATTTTTCCATAAAATTATTCAAAGTAAACCAAACTAAGATTGAAACCCAAATATTTGAGGGATTTAGTCACATATTCTTCCAAGTTAAATCGTATCATTTATCTCCAAACAACATCAGTTGCTCTTAATGTCTCATATTGAAAAGTAATTAACCTAATCACATATCCTCCATGATAGGTTAATAAATATCCATAGATAACCAAAAATCAACTTAATCTTAATTCATAAAATTATCTAACTAAAATGAATCAGTCAAACTAACCAGGGACTTCAAGTAGTCCAGTGGTAGGCGATAAATACCAGTTGCACTTTGGTTGTGGGTTCGATTCCTGCAGCTTTGTCCGACTCGACGGGTTGTCACACGGTCTGCGGGTTTTCCTTTTTATAATACTCCAAAAATAACCCTAACATGTTTTAACCTCAATCGTTTCCTTATACCTTTAATTTTCATCTGAATTCATTACGATCTCAACATCTTAATTCTTGAAGTCTTATTTCACTACCATAAGATAGAATAAAATTATTCCCAAAATGAATAACATCATACCTTGATCATGGCGTCCACTCGGTTTCATCGTCATCTTGCTCACGTAGGTAGAAGTCCCATGCATTACAACAATGATTTAGATATCCTTCAAAATCATTTGCTTCCTCCATCCAAATACACCTCGTACAACATGGGTCATATGGGTGTTCACAGAAAAACAGTTTTGGAAAATAATCATGTATGACAAATAATTCCAATACATCTGATAAAACATGATTTCTATAAAATAGTCGGACCGAAATTGAGTTGAAACATTCTATTATTGGTCTTTTTAAAATACCACAAGTATGTGATGTGAGACTATTTTTTAAAAGAAAATATAAATATGTTGCGCAAGGGTCTCCTTCCTCAGCACCATTTTTAAAATCATAATATTCTTCAAATTCTTGTGATAAGGTAAAATATTTGAAAATACCTTGATAATATTTACGTTTCTTGAAAATATGAGAATATTGTGAAAATAGTATTTTTCTAAAAACAACCCACGATCCACGATGATAACGAGGTATAGTGGAGGTGTTTGATATCTCAAAAAACTGCTTGCAAGTGAGTTGTATGCTAGAAAAGGTTTCACAATAATCCGAAGATGACTTCGCAAAAATTATTGCAAGCATGTTACCAGGAAGAGATAGGAATGTCATTTGAGATCCTTCTCCTTCCATTCGTAACCGACTTTACATGACCTGAATAAAAATGTTATAAAAAAAGTATTTAACTGAAATAATAGATATAGGGACTAATCATGTGTCTCACAAGAACTTCTAATCCCTAAAGTTTTCTAAACCGACCTCTGATACCAACTATAAGGCCCCATCCTTAAACCTTACTTAATATTGAATTAAATGAATAATTCACATTGAGGATCTTTTCAGGTTTAGAGTTTTAGAGAATTAGGACATAACTATTAGATCTCAAAAGATTACAAAGTAGAAATGTCTACTATGTTTCCATAAAATAAGAACTCTTAAAAAGAAACATGTTTAGTTCCATGTTTTAGGTAGCATGACTTTCCCTTGATCCCATCCTTGACCCTATTCCACATTATGTCCTATGAAAAACATTTCAAAAACTTGGGATGATCATAAAAAGCTCAGTAAGGGATACACAATGAATGAAAACTGTTAGTTTTTCAAAACAACAAGTAAACCATGTATACTTTAACAAAGTAATAATTTTCACCTTTTCGAAGTAGTAAAAACTCTTCACTGAATAAAAGTTCATTAATTACCCTTCTGTAACCAAAAGATTACCATAAAACCCATATAAAGATCACATAACATATAAAGGTATCTTGGGACATAAACATACTTAAGTGGAATAACCATAAGGTCGACTTCCACACATATCACCTAATGGAATAGCCATTCGGCCAACATCCATACATACTTAATGGAATATCCATATGGCCGACTTCCATACCCAATGCATTGGAGGTTATAACATAACCACCCATCCTGGTATTCACGGCACCACCCGTCATATGGTTTATCACGTAACCACCCGTAAAATGTCCAAGTACCATTATAAAATTATAACACATAAAACCAATATAAAGGAATGATAACATTTCCACATTTCAATCAAAATATATCATTTAAATATATTGACATAATATAATCATTTATCAAAACCATTTTCAATACCAAAGTAAATAAAAGAGTATATGGTATTTATTTTATTTTAAAACCATTACGGCTTGTTGAGGAAGCCAAAGATCAAATAATACTCGCGGCGGCAGAAGTGGACATTGTCACCACGTACGTTAAAAGAAACATTCCTTTTTTTTCATTTTGTAAAATGCTTCATAGAAAAAGATTCCTTTTGTATAAAAGTAAAAGTCAAAGGGGTTTATACACCGTATAAAAGATAGTTGTTCATAAAACGAAATATGTCTCAATGAAAGGAGATTGAGATGAAGTCCCTTAATAAGACGGTATCTTTGGTTTAAGGATAAGTCAATTACATAATTATGTGTGACAAACGAATACACCCAATATAAGTGGATATTAAGTGTAAAACAATCATATGATATTCACACATATTCATAGAATGACATATTCAAGGAGTACACGATTATCCCAAAGAAGCAAATTTGGGTTAAGAAGTTCCCTTGCAAAAATATGACAGCCTAACGGCATCACTACAAAATTCAGAAAATGGGTTGATGAGAGATAAAAATGGTATCTCATCACTTGAACATAAAATTTACATCAATAAGGTTATATGATAATGTATCCCAACATAACAATATGTAAATTAAAAGACCCAACAAAAGAAGTCTTTTAAAAAGAGGAGGGTGAAAGGATCCCTTACCGACATGGGTATCATTCGAGACATGCACCCCATGAAATAAGGACAATACAACATTGATGTAAATACTCATAAATGAATGTATTATACACAATTAGTAATGTAATGGGCAGTACATACACCACTCAATGGAAATTGTGTCAAATGTAGCATAAATCTCACGGGAATAAGAGTGAGATGAAAAATCCATTACGAAAACTCGGCAGCCTAACGGCGCCACAAAAATGGATTGATGAGATCAAATAGGGTATCTCATCATATTAACATAAAGATTAGATAAAGAGGAATATAAAATAACATCCCCCAACATAACAAAGAGGAGCTTAAAAGAAGTGACATAAAGGAGAGTACTTTAAAAGAAAGTGAGGGGTTTGATCTCTTATGAAAATTCGGCAGCCTAACGGCGCCACTCAAAACATCCAAAATGGATTTATGAGAGAGAATAGGGTCTCTCATCATATGAACATAAAAATTACAGTAATAGTAATATAAAATAACATCCCAATATCAATAATGATGAGCTTTAGAAGGAATGACATAAAAGAGTGTACTTAAAAAGAAAGAGAGGAGTAAGATCCCTTACCTCGGGTCCGACTTGACTCGATCATTCTTTAATCTCCTGAATAATAAACTTGAGTTAATTTATTCTTCCTTAAGAACCTTTTTTAAGTTCATTATTCTTTGTATATCACTTATTACCATGTCATAGCTATTATGTAATCACTTAAGTTAATAATGTTTGTTTTGTCGATACTTGGTTCTTATGTCAAAAGTGGACTTCTTACAATTACATGTTGTTCGTGTGGTCAAAGGTTCATTATATCCAGAATTGTATTCATCATTTATATATCATATATATAATATATATCCCGTATATTCATGCATTTATAATATTACATAACATTTAGAGTTAAGAAATTAAATGCACCGTTCATGGAGACGGTAAGCCGTACGTACGCATGAACGCTACTTCCATTTCTATTTCATATTTAATGGAATTAAAACACAATTATACATAATAGTATTTTAATTATAGTATGGTATAATATATAATATCATTAAAGATATCCTTTATACGTTTCACATATGGTATTAACGAATCAAATCACTTTGAGTTATAATGATTTAATAATGTAATTGACTTATTACAGAATCACATTCATTGTTATGATATCATATATGGTTCACTTATGACTTTATATTACCCGTTCTTTTGTAAATTCCATGTTAAATAGTGTTTTGGGTAAAATCATTTCATTTTTCGTCTGTGTTTTGACTTGTAATTATTCATATGATTACATAGATCATGATTACTTAATTCTAGAATATAAAACATGATTGATATATAATATATATTCAGAATATACATATATATAATAGATCGATAAATGGAAAGAAATACACCGTTCATAGAGATGGTAGGCCGTACGTACGCATTAACGTTGTTTTCGTTTCCTCATTGAATTGAATGGAATTAATTGGATGACATACATATATATATATATATAAATCCAGTATCATTATTATGTCATATATTTCATTATTACTTATTATATATACTTTATAATCATTTATGAATGGTTAATCATTGAGAATGAATCTCATCGCGTCGTAGAGACGGTATTCCGTACGTACGCACAAGCGATGATATCATTCCCATGATAGTGGAATTTTATTGGAGTGTATGTATACTATTACAGAATCAATATCACTTTACAATATTCATATATATTTATTATTTACACCATTATACCCATCCAAGTAACGTGGTGGTGGAAAATATATTACACCACGGTGTGGAGACAGTATTCCGTACGTACGCACGCGCGGTGATTTCGTTTTTCGTAGGATGGATAGATGGGTAAATAGGGTTGTTTCATAATTATAATAGAAAATCAGTATATTAGTGATACTGATGTTATTACTTCATAATGAAATAACCTAAGAAGAAGAAGTGGAAGAAGAAATAAAGTTGAAGGAATCGGTAACGGACATTACCTCTTCTTTGAAGCGCCTCTTTGAGACCTCCTCTTATGGCACTAAAATTGGTCTTTGAAGAAGACCAGGACCTCTAGGATGTTTCTAGGGAAGTGGAGAAGAAAAATTGGCAGGGTTGGGACGATCTTGAATGCTCAATGTGGTGTGAGGAAGATAGGGAGGAGGTGCCCTTTTATAAGGGAGGAGAGGGGCACCTTTGGATTAACTAAAACAATTATTTTATTATAAAGTCATATTCGGTTTTTAATAGCTCAAAATTGATTTATTTAGAAGATAAGGTGGGGATGGGTCGAAATACTCTCATCCAATAGAATTTAGACATGTTTAGGTTATTATATTAACTGTATCTTTTATTATTAACTCTAAGTTAATTAGATTGACATTTACCATGTCAATTTGTATTTTTATATTATATAGTAAATAAACTTATCATATACATCCAAGATACCCCCAAGTGGTCCATTGATGATAAAACTATCATTATATAAGCATTTTGGCCGAACCATAAATTTTTAGAATTATAATAACAATTAATATTATAATATTCGTTTTAAAAACTATTTTATGTCAATTTTGACACTATTTGGTAATTGATTTTTTTTAAAATCATAACAGAATGGTTAGTTAAAAACAAGTTAATTAAATAAATACTATAATTTCATAATAACATAGAAAGTTATTTTAATTCATAAAAACTCTAAAATTACATATATTTGGGTATTTATAACATCAATTATGTCAATATTTCATTAATAAGATAATTTCTGTATCATCATTGTGTCATAAATAAATTAAATTATTTTAAGTCTAAAAATTACAAATAAAATACCATTATGTAGGAAATATTTTTATCTTTATAATAAATATTTATAGTCGAATTTATCTTATTTATAACACTATATTAAAAATTATTTAGTTATTAAACTTTGATTTTAACTATTTTAACCCTTCTATAAATAAATTAATAATAAATATCCTAATCTAATCCAAGTGGGCCTAAATGGTCATATTTTATTCCTAAGGTTTTTTTGGCCGAATTAAATTTATCCAATAGAATTAGGACATGTGTTAGGGTAATAATAATAATATCATTTTTACCCTCAATTACCATATTTACTTTAAACCGTGGGAAAAAAGTAAAAAGATACTATTCACCAAAAATTATTTTCATATCATTGAACCACATTTTAGTCCTTGAAATTAACCATGTCTCTAGAATTTTCGAAATTACACTCACAGAAGCGGTAAAATTAAGTTTTATGAAAAATTCAGTTTTTTAACTACCACTTAGTGGTTTCACTATTCATCAAAAAATTAAAGTTTACAGAAAAATACCAAAAATTAGGCCTAAGATATATTTGATATTAGGAATTCAAAAATGATGTCTATTTTACCAAATTCAAAACATATCAGTTGCATTAATTAATTTAAAAATTAATTCCCGTCGTCAAAACAAATAGCGTGTTTTTAAGGGATAATAACTATCAAAAGATTTACACTTGTTTATGTCTGGTTTAAATGTGAAATTACATCCAATGACAAAAATTGTATTAAATTGTAAAAATATATTCTATATATACTTTAAAACCACTCAAATTAATAATTTTTCAGTATTAATTATATCGATTAAAAAAGTTGTTTTTAATTAAAATTTAGTAATTTTCACTATTCATCAGAATATGAAAGTTATCCGAAATGTACCAAAATTTCACCCTATACTAATTTCGATATTGCGAATCAAAAAATGAAGTCCATTTTGAATGATAAAATTTATAAAATTTCAAAAAGTGGGTATTACTATTCATAATGGCTAGTTCATAATAATATTATAATAATATCTCATTTAGTGAAAATCTGTATTGCGTACTACATACGCTATCGAGGAAGGTCGCGATTGCATGTAATGCAAGGCAAGTCAGGGATGTGTGTTGTGCAAGATCCTTTTGGTGTAGCTTACAACACAAGACATTAATGAAATTAAAAAGAATATTTTTCATAAAATCTCGGGGTGTTACAACTTCTATATCTGAAATTGAATTCCATAAAATAGGGTGAATCCCTAGACATTCACTATATTATCTAGGGTAGAAATGGAGTGTATATTTAACACCATCAAACCTTACCCTCTGATACCACTTGAGGGACCCCTGAATAACCTGATAAGGGTTAGTTTAGTTTGGGTGTGGTGTTTTTATTTTAATGTTATAGATCTCATTCCACATTAGATAGATCATGATAAACATGTCTATTGGTAAAGTGTAGTAATTTGAACATTCACACATGGAAGGTTCACACATCAGTTTTACATGGTTGACCACTAAGGTCTAAATGAATGAGGAGACCCTGAAATGTTATTTTACATACCAAAGTCCACTAATATTCACAAATCATGGATTACGAATGATTACCAAAGTTACTCTGTGTAAGGCGCACTGCCTTTAATAAGATTTAGGTATAACACAATTTATCACTCAAATCACTTCCATTGAATCCTCTTTTCTCAATATATTGGAAAAATATGAATTTTTTTTATTGACTTGAAGGTTGCTTGAATATATTGGAATTAAATGATTCATCGACAATTATAGATATATTCTTTTTAGATGTCTCATTTTCCCATGTAGATGTAATCTACTTTTCCATGTATTGTTCATTCATGAACTTATCCTCTATGAACTGGGCTTTTTCCAATGCACCACATACTATGAATGCTTCATGAATCACCACTTCATATTACCTCTACAAACTGCCTCTGCATAATACTTTTAGGTACCTCTTCTTCTCTGCAAACCAACTCCTCTTTCGCTAACCATATACCACAGACTGACTTCTATGGCCCACATGATGAGATCCATTTTTCTTTGTGGTATTCAACACCCTACAATACCACTTCCATAGACATTCTCTACAAACCAAATCTCATTTCACAAAATTCTCCTTGTGAACCTCCGCAACATTGTGAGGCTGTCTACCTATAAACCACTTATGGACTTCATCAAATTCCACCTGTATTTGTAATAAAAAATAATCATTCGTTGATTTTATCTCTATGAACCAGAGTAGGCTTCAAATAATTATTCCCTAATTTTTAATCTCAGTTGTGCTCCCTAATGAAGGGATTAGTTCTCCTTATATAGGAAAATATATACGTATAATACCCTAAAGGGAGTTATATGAAATCATCAACATGTACTGTGCCCTCATGAACTATTCTTCCTTATACAGTTTGAGTACCACGTTTTAATTTGAATCATCCAAAAGCACAATTTCAGGATTAATAACCACAAGACATCCCTTAAATCATTTTCTTTCAGAGATCCATATTAATCATGGGATTTTTTTTTGATTCTGGACTGTGTACCATGCTTCTATGCAAAAATCTCATTCCACAATCATTCATTAGGGGTCCAAGTACCGTGATTTGTGGTATGCAAAACATGCATTGCAAACTCTTTTTCATATAACCTTTTTTTTCAAAAGTATTAACTCCTGATTTTGAGGACCAAAAAGTTGGAAAATATAGGAAAACATCACCACCATAATCTACTACTTAGTCCTATAATGTTAGATCACATGACTTTCAGAACCCTTGATCAACCCAATGATGACTATCAAAAGGCAATCCATACTCCAATTCTAGAAAAAAAGACTGTTTGGTACAATATATAATGTATCTTGTTTTTTTAAAAATTATAAGATTATCTAAGAATTATATATTGAATTTTTACCTATAATATTTATACCTCACATGTCTCAACTCCCATTTCCCTAACAAAATTATCTAACTCACCTAAACCACCTATCCCACCTAATGACCATGGGATTCCATCTGATCCCCTTACATATGTTCTTTTTCCATGAATTTCCCCTCCCTGTTTTCTCCTATAAAAGGATCTAATTTGATGAATGTATCACATCCCTCTAAACCCCAAAGTCATTGATATTTTATTTCCATTCCATCTCACTCTATAAATACATTCTATTTAGTTCATTAAATTTTAAGGATTTCCACCAAGGTTCTAAAAATATACATAAAGAATTAAATGTTTCCAGTCCATATATTTACTTGTTAATTGAAATTATTTTTTATACTACCATTTATATATATACACATTATTTTAATTTCATGTTATTATCTACAATATGATTGGTTGATAATTAGAGACAAATTATTCCGTCTCAATTTATCCTTTCCTCTATTTTAATATAATGCTAACATAATTGTTTTTATTACCTCCCTACAATTTTCAATTTAAAACAATTATTTTACTATCATTAGGGTTATAATTATAGAGAAATATCAAAAATTTAATTTATTTAAAATTATAATATATATAATGAAATATTTTTCCAAATCTATCATAATTCCCAAAAAATATAAATATGGAAAAGTAAATATTGTGCGGTTTTACAAGAAATGACATCTACATATGGATACAACCAAGAAGATATAGTCATGGAAAAATGTGAACCTATAGGTAATCACCTTATAAATGGCCAGTTGATTTTAAACTCAATATTTACTCTTGTTTATGAGAAGAGGCCCAAATGTAACACCCCAAGCTTCCACGAAACGTTTCCCTTTGAATAATACAATACCTTGCATTGTACGCAATTTCGAGATTCTAACACACTGTGACCAATCAAACTAGCCGTTATGAATAGTAATACCCACTTCTGGAAATTTTATAAATTTTATCATTCAAAATGGACTTCATTTATTGAATCGGAATATCAAAATTAGCCTAAGGTGAATTTTTGGTATTTTTTTTAAAAACATTCAATTTTTTATGAATAGAGAAAAACACTGAGTTATTGGTTAAAACGACTTTTTTTATAAAATTATTTATTTTATTTAAATTAATTTTAGGTAAAAATAGATATGTAATACATATATATGTTCAATTTAATTAATTGGAGTCGGTTTATAATAATTTTATACATATAAAAATTTTATTGAACTTTTCACCGTCTTTTACCCATCTCCTAAGAGAATTTTCAAATTCATATAAAACATAATTTTACCACTTATGTGAGTGGAATTTCAAAAATCTGAGAGGCAATGTTAATATCATTGAGTAAAATGTGGTTCAATAAGATGAAAATAATTTTTGGTGAATAGTAACTTTTTACTTTTATTTACCACGGTTAAAAGTAAATAGGGTAATTAAGGGTAAAAATGATGTCATTATTACCCTAACACATGTCTTAATTCTAATGGTTTAGTTTAATTCGACCAAAAACAACCTTATAATAAAATATTAACCTCTTTGGTCCACTTGAATTAGATTAGGACATTTATTATTGTTTAATTCAAAGAAGAGTTAAAAGAGTTATAATCAAAGTTTAATTACTAAATCATTTTTATTATAGGGCTATTCATAAGATAAATTCGATTATAAATATTCATTAGAAAGATAAAAATATTTACTAAATAACTGTATTTTATTTATAATTTTTAGATATTAAATAATTTAATTTATTTATGACACCATGGTCATTTAGTAATTACATAATTAATGAAAAATTAGAATAAATGATATTATATATATCAAAATAAATGTAATTTGAAACTTTTTATGAATTACAATAATTTTATAGGTTAATATGACAATTTATGACTGGTTATATGAATTGTTTACAAAATAATAATATGGTTATGAATTTATCAAAAACCAAATACCTAATAGTCTCAAAATTGACATAAAAGAGTTTTTAAAAAAAATATTATATTATTAATTGATATTCTGTTACTAAAAATATAAGGATCGGCCAAATGAATTATATCATGATAGGTGTATTATTAATGGACCACTTGTGGGTTGGATGGAAGTATATAGTATGTTTGTTAACTATATAATATAAAAATTCAAAGTGACATGGTTAATGTCAATCTAATTAACTAAGAGTTAAAACTAAATGGTAAGGTTAATATAATGACCAAAACCTGTCTAAGATATATTGGTTGAAATGATTTCGACCAATCCCCACCTTATAATTTGAATTATCCCCTTTGGAGCTAGTAGAAACTGAATATGAATTTATTATAAAATAATACTTTAAATTTTTCATTAAGAGCTCCTCCCCCCTTATAAAAGAACACCACTTATAACCAATTCTTCACACCTTCAAAGCCTATTGGCTCATCCAAACCCTGACCAAATATTCTCTCAAAATTCCTCAATAAAACCTAGAATCCTTAGTTTGATCACAAAGACAACCTATGTTTTCCTTTTGATCAAATCAAAATGAAGAACCTGAAGAAGAGGTAATGTTTTCACCACCCTTTTTCAAGTTCCTATCTTCTTCAACTTCTTTTTCTTTGTTATTTCCTTTATAAAATAATAACTCCAGTATATTATATATAAAATGAGGTTATTATAAATATGGTACAACCATATTTCGTATTCTATCCATCCTTTGAATGACATGTCACCATACTTGCGTACGTACGGCTTACCGTCTCCACGTCGTGGTGTAATTGTTATTTAAAAGAATTATAATTTGGATGGGTATGATAATGATATGTAATTGATGTAAATAATAAATATAACATGATAATGTTTCTGTATATATGATACACCATCCAATTATATTTTATTTTAATATCAAAAGAATGATATTTTTGCTGGTGCGTACGTACGGATTACCGTCTCCACGACGCGATGAGATTCATTTCCAAGTTCATCATTCATCGACGATTATAATTTTTTTTATTAATAATAAGTATGTAATATATGAAATAATAATGCTACTAGAGATATTTGGATTTATATATATAATTATTTATGTAATTACATATATCTTATTCATTTACTTTCGCTCAATAGTGTATGAAAATGGAAACAACGTTTTTGCGTACGTATGGACTACCGTCTCCATGAATGGTGTTTTCAATTTCATATATATGTATATTATACATATTTATATTATAAATATATATGATATATAGAACATGTTTTATATTCTGGAAGTATTTAAATAATGTTATAAGTGATACAATCAAGAGTAACATGTTAAAACACGTACGATAAAGATGGCGATTATTACCCGAAATATTAATATAACATGGAAACTATTATTAAATGGGTAGTATAAAGTCATACATGAATAATGTATGATATTATAAATATTAATATGGTTTTGTTATAATTTTATAATATAATACAGTCTTAATATAGGAGGTTAAACATATCCTCGACTAAAGGAATGTTCAAGGTAAAGGGTTTTCATCTCACTCTTTATTCCCGTGAGATTCATGCCATATTGCCACTATTACCTTTTGTGTGGTGTATGTACTGCCCATAATTGTATTCTTTGTGTAATACACATTAATTTATGTGTATTTACATATTCATTGAATGATACCTCTTTCATGGGGTGTATGTTTCGTATGTTACCAAATTGGTAAGGGTTAATTTCACAATCTCATTATTATCCGAGATGTTTATTCGTAATTATCTACTGGATCATCTTTATCATCCATATCCATGTTTCATAAAAATGTATTTGAATACATTTTTACTATTTAATAGACAATGGGTTAAATTCATTTATACCCTTATTTTACCTTATACATTTTTGAAAAAAATATTTCCGTCGTTTTCCAAACAAGTTATTTTTTGACATTTTCGGCAAAACAAAAGTAGGAATGTTTTTTACATATATGGGAGGTGTGGTTATTCTCCACCATTATTACACCTTTTAAGCATCCCATAAATTCTTATGAAGATATTATCAAAATAATGTTTTTCTTTTATAATAATGTGATTTTTAATTGATTTCAAAAAACAGAGATATTTCTCTCAAATTTATGAAAATCTAGTGCAAATGTATACTTATTTAACGCACGCTTGAAAATGTTTTCAGAAAAACCGAATCTCAAGTGTGGTAGACAGGAAGGGATTGGGCGTGGACCCATCATGGCCTATAATTAGACTATCAGTCTTAAAATTAGTTATTTTTTTCAGAAGCTTGCATAATGTTTTCCAAAAAATAGTGGAGTATATTTGAGGAATTTTAAACGAAAATATATTCTAATAAAATTGAATCGGTAGGTCTCATGAGACAAAATAGTTTCTTGGCACGAGGCCTTGAAAAAATATTATTTTTAGTCTTCGCAAGAGGCCTTGGCTACGTGGTTATGACAGTCTGAAATTATGCATTCCATCATTATGAAATTGGTTAGTGATATTGCATTTGATTATTTGACTTGTAGAATATCCATGTCAATAAGTAAATGGAAATACTCCATTTTAATGTTTTGCCATATTATATTCAATTTCAATATTAAAAGGATTTTGTTTTAGTTATACATTGCCTTAAATGTTTATGCTTATTTATGAATGTTTTCACTGTATTGTTATCCTTACTGAGCATCTGAGCTCACCTCTTCCTATGTTTTATTTTTCCCAGGATTCCATGAAGTGTATTGTGATTGATATGCAGGGTTAATCCAAGGGACTAATGGAATTCATAAAGGATTATTTAATTTGTTTTATATATTATAAAGTATAATCTAACATTCTTGTTTGTAATCTATTTTCCAATACTGCTAAACTGATCGTTCTTTCGGGACTTGATTCCTTGTAATCATTACAATGTATTAAAATAATGCACTGACTCTAGGTAACTGGGGTCGGGGCATTACAGTTGGTATTAGAGGATTTTTAACAATATCCTTGAAAACTAGATTAAGATAAACTCTGATTAGAGAACATATACCTAAGATAGACTTAGAGGATTAGTATAGAATAAATTCTTAGAAATTTGGTAATGTAAAGAATTTGTGAGTTTTCCAAGAAAATACATCCCTATCTGGATACGAGTAGTTAGAGGCGGCTCTGGAATAGATGTACCTAGGGGTAAAACCAGAAAACTCTTCTTTGAGCTGGACATGAACAGGAACTGGTGCACGATAATGGGTCGTGATGCACTCTTGGTTATGACACTCCCGGGGGATATGCTTAGGATAATTCCCATTTTCATTACAAATAATTATGAAGGGGTTATGAGTATATAACTAATTAAAGAAAACATTTTTATTATTATTTATTATATCCACAAACTATTCAATTTACGTTAGTTATTTTACATGTTTGGAATTATGAATTGTGATTCATAAATAGACCTAGTGTATTCCATTGTATAGAAATGGCACCCAATAGTAGGAATATCAACTCCAGTAATACATATGATCCAAAGAGTAAGAAGGATTATATCTATAACATCTCGCCTTTTTATAACATAACTTTTAAACACATTTTACAAAACTGAGGATCTTTAAGGTTTAGTGTCTTAGAAACGAGGAACATAAAACATGAAAACAAAAAACATTCTTCTTAAACACTTGAAAGGATTATCCTTATGTTCAACCTAGGTTCATTACTGCATCTCATAACATGGGGACATACATCAAAAGAAAGGGTGAGAAGAAGGCCCAATAAGGGAAACAAGGGGAAACATTTAACATGTGAACTTGAGATAGATCAATAATGTCATGAAAAAGAACATTAAGGCATGAGAAAGAAATAATGAGGCATATCATAATAAAAATAACATATTTTATAACATGAATATGTGGCTAAAACATTTAACATAAACAATCATTTCCATTTCACCATGGTCCATCCCCAAGGTATCATTAAAAATTACCAAGGTTATTCACCAAGGCATCGTTAAAAATGGTCATCTCTAGAGATTAAGTCTTTACCAAATGCAATGGAGCTTTATCAGGGCGCACCAATAAATTTTCTTTTATTATCATGTGATCCACATATATCATCAACAAACATTTCATAAATAACCCATATATCATAAAATAAATGGGTTTCCTTTCATAATCATAACGTTTTTAAAAACTCCTTTAAAGACATGATCTTTATGTCACTTTAAACCCACCGAAGAGGAAAGAGGGTATCATATATATAAATCCAGAAATTAAAATAGACCATATATATATATATATATATATATGAATACCCCTGTAGAATAATGATCTTTGAGTATTCACTTAATAAAATAAATGATTTTGAGAAAAAAAAGAAATTCATTTTCAGATGAAAATTTTGCAGCATAACAGCTATATTACAGGGTTTTAGAAATCATTGAAAATAGAGGGGACATGGGTCACCCACTCATAAATGATCCATAAAACAGTATAGGGATTGAATATAATGTATATAAGAACATGGTAATGAAATTTTAAATACATACCATAGGAAATGAGAAACATTGAAGGAAGACAAAAATAAGATTTCTCTTTTGAAAATTCGGCAGGCTAACGACGTCATTTAAAACTACAATGAAAATTAATTGAAGAGATAAAATAGGTTCTCTCATCATGTGAAAATAGACGATCAGTATGATTTATATAAAGATCATATCCCAACATAATAAAATGGAACTTGAAAGACTTGACGAGAAGGGTGAATGAATCCATTAAAAATTCCTTAGCATGATGACGCCCATTAAACATTATTAAAATGAATTGATGAGAAAAAGAGGTGGAATCTCATCATATGAACATGAAAAGGAAATTAGGATGAATATAAAATAACATCCTGCAACGAAAGAACATGAAGCATAAAAGAAATGACATAAAAGAGAGTACTTGGAAAGAAAGAGAGAGGTAGGATCCCTTACCTTAAAATGTAACTCTTAAAGCTCAAAGGTTGAGACCTTGAGGGCTTGGGGAACCTTGGGAGGACCCTTTGAGTGGTAATGAGACCAGAGCTTCGTCGGGGGAGAGTTGGGATTGAAATCTAATGGAGGAAAGGGTGGGTATTTTATAGGGAAAGTGAGGGGACAAGGCATTAATGGCCAAGGGACGCCTCATTGGTGGTATTGGAAAAACCATTAGATTTCCCATGGTATTTTCCCATTGTATCGGCCACTTGGGACCCCTCATACCTTATATTACTATTCATAAGCCGACCATATTGATTACATACTAAATACATCATTTAATGATGTTATTAAACACCTGAAATTTAAAAACTGTATTTTCACTATTCATCGAAAATTCAACTTTCTCAAAAAATTCCCAAAATTTCACCTTAATGAAATATGGATGCTCTAATTTCAAAAAATGAACTCCATTTTTTAAAAATAATTTTTTAAATATTTTTAATTTAATTTTTAATTAAATACACTATTCACCGAAAATTCATTTTTTCTAAAAAATCCCCAAAAAATACCTTAACATAATATCGATGCACTGAGTTCAAAAATGATATCCATTTTATAAAAATAATTTTCTAAATATTTTTAATTTAATTTTTAATTAAAAAACACTATTCACCCAAAAAACTAATACTTGAATAATAATTTCTGAAATAGTTATTTACCTATTTTATGGAATCACGTTACTTAATCAAGGTTTCTAGATTATATTAATACTTTCTTTACATGAGATTACTAATCCTTTTGGTCACATTACTAATCCTAAGAATAAAATCACTATTCATAATTTACTAATCATCAAAAATTATGTTGATCTTATTAGATTCTAAATTTCATACTGAACATAATTGTTGAAGACAGTTTTTCTTAAATCATTACACATAATTAATTATTTAAGGTTTAAATAAATATTTTCAAATATCCTTTTTCTAGAATTCATCAAAAATATGCATACTGTATTTATCTAGACATTTGAAAATTCACGAACTTCATCACAAGAAGAAATCACAATATTTATTTAAATCAAAGGATTGCACAAGGCTATTTTGGTCTCGTTACATAGCCCCTTATAACACCAGCATATGACCTAAGTGTAAGGTGTGCTATGGTGAGAGAATCTGAGGGAGGCTCAGATAACATTTCCCTAGTAATAATATCTAATAACTTGAACATCTCTTGTAGGTGTTTCCATTCAATCATGACATGCTGGAGTGGCTTGGGCTTGGTCCAAAGTGAATCCCAAATATGCCACCTCCTTCCCATGCTCTGATAAGTGGGCTTTATAAGGTTCGAGTCTACTGGATGAAGCGGTCGACTCTTTTTTCTACATTAACCGTTAAGATCCCAATTAAATCGTTCAAGAGTAAATAAAAATACCAATCAAAAATTTTGGTTCGTTACATTCTTCCCCCCTTATGAAATTTCTCCCCCGAAATTTTAAACCAAAGGTCTAGTCGAAAAGGTGAGGGTACTTTTGCTTCAATATCTCCTCAGGATCTCACATCGCTTCTCCATACTTATGATTCCTCCACAACACTTTCACAAGGATGGTATTCTTGTTGTGTAGAACCTTGTCTCTATTGTCTAAGATTTCCACTGGCTGCTCCTCATAAGAGAGGTAATCTTCTAGTAGTACCACCTCTGGGTTCGGTACATGCGAAGGGTCGGGTATGTACTTCCGCAAGAGAGATACATGGAAGAAATCATGAACTTGAGTTAGGATCGGTGGAAGTGCTAGAGGATAGGCCACTGCTTCTATGCGGTCGAGGATTTCATAGGGGCCAATGTACCTAGGGCTGAGCTTCCTTTCTTTCCAAACCGCATGACTCTCATCCATGGAGAAATTTGATGGAAGACTTTGTCACCAACCCCAAACTCCAAGTCCCTTAAACGGTTGTAAGCATAGCTCTTCTTCCAACTCTGAGCAGCCTTTTAGTGTTTTTTGATGGAATGAACCTTTTTGTCATCTCTTGCACAAGATCATTCCCAAGAAGCATTCTCCCACCAGCTTCATCTCAACAAGTAGGAGTTATACATCGCTTTCCATACAGAGCTTCATAGGGTGCCATTTGAATACTCGAATGGAATTTGTTTTTGTATGAGAACTCAACTAATGGGAGGTGGTGATCCCATCCACCTTTAAATTCTATTGAGCATAATCTCAGCATGTTCTCAAGTGTCTGAATAGTTTTTTTCAGATTGGCCATTAGTTTGAGGATGATAGGCTGTACTAAAATTCAATTCAGTATTCAGATCATGTTGAAGACTTCTCTAGAATTTTGATGTGAATTTTGGATCACAATCAGATATAATGGATAGTGTTACCCCATGCAGCCTTACCACTTCCTTCATGTATATCTTGGAAAGTTGATCCAAAGAGAAATCTTCCCGAATAGAGATAAAATGGGAAGTCTTGGTGAGACGGTCCACAATAACCCATATCGCATTGTTTCCATTGGATGTTTTCGGGAGACCAGTGAAAAAGTCCCTAGTGATATTGTCCCACTTCCATGCTGGTATGGGTAAAAGTTGTAATAACCCCTTAAGAAGTTGTTGTTCTGCCTTTACTTGTTGACACACCAAACACCTTGTAGTGTAATCAGAAATCTCCCTCTTCATGTTATCCCACCAATAATGATCACGAAGAACTCTATACATTTTAGTTATTCCTGGATGTATAGAGAATGTAGATCTATAAGCTTCATCCATCCGTTCTTTCTTTATCTCCGAAATAGATAGAACACATAGTCATGTACGAAATTTCAGTACACCTTTTTGATCAATATTGATATCAGGAAACTTCCCATCCTTTACAGCCTCAAACTTCTCCTACAACAAAAGATCATCTTTTTTAGCCTTCTTGATCCTCACTTGTAATGAAGGTTGAGAAATCATTTGGGATAGTGTTGATGATTTCCCTTCCCTTACAATTCCTATTTCCAGCTTCACTAGATCCTTAATCAAGGGATCTCCTAGGATCCTCATTATTGCCCGAACCACAGGGTCTTTCCCGCTTAATGCATATGTTCCTTTGGTTGATCTTCCAGGGTGATAATGAATTGAACAATCATAGTATTTAATGAGCTCTAGCCATCTCCTTTGACTCATGATCAATTCTTTCTTCGTGAAAGTATACATTAATAGTTTGTGGTCGGTGTATATATCACATTTCTCCCCATAAAGATATTGCCTCCATATCTTTAGTTCAAAAACAACTGCTTCTAACTCTAGATCATTCATAGGATAATTCTTCTCATGACTCTTCAACTGTCGAGATGCATTGGCAATGACCTTTTCGTTTTGTATGAGGACGTACCCAAGCCCTTTTAGAGATACATCGCTAAAAATAATGAATCCTTATCTAATAGAGGGTAGTGTTAACACACATGAAGTAACCAATCTCCTCATTAGCTCTGGGAAACTTTCCTCACATTACTTTGTCTAGATTAATTTAACCCCTTTTCGAGTCAACTTGGTCAGTGGATTAGAAATCCATGAAATTTTTTCAACAACCTCCTATAATATCCTGTTAATCCAAGGAAACTACGAATATCAATTAATGTTGTGGGTTGAGGATACTCCTCCACAACCATTGTCTTTGCAAGGTAAACCAAGATTCTTTCATTGGTTACTAGGTGCCCCAAGAAAGACACTTGTTGTAACCAAAAAATCACACTTGTTGAACTTTACAAAGAGCATATCCTTCCGTAGATTTTTCAAAATGAACCTCAAATGATCTTCATGATCCTCACGACTTTTTTAATATATCAACATATCATCAATAAAAAACCACAATGTCATCAAGGTGGTCATTAAAGACTCTATTCATCAAATCAATGAAAATAGCTTGAGCATTAGTCAAGTCGAAGGGAATAATAGTAAACTCATAATGCCCATATCTTGATCGAAAGGAGGTATTTGGAATATCTCCCTTCTTCACCCTCAGTTGATGATAACCAGATCAAAGATCAATCTTGGAGAAGAATTGAGCCCCACAAAGTCAGTAAAATAAATCATCACTTCTTGGAAGAGGGTTTTTGTTCTTTACTGTGATCCTGTTCAGTTCTCTATAATCAATGCATAACCACATTGATCCATCCTTCTTTTTCACAAAGAGAACTGGTGCTCCCCAAGGAGACCCACTCGGTTGGATAAACCCTTTCTCCAACAAGTCTTGGAGTTGTTTCATTAACTCCACTAGCTCCACATTTGTCATTCTATACGGGGTCTTTGATATCGGTTGAAATCCATATACGAGTTCAATGGAGAACTCTACCTCTCTTTCTGGGGGAGTTCAAGGTAACTCCTCAGGAAATACATCCATGTATTCCTGAACAATTTGAACATATTATATTTGTATACTCCCTTTTGATTCTTCATCCTTGCCAATTAACTCCATAAATAAGGCTATAGGAGGTGCCTATAGACAAGGATCAGGTCGGGATATCTCTCCTTGGATGATAATTGTAGGTTGTTCATTCATGACTACTGAGGTTTCCTTACTTCTGCATTTGATCTTCGCATTATACTTTGAGAGCCAGTCCATCCCTAGTATAACATTGAATTCCAACATGGGAATGACTACTAGATTTGCGATAATATTGTGATCACTAATGTAAACACTAGTGTATTTAAAAACTGTTGATGCATGGATAATCCAACTTGGAGTCTTGACTGACAACTCTACCTCTATAAGTTCGGGGATTGATTCTATATTCTTTGCAAACATGGAGGAAATAAAGCAATGTGTAGAACAAGAATCAAACAAAGTACTTTCTAGTATTTAGAGGACAACAAGAGTACCTACTACCACATAATTCAGATATTCATCTTCAGTAGTTGTGATATAAAAAGCACGAACTTGCTCCCCTGGCCTTTGCTGAGGTTGATAGTGATTCCCCTCCACTGCCCTTGGATTTGGACAGCGATTAGTGAAGTGTCCAAGCTGTCCACACTTGATGCATTGGACTTCTGGTAGGGTGAGAACCATCTTTCCTCTGTCGTTTGTGTTAGGGAGTTGAGTCATCGCCTCACAACGAAAATTTCGAGAAATATGGCCTCCTTTTCCACACTTGTAGCACTTTCCACTTCCGATCAAGAAGTTCCACGAATGCTTCTTCCCAAATTTATTGCATGTGGAAAGTTGCATCTACTTTCCCTGATCAATGATTCTTCCCAGGCTTGGTTCTAGAGTTCTCTTCTTCTCATTAGATTTGTGATACCACAGTGCCTCACCAAAATCTAATTTGACTTTCATAGCACTTTGAACTATTTCTTTGTAGCTATCATAGTCCATGTTGGCTAGATTCTTCCGTATATGAGGTCGTAGTCCACCAATGAATCTATCAACCTTCCCATTAGGGTCCCTAACAAATATTGAGGTATAATGGGAAAGCCTTGTGAAGTTCTTCACGTAGATTCCAACAGATTCATTCGCCTTCTGCTTCAGCTCAAGAAATTCTTTCTCTATTCTATTTCTCATTGAACGATGGAAATACGTATTAAAGAATATTCCCCTGAACTCTTACCACGCCAAGGCTTCCATTTCTCCTATTGGATTTGTGTTTTTGATCAGTGACCACCCCGGATCAGCATCCCCCTTTAGGTAGTAAATAGAAAGGGTGACTTTTTCTTGTTCCGAACTGTGAAGTACATAAAATATATTTTCAATGGAGATTATACACTGTTCCATAACCAATGGGTCAGTAGATCCACTAAATTTTTGTGGTTGTTAACACATGAAGGACTCGACAAATTTTTTTTCCCTTCATGGTGAGATCATCCTCTCATCATGATTCAAGTTATTACTCATAACATGAGTCAGTTGGGTCATCATTCGCATGAATGTTTCCATTCCGGTTTCAATCAGAGGGCCCCCAGCGCATGGTCCATTGCGGTCACCATTTTCCCGGTTCCCCCTACTGGACGCCATTTTCTAAAAGAATAAATTCATAGTGAGAAACATGTATCATTTATGAATCTTTTAACTATAGATAATTCTACGTCATAAAACTTCATTCTTAAAAAATTATATTTCTCTATAATTCCTTCATAATGATTCATAAAAAACATGCGATTAACCAAATATATCCCCTGGGAGTGTTGTAAAAAAAAGTGCAGAAAGGCCCGTTATCATGCACCAGTTCCCGTTCGAGTATAGCCGAAAACGGTGCTTTCAAGTTTTACCCCTATGTACATCTGTTCCAGAGCCGCCTCTTACTGCTCGTATCCGTACTGGGATGTATTTGTTTGATAAACCACTAAATCAATTCTCACCAAAATACCTAGAAGATTTCGTATATTCAAACATTTATATAGGGTTATTCCTAATGTTTTCATGGCCTAATTTCCAAAAATAACTAATACTACCTTTGATACCAACAATAACATCCCGCCTTTTTATAACATAACTTTTCATCACATTTTTCAAAATTGGGGCTCTTTTAGGTGTAGTGTCTTAGAAACCATGAAATTAATACATGAAATCATAAAACAATATTCTTAAACAATTGAAAGGCTTATCCTTATGTTCATCCTAGGATCATTACTGCATCTCATAACCTAGGGACATACATCAAAAGAAAGGGTGAGCAGAAGGCCTAGTAAGGGAAATAAGGGGAAACCATTAACATGTAAACTTGAGATAGATCAATAAAGTCATGAAAAATAACATTAAGGATTGAGGAAGAAATCATGAGGCATATAATAATAAAAATAACATATTTCATAACTTGAAGATGTGGCTAGAACATTTAACATAGACAATCATTTCCTTTTCTCGAAGGTCCATCCCCATGGTGTCATTTAAAATTACCAAGGTTATTCAACAAGGCATCATTAAAAATGATCATCTCTAGAGATTAATTGTTTACCCAATGCATTGGAGCGCTATTAGGGAGAACCCTTAAATTTGACATTATTATCATGTGAGCCACATATATCATCCACAAACATTTCATAAATAACGCATATAGCATAAAATAAATGGGTTTCCTTTCAAAATCATAATGTTTTTAAAAATTTCTTTAAAAACGTGATCTTTATGTCAATTTAAACCCACAGAAGATGAAAGAGGGTTTCATGTATGTAAATCCCAGAATTAAAATAGAATATATATATATGTATATATATATATATATTAATACCACTGTAGAAGAAATATCTTTGAGTATTCACTTAATAAAATAAAAGAATTTGAGAAAAAAAAGAAATACATTTTGAGACGAAAATTCTGCAGCATAACGGCTATATTACAGGGTTTTAGAAAGCATTGAAAAGATAGGGGACATGGGTCAACCACTCATAAATGATCCATAAAATTGTATAGGGACATAATATAATAGATATAAGAACATGGTAATGAAATTTGAACAATATACCATAGGAAATGAAAAACATTGAAGGAAGACAAAAATAAGATTTCTCTTATGAAAATTCGGCAACCTAATGACATCATTTAAAACATAAAAAAAATGAATTGAAGAGATAAAATAGGTTCTATCATAATATGAAAATATAATATCAGTATTATTGATATAGAGATCATACCCCAACATAATAAAAAGGAACATGAAATATTTGACGAGAAGGGTGAAAGAATCCCTTAAACATTCGGCAGCCTGACGGTTCCCATTAAACATTCTTAAAATGAATTGATGAGAGAATGAGGGGAATCTAATAATAAGAACATGAAAATTACATTATTATTAGTATAAAAGAACATCCTTCAACATAATAACATACAACATAAAATAAAAGACAAAAAAGAGAGTACTTGGAAAGAAAGAGAGATGTAGGATCCCTTACCTTAAAACGTAACTCTTAAAACTCAATGGTAGAGTCCTTGAGGGATTGGAGGCACCTTGGGAGGACCCTTTGGGAAGTAATGATACCAGTGATTCGTTTGGGGAGAGTTTTGAGTGAAAACTAAATGAGGAAAGGGTGGGTATTATTTGGAAAAGTGAGGGGACAAGGCATTAATAGCCAAGGGACACCTCATTGGTGGTATTGGAAAAACCATGGGCTTGACCATGGTATTTTCCCATGTTATTGGAAACTTGGGACACCACATAACTTATATTACTATTAATAAGTCGACCATATTGATTAAATACTTAATACATCATTTAATAATGACATCAAACACCCTTAACTTAAAAACTATATTTTCAGTATTCATCAAAAAATCAATATTCGCTGAAAATTCCCAAAATTTCACATTAACCAAATATTGATGCTTTAATTTCAAAAATTAACTCCATTTTATTAAAATAATTTTATAAATAATTTTAATTTAATTTTTAAATAAATACACTATTCACAGAAAATACATTTTTTCAGAAAAATTCACAAAATTTACCTTCACATTATATCGATGCACTGAGTTCAAAAATGAAATCCATTTTATAAAAATAATTTTGTAAATAATTTTAATTTAATTTTTAATTAAAAATGTTATTCAACCAAAAAAAAATACTTGAATAATAATTTCTGAAAAAGTTATTTACCTATTTAATGGAATCATGCTACTTAATAAGGTGCCTAGATTATATTAATACATTCTTTAAGTGAGATTACTAATCTATTTGGTCACATTAATAATCCTAAGAATAAAATCACTATTCATAATTTTCTATTCATAATAAATTATGTTGATCTTATTAGACTCTAAATTTCATACTGAACATAATTGTAAGAGACCATTTTTCGAAATTCATTACACATAATTAATTATTTAAGGTTTACATAAATATTTTCAAATAAATTTTTTATATAATTCATCAAAAATGTGCATACTATATTTATCCGGACATTTGAAAATTCACAAACGTCATCATAAGAAGAAATCAAAAGTTTTATTTAAATCAAAGGATTGCACAAGGCTGTTATGGTCTCGTTATAAACCCCCTTATAACACTATCATATGACCTAAGTGTAAGGTGTGCTATGGTGAGAGAATCTGAGGGAGGCTCAGATAACATTGCCCTAGTAGTAATCTCTAATAACTTGAACTTCTCTCGTAGGCGGTTCTGTTCAGGATTTACACGCTGGAGTTTGGATTGGGCTTGGTCCAAAGTGAAGCCCAAATATGCCACCTCCTTCACAAGCCCTGATAAGTGGGCATTATTAGGTTCGAGTCAACTGGATGAAGCCACTGACTCTTCTTTCTTCATTAACCGTTAACATCTCCATTAAATCAGTCAAGAGTAAATAAAAATACCATTCAAAATGTTTGTGTTTTTACAATATCTTTCACGGTATTAAGCAAACATTTAGAAGAGAAACAATCTCACATGTATTCTCATCATATGAATAAATAGTATCATGTATTAATAAGACCAGTAAATAATTATCTGAATCCTATGGCTATGAAGGGAAGCCAGAGAAGAAAAGTATGGTTGAAAGAAATATGGACAAAGGGAATAAGGGAAAGAAGGATTTTCCAATATGTTATAAATTTGGAATGAATCACCTTGGTAAATGCATGAAGGGAATAAGAGTTTGTTATAAGTGTGGAGAAAAAGGACACTAAGTATGTGATTGAAAAGGTAAGAAATAGTTTTCAAATGTAAAATTCTTCATCTGTAAGGTGTTGAGACACTACGTGAATCAATGTCCCAGTCATCAGAGTATACATCAAATGATGCTATTGGATAATAGTCAAGTTATGATACTACCACATATAAGGAGGAATGATTAGAGTTCTTATGTTGTTATTATAGAATTATGTCATTTGAGTGTTGTATCAACAATGTACTGGTTATAATAAATATGGAGGATATAAGGATTGTATTGCATTACTATTTCATTAAGGACTTGAGATTGTGTGGAACCTTGAAAAGTGACTCAATAATATGTTAATGTTTTGGAAAATTTATGGTTAAGATAAAGATAAACCATAATATGTTTCTGATACCGAGGTAGTGATTTTGGAATAATACATGATTGATCTCGATAAATTATATTGGATATTATTGACTACCTTGAAACTGATTAATGATTTGTATTTCCATCATTGTTGGAGTTTACAACATTTTTGTATAGAAGGAATATATCCAGTATTATATAATGAATAAGGGGGCATGAATGTAATCAATAAAGGTTTCATGGTATTTTAGGTTGTTTTAGTGTTTTAAAAGAATACATGATGAAGGTGTTCACTACTATTACATGAAAAAAAGGATCTTCATTGTGTTTACATACCTTATAAATTTTGGACTATGAGTTTAGACAGAAGTATTTTGGATAAGTCTAGTTTGAGATTATTTTTGGATTTCCATAAAAAGGACATCCCGAAGGTCGGGAGGCAACCCGTCGCATCCAGAAATACCGCAAGACTTGAACCCACAACAGAAGGGTGACAAGCGTGTATCACCTACCACTAACCCACGTGATGTCCTAGATTGAATAATGTATTTTGTTCATGGTTCTTCTAGATGAATTATAAATTCATTTTTTTGAACCCTATGTGAATAGGATAAATAGAATTTTATTTTTAAGTACTATTATCATTTAGATTGAAGGATGAGTTTGTGGCAGAACTTAGTTAAAGGATGGGACTATACATGTCATGTATATATTTTTCTTCTTCTCTTATTAAATGAAGAAATTAATTCTTATACTTTAGTGAAGGGATCTTAAAACAAAAATTGTGTTATCCTAATACCATATGTTTTGTTGAACTAATGGTATTTTAAATCATCATAGATTGATGAATTTAAGGACCTCTATTTTTCACTTGTTTGTGATTGATGACCTTAATCACTACCTATAAATATTTACCTTTTTCCACCAATTATATGACTCTAATTTCCACCAATTTTCTCCTAATATAGATCATAATTTGGTGGTGAACCTTTCATTTTCCATTTCCTCTTATTAAGTGTAAATTTTATTAAGATAATTTGTGATGTGGATTTTCCCAAACGCATTTCCTATTTTAAACCTTTTATTTTTGAAAAAAATTTTCAAATTGCGAGGACACAATTTATTGAAGGTGGGGAGAATGTGACACCCCAAGCTTCCATGGTATGTTTCCCTTTGAATCATGCAATAACTTGCATTGTACGCAATTTCGAGATTCTAACACAATGTGACCAATCAAACTAGTCGGTATGAATAGTAATACCCACTTTTGGAAATTTTATAAATTATATCTTCCAAAATTTACCTCATTTTTGGATTCAGAATATCAAAATTATCCTAGGGTGAATTTTTGGTATTTTTCTGAAAACATTCAATTTTTGATGAATAGTGATAAACAATCAGTTATTAGTTAAAACCGACATTTTATTTAATTAATTACATATTTAATTTAAATTTATTTTTGGTAAAAATATATACCTAATACATATATAAGTTCAATTTAATTCATTGGAGTCAATTTATAATAATTTTAGACATATAAAAATTTTACTGAACATTTCACCGTCTTTTACCCATCTTGTAGAAGAATTTGCAAATTCATATAAAACATAATTTTACCACTTCTGTGAGTGGAATTTAAAAAATCCAAGAGACACGGTAAATATGAAGGAGTAAAATGTGCTTCAATATGATGAAAATAATTTTTGGTGAATAGTAACTTTTTACTTTTATTTACCACGTTTTAAAGTAAATATGGTAATTAAGGGTAAAAATGATGTCATTATTACCCAAACACATGTCATAATTCTAGTGGTCAAGTGTAATTAGACCAAAAACAACCTTATAATAAAATATGAACCTCTTTGGTCCACTTTAATTAGATTAGGAAATTTATTATTATTTAATTCAAAGAAGAGTTAAAAGAGTTAAAATCAATGTTTAATAACTAATACATTTTTAATATATGGATATACATGATATAAATTCTACTATAAATATTAATTAAAAAGATAAAGATATTTCCTAAATATTGGTATTTTGTTTATAATTTTTAGACATTATATAATTTAATATATTTATGACACAATGGTGATGCAGTAATTATCTAATTAATGGAAAATTAGAATAATTGATATTATAAAATTCAAAATAAATGTAATTTAAAACTATTTATGAATTAAACTAATTTTATATGTTATTATGACATATTATTACTGGTTATATGAATTTTTGTTGAAGTAATAATGCAGTTATGAATTTTTCAAAATTAAAATACCCAATACTGTCAAAATTGACATAAAAGAGATTTTAAAACAAATATTATATTATTAATTTATATATTATTCCTAAAAGTATATGGTTTTTCCAAATGACTTATATCAAGATATTTGTATCATTAATGGACCACTTTGGGATCATTTGGATGTATATATTATTATTATTAACTATATAATATAAAAATACAAAGTGACATGGTTAATTTCAATCTAATTAACAATGAGTTAAAACTAAAAGATAAGGTTAATATAATGAGCCAAACAGTCTAAAATATATTGGATGAAATGATTGAGATCCATACCCAAATTATACTCATAATAATCCACTTTGGAGTCATTTGAAATAGAATATGAATTTGATATAAAATAATACATTAAGTTTTTCCTAAAGAGCCCCTCCTCCCCCTGATAAAAGGACACCACTTATAACCAATTCTTCACACCTTCTAATCCTTTTGGATCGACCAAAACCTTCCCAAAAAATCTCTCAACATCCCACACTACATCATAGTGGATTTATTGTGATCAAAAATCCAATCTATGGAGTCCTTTGGTCAAATCAAAAGGACGAACTGGAATAAGAGGTAATGTTTTCACCAACCTTTTTCACGTTCCTTTCTTCTTCAACTTCTTCTTTATTTGTTGTTTCCTTTATAAAATAATAACTCTAATATCTTCTATATACTATGATATTATTATAAATATGGTATAACCATATTCTGTATTCTATACATCCATTAAATGACATGTCACCATACGTGCGCACGTACGGCTTACCGTCTCCACGTTGTGGTATAATTGTTATTCAAAAACATTATTATTTGGATGGGTGTGATAATGATATGTAATTGATGTAAATAATAAATATAACATGATAATTATTATGTATATATGATACACCATCCAATTATATATTATGTTAATATCAAAAGAATGATATTTTCGCTCATGCGTACGTACGAATTACCGTCTCCTCAACGCGATGAGATTCATTTCCATGTTCACAATTCATTGATGATTATAAAAAAATATATTACTAATAAGTATGTAATATATTAAATAATAATGCTACTGGAGATATATGTATTTATATATATAATTATTTATGTACTTACATATATCATATTCACTTACTTCCGTTCAATACTGTATGAAAACAGAAACAACGTTTTTGCGTACGTACGGATTACCGTATCCATAAAAGGTGTTTTCCATTCCATATATATTTCTCTTATACATATTTATATTCTAAATATATATGATATATAGATCATGTTTTATATTCTGGAATTATTTATGTCATGATCTACGTGATACAATCAAGAGTATCAAATTTAAACACATACGATAAAGAAAGCGATTATTACCCGAAATATTAATATAACATTGAAATTATTTTTAAATGGGTAGTATAAAGTCATAAATATATAATTTATGATATTATAAATATTAATAAGGTTCTTGTATAATTTGATAACAAACTATAGCCTTCATACAGGAGGTTAAAAGTATCCTCGACTAAAGGAAATTGTGAGGTAAGGGGTTTTCATCTCACTCCTCATTCCCATAAGACTCATGCCATATTGCCACTATTAACTTTTGTGTGGTGTATGTATTGCCCATAATTTAATTCATTGTGTAATAAACAATAATTTATTTTTATTTACATATAAATTTTATGATACCTCTTTGATGGGGTGTATGTGTCGTAAGTTACCAAATTGGTAAGGGTTAATTTCACAATCTCTTTATTATCCAAGGATGTTTATTCGTAATTATCTACTGGGAAATTTTTATCATCCACATCTATGTTTATTAAAAATGACTTTCAAAATATTTTTACTATTTAATATACAATGGGATAATGTCATTTATACCCTTATTTGACCTTATACATTTTTTGAATGGAATCGTTCCGTCGTTTTCCAAACAAGTTATTTTTTGACAAATTCTATAAAACTAAGGTATAAATGTTTTTACTTATATGGCTGGTGCGGGTTTTCTATACCGTTATTACTCCTTTTAAGCTTCCCTTACATGCTTATAAAAATATTTTCAAAATAAATTTTTTCTTTTATAATTATGTGATTTTTAAATGACTTAAAAAAAGATATATTTCTCTCAAATAAATGAAAATCCAGTGCAAATGTATACACATTTAATGCAAGCATAAAAATGTTTTCAGAAAACCTGACTCTCGAGTATGGTAGATAGGAAGGGATTGGGCGTGGACCCATCATGTCCTGTAATTAGTCGAGTAGTCTCAGAATTAGTTATTTTGTTTTCAGAATTTTGCATAGTGTTTTTAGAATAAAACTGGAGTATATTTGAGAAATTTTAAACATAAGTATCTTCTAAAAAAATTGAATCGATAGGTCTCATGAGACAAACTAGTGTCTTGACATGAGGCCTTGAAAAAATCTTATTTGTAGTCTTGGAATGAGGCCTTGGATATGTGGTTATGATAGTATGGAATTATGAATTCCATCATTATGAACATGGTTAGTGATATTGCATGTGATTATTCGACTAATAAAATACCCATGTGAATAAGTAAATGTCATTGCTTAATTTTATATTTTTTCCATATTTTGTTGATGTTCAATATTAAAAGGATTTTGTTTTAGTTATACATTTCATTAAATGTTTATTCTTATTTATGAAAGATTTCGATGTATTGTTATCCTTATTGAGCATCAAAGCTCACCCCTTTCTATGTTTTATTTTTCCCACGATTCCAAGAAGTGTATTTTGATTGATATGTCGGTTAAGCCAAGGGAATAATTTCATTCCTAAAGGATTATTTATTTTGTTTAATATATTATAAAGTTTAGTGTAACATTCTTGTATGTAATCTATTTTCCATGACTGCTAAACTGATCGGTCCTTCGGGACTTGATTCCTTGTAATCATGCCAATGTATTGAAATAATTCACCGACTCTGGGTAACTGGGGTTGGGAAGTTATACCAAATATTGGACACATATCAAAAACCTATCATGAGATATGATCTGGATATTTAATATGCTCTTTACAAACCATAATTAAGGATTTTCATTCCATTTTTATTATCTATTAATAATAAAAACTATTCAAAAAAACTATATTCAATTGATAACCTAAAAATATCAATGTACCCTACACCACTGTATTTTATTTATTTATTTCGTATGGTTAATTTTTTTATTAATAGTACCACATTGTTTTAATGTTTATTATTTTTTTTAACCATCTTACATATTTCTAAAGATTACTTGTGTAGATTTATTTTTTATAAATTATATGATCCCTCAATTAATTTTCTTTTCCTAAATATCTACCATGCAATGGAATAGATTTTCTTCCAATTCATTTTCTTATAAAATTCACTATTTTAAATTTTCTTTTATTCAATGGTGCTCAAAAAGATTCAAATAAACAATTTATTTGGGAAATTATTTATTAAATGGTATACCCCTCTTTTTATATAGTGTTTTTATAGATGTTTACATAGGATTATATTCCACTAATTTATTGGGGTACTATTAAAAATCCATATATTTTTTATTCCAATATGGATGACTATTAAAAAGTTAATTATGTATCATTTAATCATCCAATTTCTTTCCCAATATAGGTTAATATCATGTAAATATTTTTTTAATATTGGGAAATTTATTTTAATTCCATATGTTTTTACTTTCATACATATGCTTTTTAAAATAATGATCAAATATTGTTTAATAATTTTTTCATGTAATGAATTCATTGGACATAATTAGAGATGGTTGTTTCCCAGTTGTAGATAGCCCCTATATGTGTTCATAGGTCTAATGAGGTAAACTAGATTGGGTCCTAGAATATGAAATAACAATATATGTATAATGTCATGGAATAAGGCCCGGAGGGCATGTATGTTGTCTATAATTATTCATTCCATCATTATCAGGTCAGTAATGATTATCCATTTCTTTATTTATTGACATGTATGTAGTATTCAAATAGTTTCATTTTATTATGGAAGTATTATAATTTTCAATTTTTTTTTATTCATAAAACTTATGCCATAATTATTTTTTGATAGATTATAATGATCAACACCCCTTACAATGCATTTGATTTCATCCTTATTTTATTGTTCATTCCCTCAGAAGACTTGAATTGTATGTTATCTCTTTTTTAATGATATATTAGAAGGTATAATAATTTTCATAATTTTGTTATGATTTATTATATATTCTCATTTATAATGTAAAAAATATGTATGTATCTAGTCTTTTAAGGAAACTATGTTGTCGGATCCTTCAACAAAACTATAATTTTATACTGATAATTTAATATAACTACAAAATATATGTTTTTTGATAGTTGGTTATAAAAAACCTAAGAAGGTAGGATTGTTAGTGTGATGATGTTGGATTTTGGATGGTTGAGATGAAATTATAGAGGTTTATGCATAGACGATTCTGATATAATTTGTTCCTTAATTAACCCCAATAACATGATTTGGATTGAACATTGTAAAGAGTATGAATGTTACCATTTATTGAGTTGTTCTGTTTTTTGAATGTTAGTTTGATTGATGGTTCCTTGGATCTCATAGAAAGATAGTAAAATGGTTTTTTTGATTGGTTGAGGATATATCAATGAAATAATACCAAGCATTGTTTAATACTTCAATGTGGGTGTTTGGATGATCGCATGATGACTTTGAGAATTTTGGAAGTAAGAATAGTTGGAGATATGATTACAGATCATCTACAATAGTTGGGAATTTATGGTAATGATCATCTAGAAATGGAATGATAAGTTTTTTCATGAATAATATCATGTGTTTATATTGAAATTATACCAAGTGAATTCATGAAATATTGAATTATTATTTGGTATGTGTTTTAAATTGTGGGGAGCACCCTAGATTTTTATCAACATTTATGAGCTATTTCTTATGGTGGGAAAAAAATATAGGTTTATAAACAAATTTATCAATGACCTAATTATGTTTCACGATAGAAGGAAATGGGTAGGCACTCTCTCATTGTTTCAATAAGGATGCTAATCAGTGGATAGGTCCTTGATGAATTCTATGCCTTATGTTTGATGTTTCAGAATAGAAACTCGGTTGATGGTCCATAATAGAACATGATGATTTGGTCATGAACAGATAACATGGATTTACAATATTTTGTGATTAAAATAACAGTAATGAATTTGGAGGAAAATATGTTCAATGGTGGGGATATTTAAAACCTTTTTTCCCATTTTAGATTAAATTCTAGTGAAAATATGATTTTTTGCTTCTACAAAAAGGGCCATTTTGGAAATTGATATTTTGATAGAAATTATTAGAGTCAGAGAATCTTCTGTATATGATTTTGGATAATTATTAAGGCTTGGGATGTGTCTCAAGAGAACGGGATAGACATTGGATCTTAAGGTTTTACTTAAGTGATTTTGAATGGGTTCCACATCAAATCTTAGTTACCCCATGATTTTGATAAAAAAAATTTGTAATCTATGCGGGATTGATTTATATAGGTGTGTGGAACATGGTTAACACGTAGTTGCAAAGAAATTTTGGAAAAAATACGAATCAATTTCAATGTTGATCTTCATTGTTGGTACATGATTAGGAAATCGTTTTGTAAAAACCATGTGAAGGGAATATATTTAGAAAAATCAAATTTCATGGTTAATGCATGTTTTATAAAACTGTCGGGCATTCTAATTTTTAATAAAAAAGTTGAAGTCACCCTTTTTACAAAGAATATTTTTTGTTACAACCCCTAATATCTTTCCCCCTCTCACATGAAATTGATAGGGTGTTTCTAGTGGTTTCCTATAGATATTGTGGTGACTTACTCATTCCTCATCCTTGGTCTGCCCCTCTTGTTTATCAATAATTATTGGTGAATTGGCATTGGAGATGGGGCAGATTTCTACTATAGAATAGTCAACATCATCTTTTGTGATGGGCCTTTCACAAAGATATTATAGAAGACATCCCAAGATGATATCGTCAAAAAATTATATTATGTTGACGTGAATTCATTACTTCATATATATTATTCACGAGTTTTCAAATTGAATTATTCTAATTGATAATTGAATCAATATTTTTTAGGTCTTTTACAAGATATAGTGTTAAGAGTAAATATATACATTCCTTCAGTAACTCGTCACCATTTTAGTGTGATACTAGTGCCAATGAGTTTTAGAAACTTACTTGTACTTGTATATGATTATATAATTAATTACAATTATTATAATTAATTAAATTAAATTTCATTGTATTGTATGGTTGAATGTCACGAGTAACCATAGCCCACTGGTCACTGATTTAGTGAGTGGTTGTGTGTAAGATAAGTTTTTTAATTTTACCATATATAATAATATAAAAAATTACCTATTAACTAATAACATGAAATTTTATATTGAATTATAAATTTTCATATTTAATATTGTTGAATGATATGGATTGAGAGAGGTTCTCCAGAAGTGATATGTACATGAAAGGGACTAGGATGAGCATGGGTGGGAGTGGACTGACTTTTCATAAAGGATGTTTCTTCATATGTGGTATGTGGTATCTATGCATTTACATATTGTATTATGAGATTTATAAATATATCATATGATATGTGATCCCTCTATTGTGGGTAATTGGAATTTGTAAAAAAAATAAAATTTTCAGTTAAAATAGAATGCATATATGTGATTGGACAAAGTACAAATGACCATGACATATACATAGGTCATGTTTGATGCCTCATCCCCCTATGTTAAGGCCTTTATTATTAATTCATGCCATGACATATATGATCCACCAACACTATCCTAACACCATAGACACCAATACTTGAGTGATTGATTATAAACATCAGTTATAAGATACATGGACCTTCATGGATAAGAGTTATTGGTAGCAGATGATTATGGTGCGCCATGTATAGGATATCATAGATCGATGCATGTTGAGGAAGGATTCATACGTCGTTGATTAGTCCATGTTATCCATAATAAGAACATTTAATGCCTTAAATCATCAAAGCTAACTGAGAAGATATTAGAGAGAATAATCCCTCCTCTGAGATATGATTACGTAGGTGTGTGGGAACAATATTGAATTTATTGATATCTTGGGTGTATTAGAATTGACTTAGGTTGACTTGGGTGATTGATATGGAAATTATATATCCTCTATAATGTGATATCATATAGAAATTTATATGTTAGGCCAGTGAGGTTATAGTGTAGTCATGAGGATACTGTGAGATTTTTTCCCTCAGAGTGACATGTGATTCCATCCAAGATATGTTTATATATGGGAACACATCTAGAGTAATTTTTATATAATGATACCAAGGGGGATCTGTGTATCACACCCCCATTTTTTCATCCTTGTCTAACAATGAAGATAAGTAGTGACCCCAGAATCCTTCCTCCAATACTAATAGTTTGGAGACTATCATTGAGGGTATAAACCATACTATAAGAGGAATTAACATCATATATTAGTTATGTTTAATTGACTAGGTGAGATAATTAAAGCGAACCCACATTAAAAAATTAACCCAATATCATATATAAAATAAAATAAATAATTCTTTCTGTTTTGGATATATAAAATCAAAAAAATAAAAGCTGAAAAATTCCTAAATAGAATCTCAAATGAAAAATTAATAGTACATGATAGTATGGTCTACTATGTCACTAAATGCCTAATAATAAATTGATATATATGTATATATATGGTTGAAAAAAACATATATACTTAATAGGATACTCTTCATAACATATCAATCAAATGTAAGAAAATTATATTAATTATTTAGTGAGTAAATCATAGAAGAAACATACACCTGTTATGAAATAGACCAATTACAAGTATCAACAAGGGTCACTCCCCAAGTATCACATCAAATTATAATAAAATTACAACATATGAACATAATTATATCTACCCAGCCACTACTTCCCCACTCGTTTTCTAATCTCATTACCCAACGTAAATCATCCTCTGATCCCATCCATTCATTCCTGATGTTAGATAGGTTGGAACCATAACTACACAAAATCATTCAATCTCTAATATCTTGTTTTTTAGAAGATAAATTGACATATCACATCATCATATAATCACCACATCACCTCTCAAATCATCAACACATAACCATAGTTGGAAGGTATTGTGTATATGAAAAAAAAAATAAACAGCATTTCTTCCTCCTAAATGCATAACCCCCACCACATATCCAAATTAACTTTATCACCACATCATTTGGTATGTCATATGCCACTATAAGACCATTAATGATCATACCAACCTCGTGACATCAATGTCTGTCTACAACCAAATGGAGTAAAGGGAAGATGAGGATGTTAACTATATAATATCACTAACATGGATGTTGAATAAAACACCTAAAAAATAAAACATTTGGAGTCTGTATAAAAGACATGACTCGTATGGTGTGTATATCTATATCATAATAAAAATACACAATTAGTTAGTCACAGACAATATTCATCCTATTAGTGGAAACTAACTTCCTTAAAAACCAATTTATTAAAAACAATTATTATAACTACCAATATTCAACCATCACTAAATCAATAAAACCCACCATCCAACAATGAAACAAAAAAATTATTAAAGAATACCACAATTTAATTTTTAGTCTTTTTAAGAAAAATTGGCTTCCATTATCCAATCAGTATTGGGTTCACTAAAACATTTTTTTTCTATATTTAATTAAAAACACTATCATTCATCAACGGCATTTACTCTTTCCATTATTCAATAATTCCAATGATTGATATACCAATTATATAATGCATCCATTTATTTCAACCTAACTCGTTATAGATTAAATAAAAATCCCACCATTACTTTTATTCCAACCATTTCCAAGTTTCTAGATTGTAAATTACACCCCATTCTATAATACTAGGAATAACTGACATCCCACACATCATATACCAACCATGTCACATTCCACAATGATCCCTTCCTCTATAATACACTCACAAAACTTATCATCATATTGTCCATCTGAAATCACATCCCATATTACAACTCTAGCCACACAGAAATAATAAGTAGTCATTTTTCTAAGAATATACACTACATGGGACAACATCAACATATTTGGGTCTTAGTTATCAAAACTGTAAATTTATTTTACAACATCAATAATTAATTAATTATTAAAATATATTCTAGCAATCAAAAAAAATATTTCATGTGGATTGTTCAAAACATTTAAAAATAACAACAAAAATGATTTTAAGGTTATTCATTTAAAAAATTAATGGGGGACTCATCTAAGTAACTTAACAGAAATCAGATTTCATCACTTTTAGTTAATGGTTTCCTGACTCGTCCCCCAGGGCCCACACCGTGACTACCCCAAGCCAGCTTTACATAAGACAAGGGATGGCAACTAGAACTGAAAAGGCGTATCCCAATAATAGGAAGGCATTGACTTTAAACATGTTCTTACACACAAATAGAGAACACAACAAGAAGAAACCGCAATGTAAACTATTGTAGTAAAGAGTGTATTAAATGTAAAGGGGCTGGAATACCAGACCAACTGAAAAGTACATGTACAACTAAAAAGTGAAAACAACACATGGATCATCCAATGGGGATCCTACCACAATGGTAGGTACATCTCAATATCTGTATTCACTACAACACATCATATCAAAGGTCACCTCCAAGAACCATCCAGTTGTGGCTCCCTTAGCCCCAAGAAAACTTTGTAAAGACCCACAAATTTCAAAGGAAATTTTTTTGTTAATTTTTTTGGGATTTTACAAGAACGCGGATTCTGACGGCACTTGATTTCGAGGCCCGGTGTGCCCGGAGTTTTTATTCTGAAGTTTATCTCAGGTACGTTCAGTGAACGAATGAGCGGGTTTTTCTAACTTTTGAACCGGTGCTCGGAATCGATTTCCGAGGGCACCAATGAATTCGCTGTGCCGGTAATTGCTAAGGAACACCTTTTATGGAGTTGCGTTTACATGGGAGGAATTGTTAAAAATTGTTGAAGGTAAAATAAAATCAAGCTTCAATTTTTTTTATTTTCACTAAGTGGTTATCTTTTATGTGGAAGTTGGTAAACAATCCTAAATAGGTTATGAGGGCAGTGGGGCCCACATGAACCCCACCCCTTCATATTCCCTAACTCTTTAAACTCACCATTTAATTAGATAACCTATGTTAATTAAATAAGTGAGTTTAATTTGAATGTTTGAAATTCAAATACTTAAGTCACGATAATAAAATAATTGAAGAACTTATTTTATTTTGGTTGGAACATGTTGCGTTGAGTGGATTTTGGATAAAAGCTAAGGGGATTGAAGACCTTCTTCTTCTTCGATGCAGAATGCGAAGAACGTGAAAAATGTGAAGAACGCGAAGAACGCCAACATCCGACGAAGGTCGAAAAAAACGCCGGATACTCAGAGATCGACGACGCGACGCCGACGAATCTTTTCTCCGCGACGCGACTATTCTCCTTCCACGACGCCTTCTTCCATGATGGTTATTTCCGCAACGAAACCTCGCTCAACGAATTCGCCGAGGTAGGGGATTTATGTGTTTCTATTCATGAATTCTTCCGTCATCCTTCCTCTTTCAATTGGACCACTTGCTATCAGTTAACGGGAGGGGGTCGGACCGCACAAACACGGCCGACCCCCGTCCCCTTTTTCTCTTGTCTACCTTTATGGTAGATTGGAATGGGGATGGAGTGGTGCCTTCACACCGCACGAGATCATGTGGAAAGGATGTGCGGCGTCGTCACGTCTCGCCATTGAAAAAGAACAAAGGCGCGGCGTCATCGCGCCGCGCCAAAGAACCCAAAGGAATCGCAACCGGAGCAAGGACCAGTGGCCGGTTCCGGGCCGCCGGCGTCGGAGCAGGGGGACCGCCCCGTGCCGGTTCCCATGGTATAGCAGTCGGCCGGACAGAGCGGGGCGGCTGGTCAGAGGAAGAGCCAGGGGTTCGTAACCCCCAGATGGCCGAACAAGAGTGGCCCCCCACATGGGGACGCAGTTACGAACCAGGGGGGCAACACCCCCCCCATCTGCTCGGCCAAAATGGCCGAGCCACCTGGCCAGCCCGCCGGACCGCCCAGGCCGGGCCGGGCCGCGCCCAGGTCGGGCCAGGCTGCGCCAACCAGGCCGGGCCATGCCCAAGCGGGCTGGACCCAGGTCAGGTCGACCCGGTTCGGGCTGACCCAGGGGGGTCTCGGGCCGGGTCGGTCCGAGCCCGAAACCCCCACTTACGGACCTCTTTCGGTCTTTTGCCCATAACATGGGCTACTGACCTCTGATCGACGCACCGTCAGTGGAGATGTGATCCTTGAATCAAGACAGTCATTTTGATTTATTAAACCCAATTTTTTGGAAAACTTTGGGTTCGGCTGGGTTGGTTCGTACACGAAACCAACCAGGCTCTCCGAGCAGAAACGCTTATAACTTGAGCTCTGGACGTCTGATTGAAGTGTCGTCAACTTTGATGGTTTCCTCTAAGTGAGATAGACCTTTTGGCTTACTCTGCTCAAGGTTTGGATGTAGTTGGAGTATGGTCAGGTTGGTTTTGACTTAAAAACCAACCAGGCCCCTGGGGCGAAAAAGATGATAACTCTCAGACCGGGCATCCGATTGACGCGCCGTCTGTGACATTGAGTTCCAGTTGGCGATATGGATCTTTTGGATACATCAACTTTGGACTATGTTTCAGTTGATGTATCAGCCCCTCGGCTCGTGGAGCGGATCCTCCCAAACGAGCTTGCTGTGTGTGGGAACCCTAGAGCTGGCTGCGACTGCGACGACAATGACGACTGTACAAAAATCTTTCGTGGATTAGACGGCGATGACTAAAGCACTCAGAAATCCTACGTGGATCAGTGCTACTGATCCGGTGTGGGTTAGTGCTCAGCGGTCCTGTGTGGGCCAGTGCCTACAGATCTTGTGTGGGTCCGATCCTGTGTGGGTCATTGCGGGGGTTAATAACTATCTATCCTTTGTGGGTAATTGCGGGGTTTAGTACATATCGATCCTTTGTGGGTCATTGCAGGGGTTAGTACCTATCGATCCTTTGTGGGTCATTGTGGGGGATAGTACCTATCAATCCTTTGTGGGTCATTGCTGGGGTTAGTACCTATCGATCCTATGTGGGTCCGATGGCTTAGATGAATCAGTGGCTACATCTGATCATTTCTATCGTCATACGAAGAAGTATACCTATGTGAGCTGAATCTTGATTTGCATTCCTTTGTGGATTGTGTAGTGCTATCCTGTGTGGACATGATCGAACTTGGGCTCGGATGTTGGAGCCGAATGGGAATTGATGACTTAGGTATATGTATGGGAATATACCTAAGTTGTGCCGGATGTTACATCGTGATTGTAACTTTCCTTTTTGGATTATCATTTGTGGATTCTAGGATACCTTCGGGGGTCTCGGGGTCCCTACTGAGTATCTTATACTCACCCCTACACGGGTTATGCCTGCACTACGTTGTTTTGGTTGCAGATGACGGACAGCGCTGATCGTGGTTGAGGCACGAGGAGCAGGTCGGTACCCAGAGGTGGACCACTAGGCGGGGCGTACTCGGAGAAGACGGCTGGACCTGAGGAGATGTGGAGGCTATCTGTACCCACCCTTCAGGCGGGACTTCCAGTGGACATCTCGAGGCTGCGGCTATACTTTTCAGTTGCTGCACTCCCTTTTTCAATTGTAATTTACGTTCAGTTTGGGATTGAATTCTGTCCCACTTACTTTTCCGCACTTACTGTTGTACCCAGTTTTTACTTAGTGTTTACTTCTACTTTAATTATATGTGGTGTTTGTTTACTTTATAAAGGAAACACCTTCCCGTTTTACCAAGAATTACGCATTGGTGCTAGTCTCCAGCCCCTGGCCTATGGAAGGTGGGCTTGGGGTAGTCACGGCACGGGCCCCGAGGACGGGTCATGAAAAATTGATATTAGAGGAGTTTGTTTCTACCGCAGAACTCTGGACTCTAATATTTTTCCATGTGAAGAAATAAAGTTAACTTTATTGAGTGTGGTTATCAGTCCAGGGATTTCGGTGATGGTGCGGCGGCCGACATATCCATACACCAGGACCCTGATTTCTGATTTCCGACATAATACACAAAAACATTAATTTCATATGTGTTCTAAAAGTTTTCTTTGTGATTACTTGGTGTCAGCTCACCAGGTATACTGTTTGATCATGGTGATCCTATTTATTTTCAGGATGGCCCCACGATAGCAGCCAACTATGGTTCTAAGCGTTGTACGTGACGACATCCCACTGAGCGATGAGGCCTCGGTACAGGGCCCTTTGACAGCAGAGGCACCAGGGGTACCACTACCCCCCAAGCCACCGATGCTACCAGCCCTAGCCGTTGACGATGCACGTCTCCTTAATGCACTGCACGAGCTTCAGCGTCCGTGACTGCACAGGTTCCATGGGGAGATGGACCCTCAGGAAGCCAAGGATTGGCTGGAGGCAGTTGTACGAGTTTTCAGGTTAGTGAGGACACCAGCAGACCTCATGGCGATCCTCGCAGTGAGCCTCCTGCACGCGACAGCAGACAGATGGTGGAGCTTGATGCTCCAGGTGCACGATGAGGCATCTCTCCTCTGGACGGACATTGAGAGCCTCTTCTGCTCGACGTTCATCCCAGCTCCCCTCCGTGTGGTACGCATCCAGGAGCTTCTATAGCTGTGGCAGGGCAGCTTGACGGTCGCCCAGTACTCAGTGAGATTTACTGATCTCCCACGCTATTCGACGGACATGGTACGAGACCCATTCTTCCGGGCCCAGACCTTCAAGCAGGGATTGAGGCATGAGATTAGGGAATCACTGATCTCCCTCAGCATTCTGACACATGCAGGGGTACATGAGTGATCCCTTATGATCGAGAGATTTCTTGCTGAGCGTACATTAGCAGTGAGACCTACCGCAGGGCAGCACGTAGCAGAGTCTTCTGTAGCAGGTAGTCAACAGATGACTCATGGGTCCATGAAGACCAGACCCTCAGGAAGACAACCTTAAGAAATTGGCTCAGTGGTGTGGGGAACTTAGTGTAGAGCTAGTTTTTCGAGAGGTAGACAGTGTTACGCATGCGGCGGGCAGGGCCACATGGCTCGTGACTCCCCGACCCACCATACCAAGGAGCAGCAGACAGTTGAGGGACCACCCAGGCAGAGGCAGAGGGTCGACCGTGGCGGTCCGCAGGGAGCAGGCGGACGAGGCAGAGGAGCTGTCTGAGCAGCAGGTGGTGGGAGACGCTTGGAGGCTCTACCACCACCACCACCAGGAGGCCCACCCCGACCACATGGATATGGCGGGCAGAGACAGGAACAACTCCAGGCAGCAGAGGCCTACGACCATGGGGTGCCAGAGAGGATTTGAGGTACTATCTATGCCTATTCCACCCATGATGCAGTTCTTATAGACACAGGAGCGAGTCATTCTTTCATAGCCACTTCCCTTGTACGGAGCTCGGAGATTTTGACAGAGCCGTTGGCTCGATCCATATGGCTAGAGACTACTACGGGAGCAGACTCGACGATTCCGCACTGGTGCCGGTAATGGGAGCTTACTCTAGGAGGTGAGAGCTTCGGCTGGGATATTATTATAGTGGCGTCGAGGCCTTACGAAGAAATCTTGGGCATGGATTGGTTATCTACATGCCATGATCAGATTGACTGTATTAGGAGCAAGGTGCGGTGTATACGCACCGACGGGAGCAGGTTCACCTTCACCGGCGAGAAGGGAGCCTTCGCATCACAGGATGGACTCTCACATAGGAGAGGATAACCCATCACTCATTAGTTGGCTAGCCTCATCCTAGGATCAGTTGACGTGCAGAGTCCTGGTTTTCCTGTAGTGGTGGATCAGTATGCAGACGTTTTCCCGGACGAGGTTCCAGGACTACCTCCTCACAGAGAGGTAGACTTTTATATTGATATGTACCCCAGGACAGCCCTGATATCCACTCGACCATATCGGATGGCCCCCGCTGAGCTTCGAGAGCCATGAGTACAGTTGGAGGACTTGCAGGGAAAGGGATTCATCTGACCCAGTGTTTCACCCTGGGCTTCCCCGATATTTTTCGCCAAGAAGGTGGACGTGAGCTTGCGACATTGTGTTGACTATCGTCACCTGAACCATGTGACCATGAGGAACAAGTATCTGCTACCGAGTATTGACGATATCTTCGATGAGTTCAAGGGAGCACAGTGGTTCTCGAAGGTAGACCCTAGGTCAGGCTATCTCCAGCTTAGAGTTCTAGACGAGGACGTGTAGAAGACGACCTACAGGTGTCGGTATAGCCACAATGAGTTCTTGGTTATGCCTTTCAGTATAACCAATTCATCAGCAGTGTTCATGGCCCTCATGAACATGATCATTCAACCATTCCAAGATCGATTTTTCGTGGTCTTTATCGACGACATTTTGATATAATCGACCACTGAGGAGGAGCAAACCTACCACTTACAGGTTGCAGTAAAAACACTCTGAGAGAACTAGCTTTATGGTAAGATCTCGAAGTATCAGTTTTGGATACGTGAGGTCCACTGCTTTGGACACATCATCTCTGATGTGGGATTTGCGGCGAATCCTATGAATATCGAGGCAGTGCTAGCCTGGGAGCCACCCAGGAGTGTGACGGAGGTGCAGAGTTTCTTGGGTCTAGCTGGGTACTACCGGTGATTTGAGCCAGACATCTCCAGAGTTTCGGCACCACTCTCAGCTTTGACGAAGAAAGGGAAACCCATTGTGTGGTCAGACAGATGTCATCAGAGCTTCAAGGAGCTGAGACAGAGATTGACCAGTGCGCCTATCTTGAGGCTTCGAGAGGAGGGAGTTGGGTACGTAGTTTACTACGATGCATCAGGGACCATACCCAGATCTGTCCTGTTTCAGGAGCGGGCCGTGATCTCCTATGTATAACGATAGTTGAGGTAGCATGAGTATAACTACGCTACCCATGACCAGGAGTTAGCAGTAGTGGTCTTCGCTCTGAACATGTGGAAATACTATCTGATGGGCTAGTGCTTAAGTGTCTATTCTGACCACCAGAGTCTCAGGTACATCTTCTAGCAGAAGGACCTGAACATGAGATAGCGGTGATGGCTCGAGTTCCTCCAAAACTATGACTTTGAGATAGTTTATACTCCTGGAAGGGAGAACGTGGTAGCCGATGCTCTCAGCAGGAGGACGGGCATTCAACTACTTGGGGAGGCGACATAGTAGCTAGCCGCTTTGCAGATATCCTTCATGGATAGAGATGGAGCAGCCTTTCTTCAGTCACTCACAGTCACTCCTCCAATACTGCAGCAGGTCAGAGAGGCACAACGTGGGGACGCAGAATGTGAGATGCGACATGCGCAGATATCCTCAGAGCAAGCACCTGATGGTTTCACTTTAGGAGGAGAGCATGATGTCATTTTCAGAGGACGTACCTTGGTATCAGTTGCTTTACGGGAGGAGGTGCTAAGATATTATCATACTTCCCCTTTGGCGGTACATCCTGGAGTGGCGAAGATGTACCAGGATCTCAGATGACAGCACGGGTGGCTGGGCATGATGAAGGATGTTGCAGAGTTTGTTTCTTGATGTCGCACCTACCAGAAGATGAAGGCAGAGCACGAGGTAACACTAGGCTTGGTACAGCCCTTGGAGGTCCCAGAGTGGAAGTGGGACGACATATCTATGGGCTTCGTGACTGGAATTCCATGCACTTTCAGAGGTCACGACTCCATTTGTGTGATTGTCGACCGACTCACCAAGTCGGCTCACTTCTTACCCATCATTGAGAAATACTCAGTGGAGAGCTTGGGACGTCTCTACATTCAAGAGATTTTACGGCTACATGGTGTTCCATCATCTATCGTCTCTGATCAAGATGCTCGCTTTACTTCCCGACATTGCAAGGGGTTACAGGAGGCATTCGGGACGCAGCTACGTCTGAGTACCTCCATTCACCCTCAGACAGTTGGTGAGACGTAGAGGACCATTCAAACTCCCTAGGACATGCTCAGAGCATGTGTCCTCGACTTTGCTTGCAGCTGGGAGGATCACCTACCCTTGGTGGCATTCGCGTACAACAACAGATACCACTCCACCATCGGGATGTCACCATACGAGGCGTTGTACGGACGACCTTGTAGATCTCCTCTGTGCTGGACAAACCCTGGGGAGTCATCACATGTGGGACCGAAGATGGTCTAGGCCACAATAGAGAAGTTCCAGGTCATCCAGGAGCGGATGAGGACAACTCAGAGCTAGAAAAATTCTTATGCTAACAGGAGGCGGAGGAAACTAGAGTTCGAGGATGGAGACCACGTCTTCTTGTGGGTCTCACCTCGATGTGGATTACAGAGATTTGTCTGAGGCAGAAAGTTGTCTCCACGCTTCATTGGACCATTTCAGGTCCTCAGCTGGATTGGAAAGGTGGCTTATCGTCTGGATCTACCACCTCAGTTGCATAGAGTGCACGACGTCTTCCACGTATCTCAGATGAGGAGATACGTGCACGACCCGACGCATATAATTGACCATGGGGAGCTGGATATTGATGATGGGTCGACTTTTTTGGAAGATCTAGTGGAGATCGAGGATCGACAGGAGCGGGTCCTATGTGGATGGTCGATTCCTATAGTGTGCATCAGATGGTAGCACGGGAACCTCCAGGATAGCACTTGGGAGTGGGAGGCTCAGATGCGTGCACAGTACCCACATTTGTTTCCCTAGTTTGTGATGTATCCTTACGGGGACGTAAATCCCTGAGGTGGGAGTAATGTAAAGACCTGTAAAATTAAAGGGAAATTTTTTTTCTTAATTTTCTTTTGGATTTTACAAGAATGTGGTTTTTGAAGGCACTTGATTCTGAGGCCCGGTGTGCCCATAATTTTTATCCGAAGTTTAGATTGGGTACGTTCAGTGAACGAATGAGAGGGTTTTTATAACTTTTGAACCGGTACTCCGAATCGAATTCCGAGGGCACCGATGAATTCTTAGCGTAGGTAATTGCTTAGGAACACCTTTTTCGGAGTTGCATCTACACGGTGGGAACTGTTAAAAATTGGGGAAGGTAAAATAAAATTGAGCATCAATTTTATTTTATTTTAACTTAGTGGTTATCTATTATGTGGAAGTTGGGAAACTTTCCTAGATTGGTTATGAGGGAGGTGGGGCCCACACGAACCCCACCACTTCATATTAACTAACTCCTTCAACTCTCCATTTAATTAGATAACTTATGTTAATTAAATAAGCGAGTTTAATTTGAATGTTTTAAATTCAAATACATAAGTCATGATAATAAAATAAGCGAAGAACTTATTTTATTTTGGTTGGAACTTGTTGCGTTGAGAGGATTTTGGAGAAAAGCTAATTGGCTTGAAGATCTTCTTCTTCTTCGACGAAGAATGTAAAAACCGTGAAGAACGCGAAGAATGCCGACCTCTGACGAAGGTCGACAAGAACGCCAGATCCTCAGAGATCGACGACACGACACCGAAGAATCTTTTCTCCACGACGCAACGATTCTCCTTCTGCGACGCCTTCTTCCACGACGTTTATTTCTGCAACGAACCCTCGCTCAACGAATTTGATGAGGTAGGGGATTTATGTGTTTCTATTTGTGAATTCTTCTGTCATCATTCCTCGTTCAATTGGACCACTTGCTATCAGTTAACGGGAGGGGGCCAGACTGCACAAAAACGGCCGACCCTCCTCCCCTTTTTCTCTTGCCTACCTTGTGGTGGATTGGAACAGGGATGACATAGTGTCGTCGCACCGCACAAGATCATGCAGCAAGGATGCACGGCGCCGTCGCGCCTCGCTGTTGAAAGCGAACAAAGGCGTGGCGCCGTCACACCGCACCAAAGAACCCGAAGGCACCACGGATGGAGTGGGGCCGCGGTGGAGGGACGCGGCGCTGTCGCGCCGTGCCGGACGGACCAAGGCCGCGACTGAGGCCACGACGAAGCGGGGACTGGCTGCCGGTTCCAGGCCGCCGGCGGTGGAGCAGGGGGACCGGCCCGCACCGGTTCCCATGGTACAGCAGCTGGCCTGCCGGTCAGAGGAAGAGATGGGGGTTCATAACACCAAGATGGACGGACAAGAGCGGCCCCCACATGGGGGTCGCGGTTACAAAATAGGGGGGCAGCGTGCCCCCCCATCCTCTCAGCCGAAACTGCTGGTCCATCGGGCCAACGCACCGGGCCGGGCCCAAAACCCCCACTTCCGGACATCTTTCATCATTTTACCATAAAATGGGCTACGAACATCTGAACGACGCACCGTTAGGCGCGATGAAATCCTTGGATCGAGACGGTCGTTTCGATATATTACACTCAAGGTCTCGGAAAACTTTGGGATCGACCGAGTTTGTTCGTACACGAAACCAACCGGGCCCTCGGAGCGGAAACACTTATAACATGAGCTCCGGATGTCTGATTGACGTGTCGTCTACTTTGATGGTTTCCTCTATGTGAGACAGACCTTTTGGATTACTCCACTCGAGGTTTGGACATAGTTGGAGTATGGTCAGGTTGGTTTTGACTTAAAGACCAACTGGGCCCCTGGGACGAAAAAGCCAATAACTCTCAGACCGGGCGTCCGATTGACGTGCTGCCTGTGACGTTGAGTTCTTGTTGGCGATACAGAACTCTTGGATACAAAAACTTCGGACTACATGTCAGTTGATGTATCAGCCGCTCGGCTCGTGGAGCGGATCCTATCGAACAAGCTTTCTGTGTCCGGGAACCCTAGGGTTGGTTGGGACTGCGACGACAATGACGACTGTACAGAAATCCTTCGTGGATTCGACGGCGACGACTACAGCACTCAGCGATCCTACGTGGATCAGGGCTACCGATCCTGTGTGGGTCATATCCTATGTGGGTCAGCGCTCAGCGGTCCTGTATGGGCCAGCGCCTACAGATCCTATGTGGGTCTGATCCTGTGTGGGCCATTGCTCGGGTTAGTACCTATCGATCCTTTGTGGGTCATTGCGGGGGTTAGTACATATCGATCCTTTGTGGGTCATTGCAGGGCATAATACCTATCAATTCTTTGTGGGTAATTGTGGGGGTTAGTATATATCGATCTTTTTTGGGTCATTACGTGGGTTGGTACCTATCGATCCTGTGTGGATCTGACGGCTTAGTTGAATCAGTGGCTACATATGATCATCTCTATCGTCATACAAAGAAGTATACCTGTGTGAGCTGAATCTTGATTTGATTTCCTTTGTGGATTGTGTTGTGCTATCCTATGTGGACATAAGCGAACTTGGGCTCGGATGTTGGAGTCGAATGAGAATTGTTGACTTAGGTATATGTATGGGCATATACCTAAGTAGTGTCGGATGTTACTTTGTGATTGTAACATTCCATTGTGGATTATCCTTTGTGGATTCTGGGATACCATCGGGGGTCTCAGGGTCCCTACTAAGTAGCTTATACTCACCACTGAACGGTCTATGCCCGCACTATGTTGTGTTGGTTTCAGACGACGGACAACGCTGATCGTGGTTGAGGCACGAGGAGCATGTCAGTACCCGGAGGTGGACCACTGGGCGGGGCATACTCGGAGCGGACGGCTAGACCCGAGGAGCTGTAGAGGATAGTTGTACCCACCCTTCAAGTGGGACTTCTAATGGACAGCTTGAGGCTATGAATTTAATTTTCAGTTGTTGCACTCCATTTTTCAATTGTACATTACATTCAGTTTGGGTTTGTATTCTGGCCCACTTACTTTTCCGCACTTACTATTGTACCCAGTTTTTACTTAGTGTTACTTCTTCTTGCTTTCTCTATGGTGTTTGTTTACTTTACAAAGGCAATGCCTTCCCTTTTTAGCTAGAATTATGCCTTGGTGCTAGTCGCCAGCCTCTGGCCTATGGAAGGCGGGCTTGGGGTAGTCACGGCATGGGCCCCGAGGACGGGTCGTGACACACTGTCTATTGTATGCACAAGACACAACAAGGTTCATTCCTTTCTCATGCATGGGTGAGTATAACGATACTAAGTAGGGGCCCCGGGGCCCCCGAATATCTCTCAGAGTTCTACAAAGGGAAAAAATACTCAACTAAAATCCCCAACCACAAAGCATGGAGTAGTCAAAAACTATACTTATGTATATTCCCATACATAATCCTATGTTATCATGATATACTCATCTCATACATGAGGTAATAATACCACAATGTTAACACCATGAAGTTAAAAGTACCACACAAGTAACACAACGACGATAACATTATGAAGGTAAAAGTATGACACAAGTAACACCACAAGTGTAACACCATGAAGGTAAATGTACCACATAGGTAACACCTCAAAGGTAACACCATGATGGTAAAAGTACAACATAGGTAAAACCATGAAGGTAAAAGGTTAAGCTCACACCAGGTATATAAGTATGGCATAGAAGTACAGACGACTAGTCAGGAAGCTAAATCATCTTATTATGTTGAGAGACACTACTTCTTACTATACAGAGTCTTACCCTCATAGGATCGATAGGTACTAACCCCTCCAATGACTCACATAGGATCTAAACCGCAAAAGATCTGTATCCGCTGACCCACACAAGACCGATGAGTGCTGACCCCCATAGGATCAAACTCATATGAGACTTTTATGTGCTAACCCACACCGGATTACTGAGAGCAGACCCACGTAGGACTTGAACCACATAAGATGAGTATGTGTTGACCCACATAGGATCTCTTGGTACTAACGTTCATATGATCTCCCTCTATCCTCTACCCCACTACCAACCAATTTATTCCCACTAATTAAACACTTGATTCCTAATGTATAATATTCTCAAGACATGTTTCATACATCAAATTCCATGAATCTCCACATAGAATTATCCCAATGGACCATCATTTCGTAAGGGTTCCAATGTGAATGATGGTGCGGCAATCGGACACCCGGTCTGTGACTTATAAACGTTTTACATCCGAGAGCCCGATTGGATTTGGGTTCGATCCAACCCAGACATTCTCCAACATTCTCCAAAACTCATGTGGAGTATACCAGATGGACCTTCTCAAACCATGGTTCACAGATCCATATACATATCATCAAATAGATGCTAGAATTTCATGTTATGGCCCTTTAGGTGAAACTAGACTGGAAGGCACCGGGTGTAGTCCGACCTTGCTAGACCCAGTCCATGTCTGACCCAGATGGGCATAGCCGCAATGGGTGCAGCCCGCTGGATGAATATTCGACCCAGCCCACTGTGGGGCATGGCCCGACCCACAAGGATGTGACCTGCTAGGATCACACGTCCTTCTAGGATCGTGCGGCATTCCCTGCTCCAGTTGACACGGGGGGGGGGGGGGGGGGTCCCACAAGTTTTCATGAATGGTTCTGTGGAAATTCATCTTGTGAAGCGGCAGCGCCTTGGAGCACTGCCCGGTCACCGCCAGACCCATAGGGGAAGGTCCCGCCACCACCGTTGATGCTTCGTGCCGTGACAACCTCCACTGGCGCCCGATGGTGCGTCACTCCACCTCTTCCTCGAACTGGCCACCGTCTTCTCTAGTTGTTTCATCAGTCATGACCTTCCCAAAATGTGGCATGGCACACCACCTCAGCGGATGTCCAGTACCAACTGCTCTGCTGACTACTACATCATTATACCATGGCCTTCTCATGTGGCACGGGATGATGAAAATCCTCTGTCATGGCTAGCCAGTGCAGCCGCGCCGATAGTTTCCCACAGAGAACAGAAAGGTAAACCATGTAGAGGAGGGTATGGGCCATGTTCATTTTTCCCACTCCCTCCTTATTTTCTTGTAAACATAACGGAGGAAAACAAATTCAACAATCAATTCAAATTATAACAAAAATAAATCCCTTCCTCATATTCGTTGGAGAGCCTCTATGGTTGAAGAAAATTCAGTGTCCTTAATTCATTGGGGATCGTCACCGCCCTCTGAAAATGGCGTCATCCTCCAAGGGATTGGATTTAGGGAACCTTATAAGAACATTGTCATTTGGTGAAGCCATGCCAATACCTCTCCCCAAGATTCACATAAATCGGAGATGGGGAGGGTGAGTAACGCATGTGGAATTAATGAGTGTTCATTTAATAGGAACCATCCTAATTCCAATGGAACTGTTAAAAATAATTTGAGGAGTCAAACCATTTAATGGATCGACAGGTCGTTGGTCCTGGAACTGCCACTTGTTCAATGGAGGAAAAGAACGAAATAAAATAACACTATAATTTTATTATTCCTTTAAAAAGACAAAAATATATCTATTTCACAGGACATACTACGGTCGAAGTGAATCCCCCTTAAGATAATCCTAGGGATAAGGATTTAAACGTGCCATCTTATTTTTAATCCAACTACAAGTTCAAATGTTAAAAAACTCAGGTCGCTCCTTTACTAAATGTACATTAAAAAAGTTCCAAAATTGATTCTGGGCACACTAGGCCTCAGAATCACGCGCCGTCAATTTTTACATACTTTTAGTAAATTCATATAATTAAAAAAATTACATGGAAAATCCAGGTCATTACATTCTCCCCACATTAGGGATTTTCATCCCCAAGATTAATGACACAACAAGCTACTTTGATTCCTCACTTAGCAGTTATAGACCAGACCATCTACTGAGTGCATTTAACACAATGTTACCCTTCCCATGAGTATATACTATCTCAATGTCATAATCCTATAGTATCTCTAGCGATCATCATTGTATCAGGTTCAGGTCCTTCTGTGAGAAGATATAACTGAGACTCTTGTGATCTGAGTAGTCTATAAATTGTTCACCTATCAAGTAGTGTCTCCACATCATCAAGGTGATGAATACTACTACTCACTCCAGGTCATGGGTAGAATTGTTTTTTCTCATGATGTGTCAGTTGTCATGAAAAATACGTGATCAATGTTCGCTCCTGCTTAAGGACACATCTATGTATAATCCTTAATGCATCACAGCAAACTAAATACCAAATTGCCTCTTCTCTTTGCCTCAAGATGGGGGCACTGGACAGTCTCTACCTCTGCTCCTAAAAACTCTTTTGGCATACATCCATCCACACGAAAGGCTAACCCTTCTTCTTCCATGCTGAAAAGGGTTACAAAACTCTAGAAAATCCAGGTATGAATCTCCGGTATCACCCTACCAATCCTAGGAAACTCTTTTCCTCGGAAATAGTCCTGGGTGGATCCCATGCTAGTATAACCTATATCATCCTAAGATCTACAGAAAATCTATATCGAATATAATGTGTCCCAGAATGTGAACCTCTCATTTCTAGAACTGAAACATTGAGAGATTACCATAAATATGGTTCTCTCAAAGTGTATGCAGATCTATTTGTAGATGATAGGAATTCTCCTCCTCTGTCGTTGAGTACACCATGATGTCGTTGTTGAATACCACCACAAAGAGATCAAGGTATGGTTGGAAGATCCTATTTATGAGTTCCATGAACACATCAGGGGTGTTGGTCATGCAAAAAGCCATTACCAAGAACTCATATTGGCCATATAAACATCTAATGGTCATATTCTACACATCCACATATAGTACCATGATTTGATGTTATCTAGTTCAAAGTTCTAACTTCAAAAACCATCGAGCTCCATAAAAATGATAAAATAAATCATCAATCCTCAGGAGTGGATAATTTTTCATCACGGTCACCTGGTTCGTGTGCCGATAATCGACATAGAGTCTCAAACTCCAATATGACTTCTTGGTGAACAAAATTGGGTCTTCTCCTGGAGAAACACTAGGGATTATGAATCCCATCATATACAATTTCTCCAGCTATACATGTCAACCGTTATGATCCATTGGAGTCATCCGATATGATGGTGTAGATATCAATGTCATCCCAGGGTAAAAATCGAGTTAAAAGTATACCTCTCTACGTGGAGGTAGTTCCAGAACATCATCATGAACGACATAAGCATACTCGTCCATCACAACAAGGTAGCTCAGACACTCAAGATCAACTTCTATGAGGGTATGTCTATCCATATGATGTGTGATCGGCTGCAAAATCCTTTAGTTAAGTCCATCCTATCCTGCAAAGGTTCTTTTCCTTTTATTGAATGAAAACATGGTTCCATCCTCGCAGACACACCGCAAATTTCACCTATTACAATCAACTTGAGCATGGATTTTGGAAAACCAGTACATACCAATGATGACATTGTAAGGCCTCGATGTTGCAACTTAAAGATATCAGCCGAAACTCTTACCTACTAGAGTATTTTCACACATCTGAAACCATTTTTTAATCATTGAATCCCAAATTGTAGGAGTTTCTATGCATAAGGATAGAGCCAACAACTCTGTCAAAATCATTGAGCTCCAAAGGAGGGCCATGGAAATAAAATATTGACTGGTAACTATGTCTATAAGAATTCCAGTTAGGGTAGAATAGACACAGATCATACCTCTAAAATTCTACAAAGTTCCATGGTCATAGGCCTTAGTTTCATGGAGCGGAGCTCGTCACTGTCATCTTTCTCCCTATGGATGGGGGTGGACCACCTGGTGGTGGTGGTGGTCGATCCTCGAATCGCTTCCCACCTCCTACTTCATGAACAAATTCATGCCACATCTGCCACCCAATGAACCTCCTTTCCAAAACCTCTACCTCTACATCGGTGGTCCCTTGACCGTCATCTAGTCATCTATACGGCGGGTCGGGTAGTCGCTATCCATGTTCCCATGCCTACCGCATGAGTAGCACTACCTAATTGTCAATTGTCCCCCTCTATCCTATGATCCCCTTACCACCGACCATATATCCTACAGTCATCCACTAAAACGTCTATCTAGCTTGGGCACATGCAATATTTATCAACTACCTACTATATATGAATCCTCTACAATACATCTGGTGGTGGCTCTCGTTGTCGGTGCCTACTTAGCTAGGAATATCTCCAACAAAAGTTCTTGGTCTAGAACCCTAGCCTACTTCAAAATGCTGAGTGATATCGTCCATGCTCTGATCTCCCATAGAAGCCCCTTATCAGTGGTATGATCTATGAATAAAGGCTCTCTTACCATGTTTGTGGATTAGAGAGAGAGATCGGTGAACCTCACCTAGAATAGGTTCATAGTCATTCTTACCTACTGTATGTGAAAACACTCCTGTATATGCACTGATCATAGGTTTTCTGGGATGAACTCTGTACAAAAAAGTCCCTCGAAGACCACCGAGGTGAGGGTCACCTCATCGTGTAACTGGAGTGTCAGAATCCACCATCTCCCAGCTGCATCGTGGAGGAGAATGGCAGCTAGGATCACCATAAGATCAACTCGTGTCCCAACAAAGAGAAAAACTCTATCCATAGCCTCTAGCCAATCTTCTTCTACCTGCGGATCCGTATCGCCTTAGAACCTTATAGATCTATTTCACTGAAACTCATGAAACACGCTCAATCAGTGTGCACCCTCTGGTGGTGGGGCTGGGGTTATCTTTTTCCAAACGGGTGGTGGTGCGACTGGTGTACCACCCGATGCTACTATCATCATAAGAGGGACTATGCACCAAAGCCTCATCGCTCATTGGACTGTCATCGTGTACACTCTATGAAATCCTACCTCCCTATCTTTGTGGAGGCCTCTAGAAAAAAAATCTGATGTGCCAGGATCTATAAGATATACCTACTTAGATGACTCAAGAGATCATATGTAAAAATCTTTTCAAAAACCCATGTAATCACACTTTTCATGAAATGAGTCAGAAATCTGAATTCAGGGTCCTGGTGTATGGATACATCGTCCGCCACCCAAACGCTAGATTTCACAAACTAAAAAACACTCTCATAACACTTAAAAATATTTCCACATCGAAAATACAAGAGTCCTAGTTCTTCGGTAAAACAAACTCCTCTGATACTACATCGTCACGATCCCTCCCCCTGGGGTCGTGCCATTACTACCCCAAGCCCACCTTCCATATCCTAGGGGCTGGCGCCTAACACTAAGAAGGCGTATCTCTATAACAAGAAAGAATTTCCTTTAAACATATACAAACACACAAACCAAGAACAAAATAAGAAGGAACCGTAATTTAAACTTCTGTAGTAAAAAGTTTATTGAAATTAAAGTGCCCAAAATACAAGCCCAATTGAAAAGTTTAAGTACAACTTAAAAGGGAAAATTAGCTCTTGGATCATCCATAGAGGATCCTACCTGAATGGTAGGTACAACTCATGATCAGTAGTCACTACAGAATGTAACATCAAAGGTAACCTCCGAGCAATGTCCAACCCTTGATCACTTAGCCTTGATCAATGTTGTTCGTCATCTACACAAGACACAACAATGTATTGGCATAGCCCGTACAGGTGTGAGTATATCAATACATAGTAGGGAACCATGAGACCCTCGAAGGTCTCACAGAGTTCTACAAAGGCAAAAACCCACAAAGAAAGACCTCAACCATAATCACAAAGCAATCAACCACTCTACTTATGTACATGACCATAAATTTACATAAGCTATCAAGATATACTAGTCTCATACATGAAGGAATAATACCACAAAAGGTAACACCAAAAAGGTAAAAGTACCACATAGGTAACACCACGAAGGTAATAGTACCACACATGTAACACCACAAAGGTAAAAGTACCACACTGGTAACACCGCAAAGGTAAAAGGCTCATCTCATACTGTGTATATAAGGCATAGAATTATAGATTATTATTTGTGAAGCTAAATCTTCTTATTCTGTCGAGAGGAACTACTATTGACTATACAGAGTCGGACCCAAACATTATTGATAGGTACTAACCCCCACAATGACCCACACAGGATCTGATGCACACAAGATTAATGTGCACTGACCATTACAGGATTGCTGAGCGCTAGCCCATACAGGATAGGTATGCACTAACACACATAGGATTTCTGACCGCTGACCCACACATGATCGGTAAGTGTTGACCCACACAGGATTTCTCGGTACTAACCTCTATATGATTTGTCTCTATTATCTGTATCACTGCACACCTCTGAATTCCCCCACATTGTGTGGCTGATTCCTAGAGTATCTGATTCTCAAGCCATTGGTCATACCTAAACCACCATGAAGCTCCAGGAATATGTATCCCAATAGGCCATCATGACATAAGGTTTTCAACAAAATAGATGGTGTGTCAATCTGACGCCTGGTCTGTTAATTTTAAGCATTTTAGTTCTGAGGGCCTTGTTGTATTTGAGTTTGACCCATCCAATATGTACTCAAAAAATATTCAAAACAAATGTGGTGTATACCAAAAGGACGATCTCACTACTTGGGTCCTAGAGCCACAAACGGTTCATAAAACAGATGCTCGAAATTCATGTTATGGCGCTTTAGGTGAAACTCGCCTATAAGGGCACGGGTCTGGTCTGATAGGGTCTGGCTCGGTATGGGCCAACCCTACCTAGTTTGGTTCCACCCAGCCTAGTCTGGGTTTGACTCAACTAGGATAGACCGTGGCCAGCTCGTCCCACAAGGATGTGGCCTTGGGGCCCGTGATGGAGCGGCCCTCAGGGCTCCCGCAACCCAGCCCACAGTGGCACCCTTCGTTAGGCATGAGTGGCCTGCTAGAGCGGGGCCCACCCTAGCCATCACAGGGGGAGGGCCCCGGTTTACCCGAATGGTTGAGCAGTCGTTTCTCCTGCAATACGGCAATGCCATGGGGTACTGATCGGTCACCGCAAGACCCCCAGGGGCGGGTCCCTCCTCCACCACCGCATCTTTGTGGAATGACCACCTCTAGCAGTGCATGATGGTGCGTTGGTCAACCTTAGCCTTTTCCATGCAACTCGAGCTAGTCATTGTCTTAACCCATTGTGGCTTCAGCCATAGTCTTCCCACCGGCGGCATGCAAAGGAGTGTTTTACCACTACTGCGGCTAGACACTGCTGGCCGCTCTACAAATCACTGCTGTATAAGGTCACATCTTCCTCATACGGCACACGATGGGGCGTCACCTCCATTGTGGCCGCCTGGTACTGCCACACTGGCGGTCTTCCACATAGAACGAATGGGTAAACGATGTAGCAGAGGGTCTCAACCATGTTCGTTTTTCCCTTTCCCTCTAAGTTAGATTGAAAAAACGAGGGATAAAAAACAATTCATCAATCACTCAAAATTATAACAAAAAATATCTCTACCTCAAGATCATTTGAGACCCTCCACACATGAGGAAGAGAAACTATTTTCCAATTGGCGGTTCTCGTCACTACTCGCTTGAACCATCTCCATCGTCCAAGTTATTGGCGTCACAACACTTTATCAGAACTTCGTCTCTTGTTGAAGTAATTCCAATACCTATCCACAAGTTCCATATAAATAGAAGAGGGGGTGTGTGAGTAATTCCCAATGAATTAATGGGGTTTCATTTAAAAGGAACATTCTTAATTACAATGGAAATGTTAGAAAGGAGTTGAGGAGTCAAGCCATTTATTGGCATCACACGTTGTTGGTCCCACCAATACCACCAGTACGTTGGTGGAAAACAATGAAAGAAATAAATTAAAAATGTTATTTTATTATTCCTTTATAATGTCCCAAATAAGTCTTTTTATCATACTTACTGTGTTAAAAGGGAAGTGTCCTTTATGAGAATCTGGATTCTAGGAATTCAACAGCGAACTCGAATTTTTAATCCGAGCAATGGTTCAAATGTTCGAAAATTCCACTCATGCGTTTACTGAACGTAACATACAAAAGATCACAAATTCATTCCAAGAACACCAGGCATTGTAATCACACACCATAAATTTCATAATACTATTAATAATTACATATAATTAAAAAACAATTACATGGATAATCATGGTCTTTACAAAAGGGTTCGGTTATCATAAATTTTTAGTTGTAGATGAAAATTCATCCTCTAAAATTCCTTATCCCTTGTTCAACATATTAATTTTTAATTTTTTATATAAATATCTTAGAATATATATAATATATTAAAACACATAAAAATAATGTAGGACTGTAGATAAAATACTAATGCATCACTCCCATATCCCAAACAATTTCTCTTAGATTACTTTATCTTATTTAAGTTAAATAAAGAAAAATTAAATAGTGAAATAAAAAACAGATATTATCATAAATATCAAAACATAAAAATACAGAAATTATTGAATCCAAAAACTTTATTCAAGAGATATGATATAAACATCCAAGGGGTTATATTCCTAAAAATATGTAGTTAGAGGATGGTGAGAATCCTAAGAGTTGGGTGAGGGTTATGTGGAAGGATAGAGAATTGAACCAATAATGTTTCAAACCCCTATAATTTCATATTAATATAATAAGTTGGGTTTCAATGGATAATGTGGGAACAATAATTTTTTTCCGATATAATTGGATTCCATGGCATGGTACATATTCTTCATCATGGTGGGTATGGTTGCAATGTAGTTAGATCATGGTGTAATGATGGAATATTTTTAGGGTTCTAGATATTTTGGAATAGATTCTCCATATTGAGATTAATGTGTGCATAATTTCTAAGAATATGGAGTTTTATAATTTCTTCTAGTCTTACTATCATTGTTCCATAGAGGTGTTTGTGGAATAGTGTCTTTATGATGGATTTAAGGTTGTTATATGGTGATTACCATTTTGTGGTAGTCCCTCAGCCTGGTTTGTAGGATATTATTATTGATATTCGATGGATTCCATATTTATATTTATTGGGACCAAATATAGAAGGGCCATGTACATTTTGAAAGAGTTTATATAGGTTTGGGACCCATGACAGAGTGTCCCTATGTGTTATGCCTTGATGCACATTATTGATATTTTCTTATAAATTATCAAGGATAATAGAACATTAAATTGGTTATCTATTCACCTCTTTCCTTGGGAGACTCTAGGGGACCATCAATATAAATTGTATATCACAAATAGATATATCTTTCCCTGGCCTTTGGGGATCAAATATTGGCGATTCTACATCAATTTCACTACCATTATACCTCATTTTACTCCATTATTTATGTATTTCTTCCCATACATCACCTTGGAAGCTATTGTGGTCAGGAAAAATGAATAAAACATGCATTAAATGGAATGTAAATAATGACGGGTTGTGTGTTATAGTTTCAAAAAATCTCCTAGGTAAAATAATGACCCACCACAATCCATTTCATGTAAATTCTTCACCAACTCAAGAACTGTTCATTCCAGTAATTCACCTTTGAGAATATTCTTGTGAGGATTATCCATATTATTGATAATTTTCATTTTGGTAATATTATTCTTAATATAAGAAGTTTCTTACCATTTTGATCCATTTTATAATGTTATTTCGTTTACATTGATCACATGTGACTACGTGGGATGACAATGAAGCCTGTGTTTGATATTGATCACATGTGTGTCGATTTGTATCTTGTGAGACATTTGTTTGATTTTGATCATATTTGTGTTCATGTGTATACAACTATAACCATGTCAGATATTTGGAACATATGTGTGTGTCAATGTCTATGTCTACGGAGACTAATTCCTAGTATTCTATTTTTGATTCTATATGTTATATTCCCTATTATGTGGGAATGTATCACATTTGGAGTATTTTTATTCTGGAAGAAAAAACATGTGGACTGTCATGGAATAGTTATCCATTTGAGGGGTGGAAATGTGTTCCATATGGCGATGATGGTGATGAATTGATTCATAGAGTGGGGAAATAATGACCTTGAGGAATATCTCATGGTATATTCAAGATATAATTACCTTGTTGACCAAAATTAGATACAGATGGGGTATAATGGCCTTATGTCCAGACCCTTCAAAGAGATTTTACATGATAACCTTGTGTCCTAATGAAATAAATGTCAAATATTTGGATAATTAGGGATAAATGAGGTGTCACTAATACCAGCCCATGTTCATCACTTCTATTATCACTATCCCTTCATCTAGGAGTTAAATTATTTGTAGTCATGGTTCATAATGGCATGATTATAAATGGTTTATTGATAAATGATTAGTTTTTTCTTGATGATTTAATATTTTATCTGGGAATTCACCACTTAATCATGTTAAATAGGATAAGAATGAATTGTTGGTGTTTTACATGGTTCATATTCACAACCTAAAAATGAATCTAGACATGTGCGATGACCTCATAATCTGGGATCTAGGAAAGGGAAAGGGCCTAAATTTATGTAACTGAGGAGGAGGATCTTGGTGGTTGGAGGCAGTACCAGAGTAAAAACTGGATTGATATAGTGGTGTGGGTATATATTTTTTAGTGTATTATTTATATTTTTTTTGAACATCCACATTGGGGCTTTATTTTATTACCATGTGTATCTTTAGATACCTACCATCTCATATGTTATGACATGTTTATTATACATTCCCATAATTAAATTATCAATTATTATTCTTTTCTAGATCCAATTATAATGTATTAATATAGATACGAAGGGTATATTCCCTCCACTACATCATTAAAACCCTCACTTCTAGTTAGAAATATCTTGTGTTTGGGAAGGCACACATGAGGACATGTGGAACTCCATCCTATAATTAGTGATTTGGGATAGGGAATTGGATAATTACATGGCCCTAGTTTTAGAGGAATATTTGATGTATACCACCATTGTTTGGTGAAACAAGCTATGTAGTTTCTGATTATCATAATGAACAATAAGATGGTTGAGGGAAGATTGGTTGGGAGGTATTATGTGTTGTTGTTTTCCCAAAAAATAATTATAATGGGTAAATATTATTGGATGAGTATTATAAACTTATCAATAAGATAAATTAGGTTACTTTTCATTATGGAACTTATAATAAGGAAGAGGCTTGCTTAGAGGTTGTAAAATAAGAGTTTGAAGATCGTGGAATTAAGGGAATTTCTAAAAAAAGTTAAAACAAGGAGAAGAGGTCGTCAACCCAGGGTTTGGGGAGATGAGCATGGTTGATATAATTAGAATGATATATAAGATGATGAATGATAGATTGAGGATGGTATTTGAAAAAATATATCTATTTGACTATCTTTTATGTTGGTAATAGTCTTTCTCTAACCCTATATTTCTTCTTCTCCTTTTTTATTTTTTTAATATAAGGTCTTTGACCCTACCATAAAAAAATAAAAACTCATGACATGAATCGTCATAGAACCTATGTTATTATATGTATTTCAAAAAAAATTCAATTAAACCAAAATAAGACAATGACCTGTTGGGAAATATAGATAAAACTGAATACTATTTTTACCAACCATGCCAATGATTATGATATAGATACCCTCTACTCTATTTTTCATCATATCTCACATAATTCTCACAATCTCTATGATTTTAACCATAAATCACCAATTGTCCTATTAAAATGGTTATTCCATGATGTTTTAGATGTCCTCAATCTACAAAGGGTGATACAAAATGAAAAAGACCTCCAAAACGGCCATCATGTGTCATTCACGTCCCATGGTGTACCCTGGCACAAAACATCCATGATTCACATGAGAAGAGACTATGAAGATGATTAGTGGTAATTAAACTCGAGAATAATTTCTTATTACATTATGTTAAAAAATGAAAACATATATTTACTTCACACATAGAAAAAAATATAATAAAAAATAACCTCTATGGTAAATTCAATAATCCTGGTTCACTAAGACCCACATAAGAAACTCTAAAACCCCCACACTTCCAATACGATAAACCAAAATATCCATAAAAATAATCATAGATCCAAATGACTAAAATAGGTTGCATGACACCTTATTTTAGATTTTTGGCCATCAATATTTCCAAACACTTCTCTAGACTCAATAACAAGCCTCATCTTCCTTATCACCACTCATCAAATTGTAAAACCACGAAGGTATATGTCTAAAAATATAGACCTTGAAATGGTAGGTTCCCTAGTTTTCTAAATACCTTAAAAGGGACAATATAGGAATATATTCGGTTGGTTTCTAGTGCTATCATATAAACTGAATTGATAATTTTTTCTATCAAGTGACGTATTGATATAGATAGGTTATTCACATTAGAATATAACATTGTTATAAGATATGGACTCGATGGTTATCCATCCAATTTATTATTATTATTATTATCATTATTATTATTATTATTATGTTATGTTATAGGTTAGATATTTTCCACTTAACTATTTATTATTTATATGTTACAATAAATTCTTAATAGTGATAGGATTCATAGGATTACCTCCATAGTATCCAGACACATTCGATCATGATCTGTTTCCATGTACTACCTCACAGGATCCCTAGATATTCAGTGATGATTCAATAATAGGGATTATTAGTAAAGGATCCATGTATATTTTGGGATGAAGGTATTCCATGTATTTACTAGCTTGGATCTAGGGGTTTTAATAATTATGGTACGACAAGAATTACCTCTCTTGGATCCAAACATTTTAGGAAAGTATGAGATTCTAGTTATATCTTCCCTATGATCCATATATATTTGTTGATGATTGGATTATAGGGGTTAAATCCATCTAATTCATGGGTTCCTGATGATTATGGGATGTACTATATTATATCCATTAGATCCAGGAATGTTTATTGATGATGGGATGCGATGTATTACGTCACTCTATTCCAGTGATTCATTATGATACATAATTTGTTATGAGGCCTAGAATATAACATTTCTTTAAATATTATGTGGTACCTATGATGGATCCTATGATCTAGGGGTTTTACCTTCCATGTAGGAATGTTAATGGTATCATTATGTATGAATTGAATCTTATTGGGGATAAATATTATGATTAGAGTCCACTAAAACAAGGTTAAGCATGTATAGCCAAATCAAATAGTCATGTATGAACTCGAAGATCAATGATGGTAATTAATTTACACTTTTTTACTTATTCTGATGAGAATTTCATGTTTTCATACCCTTCTTTAATTTTTATATATGTTTCAATTATGGTGGTTCCCTACTAATTTGTACTCATACCATTTTTCTGGTTGACATTTTACATGGTACCCTAGAAGATGTCATTTATTGCAGGTTTTGTCAGGGAATAAGTCTAGTGTTTCATGATTGAGAATGATTTCTCGATATTAAGTAAATACAATGATAAGACGAGGCTTAAAGATAGTAGTAGATCCATAGTTCTATTTTATCTTTAATTTATTATTTATTTTTTATTATTTCACGAGAATATTTGATGTTGTATTTTGGAGATACCATGAGAATATATGACTGCAAGATTCTTCATTTCATTTGATATAGAAATTTGTCATTAATTTCTTCCACATACACTTTGTATTTGTAATGTATGTTGTTTGGATATTTCTTATTTGTTTTACAGTAATATAAGGGTCAATTATTCATATGTTAACACCCCAAATCCTCACTACATGTTAAAGCCTCTCACATACATGGAGGTAATCCTATGTTCATGTAGTGACCACTGATTTGATCCCTAGTCAAGTGGACTGAGGATGTATAACATCACAGAATGACCATATTTCTTGAATACAGTTGAATATTCTAAAACACATAAATCATTGTGTCCTCTTAACATCATTCCAATATCTCTTTGTAGACTATGTTAGCATTTAATGAATCCATATCAATGTATCTTGATTAAAACTACTTAGGTTTTTATTTTATTTTTTGTTATTTTATTACTTATTCTTTCTTATATTTTGGTATGTCATTCAAGATATTTTTTTTAAAATTAATTCAAAAATTCAAAAATATTTGTTTAATATTCCATTGATTGCATTACACTACATTTGTGACATTTATTTCTTTCATATTTTTTATTATTTCTTTAATGAGTTCTAGATAGAGTTTTTTATGTATTTGAATATTGAATAAATCATTCTATTATGAATCAATATTTATGAATGAATGTTTTATATAAATTCAACAAATATAAATTTAAATACTATTGAATAATATCTAAATGTTTCATTTTAAACCATAATGTTGATCATCCTAATTTTGTAATTATATTATCTATTATACATATAATAAATTTTTTAATAATTATTTATAGTAGTCAGTTGATATTTAATTTCAAATATTTTTATGTTTATTTATCATTATCAATTAAAAAAAATTATAATTTTTTTGTGAACCCGCATTTAACTCAATAGGTTCATGGACATAGAATGAGGATGTGTTTCTATAAAGAGTGATTCCTCCCATCCACCCTAAAAATTGGTATCAATGCCAATTTTATTTTAATTTAGTGTGACAAGAATAAAAAATTGATATTCTAATTCAAATAATTGATTTTTTTATAGTAAAATAATTAATTTTTTTTATCTAGGTTATTTCCACTATAGTGAAAATTTAATAAAAATATTCATTGCTTATTTATTGATAAAGTGTCCTAGTTTTTCACAATTTTTCTTCCTTAGTTAGATACTGATGATAGACATGAGAGTCGTCTTGGTATATTTATTTACATTTATGGTAATGGATGGTTAGCGTAATGTTTTCCTAATTTAAAGCATGGGGTTTTAATGTGGTGAGTTTGTAGAATTTTTTAGTGCATTTTCTTTTAGTTTATCCTTGTCAAAATTATATTCCATAAGAATTTACTTATTACTTATTTTCTCTTTAATTTTCCCTTTTATCTATTGTATTCTATATATATTGTACATTTATAATTTTACATAACTATATACTTTCCAAAAAAATTAATAGTGTTTTAAAATTTTTGTAATTTCATATTTCTATATACATTTAAAAATTTAAAAACATTTAAAAAATCATTATAGATTTATAAAATAATATATATATATAAATTATACATTTTTGTTCACTTTTTTTATTATAAATTTTTTTATACAATTAGACTATTCCAGTTTGAACATTTATTAGTTACACTATTTCAATTTTAAACATCTTTAATATAATTATTTTTTATTAACTAATTAATTAAATTAGTTTAGAGTTATTTAATTGTATGAAACACAATATTCAGGAAATCCTTAAGAATAGAAGCTAGATGTTTTTATTTATTTGAATGTCAAATGAGATTAAAAATAATCTTGACATATTTTTGTATTTCATCTATTGTAATTCTTTATTAGGGGATCTTATTTTATTCAATTCATAAATCTGTGTCAATGGAACATAAAAAACTCAAGAAGTATTATGTTATGGTATGATTATATATGGATTTCAATCAAATAATGAGTTATGAAATAAAATATAGTGAAATATTTTTATTACATGGAGTTGTGGTTAGGTATGAGTGGACTAGTGTGGAATATATGATATTTTTGTATTTTTACATTCCTACCAAACCTGAGCATGCACATTTATGACGATAAAGAGTGCATCTGAATAGTGTCATTGTTTAACAAAACCTATTAAGAGGGTCTTTCATGATCATTTCGGTTTAGAAAACAATATCTTGGGGGAATTAATAGATAGTGGTGTAATTCAATTTGAAATATTTTATTTTAATAATAATGGAGCTCAAAAACACTTAATGAAAAGTGTTTATTGAAATTTGTAGTCAAAATACCAAAAGGCAGCTAAGTGAGGAAATTTTGAGGAAAACACTATTTTTTTGCACTACTAAGATTGGTGAAAAACTTGTTATGGAGCATAAAAATCCATATTTCTATTCACATGAATGATTCCCATAATCCTTGAACTTGTTATTTATTGAAACAATCCAATTCGGTGATCGAGCTATGCCTCCATAGGCTAGTGGGTGGCGAAAAGTGATAAAGGTACAACTAAACATAGGGAGGCCTTTTCATAAAACCTGCACAAAATCAAGAATCCAACTCAATGAAAAAGTACCAAGGAAATGTAGAAAAATTTTAAACTACTATAATATAAAATTAACATGAATGAACCTATATACATTACAAGAGTATGATAGTTTTAGACTGAAAATTAAACGGAACAACATATGCACAAACTTGAAACCTATCCTAACATAATGATAAATTAAAAAATAGTAACATCTTAGAGATCTCTACTCATGTATCCCAAATCTGACCACTGTAGGCAGTCCACACATCCCATATCCATTAGATTATCTTAGATCATGATCGAAAAGTCTAATTTCTAAAAAATATACAACACATATTGGGAAATTTCTATATAATATGATTATATACATACCCTTTAGAATTTCCAAAAAAGCTGAAGGGTGACTAGTAAGAAGTACAATGAAGTGGAAAGATGTAGAGAGAACAATATTTGCTAAAGTAGAATTGAAATAGTATAGATCGCCCCAAGAAGAGAGTGAAATTAGACTCATCCAAAAAATGGCTAAAAATGATCATGGTTTGAGCTCCTCATCGAGATGTTGCAACCTACAGCCAGAGAGTAGAAACATCTAACAAGGGGAAGAAAGAAACTGAAATAACATTTAATACCCCGTGCAACTTTTCCTCTATAGGAAGGAGAGTATTTAAGACCCATGGAGTGGGTAATTTGATAGAATTGATATATATGCTCAGTAAAAGATGGAAAAATGAAAATGTAAGGGGATATCCATATCAGAACACAACCCATGAATGTGAGTATCCAACAATTCCAATGAAAAAATATGTCTAGATTCCTAAATCCAAATACATATTCCATGGGGACACAATTTTGAGGGGATAAAATCAAGACACCATGGTACTATCCACATTGGGAGGAATTGAATCACCCAAATAGTTTTATGTCATATCTCGAGAATTCATCTCGGTGGGGAAAGAAACCCTCTTTCTCATGAGTCCCTATGTATATCATACAAAACCACATCACTATAGCACACAAATGAGGGTCTTCTCTGATAGTCACTGAGGAATTCCATGACCCAACCTAGATAGAGGTTACCACTCGAGGAAGTAAAAGGGGAATTTCAATGCCTTGTTACTACTGGAGGGTAAGCCTAGTGAGTCATCAAGGGAATTCCATTACCCAACCCTATTGGAGGGTCATACCTAGAAGGTTATCATGGAATGAGACTGCCCAACCCCAATGGATTGTATGATTGAAATGTGGAATAAATCCACTTCCCAGGTCCCAATGGAGGGTAATTAGAAAAGATCATAATTGAATACCACTAAACGGTACTACTATTAGGTAAGACCCTAACTAACATTGGTGAATGCATCAACTCAGGCCAGCTAGTGTGAATGTCAGAAACTACTCTTGTATAACGGTCAAATTGATGGCTTCATCAAGTGTCATATCTCCACGTGTCAAAATTTGAAAATTTATGTTGTTTCTAAAAATCCAATTATGAAGGAACCATCATGTTATATATAGAAAAACAATTAGGATAGGAATATCATTGGTCAAATTATAAGATCAAATGAAGGAGACCTGTATGATTAAATAACACTCAGAAGAGATCAAAAGTGCACTACATGTGTTGGAACCATACAGAAATTAGTCCATTTCCACTATCTGGAAGTGTCTATGGCTGACACAGGTGTCACATCCCATATAGTATAACACTCCATGTAGGTGAACCACACATTGTTTTTTTAACATTCTAAAACTGGGGCCATGTTTTCTCGCAATGTCCGTGTACTCGAACCCTATGTTTGTGTACTATGGTACATTGTGTGTTAGTCTAAACGAGATGTTTCCCTCTGGTCATCTCATGCACCAGCTTGGGTGTTCCTTCATACATCTTATTTCTCATGGTATGGAGATACTAGGAGTGTCATGTAGAGTACATGATCTGTCAGCCTTATCATCCCTGAAACCCTAGTGCTACGGATGCGGGAGGCTACATGTAGTGTGTTCTTCATTGTACACGGTGTGTTTTCAGGGTTTTCCCCAAAATCCTTAATTTAATCCACCACATCCAAATATACATTGATTGTAGTCAAGGAAATCTAATCCTACTATGAAATCTCATGATATAACCAAAGATCATGGAATCCCATCATCGTTCGTCTTGAATTGTCGACATTTGGAAGCATGGGTTTCACCAGATCTTCTAAACACTACCACATCATTGATCCTCATCAGTTTGAGATGAAAAATTAAGATTCTTCATCCTTTTATTATTCATGTTCTACTTATTTTCCTCACTTTTTATTCATTCGCCTTTTTGAAAATCCATCCAAAATTTGGGTGCCTGATCGAGCTAGGGTCACCCAAAAATTGTCAAGGTAGGAACTATATGTTTTTTATAGTTAATAATACCATTAATTCAGAGATAAAATCACAGTATAAAATTATTTGGATCATTATCCAATATTTATTGGCTATCCAATCAATACAGGGGAATCTGAGTTTGAAATGACTAATTAATGTAATTAATTTCTACACTCATGCATTTCCACAGGGCACAAATTGAAAAAAAATTATAAACATTCTCATATAATAATATAAGTAATAAAAATGAGAAACCGTGAGTCCATCCAATATTGGATCTATTTTCTTTTGATAAATAATGTGTTCACCAAGATTTGTTGCTTTCATAATCCTTTCATCCACTAGGATCCTAGGTTTTGTGGACTTTCTTCTTTTGTTGTTCTCCAATAGAAAGGTGGATTTGTTGGCCAAGCATAAGATTGTAAAGAAAACATTTAAAATCACTTTAATGAGATACATATCAATTCCCACATAGGTTAAATGAAATTTTATTTGTTAAAAAATTTTGATTATTTTTTACAATTAAATGCCTCACCAATATGAAAGTGGTTGGGATGTCCCGTTATGACATATCATATGTCGCACCTAGGGGAATCACCATGTTCTGGACTAATGTGTGGTCTCAAATTTCTAATTTGACCATCCTTTTATGATCTATATCATTGTTATTAATTTAATATGGACGTCGTATATAAAATATTTTTAATATTTTTATAAATTTAATTTTTGGCACTCTAGGCCTTGTAATTGGATTCTCTCTCAACACATAGCAGTGGAAAAATATTTAAATGCATTTCAAATTGTTACATGTTAGAAACTGGGCTTCAAAAACATTTCCACCTTCATGATTTTGGCCCATCTAAAAGAAACAGAAAATGAAAAACTTAGGATACTGAGCCCACATCGGGATCTCGAATTCCTAGGAACTTTCCGATAAGTTTATGTTTTTCCAAAACAATAAATATAGATGGATGGATTTCCCTCGCAATGTTTTCTCATGTCGGTCCTTGAGAGGCATTGATTTCTCCAATGATGTGGATCCATACTCAATTTCTAGCTAACCCAGCCAATAACTTGTGTGGGTTCATGCACAGACCTCCTCAACTATGAATCATGAAAAATTTCATTCACCCCTCCAATTATGGGGGTAACATATAGTGTTAGGAAACCTCACAAACCCTCTGCAAAATCTTGAATGTCTCGATGAATCTTAGGGATATCCGACCTCCACATCTGAACCACTACATTCCATGTTAATAAGAGACTCTAAAAAAGATTTGGTATCCATGCTCGAAGTCTATGTGACTACGATGGTGATATGTATAGGATTTATTTCTACATGGAGCCATCTTCATCCATTCAAAAATAACATATACATTCTCCATACTCACAGCCACAAAATCTTGGTCCATAAGAGGCGGCCCTCCAATCTCCATCCCCAACAAGAGTGACCTGTAGTGTCTCCCGAATATGACCTCCAAAGGTTCCATGTAGATGGTGAAGTGGTAGTTGTTGTTCTATGAAAACTCCACAAAAGTCTGGTGATCCTCCCAAATTAGGCAGAAATAAATCCTGCAAGCCCAAAATCATAACATCCAGCCCCTGTAAAGACTTCTCGATCTACCCATTGGTCTCAGGATGAATGGATGTACTCATCCATAGATAGGTCCCAAATTCTCATGTAAACCTTTCCACAATCGAGACGTAAACCACACATCATGATTTGAGATAATCCTCAAAGGTAACCAATCAAGGAGAACAATCTCCTATTCATGTAGATACACCAAAATCCCCACTAAAATATTCTCCATGATTGAAATTAATTGTTCCAACTACCTTAGTCAGTATTCTATGGACATGATGGCTTCATGGAATTTAGTTGATCAAGTAATCCCTACGACGGTGTCCATGGAGTTGTTGTCCCATTTCAATGCAAGAATCACATGAGGCTACAACAAACCCATTGTAACTTTATACTCATCCTTCACTTGATGAAAATTAAGAAATCATGAGATGAACATAGCGAATCTTCATCTCATGATGGACCCCCAAAACTACCGCTAAATATCACTATAGATCCTCCCCACACTGTGATGTATTTCTATGGGAGAACTGGGATACTCCCTCATCAACTCTTCCCGCAATGTGACAAGAACCACTGTTCACCCCTGGAACATGATGTTATGATTTCAAAAATTAGAGTAGCAACATAGTGCATCACATATAGATATTTCATCACATAGAATGTCACGATTAATGTCTCCCAACAAGGAAACTTTCATATGCTTAATGAGCGATGGAGTCAACACGGTCGACTCTAGGAAAACTTTAACATCCTACTCAGTCATTGTCAACTATAGGGATTCTATCTTCTCTTAATAATCCAACACAAGATGATACCAGGAATTCATTCCATCGTCATCTAGTATAATTTTTCCCATTCCTATAGTATATACTCCCTCATATTCATGGTCATGTAAGAACTCCAACCAGCATCGCTTCCTCAGTTTCTATTATATTTGAGTGAATAAATACCTAAGACTCTGGTGGGATGAGTAAACCAAAAATCAATACCCCAAAAGGTAATAACTCTAAATACATTATGCCGAGACTATAGGTTCTATCTGTAGATCATGATTCACATAGTTCTTCTCATGGGGTCTCAACTACCTCGACTCATATGTGATGACCAATAGAGGTTGCATCATCACACAACCAAGCCATTCTCATATGGAATCACGATACATCATGAAATCAAATCCATACTATTGGATTCATAAAGTTGAAGAACTTCTCAACATCTACGTCAACTTTTCAAAGGATTTCTGGCATTGCTTAAACTAGGTATACAACTGCCCCTTCCATGTTAGAGTAGTCAATGGGGCTACATTCCTATAGACGTCAGCCACAAATATCATGTAAAACACCAAAAAACATAGAATTATCCACACATAAAACACATTAATTGGTGGATACTAATAAATTACTACTTTGATCTTTTATATCTTCCCAGATAAACCTTGTTCAGAAATAAATTCCCTAGTTTGTGAACATCATTAATCAAGAACATTCATTTCAAGACATAACAATAATATTGGTGGTCTAGAATTAATTCAAGAACCCTTTTCATGTTCTCTCCTAGTTCCACCTTTATTGTAGAGTAGTAGAGTATTTCTTTGATGACGGAAATGGAAAATTGGTCCATGAATGGCTAGAAAACATGGTTAACAAAATCTATGAAAATGGGGTGGGATTATTCACCTTGAAAGGAATTACTAGGAACTTATAGTTTCCATACTAACATAGAAAGGAAAACATTATAATATCACCCTTGAGAACCTAAAACAATTAGAATCTATACCTAATATCAATCATGGGGAACCATGTCGCTCTTCTCAACTGATGAATGCGGTCATCATTACTTGGAAAGAAGTACTTTTTCATTACTATGGCCTTATTCTTGTGATGATAATCCATTCAAGGTTGTAAGCTCCAATCTACCTTCTTTAATAAAAAAAACTAGATCCTCTTAGGGGGAAACACTAGGTTTGAGGAAAAAAATTCATTATGGTCCTCTAGTGCTATCCATAGCTTATAGAGCCCATTTTGTGCCATCTGAGATGCTACAGAAAATATCAAGGCAGTCCCTAGTAATAAGTCGATCCAAAAATCCCAAATCCCTCCTTTTAGGTAGTAAAAAAACATCTTCAGAAAATACATCTATATAATACTCAACAAGTGAAGGAATATATAAAAACCAAGACTCTATTTATCCAAGGGTCATAATCACTAGCTGATGAGTAATAGGATGTAACCTTTTTCTCATAGCTCCATCTTTCCCATCTATGAGGTCCCTCTCATCAAAGAAGTAGGGCCTCATCCCACCAGCACTGAGGCATCTCAAAAGTATGTGGTGACAGTAAATATGGGATCAAACCATGTAAATCAAATCAATTACCCAGATAATGTCATAGGGTTCTATCACAATGACGTGTAAGTCCAACGTGAACCACTATTCAAAATGAGATAGCTCGCAACGCAGGGAGAGGAATTATATAGTTGAAGCATTCCCTGTAGAAACCTCAATGAATAACTTATGTGCTAGCGTCTGAACTGGAATATCCATCCCCACACCATGACTAGTGTGATACATGTGTATCAAGAACCTATTTATTCGAATAATGATGCAATAATAGAGTAAACACATATTCTACCTTGAATTGTGTTGTGCCCCACAGGATCATAGATGTCCATGGCCTATAACTATCTGCCACACCAGCTGTCATCTCTATGGTACTGACATGGGCTGCCTAGTAGTGGTGGTGGAAAGACCACATAAAATCTTCCCCCACCTATAGCTATTCCTACTCCTCTGCCAGCTCCACCTCCATAGGGACCACCCTGTCCCTGAATAGTATATCCCATGTCACATCACTGTCTCTGCCATGATGGTTTGTTGGCTACTTGCCTAGGATGCTCAACATGACAGGTCAAGCATTCTTGTTCCATGTGACCTCCCTCTTCATGAGTATAACATCAACCTTATCTGTGTTTCCCAGGAGCATAATACTTCCCACATATGGTATGACCCAGCCCTTGAGCCTACTCACAAAAGAATCATTCGTATTGAGATCTCTGACATCTTCATTTTTCTGCTGATGACTCAGCCCTATCATGCCTAAGGCCAGCTCTAACTATACGATGTCCGCCAATCAGGAATATATCTATAACATGTGTGCGCTCCAGCACCCCAGTATAGGTGGGGATTCACAAGGGAACTATGCTAGCACAGATCTCTCTGGGTGTCCGTAGTCAAACATATGTTCTCTGAAGTATCCATCTTTGATAATGTTGATAGCGTAGCGTGTAAGGTCAGTGATCCTCTATGTGTATTCTACCAATGGAATTCCTCCCTACTAAAGCACTAGAAGCTCATTTATCCATACGTTGCATTATAAGGAGGGGTACTACTCCTCAAAAATCAGTAGTTGTAATTTATCCTATGATAGTGTCAACTCATCATGAATCCTCGTAACAAAGCTTTACAAATGAAAAACTAATGCATGGAAAAGTTTGACTCACAGAGTCCCGTTATGATTGGTCAGGGTGTGATAAAACATAAAGACATGGAGCAGCAACTCCAACCAATCCTCTACTGCCTAAGGGTATATGTCACCACAAAACCACAATGGTCTCTTGTTCTAGAACTCATGGAGTGCGCTCATCCTGAACCCATCTTCATAATGCTCTACTAAGACTATCAGCTTCCCAATGGGTGGAGGTGCTACTACCAACCCAAATAAATGACAGGGAACACATAATGAACCCTAAACGGATTCCTCATCACTCATACGGTCCTCATCATGTACTAGAACTGGTATCCTTACAGGTTTTCATCATAGAGGCATCCTGAATGTTATCAAGGTGTATCATGGTCAGATGAGAATATATATATGTATATCAATGAATTTGGGGAGTATACTCAAGATGTGAAATCAAATACTAAATCGTATAAGATTCATATATAATGTTTCCATGGAACAAATGTCTCATGGTGTCGAGTAGAAAAGAGGGTAATCAGGGTCCTAGTGAATGGACATGTCGGTTATCGATACCATAATTCAACTCCCAGTCCTGAGAGCTTCTCTCAATAATTATGGACACCATTTCCTTAAATCCCAAACATTCATTTTTAATGGGTAATTTATGAACAATGTCCTAATGAAATAACCACTTCATAGACCACTCTGTCACATCCCAATCTAATCCATGGATCAATCCATAACTATCCTAAACATGTGTTCATAGGTCATGGGGTGGACACAAAAGAAAATGGAACAATTCAACTCAGGGAGGTGTTTTCCTAAAACCCATACACACACACACACACACACACACAAAACCAACTCAATGGAAAAGTGTATATGAAAAGTAGAAAAAGTGGAAACTTTTAAGAAGTAAAATGACCATGCATGAACATCTAGACGGTATGGGATTATGGTAGTGTAAAAAGAAAATTAAAAAAAACCCCCCAAAAGAAAGAAATCCCAAAATGAAGGAAACTCAAAAATTATAGTTTCTAGGAAACAAACACTCTTATATCTCAAATATAGCCACCATACACTATCCATTCAACCCATATCACTATGTTTCTCTATGATCACGACTGAACTGTCTATCATCTTTAAAATACATGACACATATTGGGAAAATCCTATTAAGGGTTGAGTATATAGATACCAATTACAACACCCCAAAAGATTAAGGGGTACAATAATAGATACGCAGAAGAGGAAAGAAATAGAGATATAATGGTATGATAAAATAAAAATGGAATGTGTATACCTTATCGCAAAAAGTGAGTGGAAATATACTCATCCAAACATAAGGGGCTCAAAGTGGCCAGGATATGGACACCTCATTGAGTCTTCTCTACCTATATCAAGAGAGTAGACACATCCAACCATGAGAATATAAACATGTAATGAACGAGTCATACCCCACACATATTCCCATCTCCTCGAAGAAGTGTAAACAAGTACCAAAGGAGTGGGTACAGTAACATGATAGTGATATATGATTAGTTAATGAAGTTAGAAAGAGAGAGTATGGGGATATCCGTCTCCCATATCAAACCATGAATGTGATTTTACAATAGTTTTAAGGTTAATGTCCATCTCATTTTCCATTATATCATACACCTACCCCGAAGACACGAGTCAATTAGGATCAAATCTCAAAAAGTTGACATTGTCTGACATAGGATGAATTGAATCCCCCACATGGTTTTAAATCATGTCTCAAGAATGTGTCTTTATGGGGAAATCACCCCTCTATATCTTTAGTCTTTATGAACATCAATCCATGCCTATTCACTTTGTTGTACAGTCAATGGTATTCTTTGATAGTCACAGAGGAACTCCACTACCATTCCGGGATTGAGGGTACCACACAGGGAAGTCAACGGAAAATGAAACTACCCAAACACTAAGGGATGGTAAGCCCGTTGAGTCATTTGTGGAATGAAACTGACCATCTTGAATGTAGGATGTTGAATGGAAATTAATTAGGGAATGAAATTTCCCAGTACAAATGGCGGGTAATCCTGAAAAGTTGAAGAACTCCACTTCCGCGGTCCTACATGAGGGTACCTCGATAATATCATCGGGGAAATCAATTTCCCAGTTCTATTAGTGTATAATCCCGAAACTTTTATTGGGGAATGCCACTGCCATGTCTAGCTGGAGGAAATACCAGAACTACTCTAGTAAACATCTCTTATCGTTGTTGTCATTGGGTGTCACCTCTATGAGTGTCTAACTCAAGAAATTCAGGTTATATCCTGAATGCTACTTTTATGTTAGTCATCACATTCTACGTGGGAAAAAACTGAGGATTGGAATATTGTGGGACACAATAGGTATTTAATCAAAGGTGATATAGGGGTTTAATGATGGCTCATAAGAGCCCAAAAGTACACAGCGTGTGGGGGACACAGATGGAATGTGGTCCCTTTCCACAATATAGAAGTGTCTCTGGCTAGTACATGGCTCATGCACCATGTAGTAAAACACACTATTTAGGTGGACTAAATGTTGTGTTATAACTATCTAAGACTGAGGCCATGTCTGTTGGAAGTGTCTGTGTACTCAGACCTCATGTATGTGTACTCTGGTACATGGCATTTGGGTCCACACGAGATGTTGTCCATGTTCCCAAACCATACACCTAGCATTGTGTTCTATCATGAGGCTTATTCTTAATGGGAAGGTGATACATAGTATGTGAAGGATAGTACACATTTTTTCATCCTTATCATTCCTAAAACCATAGAACCACTTCTAAGGGAGGATACCATACTTATGAACATCATTGAACATAGAATGTAGTCAGGTTTTTACTATAATCTCTTTTTCGATCTAGCTATTCAAAATATTCTTCGAAAGATGTCAAGGCCAGTGGATTCTATTCCGAAATCTCTAGATTAGATAGAATAATGCATAATTATATCATTATTAATTATTAACCATCCCCATTGGGAAATGTAGGTCATTTCAGATCATTCACAAACCTCTATGGCTTCGATACGCATTGGATTGAAAAGAAACAATTAGATTCTTAGTCCTTTTATCCATTACTTTATAGATCGATACCTCTCTCATGATTTAAGTAATGTCTTGAAAATCCGTCTCGATTTTGGGTTCCAAATTGTGCTTGGGTCTCTTGGCAATTTTCAAACTAGGAAAGGTAGGGTTCCAAAACCAGAGAAACCAAAAAAACAAGGTATAAAATCACAATAAACCATGGTTTGGATAGAATGGTAATCATTCTGGGATAATCAATTTGGATTGGGAAATTCAGGCTAGAAAGCACCCATAAATGAAATTAATTTAATTTCTATGGCATATGCATTGGGAAAATATTTAAGGAGTAATTATAAACATGCCCAATATTTAATCTAAGGTCTAAAATTACCCAAATATGAGTCCTAACTAAAAGGATTGATTTATATTTAATGAATGCAATATTCACCAAGAATCATTCCATTCATCATCATTGAATCAGCCAGGATCCAGGGTTTCATGGTCATTCATCAAATTACAAATGATTTTAGGATTTATATTTGTTATTTAATTTTCAAATTTGAACAACATAGAAATACAAAAAAACAATATCCTAATGGAACATATCATATATAATCTTCCCATGTAGAACAATAAATTATATGAGTCATTACGAGATTTTATAATTCAATGAATTAATATTAATGTATATATGAATTACCTAACCATGTATAACATATAAATTGGGATTTTTAATTTTAAAAAAGTTCCAATAATATTTGATTTATACAATGTTTTATTTAACAATTAGGTATAATGATTTTGGATTTTCAATGTGCTTATAAAATTTTATTTTCAATGGTAGGAGAAAAAAGTAACAAAAAAAATTGTAAACGAAAATATGAATGATAAATTTTTCTTTATAAATTGTATGGTCATTATCCATATCATATCCCCATGGATTGTCAAACTAGGAGTGCAGTAAGGTCCCAGTCATCATGCACTAGATTGATGACCAGGTCATACTTGACAAAATCATATTGGGTTTTCTAACCTATAATAATATGATCAAAAACTACATCAACATATATTTTATATAAATGGATATAATTTCTTGAAAAATTACACACCATTTAAAATAAAAAATTATAGGGGTTTTATGGTTATAAGGAGCTGCAGGAATAGTAGTAGCTTACAAATTAGGAATAATACGGGTGAAATGTTTGATCACATTGGATATAATTCTAAATAGTGGAATTTAAAATAACATAAACATTATATTGGGATAATTAATTTCTTTTTTAAATGGATATGAAAATGTTAATGAAAATTTGAATTTTAATGAGAAAGAGACAATGAACCCTTACTCCAACAGTTTAACGACTTTCAAAATGGGTATAAAGTAAAAAGTATGGTTATTGAATCAATGATAATAGTAAATTGGGGTTATAATAAGATTTATAGATAGAATATAATTGTATAAAATGAGAATTTTAAAGAGGTTGAAAATAATTAAATCCAAATACCAAATGAAGATAGGGAAATTGGAACCCTTATTACAACCATAATATTTATTTCACATTAATACATGATTTATTAAATTAGATTAAACTTAATATAGACTATTATATTGGGAAAAATAGTTTGTTTTGGAATTAGTTATATTACAAAATAACTTAAATATGGAATACATCATCTGTATGGGAAACATGTTTTACATGATGATTTCATTACATCAAACATAAAACTATATAGGATAACCTGACGGCCTACATAAAAAAGGGGTGAGATATGAAGCCTAGTAAGGGAATAAAAATGTAATAAGGTGATAAATATTATAAAATTGGTATATGAATAACGAATATAGGGTTTTGTAATCATAAAAATAAACAATAAGTCATGATATATAATGATAATCATAACATGTGAAATGTGGAAACATCTTGAAACATTTCATTATAATCACATGTGAAGGATAATTGCCAATACATCATTATGGAAGACGTACCATAAATGAATTAGGTTCACACCATATCCTAACATGATGTATCATGAGACTACAAATTTTCCCCTGAATTAGAGAATTATATAATTCACGGTGCACTCACCACTTTTATTACATTCTCATGCTTAAGTGTTCCACATAGATCATACAACATAGATTCATTAATAATAATATCATTTCCATGATAAATGAATATTAAATACATATATTTATGTCATTATTCATATATTTTTATGTGTAAAAATGGGATCAACATTGATAGGTAATGGGTATGGTATTCACTACACAATTGTTTTAGCACGAAAAATCATGGGGAAATTTTAGTAGTATAACAACATCACTGAAAAATTCACAAAATGTGTTGATGAGACAGAAATATGTATATCATAATTTCGAAAAACAAATGGTAGTAATAAGTACATGGAATAAAATATACCCACTTTATTAATTTTAAATTAATGTCATATGACAATATAGAATTGTGAATATCAATGTGTAGGATAGGATCTGTTGTCTGAGTGTATGACACGAAATGCTTGGGAGGATCTTATTGAGAGAATGGGGTAAGCCTTATTGGAATATATAGATGGTAAGTATGATTAAGGACATTCAATAAATAATTTTTGTGAATAGAAATGGTATCATTTGTGGGATTATACATGAAATGGGTGGGGATATCTTTATTACTTATGTTTTGGACTCCGTATAATAAAATTAGAAAACCCCAAAGCATCCCATTATTTTTTCATGTTTTTTACCAAATGGGAGTGTTTTTAATTATCTTATAAGGCTATTGGGAAATTGTATGAAAATAATGCATTTGATTTTGTGGAGTAGAGTCATAATCATAATAAAATTAATTTAAAACCATAACATTTATAATATGATTTTGCGAATTCATAATAGATTAATTAAAAAATGAAATTAGATCAAAATAAATTTTTTTAAAGTTAAATCATATATTGGTTCACAAATACATATTATAATATTTATTATATCTCTTTTTTCATTATGATGTAATAACACACACCATATATTTATAGAGTATTTAATTATTACTCGAAAATATGACTCTCTCATATTGTTATAAAAAACATTAGATAATTTTGATGCTTTGATTCCAAAAAATTTTATTCATTTTAACAAAAAAATACAAATATTTTCATTATCAGCTTTAAAATTATAATCATCATTAATTCATAAATGATTGTTTTTTTGACATTAATAGTTTTTGAACCATTATTAATATTACATTTGACTACATAAAAATTGTATTATCATTTATATTTCATATAAGGTATCTAATAATTTTTTTACTAAAGTATTATTTATTTCAAAAATACATTAATTAATAAACATAAAATCCTTAATTGAATTTTAATGTTTAAAAATGAATAATATTGGTGTTATATTGTATAAAAACTATTTATAATTACAATTAATATGATGGAAATAAGTTTATTATTTTATGAAAAATAATGTACATGCTTATATTTCTAGGTTCTGGATACATATTTTATCAATACACCATCAAACATCCAAATAATAAGGTTGGTGATGCTGAGACTTTCGAGAGGTGGTTCAGTCTACATGGTTTGGGACCAGATTTAGATGATCTTGAAATTCTAGCGTAAATGGTTTTAGTCGTGCTTATTTTGGTTTATCATAGCTTGGTCTTGTAAAAGGTAAAATCATAGAGATGATATATTTATTATCAGTTTTGATATTTGGGCATCATAGGGTATAATCCTAATGGTTGAGGCCATCATGTCCTTTTTCGGTGTAAATTATATTTTTTTAAAATCTATCTTAATAATTACCATGTGACTGTTGTTCCAAAATTATATTATCAACGGTAATTATTCTCAATGGTAATTTAAATAGTAAAAAATAATACCACAAAGTTCATGTGTTTTCTATAACCATAATAAGTAATTAAAATATATCTAAATGAGTAATTTTATTTATAACAATTTAGGTCGTTATAATATTCCACCCTTAAGTAATTTTCCCCTCTAAATTTTCATTTCATGTAATAAAACAGATAAGGGTATCTTTGTTTCAACATCTCATCTAGTTCCCAAGATTTTTATTCAATCTTTTTTGATTCTACAGAACACTTTTTTATGTGTATTTTCTAATTCCAAAGAATTTTGTCTCTATGATCTAAGATCATCAACGACTACTCCAATAAAATCGTAATTCTACACTGGTACCACCTTTGTATTTAGTACATGTGAGTGGTCTATTATGTTCTTCTTCAAGAGGAATTCATAGAATACATAATGTATTTGATATTGGTTATGTGGTAGTTCTTTTCATTAATCCACAACCTCAATGATAAAAAGGATGTCAAAGAGGCTAATATATCTTGGACTAAAATATCCCCTCTACCAAAATCCCTTCATATTGTTCTATGGAGATGCACAGAGGAATTCCATATATCCAAAATGAAACTATAGGTCTCATCGACAATTGTCTGCATAAACCTTCTATTAGCTCTAAGCATCCATAATGTGTTTATAAATAGTCTTATCATTTTACCCCACTTCATTAATCATTCTACGGCATATCAGTTTTCTTCCCCTTCCTTCAACCCAACATGAAGTTGTTTTTCATCTCTTCCAATAATGTTATTTATAATATTCTGTTCGGATGTTTGGTGGAATCTATTGATGTATGAGAAATCAAATACTGGTAGATGTGATTCCCATAATTCATTAAAGACAGTATAACATTCTCTCAACACATCTTCCAGTGTCTGAATGGTTTGCTCAAACTGGAAATTATTTTAAAGATGAAAGGGCGTAGAGAAGGTTAGATGAGTGGTAAGATAATGTTTAAGACATTTATATAATTTGGATTCAAATATAGGTTCTTGATAAAATATAATTAATAGTGTTACTACATAAAGCTTCTCCACCTCATTTATGTTTATCCATGCAAGTTGGTCGAGTGATAAGTCCCCTTAAATTGTGATAAAGTGAGATGTATTTTTATTATGATCTAAAAAAACCCATATACCATTATTTCCTGGGGAGGTATTTAGTTGTTTGGTGAAAATGTAAATGGGGATTTTTTCACATTTCAATGTTTGTATGGGTCATGGTTGAATCATCCACTTAGAATTTTTTATTTATCCCTTCACTTACTGACATTCCAGGAACATTGATGTATAATCTGTTATCTCATTCGTCATATTGACCCACCAATAGTTCTCTAAAATATACATAAGACTCTTTATAATGCATAGGTTAATGGATAAGGTTGTTATAGGTGTCTTATTTATATTATATCTCTTTATCTCTTGATTGGATGGTACACATAGACTAGACCCAAATCATAAAATGCAGTCATCATTATCATTGAACATCGAGGATTTCCCATTCCTTAAATTTTTGACATTATTTTAAATTCCAACATCAATTAATTAATAATCCTTTATATTTTCCATAACAAACATTTGATCAATCATATGTGAAAGTATTAATGTTGTTTCTTCCTTTATGATTCACATATCCATCATCTTCAAATCTAATAAGATCAGATCTGTCTCAATTCTCAAAAATGGTTGAATTGTTGGATATATTCTATATAGAATATATTCTACATTATTGGAATTAGTAGGATGGTAGAGGATTGGTTAATCATCATCGTTTATCCATAATAAACATTTTCATTTGTTGATATTCAACTCTTTCTATTTGAATATATACTTGAGGATGTAGTTATATGTATATATCACACACCTCTACTCAATGTGATAATTCCTCCAGAGTTTCAATTCTAATATCATTGCTACAATATCCAAATCATATGTTGGGTTGTAATGTTTTTGAACTTTTAACATCCTTAAGGAATAGTATATGACTTTTACATTTTCTGTTAATGCACAACCTGATCCCTTTTTCGAAGTATCATTGAATACAACGAAAACATCTCCACTAATCGGTAGTGTGAGCATAGGGCCAGCGATAAGCCTCATTTTCAACTCCATGAATCTCTCTTCAAATTCATCATTAAAAGAAAAATTGACTCATTTCAGAGTTATATTGGTTAGAGTGTTTTATAATTTTGTCAAATTTCTCTCTAGTCGATGACAATACCAATCTAATCCAACGGGACTATTGATATATATCATAGATGTTTTCCTCGACCATCCATCAATTTCCTCTATCATTAAAGGTTACAAAGACATCCCATTTCTTTTGATGATATGGATGATGAATGAGGCTTCCTTTAAAAATAACATACATTATCAATACACGGTATAGAGTTTCTATTTTATTAAGGTCTTCGTATAATAAATCTATGAAGACTCTATTCATATAGTCAATAAATATTTTAGGAGAATTTTTCCATTCTAATTAAATTACTGTAAACTCATGGTGCACATAAAAAATATGGAATTTAGTATTTGGGATATCCTTCTAATTCAACCTTATATGGTAATATCATTACCACACATCCACATTATAGAATTAGTGTCCTCTAAATCGTCAATCAAACAATTCCTCAATAAATGTAAGGTGATAATTTTTTCTATCATGGTATTGTTGATCACATGATAATTAATTGAAAGGATTATTGACCCATCCTTCTCCTTGATGAAGTGGACTCATGCACCACATGATGAAGCACTTGAGTAGATGAACCCTTTATCTAGATTCTTCTGTAGTTATTTAATCATATCCCCATGTTCCACAAATACCATTCAATATAGAGTCATGGATAATGTTAATTATCAAGGTATAATCATGATTGAAAATTGACCTCCTGGCTATGAGGAAGACTTGGAAATTACTCATGAAACAAATCATCATATTCCTTCACAAAGGGAAAGTCTTTATGATTGAATATTTATTTATCAAAAATCATTTGAGATAGAAATGGTTTATCATATTGAAATAATATCCATACTCGAGATATTGGAACTAATGAATATTCATCATCATCCTAGCACTAGTATAGAATCAAAATTTTATTCTCAATACGGAGAGTGGTTTCCTTCCAATGGGAATTTATGTTAGATCTATATAGTGAAATCAAATCCAGGCCCAAAATTATGTCAAATTCCACCCATGTGAGTGTGAAAAGGTTAACTAGAATGGTTAGCTGAATATCTAATATATGAGAGGATTTATAAATATATGGTTCAATTAGTTCCCCATTCTCAATTTTCACCAACAAAACCACTTCCATGCTTTGTGATGGTTGTTTAATAGATCAACAAAACATTTGTGATATGAACGAACTCATAAAACACTAATCAAAATGTATATAATATATCAATAAATGAATAACTACTGTACCTGTCACCACTTATTAGTTTGGATCAACCTTGGTGGTTGTGATATTAAAATATCTCCCTTGTAGCCTCATATGATGTTGTTTGTGTCAAAAAAACCATTGGCATAGTGAATTGGATTACAAAGTGACCTGGTTCATTGTAGTTCAAGCAAAGAAATATGCACTAAGGGATGACTAGAGAATTTTGTTTCCTGCATCATATTGGTGGGTTTCCTCTATAAGAAATTTTATTCACGGTGCCCTTCCTTCCCACATATAAATCAATTCCACTCCCCTATTATTAAATTTATAGGTTTCTTCTTTTCGCACCATTGATAAGTGGGATATTGAAATTTCTGGAACCATTTAATTTTTCAATCAGACCTTTAGAATTAAACTCCTCTATAAAATTATTATCCTCATGACACCCTTAAGATTATCTGATCATCATTTCAACTTTTATGGACCATCATATATTTTTCTAATATCTCTTAAAGGCTTGGATCTCCAATTATTTTAGTAGAATGGTTTTTAGACAAATAATGGAATGGTCAACCATGGATTCAGTGGTCACATCAAGTCTGATGTCGTAACATGAAATTCATATTAATTTTTCCTCAAACACCAAAAAATATTCGTCATTGTTTTTTACGGTAATATAAATACCATTCCATTTTAATAAAAATATTGTGAGTAAATCATTAATTAAAAAACATATTTTGAAATTACATACACCTAATTTTTTTAATCTCTTTCTTAGGCTTCATATTCCTGATCAATTTCCCCCACTGATCAAATTATACATCCAAATGATAATAAACTAGTAGTCCTTCTATTGTATATAACATTTAAGGATGTACAAGATCTTCTCAATGGAGTTGACCCATTGTTCCGCGATTAAGGGATTAGATGATCCATTAGATGGTGGATGTCTTTATCTAATAAAGGAATCAATTGTAGTTTTTTATTTATTAAGGGGATTTGGGAACTCTTCCTACTATGTTTTTCATTATAGATACTATTTCATATGAGAGTGTATCAAACAAAAATTCAATTCCTTCCCCTATCGAGTAGGGAATCTAATTTGGAAAATCATCAAATTACCCGCAACATTGATTGTTTACATGATTCATCCAATTTCTATCCATTGGTTATGATAAAGTTAAAATTGTGGTGAATATTAAAAATTATTAAACACATAAATGGGAAATTAATGACATTAATTTTGTATCATATAATATACATTTAGTTTCTTAACATATGATTTGCGAGGGTTCAATCTATGTTATGGCTGATCTATTTTTAAACATATAATCTTATTAGATTTTTTTCTTCCATTAACAATGGTTTTTATTGATATTATGAATTTATCGAAGCATATCGACCATTATTTTCATGTCATTTTTGTATTATTTCCCATATTCATTTACAAGTTTAAACAAAGATGTCCCTGAGACACCTTGTCGGAGTTGATACCGCCAGGGTACATCTTTGATAAAACTATGTATATTTGTAGTATCTAGACAGGGATGTATTTCCATGATAAAAAAAATCATCAGACATTACCAAAATTTAGGTATGTTTTTTTATACTTAGTCTTAACCCTAATGTTATTTCAATAGTTTTCTGTTCACAATCCAAACAAAAACTAAAACTGTATTTAGTACTAACTATAATAACCCTTCTGTATATTTAAAAGTAAAGCATGGTTTGTTAAATAAGATTACACATGATGCAACCTGAAATTTCAATATGATTAGTGTATTTGGGAATTAGGTACATTACATATCAAGTTAAAATTTGTAATACATCATCTTTGATGAAAACATCTATTTCATGATCATAATATTCCACCGAACATATAACTACACATGATAACATGAGGATATAAATAAAAAAGTGGTGGGATATAAATCCCATTAAGAGAATAAACCTAGCATAATGTGATTCATGTTATAAAATAGTCATATAAATGGGTAATAAATGGTTTTGGAATCCTATAAATGATCTATAAGGCATGATATAACACGATAGTCATAACATGGGAAATGTGAAAACATCTTAAAAATAACATTAAAAACATAGTTCAAGGATGAATTCAAAGATAAAATTATAGAAAAATTATCATAATGGTATCACGTTCACTGAATATCCCAACATGATGTATCATGAGACAAAACAATACCCAATTCATTGGAGTTCTATATAATTTCTGTTTCACCCCTCACATTCATTTCATTCTCATGCTTAAGTGTGACACATAGACAATACTAAATGGTTTCATTCATCATGATATTTTATTCCATTATCATGGATTGTTGAATAGATACACATGTGTCCCAATTAAAATATGTATAAGTGAATATTGGTGAACATCCATGATTGGAAATGTGTATGGTATTCATAACACAATTGTTTGGGCACAGAAAATCGTGGTGAAATTTTGGCAGCATAACAACATAACATAAGAATTCAAAAAATAGATTGAAGAGAGAAAAATGGGTGCCTCACTATTTGGACATCAAATTGGTAGAAACAGGGACACAGAAATTCATATCCCAACATTGGGTATTGGAAATTAAATGAAAAATATAATAATGAAACATGATTAATGAAGTGAATTTGGGGATCTATTACTTGAGAGTGTTACATAAAATGAATGGGTGGAGTTTCATACGATCTTTGGAGAACCATTGGAGGGATATATAGAGGGGAGGTAAGATTATGGATATTCTTAAAATATTTTTAGTGATGATGATGAAGATCCTAGTTGGGTTTTATAGGGAATGAGTTGTGATTTCATTATTATTTAGGTTTTGTAATTTATATAATAAAATAACAAAACCCATAAACCTTATTATGGGTTCTTCCACATGGGAGTTGTTTTAATTTATGTATAAATACATGGGACAAAATATATAAAATATCACTGAAACCCAATAATTTCATAGAGGCTCTCACCCGATTGACAATTCTACAATACATAATGTGTAACCTAAAAATTTCTAGAATCCATAAGTTCGTCACCATGTCATCGTACATGTTTTTTAAACTATGATTATTGATGGGAGTCATATAACTAAGGTCATTCATCCCATTTCATCACCAATAGCTAGGATCTGCCCTTGAAATCACTCACCAAACATGAATCTTCTATAATCACAACATCGAACTCAGATGAATAGGAACCATTGATCCATTATGATAAAACTCCAATCATCCCTCATCTTCCTGAAACAATGAAATCACCCTCAGGTTTAAGATATTACCTTTGTATCTATCCATTGTACAATATAATGGTCTCGCAAGGATAGAATACATGGTATTCATTGAATCATGGGCCATGGAATTTCCCTGTGATAAATGATCAATGAAATGGGGCAGAGGATACATTAACGATAAAAATATTGAACGATCATTTTACATTTTTCATTTAATCCTTTATCTATTATAAAAGAATTTGGAAAATGAAGAGGGAAAAATAATAAATGAACAAATATATAAATAAAAAATAAAATAAATAGTTGATGTGTGAATCAATTAATGTTCAGGGAATTGATCCATAGATTACCATGTTAATGGAATGGGATGGAATGACACAAATAAATCAACCTACCAAGATTTGGGACTATTTTATGATAAGGATCAATCTTTCTTTTCCATCCTTTTTGACTTCCATTTAAAATGATGGTTCAATGTTTCTCATTCTCAATATGATATGAACAAATTTGATGTCATTCAATAAGAATTATGACTCCAAAGGACATATAGATCTATGGGGTTAAGTGTTCATTCCAAAGATCTGATCATAACCAGAAATGTATAGAGGAAATAATTTCACTACATAAACATAATAAAAAATAAATATAATTGTTAATTTTTTTTATTTTCTCTAGTGATATATTTTAACCAAACTATCAATATCGAGAAAGATTATGTCATTATTCGGGTAAATTAAATTCTATGAACACATTTTTTTCCTCATATATTTTTATCAGAGTATCCATTTAATGTTTTTACAATTTTTTATGAAAACACAATGTGCAAGATATTAATATTTTTAATATTTTTCAAAAATAATTTTTTGTCACACCAGGTCTTCTAATCTAATGTTGTCTACACATTTTGGAAAAAAAATAAAGCCTAAAATTTTAGGATGATGTACATAGGAAAATCAAAAACAATACATTATCACAAAATTAGAAATTTAATCCCAAAATTTTAAGACCATACTAAGAATGATGAGGGTACTGAGCTCTCATATAGGCCTCCTACTCATGTGTTCTATTCTAATGATTGTCATGTTTCTATCAGATATACACAATGAAAATCAAACAACCATAAATAACTTGTCATACTGATCGTCGATATCTTCCAGGTACTCAGCAATGGTATGACCATCCTTAATGTTCATCTCACCCTTCTTGATAACATGCGACAATTCATGCATGTACCTCCTTAGTTGCGACCCGTTAAAGAAAACACGTTTCTTTTATAATTATGGTAGTGGAGAAAAGAATTATGTCACCTCACCAACCCTACACAGTATATGGAATGGTCCAATGAATATTAGATAAATCTTATCATTTTAGCCAATCACTATAATCCACATTGAGGTGAGACCCTTTATAAGCACATAGGCTTCGCCCTCAAACTCCAATGTCCTCTATCAATGATCCACATAGGATTTATAATGGATATGTGATGTCCTATTATACGACTAGATGTTTAGAAACATCTCTATAATAACTCAATCCAAATCTCAGATTATGAGTGATGACTCACCAGGATCAATCTATTAAAATGGTGACCTATAGGGTCACCCAAAAAAGGCATCAAATAGTGCCATTCCAAAGGCATCAACTGGTTCTATTGTGAAACACATCTGTGTCCCAAAGACTACATTGAATCCTCTCTATAATCACAAATTTAATTGATAATCATGGTCAAAAATGATCATGAAGGTAATTCCATGGATCTAGTATATATCCATCAGGTACAATAATCTGAATAACTTTACTAAATATTAATCTTGAGTGGAAAAAAAGTGGGCCTATGTGGTGATTTATTTTGGGGTCACCTAGATGGAATCATTTTCCTTGGATTTACATGGTACCCCAATCATGATGTACATGGAAAACCATGCCCATTTTCACCTAGCTACCTCAAAGGGTTATGATAAACCTTTTATATCATGGTGTTCAACCATCAAATGCTGTCTAGTGAGGCATTGAGATTAAAAAAATACACCTCAAATTTCCCTGCGTGGATATTAAAATAGAATTTTGATATCTGTGTACATCCTTTCTACACCACGATTATCTACCAAAGTAGATATATGAAACACCCTCTTCACCTCCTCACACATCACTGGAACCATTATCTATCCTTTAAAAAGGATAACATTCTCCCCATCATATGAAATTCATAAAAATAATATCGAATGGATATCTGAGTATGTAATGTCTCATAGTCTGTATCTCCATGTTGAGCTTCCATAACACACAATAATATTGGTGGATTTACAATAATAAACTATAGATGCGATGAACCATCCAATTCCATTATGGACAATTACATTGATTCTAACTAATCTTATGCATCATCCAAAAATAGATAATAAAAAACCATATTGGGAGTGTATTCCAATTTGTTCCCCTTCTTGGATTGTATACAATCTTTATGTCATTTTTAGTGAGTAAATATAGTCATATCCTCAATATCATGTTATGATATTTCTTAGAGAAGATATACTTGAGACTCTTGTGGTCAGATTAGATGATGATCCACTCACCCATACGGTAGTGTCACCATATATTCTCGGTGAATACAACCATTATTTATCATGCACATTGTTTGTGAAGTTGTAATCATGTTTTCTCGACTAGCTAGAACAATTGGAATTCACTGCCTACCTCTACATTAGGAAACAATGAAGCCTTACGCCTGAGGATTCTAAGAAAACCATATATTTAAATCCCACCTCTAGAAATATAAATATAGGGGTTCACATCAACATCCATCTATACTCCTAAAACAATTATTGTCACCTTTATGTCTATATGGTAGTTTCCCACATTCGGGTCAAATATTTCAATGGTGCTATAACTCTAGTGATATTGGGTATAAACATTTGATTATACATTTCAATCCCAACGAAACATTACACCTTGATAACACTCTATTGTGTCTCCCAAGATATCACATCCTTAACATTCATTGAGCCCACTTCAACCCATTCTTTTAAGATAACATGTCATAAGATGTGGGACTCTCAAATATATAAATAACTGTAAGAGATATCCCTATAAATTTGGAGCTCTCAGAGTGCTTCTTACGCCATAATCAAGTGTCTAACATGATCGTCCTATGAAACAAACTACAGTAGGATATCATCATTGAATACCACCAAAAACTGGTCTATGAATTGATGAAAGATCAAGTTCAAGAGTCCCATAAACACTTTTGGGGTTTTCGTTAGGCCAAAAGGAATCTCCATGTACTCATATTGACCATTATTATACATCAATTATGTATTCTCTATATCATGATCTCATACTCATATATGGTAATAATCTGATCGTAGGAAAAACATTGAAAACCAATACACCCCTATCATCTAAATTATTTATTTTTTAATCCTTGTAGTTGATACATATTCTTTATAGCAACGAGTTTCATGACCCATTAATCTATACCAAATATAATTTTATTTTATCCATTATTGAAGGACAAAACTGGGGATAGCCAAGGGAAACAATGGGTCTCATGATTACATTTCTCTGTAATTCCATACACTGAACCATCATCTCATGATGTTCTATGTAAGATATATGATTTTATGGTGTACATAATTTGTATATCCCATAGTTTAAATCAATTAAAAAGTCTATCTCTAAATAGGGTTGGGTTCAGGGAATGTCATGTGGAAATACATCCTTGTACTCTGCAAAAAAAATAGGAAATGGGAAGCCCGCATCATCCACTACTCTAGGAGTCATGTTCCAACTGGGGACTAATCAGCTATAAACTCCTTTTCTTTATTCCATCTTACACTATCTTGATTTTACTTTCACCAATATAGGAAAACCAAATCCCACCATCATGGAATCACCATATACTCCAACTAAAAAAAGTGAATATATAAATGAAATATTTATAGTGAGTCCATACATAAGATGTTTTCAGAAGGAATCATCACTAATACCATGAGATCCCATAAGAAGTTGTCATATCCGAGAATCACAACATAGTATCAGAAGAGGTGTAAGATCGCTGAGTAACCTCTAGTCGGAGTCTCCGAGGTAAAGGGCTGATAGAAAGTCTCAATTGTAGTCTATAAGTATAAAATTGGAGAACTAGAATGAATGGAATGATTAACATCCTTTTCTATCAGTACATCATCTAATGTAGAAAAGAAACAAATTGTACCTCAAAACAGCCCTAAATTGTTATGGTTGTAGGTCTCCATAGGCTATAGTTTTCCTCATCCCTAATTGATGGCTCATTGATACGGTAATGTAACACATAAGGGTTGTAGTGAAAATTGGTCAATCCTATGACCACATCGTGATTCATAACTAACTCATCAACCATGTTGGTCACCATGAAGACATTCATGACCCATCCTATGTCTCCTCCTGCACATTCCCACAACCATATTTTAATCACCAGTATGATGGGTTTGATAATCCTATGAAAGATATCCTTGAATTTTTATGTATAAACACCTCCTCTCTCCCATCTGATTCGATCCAAATTGAGTTTTGTGGACCCCTCATTCACTACCCAATGATAATCTCCTAAATCATATTACATTCGTGAATCCTCGTGCCTATTATCAACTACCTGATGTTGTGTTTTCATCTCCTAGAATCATTCATGTTGCACCCACATTGAGCACATTCTCTTATAAGAATCTCTCAAAATCTAAGGCCAACTCCATCACTCATTCATAGGAGAAAATTAATTGTTATATCACTATATTATGCTATATTAGTGTATTCCATGATCATAGGTCCGTTCTATAATGAAAATTTGTCGCACCATATCCATTTACTACCATGAGAGATCAATAATCCTCTCTTTATACTCCACCATGTCAAAAGTAACCTACTACATATTTTGAGGCTTTGGGATGTGAACTAATCAAAATGTGGTTGGATAAAACTCCTCTATGATGAGATTCGTGTAGTGTGACTATGAGAAAGTTATATCATCCTGAGACTGAGTCACTAGACTCCACCATCTCTAAGTGAACCCTTGAAGAATAAATTTTATGAGGACTATGATCTTATATATAGGCATCCATATAAGGATGAAAACTCGAGTGACTACCTATATCCATTAATTATCCTCACAAGGTTTCTGCTAGCCCCAATACATGAGAGTTCTCTACGTATGGAACCAATGCAGCACACTCATCTATATTGAATTATAATCCAGAACAGTTAGTGATAATTAATGCTCAATAGGTGGTGGAATAGATGGTAACTGACTTATTTGTACACTCTATTTTAAAATCACTTGTACCGAATTCACATCACTCAATAGATCATCTTATCGATCATGTAGAGGAATCCTGATTGGTAGTCATTGTAGATTCATCTTGAAAAAAACAAGTTATGTATTAGTTAGTGACTATATTGGGGTAGATAACATCTGAAGGAAACAAAAATAAAAAATACTATATTATTCAATTAAAAATATTTACCACACAACCAATGACTAAATGTAATTTTTTGAAGGATAGGTGATCACATTATAGGTTTATGGATATGTCGTCTATGGAACCAACACTAGAGTCTCTTTCTTGAAAGATGAACCTGGATCACTTAACATTATTAACAAAAATCCAATAAAATCACATAAACTCTAGTACTAATGTATAATTGATTCCTATGATTCCACTCTATCATGACTCATCTTGATCGGGCCTGATCCATGACTATCCCAAGCCCATATCTAACACACCAGGGGTTAGAGACCAACATCAGGTAGGGAAGTCACATAAATAGGAGGCATTAACATAATCTACCTATACAAATGCTCACATAACTGAAAATATAATATATATAAATTTAAAAAAATTAAATTTAATTTATGAATACATATATAATCCCATTATCATTTTCTTGAAAATAATCTAATGAATGTGATATAGGTTAAAAATACAACCCCAATTAAAAGCTGTAGAGTGTCTAGATTAATCACAAGGGGAGGAATACAATCAAAAGAAACCACCCATAATACAAATATATATGTCTATCCAAGTATATTTTGCACAATCTCCCTTACCTCCTAGTACACCATCAACGGGTCATTGTCCGGAAAAGACACAACATGTGTTAGAAGATCCCATATAGTGGTGAGAATAAAAATACCCAATAAGAAAACATGAAAACACAAAACAAAAATCATCATAAATAGTCAGATCATAACAATGATTTATAAAGTATAAAAACCAAATTATATTCCAGAAGGATACCATTCCACTAAGATCACTCAACCAAACATCCAACAATAGGATTATTCTATGGGTAATTATCATTTTGAGAGAACCCACTAAATCATCTATTTTATTACTAGAGAAAATCATCCAAGAGATCATGATGATTAGTTACTTCCCAATAGATCTCATTGGTCTACGGAAATATCAATACATTGAAAGGGTATCACATCCATGGATACTAGGGTTTACCAAATACCAAATCAAGATCAACCCACTCTGTAGGGATCATATGTCAATGATTCTATGAACCATACAAAAACCTCCTTGATGATGGAGGAACAACACACATCCCATGGAGGGCATTCTAATTCCCAGAGCCCCACCTAGGATATAAAAATTTTAGGTAGAGGATCAAACTTTAGTCTCATAGGGGGAAACAAAAAGCTGTATTCAAGACTCATCCTTTAGAGGGGATCACAATCACTAGTTAGTGATGTAATTCAACACTATACCCTCAAGGGTATGGTCCAAGGGAACACATTGAACCATTACTGGTCCAATGCAAAGAAAAAAAGGCTCCAGACACCCACATAGGGTGTACAAGATGTACAACATGTATCTAGACATCCTATGGTTTCCATATATGGTGTTACATCACATTACCTTTAAATATCTATATACACACGGTGTAAGAAAGTGAACATGGAATGTAGAGGTCAGATGGAAGCCTATCCGTTCTGCCGATCCATGTCTGTGTACTCCTAGATTTCACATGTTCAACCATGTGTATCAAGTCATGTAACTACATGTGAAGGATTAGTTACCCACCCAGCTTTCAGGGGAAGGTCAGATAATATATAATAGGGACCACACGGTGTGAGACCTATATATTTACCGTGGAATCCATAGTTCATAACATAGTGTCCCACATGGTGTGTAGTTCTCGATTACATGTCGTTAAACCTTGAAATTTATAGAACCCATCGGTTCTTCCCATTGTCAATATTTTCACTATCCCCACTGTGATTCCACTTAAGAATCATGATTCTATGTTCAGTTGAACCCTTCCGTTGTCGATCACAAGGATCGGGACTTAGAAGCCACTTGGGAAATGAACACTCGTACCATCTTTAGATATATCATCTGACTAGCCTAAAGGGGATCCATCATTCCATTCTAAATCACCTTCTATCTTCATCAATCCTTGATCAAAACCTTGATCAAAATTCATATCCACTATATTAATGTGTTTCTATGAAGAATGGTATATCAATGATAAAATACTTGGTATTAGTTAAACTACAACCCATGGAAAATGACTGTGATGAATGTGGAAAGATATATGGGGAGAAATTTTTAAACCAAAACGATGTGGAATGAACATCGAACATTGTTCATTTCAACATTGACCCATTATAAAAGAAATAGATGAATTAAAATAATAAAATAACCAAAAATCAAAATAATCAAACATATATAAAATCATCCTTTAATGTGAGAATCAAATTTTGTTGGTAGATTTAATCCATTTTTGACGAACATAAAAGAACTAGATGGAATCAGATAAATGAAACATCCTACCAAGATTTTTCATTGATTGGTAAAGAAGATATATCATATTTTATTGGCATTGACGAGATCCACATACATTGATGAAACATGGATCCTTGATCTCAACATGATCCAATCTGGTCTGAAATCCTTATCCTAAAAGGATATCCATCAATAGTCCTCTAGATCTATTGGGTTATGTGGCCAGCCATGAGATATCATCATAACCATAAGTTTATATAGGGAAAACGGTTAACATACCATAATATTTAAATGAATGAATACATTTATTTATTTGTTTTATTTTCACCAATGATTTTTTTAACCCAAGGCCTGATGTTGTCGAAGATTATGTTACACCTAGGGGAAATCCCATGATCTAAACACAATAGTGGATTCTTATTTCTGAGTGGATAATCTATTAAATATCTTTCTACTTTTTAAAAAAACATAAATTATTATGATATTAATTTTTTTAATATTTTTTAAATTATAATTCTATGCCAATCGGGCCTTGGAATCTCACACAGTGTCAACACCTAGATATAAAAATAATCAATATAATATTTTAAATAATTGGAATGGGAAATCAGTGTTATAATATATTTGATTAAAATAAAATACACATTATGAAAAATAGGGTGGTGAATCTCATAAGAGATTTAAATAATAAATTTTTTATTTGGTAATGGGATTCTTCCAATGAGAATGTTATATAGTATGTGTTAGGAAACAATGTGTAATAAATAGCCTTAGAGGGGGAGGGGGTAAATTAGGGTATGTATATTTCTTACCAAATTCATACTTCCCCATATGATAGTTAAAAAATTAATATAAGGGGAATTTATTTTTCTCTTTATCATATATACTATTCATATCCTATACATCATTATCTGATGATGATACACATAAATTAAATCCAGTAATAAAAAATCTAGATACACATAGTTTTTATTTGGTTCACTATCACTAGGTTATATATAAAGAGAATATAAATGTAATATTACAATGTACTAAATCCATAGAAGTTCAATATAATTACAATGATTGGAGTGGAATCATTGTCCTTCATTGTTTACAAACAATCACAATTTGAAAGCTCACTGCTCTCTCAACTAATTTGTGATCACCTATTCATTATATGATTCTTCAATTTTTCTGAAACACCTTATAATAGTTTTATACATTATTTTTCCATGAACCATTATTCACACATGATTGATTAAATACACATCATCTAATAGAAATTTCATTGTATAGATACATTTTATGGAGTTGTTTTTCTATCATGAACTGATTTAAACCCTTCAAGAAAAAAATGAACATCATAAGATGAGATCTTCATGAGAACCTTTTTCTATTTTGAATATAGTACCCTACAATGAAATTTTTTAATCTAATATTTCTATGCGTACTTCATCCTTGGAAGACCACCTCCTTCATAAACCACATCCTTCGCTAAATACCTCTTTCATGTACCAATATCATACTTATATTAATTCTTCCATAAATAATGATCATTATTCAATTTAACACTATTTTTCAAACACCTATTTAGGATCCCATTATATTATAAAATGAATCCATAAATACTACTAATAAAAATCACCCAAAAATCCTTTGTATATTGGAAATCACCCAGCACTGCACATACATTGTGGTTCACATACCACTTTATTCTATTGTGTTAACCACTTTTATTAACATACATAAAACCCATTTTCACTATCCCATAATTGGCCACCATCACAAGAAAATATTAAACCCAAGTGATGTAAATTAATAAAACACCTTCAAATAAATTATTACTTGAGGTATTTTCCTGTAATTATGAAAAAACACACCAACTACATTTAGAATAAATAGTTCATTATCCCAAATAGCTCATTGTTATTAAATGATTTTATAATTTTACTTAGACATGATTCAAATTAAAAAAAATTGGAGTGTTTTTACTTAAAATAATAATTATTACCAATATGTATATGAAATATGATATAATATTGTCTCAAGACTTATACAGTTAGCATATTAATAAACCACTTCCTTGCATACTGTTTAGTGGAAATATGTTGTATGTTACACATTACTGTATATGATGATTGTTACATAGAAAACCCAATTTTTATATGTGTTAGAGACTCTAATGATTTTTTACGTTATTTAAGTAACATATCAAAATAATAAAATATTAAATTAATAAATTTTAAATTATTGAAGACACATGACTACCACATCTTGATACATGAGTTACTACTAATAATAAATCATAACATGTTGATTGACAAAATTTGGGTCACTATAATTCATTTCTGTAATTTTTATAGAGAATAAATTATAAATAACTGTCCAAATATTATTTGAATAAAATGTATGAAGTGGAACAAACAATTATTTATAAAATTTGAAAATGTATAAACGTCATCAATCATTACATGCATTTTAGATATTATAAGGAAACATCCATTAAAATTTATTTTTCAATGCCTAGTTTATTTTCATTGAATATATACCAGTAATAGAGTTGTAAAAACATGAATCATTATGCTAAAAATAGAATTATATGGAATGATCCATTGAAAATGGTTAATTTGCCTATGTATCAAAGGAATTTTATGTACATATTTAATAATATTTATATAGAGTATAAAATACCATTATTAAATAAAGACGAGAATTATGATATCATTGATACTTCATATTAATCACCTTCACAACCTATGAGTGGTGTTCTGGGTTTATGTACATTGACAATCGTGAGAACTGAGGAGTGGGAGATGACACATTATACTGTTCTATTTAATTTTGATGTCATTGATGAATACATCAAGTAAGTAAGATGAATTACTATTTTTACTTTAAATTAATTATGTGATAAATTTCAATTACTTATGTATTATACTACAATGTTATAGGAATATAAGGTAATTAAAATCATTATTTCCCTTATAAAAGGTGAAATAATTTATATAGATAGACGAATATTGCATATTTCAAATCAGAAAAATGAATATAAATTTTTTATTTTTTTTGATAGTCAATTGGTGTCCCATGATAATGTAACATTCATATATGTATGATCAGTATTTTTTAAATACTACAACATCTCGTGAGATAGAATCACTATTATTAAGTCCTAAAATGATTGTTTGTGAGTGTAAATCAATTTCTATCATTGAATTAAATTTCATTGTTAATATTCCTTAAATTGGCATGAAATATTAAAATAATGGTATTATGTTAATTACTAAACTAGTTTTTATGTTATCGATCAATAGGAAACCTTTTTTAAATGATTTATCATATTATATTTTTGTACAGAAAATAATAATACAAGATTAATTCTGAAAATGTTAAGATATTATATTGAAAAATATGTTGTTTGATATGATGAATTTATATGGAATTTAGGTCCACAAATATTTTTTTATAGAGAAATAAAATTAATATTATCATAAAAATTATGATCTTTATATATTGGTACCTCAAAAAATACAAGTACTATATCTAAAAAGATATATTTTAACCTTTTCAATCTATTATTATTATAATGGTAGCTTGAAATATTTTAATGAATGTACCTATGACATTTCTCGGTATTATCATCATAAAAATGACCAACCTAGTCATGTATATGAAGATAAAAACATTTATTTTATTATATAATATTATAAACCTGATGTATTTTTATAAAATTAATATCATTTTTAGTAATTTAACTTTCCTTTAATAGTTTATTTGATATTTATTCACTATAAGTTTATTTATATTGGACATTGATTTACCTTATATTGAGTTATAAAAATGCTTAATTTTCTCTAAGTACATGTTAGAGACCAACTAGTGATTTTAACGTATTGTGGGAAAAAATATATTATGGTCTATTTATATTTAATTTAAAGTTTTAATTTTTCATTTAATCATTGTTTAATATTTTAGTATTTTCCATTTCTTATTCACCTGTTCATTTTTCACCCAGTTTTATATTGTTATGATTTTTTTCAAACATGTGATATATATATATATATGTATGGATAATTTGGATGATTTTTATTGGGATTTTGACTTTTAAATTTGGTTATCTAATATTTCATGATATTTCTATATGTTTGTATATAAATAAATATATCTAATGTTGAATTGGAATGAGTCTCAACGTGGTCTTAAAATTGATGATGTCTAATTTGAGAATGGATTTACAATTTAATTCCTACATTTAGTAATTTGAAATTTTTTTTAATTATAAGTGATTAAGATGACACATTATTATCCATAGAAAAATATCATTTCCCTTGTTAAATTTAATGGTCCTGACTATCATAGATTGTTACATTCATTTTTTTGGGAGTCAGAGTTTCTAGAGGAAGGTTGGAGAAAGGGAGGCGTAGTTATAGATGATATTTTAGTTTGAGGGAGTGTTTAGTAGTGTCTCCCTGGATATTGCAACATGTAGAACTATATTTGGGTTATATTAGTTTCTAGTATGTATTTTGTTGAAGGGATGAATCATAACATTTATTTTTGTTTTGCAACTAGTGGATGTGTCATAACTCTAAACAAAATGTCAGGAGATTTAGGAAGAGAACTATTTTGGTTGGATGTCTCTATATAGTGTGAATGGTTTTGTTCACAACATGATGTTTTTTGAAGGTAATTTCAATAAATAGTGAAACCATTTGTCTCTAAATGGAATCTTTTATATGTACTAAAAATCATATAATAATTATTTGATGTTTTCTAGTCAACGTGGGATAATATTTTTTGTTGAATGATGCTCTTGAATCCTATTTTTGGGATCATTATTTTAGTGTTTCATCATGTTCTTGTCATCTTATTATAGAATGTCCTGGCATCAGTGGATCATATAGATGAAATTAATATGTATTTCATGGCCTGAAAAATCCACGATGTGAGAAAATTAATATATATTACCATGGTGTCAATGAGGGAATGTATTGTAAATTGTGCGATGGATTTCATAGATTTATTAGATATTTCCCCTTCATGGTGTGACCATGAAATTTTATTCAATGACCCCTTATGATTCAATTTTTGTAATTTATTTATACCCCATTATAAATTAATCATTTTTTAACATTTCACCTCTATCCCCAATGGATCAGATAGGAATATCACAATATTGTGGATCCCTTTAGAGGGGATATTTATTCCCTGATTTTATGATTAATAATCAACCATAGGAAAGTTTCTATTCAAATATAATAGGTTCTATCCCTATATTTCTTCTTATAGGGGTTGTCAAAGATGTTAATTTGGTATATTATATTCCATGGGTCCTCAATTGATACAGGTTGTTGTGACCATTGTTGTTGATGGTTTCATTAAAATTTTCTACATGTAAACATACCTCCTTCCATATAAATATAAAATAGTCATAATATGAAATTTTTAAGGTAAGTTATTTTAGATATCTCCCCTATATTTATGTATAATATTGAAATTATGATGTTTTTTTTATCTGTATAGATAATAAAAATTTATCTAATGAAGAAAATAAATTGTATAAAGAAAATTGAATGGAATGGGATGAATTATATGTTTTTTATAAAATTATATGTTATTTATTATGAATTATGGGGATTTTCATTTGAGGTGGGTGATTTGAGATGTATATCTTTTATTTATGAGTAATTTTTTATTATATTTCATATGTTTTCATTATGTATATGTTAATGAATATCATAATTATAATAATAAATGGGATATAATACATTTAATGAAATGGGGTGAATTAAATTTGATATATATTATTTTATGATCTTACTTATGAATTATGGTTGTTTTTTGTTATAGTTATGTGAATATTATATGATGTTGTGGAACATTTTGGAAGAATTTCATAAAAATTAAACAACAAATAAACGATCTTGTTTTTTTTATAAAATTTAATGATTCTCATATCAGAGATGTGATATAAATATGGAGGATTATTCTTAAAAGGTTTAATTTTGGAAGGTTTATGTTTCAAATTTTAGTTATTTTTTGTTACTGGTCTACTATTTGTGTTACTGTGATTATCATAGAATTGGTAATAATTTTGGTTGGATAGTTTTCCATGGATAGAATGGGAATATATAAACGTTGATGTGGTGATTGTGGATGATTTATGACATGGTTGAAAATGGTAAAATTTATGGTTTTTTAAAAAAATGGTATGTTTTTTACTGTTATATTAGCTATTAGAGTTGAAAACATAGAGGTTAATGTGGTATCTTATTAGTTTTCCTGGGGTTTCATGATATATTCTTGATGGTAAAAAATATGGGTGAAAATAATAAATTTGGTAATTAGCAATTGGGATATTAATTAACTATAAATATTAGAGACAATTGGTAATTGATAAAACAAATGTGGTTGGTGGATAATGAATGTCTTTCCATTAAAAATAAAAATTAATTTAAAATGTATATAACACGACTGGTAAAAATATATGTTTGGAAATATTAATTAAAGATAAACATGAAATTTGGGAATGTTTTTTTGGTAATTTTTAAAGAAATGTGGGGATAATTTTCATTTTAAATGTGGAAGTGGTTGTTTTTTATGAATGTTGAGAGTGTGTAGATTGTTATAGGCCATAATGTTGTAATTTTTGTATAGACCCTTGTATTGGGAATTGTGTGGCAATGATATATATATATATTATATTAACTTATGATTTCTTATACACCCCACACATGTTAACGAACCTTACAAATTACCAATTGTTCTAGTTTGTCTCTGTTTTCCCCAAAAAATTCAAGTTGGAATGGGAAAATATTGTCGACACCTCCATTTCCATTATTTTCCCAACTAGGTGAAGTTTGGGTTCTTGAGGATCATAGTAAGTATAGTCATAATGGTTATTATGGATTATTGTTATCATATAGGATGTTCCTATTGACTTTTTTATGTGGTTATAATGATCATATAATGTAGGATTTTTCAACATAATTGATGTCTTCCATACATACGATACCATTCTGTGACGAGGTTCTGATATGTATTTGAATTATTGAATGTGGTGATGATGTTGTTGTAGAGAAGAGATGCATTTTTTGTGTCATATATGTGATGATGATCATTATATGGTGGTGGAATTTTTTATATGGTTGTGATATAGGATCTATTGTGTGATTTCATGTCTTTATAATAGATAAAATATAATGAAGAACATCAATGGGGTATGAGATAGTAAAACAAGTGGGGATGTGGTTATAAGGTACTGATTTCTTGTATTATATTGATATTATGGTATTATACTTGGATGTGATATTCGGAGAGTAATCCTTAGTACGGATGTGTGATAGTTGACTCGATATAGGTTCATTTGGGTTCAACAATTTTTTCATCGTGACATTATTATGTTTTCCAGAATTTCATGAGTGGACATGATGTGGTTCCTACTATGAATAAAAATATGATAACCCATAAATATATCAATTTAATTTTTCTAGTTATTAGGAGGGATTTAATGATCATTGGTATACTAATTTCTTAAGTATTTTTTTGAATCACTCCCATATGTGTTTTATAATGATATTATATGTTGTTGTATTTATATTTGTATGGAAGTATATGTATTTTGATATATTTTTTTAATTCATTGTCGGAATTCATTAAATAATCCTAAGATTTATAAAAGTAGTATATTTAATTTATATGTTTTATAAATTATGTGCTAGTCTCCATGATGTAAACTATTTGAGATGGACTTCTAGGGTCTTTCTTGTCTACACTATTTTCTCAATAGGGGTTCCCAGCTGGAGATGGTCGTGAAGAATTCATATCATAGTTGTAGCTGATAGTTATGAAGTTTGTAATAAGTCACCTAGGAGGATTTTATTGTATTGGAATTGAGACCGTATTAGTCAAAAAACGTGTGCTATATAGTGTGGGAGACTCGATAAGAAATAGATGATTAGGACCGTCTATGGTCAAACATAAGGACATCAAAATCATTAAAAAATCGAGGGGAGGTAATTCTAATAATTGATTAGAGAACAATTAATGGTTCAAAAATTATGATTATTTGTTTCTATGTTTGAATCAGGGTTATTTTTGGGAAATTAAAATATATCCAATTACAGATTTTTAATGAATTTCATGACATTGGCCATAAATATTCCACATTATGTTTATATAGATAGCCCCAAATCATCATCTATATGTGGCTTGGGTTAGTGAGGTGTAGAAAGATTTCCCTATTGACTGTTATTGTGTCGAATATGTTAAAGGGGATGAGTATTTGAGAACATTGTTTTTTGAATTTCCATATTAAGGATTAAATATTTGTAAGGGTAGTGTATAAGATTTCACGATGTCATGTGGGTTGGAGGATATAGTGATAACCTTCAGTTCAATCTATGTAAAGATAAAGTATATAGTTTTTTAGATTATTTGTTTAATGAGAGGGGTTATTAGTTAGTGGTGAATCATTTACCAGAAATAATTAATGTATTAATATGTCTTGTAGGATGTTTTTTTGGGAAAGTTACATTAATTATTCATTTATTTTATAAGGAAGGTAATAATTATTTTGGAGTTTCTTACTCTCAATGATGGGATCTCGAGCATGTGAGAGCTTATAATTCGATGTAAAAACATTTTTCATTTTACCTCGATATTTTTGAAGATGTGGAAACTGGAGGTTGACGTTTAAATAGGAAACAAAATCAAAATATTTGATATACGGTTACCCTATATAAATTTCCTACATATCTAGATGGGTATAATAATGAATAAATATTCATATGATTCATAAATAGTTTTTATCATCTAGAGAATGGAGTTATCCATGATCTATAAAGTGTCTAGATATTATTGGTGATATATATTTTAGAGGGTGTAAATATTTTGATAGGTAGGAATCTATCCACAACATTTTTCTTTCCAATTCATAGGGGTTGTATGATATCATTCATCTATCATGAGCTTTGTTCCTATATTCATTCTTTGTGAGGGAATTTTTTATTGATTATTTCAGTTCCCAACTGTTATCAAATGCTACAGTATGGTTGCTGTATTTTTTTAATACTTAGTAGTTATTTCCATAATGTTCTTATGTTAGGGTCCAGATTTTAATGAGCCCTCCCATTATCATTATAACATGTATCCTTAGTGGATCTGAGGTTGGGTGATTTTCTGAATATTTAAAATATTTTTTATAATGGGGGTTAAATTAATTTAAAATGTTTTTAAACTGTTATAAATTTCTAAAATGAGTTCAAATTCAGATATTATTGAATATTTTATAATATATTTAATTAAAATAAATTATCTTACATATATATCATGGATGAGTTTTTTTTGATATTTTAAATTTTAATGAAAATAGTTACCTTGACAAAGGTCCTTACTTCTGTATATGGGTAAGTCATGAATTTCGATAGTTGTAACGGTAATGTAATAATTCATGTACCTAAATTAGGGAAAACTAATTTACCACACCCAGTGAGAACTGTTCATGTTAGGGACATTTGGATCTCAATGTAAATAATGGTTGAAAGATTTACTGTTTTACAATGAATGCATGTCTTGTGTAGGTAGGCATGAATAACATATGGTAACATAATTTCCAATAGTGTTGTACTAATGTTACATGAGGGTAACCTTGATATTAGACCATTGTGTTAAGATAAACGATGTTAAATTTATGTAATGTTGGTCTGTGGCATGAGAGAAATTCTTTGTTTATGTTTTTGTTTTCTTTCCCCATCCGTCATTTTATAACCTAAATGTACTATATTAAATGATTTTAAAAACCATAAATCACGGGAATGTATTATTTTAATCATTTAAATTTTCATTCCTTTTTATTTGAAATTACAAAATTCTTCATAATATGTTGTTGATTGAAACAATATTAATTCTTTTTTTTGAAAAAATTAATTCCATGTTACAAAATTCCAAATTCAATATCTCTTTCAATTATAATTTTAATTAATTAAAACCCCACTCTAAATTATCCTTCATTTTTATATTTCCAAACACACTAAATGTGTTATCTTATGTTATTAAAATATTCATCAAATTTAGAAGAATATATCATTACGTTTCAAGTCCTTCTAAATTAGAGATTTCTTTCATCCTTCCTCAATCCAATTGGGTGTGGAGAGTCACACTATAAAAGAACTACTAGGTAGGGATCTATGGAATTTCTATCTTTTTTATTTATGTGAAAATTATAGGTTTATAGTGATTTATTATTCTTATATTGTAAATTATATTCAAAATTAATATAATATACTGATTTGGAATATGAAAAACTAAAATAAACCAAACAATTAAAATTTATATCACATTCTATAATATTATCAAAGTTATTCAATAAATGAGACAATTATAATAGGGTAAAAATGTGTTGTTCATTCAAGAGTGTGAAATAAATATTTCTAGTTTCTATATTTTTGTAGAATATCATTTCATGATGAAATATAATTATTTCACTACTAAGTAATTTTATTCCATAAATAAATTATTATTCAGACTTTTAAAATAACTAAATCATGTTGTAATTTTATTAAATAAAAAAAGTTGGAATTTTTTCGGGCATATTACTCTCTTCATAAGAACATTATTTCTCATGGTGGACATTTTCAATCCATGGTATATGCACCTTGTAATTGGGATAAATTATTTTTTAAAAATTCATAGTGTATTGATAATCTTAAAATCACATGATATGTTAATATTAACAATTTTTAGACTATATATAAGATATAATGTTATTATCCCATTATGATAATTAGTGTAGTTAATTATTTGAAAATAGAAAATTCATTCTTTGTTATAATCTGATGATCTAGAAATTAAAATATTAAATTCTAATTTTATTAGAATGAAATAATATAAATTTTATAATGAATAAGTCATTATCTTTTAATAGATAATTTATATTTTTATGTTATGAAAATGTGGAATTTAAAAATAGTTGTTTTTTTATCAAATATCGATTTCTTTATTGCATTGAACGAGTCATAAAATTCTAGAATTATTGCATTATTCTAGAGATATAATGTTATATTGCTTGTTGTAAATTTTATACCTTATTTTACTTATCATTACAAATTGTAATTATAATTTATACTTCATGTAAGTACATTGATAACATGATTATATTAATTTGATATTTTTAACGATCATTTAGTAATAATAAATTGTTTTTCTAATGTGTAATTGTTATTATTCTTTTGTTAAATAATATTACAGCATGTGTAGAATTATAATTATTTCCATTATTTTATCATATGATTGAATTTAAATAAATTATGGAATCTATAAGAAGTATTGTATGTGAAAGTATAAATATTTCAAGATAAAATATTTGGGAGGTGTGATCTTATATGTTTTCATTGTATATTTTTAAGGGCTCTTGATATTGAATAGATAGTTTGGTATATACTATTATAATTATTATGAAATGTATATATGGATTGAAATTGAATAAAAAATCAAATATAAAAATAATTTTCCTATATTAAAAGTGGAATGTATAAATATTTATTGTCAATATTATTAATATGTGAAAGGTAATATTAATATGGAATTCAATATTAAATGAATAATATTTATCTTTCGAAATTTGTATGGATAGTTTTACTATTATTTGTTAATTTTTTATTAGTTATTTAAATACTATAATGAAATATTAATGAATTAAAAAATAACTTATTTTGGACTAATCCTCATCATTATTTTATAATGTCTATAATTCTTTGTTTGATTCATCCTTAGTCTCCCTTGAAATTCAATGATGAATATTGTCTACTTCCTTTAGTGTTTGTTTACTTTTGGATGATAGATTGAAGAAATTATATGTACTTTTATTGTTTGTTGATTATGGGTAGAGATACATGATGATACAATGATGATGATGATAATGATAACAATAACATTGATATTAATTATTTAGGATATATTTCCTAAGTTTTTTTAGCAGATTGATGTGATCAATACTGGGAATATAGTAATATATGTCTGCAGTTGTGATAGGGAGGACACAAAAGAGGAATATATGGATATGTTAAAGAGAATGGATTTAATAATTACAATTTCTTAATTAAATATAACTACATTATTATGCTTTCTTTATTTCATTGTAATTTTAGTCACCTCAATTGATCCATATTATTATTTATTTAAATGATTCTAGAATACCAGACTACATTATGAGTTAAAGTATTTATATATTTATTTCATTGGATATGTGTTGAATTTATCTAGGAGATTGATGATGAGATTAGAATTTTAATTATTAAATCCAACATGATGGAATAAATTTGGGGATGTGTCATCGTACATAGTCTTATCCCTAAGACATTTGATAGAGTTTTCTAACCACAATAACAAAAATAACTAATCTTGTCCTCTTATACCAACTATAACTACTATAATCTTTATTACAATTTTATAAATGATATATTACATAGGATTAAATTTATTACAACCTGAAATATTAATATGTCTAGTTTATTTGTTAATTATGTACATATCATAGATATTTAAAAGAGAAAAACGACATCTTTATGGAAAACATTTTTAATTGGATCTCACTTAAAACTACATGGGATAACATGGTGACATATATATTAATATCTTAAGCTATAAATCAAATTAAGGGAAGAAACATGGAATAATGTGATACATTTCATATAATAGGAATATTAATTTTTATTAAATGGTTTTATAATCATAAACATGAATAAAAAAGCATGATATTTCATGAAAATCATAACATCGGAAATGTGGCAAAAACATAAAACACTTCATCATTAACATTGGTCAAGGATAAAATCCAAGACATCCTGATGGAAAATGTCTCATAACATAATAAGGTTCACTCCCTTTCCCAACATGATATCTCATAAGACTAAGCATTACTCAATTCATTGGTCCTTTATACAATTATATGGTGCACCTATCACACTAATTTTCATCATCTTGTTTATGTGGGTCACAAATAGTAAACAACATCGAATAATTTTTCATAACATTTTATTCCATGATCAAGGAGTGTGGAATACATACATGTAAGAACCTATGAAAATATTTCTAGGTGCAGAAAGGAGAACATGCTTGTTGGGAATTGGTTATGGGTATTCACTATACTTTTTTTGTCTTGTAATCATGCAGTGAAATTTCGACCGAATAACAAGGGAGCATAAAAATTCAGTGGATGGATTAATAATAGAGAAAGAAGAATATCATAATTTATAAATCATATGGGTAGTATATAAAATGTTAAAAACATTCTCCAAAATTCGTAATTTAAAATAAAATGGCCTAAAATTATGAATATTCTTGAATATAGGGGAGAGAGGGAAGATCCATTAAAGGAGTGTGTGACTCGAAATGCTGGAGAAGCACTTCTTCAGAACTTGAGGGTGCCTTGGGAGGAATATAGAGTTATTAAAGAAGTATAAGGATATTATTTAATGATTTTTAGATAACATAAATGGGATCGTGGGTTGGTTTATATATGATAAGTGTGGGTAATTATATATCATTTCTTGAACATTAGTTTTGGACTATATATAATCAAATTACAAAAACAAAAAACCTTACCCTAGGTTTTTCCAATGGATTATTCCAAATTTTTGCGGCTTTCATTATTTAATATGTCCCAGGGACAAAATGTATAAACCAATATGCTTTCTTATGTATAGGGGAGTCATACACTTCAACAAAGTATTTTAACTCATTAAAAAATATTATTAGATTTGGAGGAATCATAATAAAATTAAAAAATTAATAAAATAAAATTAAAATGTATTTCTTTTAAAAGAAAAAAATATACTTTTTGTATTGTATTCCTTTTATATTATTTATTAAAAAACATTTCGATCATTATGATGTAATAATGAACACCATTTATTTATACATTACTTAATTTTTATCTAAAACTTTTACTCTAAGAGAATAATATTAAATTCACCATTGGATAATTAGTACATTTTGATTCCAAAAATAATATTCATTTTTTCAAATTATTTGTCTAAATATGTTGAAATTTCACTTTTAAAAGAATAATCATAATTTATAGATATATTGTGCATTTTTTTTTGACAACAATAGCTTTGAACCCTTATAATATTTACATTTTATTCCCTAGAAATTATAAGACCCTTTATATTTAACAAGAAATATTTAACAATAATATATTATTAAATTATTATTCATTTCTAGAATTCATTAAATAAATAAAATAAATTCCTCAATTAAATTGAATGACTATCCAAAAATACAATTTTAATATTTAATAGGAAACATTTATATTGTAATAATAATAGGATGAAAATGTATTAATTATTCTATGAAAAATATTATATAAACACATATTTCTATGGTCATTATACATATAACTTTAATAGAGGAAAAAAATTCAATTAGATTAAGGGGTGAAACTATGAGACATTCATTGGGTGGTTTGACATAAATAGTTTGGGCCATGATATTTATGATCTTGAAATTATCCAATAAAATGTTTCTCTCATGTTCAAATTGATGGACCTCATATTGAACTTGGTAAAAGGAAAAGGCTAAAGTTCTTATCTCCCTTAGATTCTAGTATAAATGGAATTCATAGGGTATCATACTTCTAGTTGATGTCATCACATCTTTTGTCAATGTCAATTGGATTGGATAAAACATTATATTTTTACTAATAATGATATCACTATTCAAAAGATATATTAATAGTGGTTATGATGTAAAATATTATTTTTAAATATGATTGTATATAATAAAACCAAGTATGTTAATGTTTTTTATAAAACCATAATACATTATTGTAAACTTAATTAAATTAAAATTGGAATTCTATTTATAATTGTTCAAGACATTGCAGGATAACCCACTGAAGATCTTAATGAAGAACCTATATATTGATGTCTCTCCATTTAATGAGATCAAAGGGAGAGATGGGGTGAGGGTTCTTGGATGCAAGGTATGTGGTGGCCTCTATGGTCGAAGCATAATATTATCAAATTTTAACATTGCTACCTCCCCTTCCACCACCATATTAGTGGTGGTTCGTCGATCTTTTTTTGCAGGTTGATTTATGTATTGTGCATGAATTCAACCATAAGTGAAATTATTAACAAATATTTTACAAATGTTCCAAATTTGGTCCATTGATTAGAAGGTGATATAAGGTTATGTGTTGATGACATGTCACACCAGATATGCCCATTTTCCATTATTTTCCCCAAATTTTAGGTGAACAGTGTCATGATGGGATGATAATTTTATTTAGTGACACATGATATCATTGTATTGATCCACTAATTCCCACATATGGTATTGTCCAATGTTACTGACCCGGTAATGGTTGGAGGAGAAGAGATTCTTGTCATATTTACAATTTTTTTTATTCTCTCAATCTTGGTCAAACATTAGGTGTGATGAAGTAGATTTTTCATCCATACCTATACAAAAGTGGGTTCATTACATGGATTGGATATACCTCTCCTACGATGAATGGTTGGTTTCTACTCAATCCTGATTTATAATGGTGGGAAACCTCTACCAAATTGGTTGGTGATGTTGGATACTTGATCGAAATGTGATGATGTGATGTCATTTCCACTTTCTATTTATTACTACACGGAATTCATCTCAAAGAATCAGTCTCCAATAAAATTTTATTCTGGTTCTTGAAGGTCATTCCTAGTTCTATATTGTGGTGGATACGACTAAATTAAACTACTTCTATAATGATAGAGTAGCTACATGTGATCATAGATGATGGTGTAATTGGACACATCTGAAATTTAGTGGACTTTTATTGTGTTAGGATCCTATAAAGACATCTACCTTTGAAGTTGATGGAATCTCGTGGATGAGGAATCTTATAAGTGGATACAACATAATCCCATGTCTGGAATTGGGATAATTGTTGCTGGGGGTGAGTCATCCATGGCTTTTTATATCATGTATCTCATTCTCAACCCACGAGGTACACATTTTGATATATATAGTGGGATCATATGATTGGGGTCTTCTGGAGATATGGAAATAGGTTTAACATCATGTGGGGAAATTTTTGTCATAGGTTCAAATATAATTGCGACTATTTGGACACAATTTTAAGGTATTTTCGGAATATATAGTAATAGGATTATTGTGTAGTGGGGATAGTTTAGTCATGGTTTTATCATCATGTGTGAATAGTGACATCCCAGGTTTAATGTCTTGTTGGTACAGGTTGGTCTGGTTGAGTGTGCCCAAGAGGGATGTGATCACACTTTGAAGTTGAGATCTTTCAGGGTATGCAATAAATATTTAATATTGGGATTGAAGTTATCTTTAAGGTGGCATCATACGTACCCTATTTAGAGAAGAACATTAAAATCCATGTAGTTTGATTGTATTATAAAGTTTTATGATTGTACCAGTCTGATCATTTTAATGTTATGCAGTAAGAATTTTCATTTCATAAAAGGAGGGACATTACAGGATAGTGGAGAAATTATTCATATGGGCTTCCCATGTAGTGGGGTTTTATATCATGGCAATCATACATAGATAATCCTATGCTTGTAGAATATGGTAGGTATACAGTTTAATTCCACTCGTTAAGGACATTTTCAAGCATCTTAAATTCATATGACTAAGGAATTTGGCAATGTAGTTTAATGTCTAATATCTCTTACATGGTGGGGGCCTACTCCCAAGGAGGACATATCCCATTATTATAGAATATTATAATATTATCACTTCACATAGGTAAATTTGAGTGGTTCCCCAAGATGATTTTACCATCCGGTATTACATCTCTACAACACAAGTGACTTTGGATGGGACAAAGAGTAAACACTACCATATTGAGGTTCCACATGGGGATGCTGACATTATGGTTTGTATGATTAGGTGGAATAAAGGAATTCAAAATTTCTAGATCATGCATGGATAAAAGGGTATGAACATGAGGGTTGATGATACTAGTTACGTGGGTGATTAAGTCATCCTTAAACCAGATTAAAGTTGTAGTGTGGTGAATGTGCACTCGACATGTCTGTAACTATTCCTGGAAAAGGATGTATCAGATATTGAATTCAGAGGTTATCACAAGAAACATTGTATTTGACTTCATAAGGGTTATTGTAAAATCTATGGGCTCCAGAAAAATGATAGGGCATGGATGCTGGGAGAATAGGTGGACGACATAAGGGGTATTTTCTAGATGATATATAAAATATAATACAAGGTAATGTAAAGGATTTGTGAGGTATGTCACACAAGTATCTACCTCTAGTAATGCATTGGGATGATTGAGTTCCACAATATGATGAAATAGGGGTTTGTATGAATGAGGTCTCAAAAATTCAACATCTAGAGGTCCATCCCTGGAAATGAGGTGTGATGTTGTATATATAGTCAAGGGATCTCAAATTTTGTTGTCATGAAAATACCTAGTGTCACAAAAATTTCAGGAATGTTTTCATGAAATGATGGTACATTATTTTCATTCCTATTCCAGTGGAAGATGGTCTTGTAAGGCCGATATTTGAGGTCCCTTTGTCACATAGATCTCTGGATGTTGTGAAACTATTAGGAGGGTTGTGAAAAAAAATTTCCCTTTATGTATGGAAGAAATTTATGGATAATTTATAAGAAGATGTGTTTGATTTCACCTTGTTCATGCAATGAATAAACATTGTGTGCAAATGATTTTTTGGGTTTTGGGTGGTCCCTCCAGTCAATTTGTTCCCCATGTTTGAGAAAACATCATCTTTTGGAACACAATGCTCTTGTTCTGTGACGATAATTATTTTATGATATTCCTTATAGATAATTCATGTTTCAGGTTTCTAGTATATGATCCTTACTCACTTCTATGAAAATTATTCGATCACCTTTCCTAAAATGATAAATAATTATTGGTATTTGTGAATTATTTGTGTGGAATATATAAAATAGGTAACAATTCATATTTAAGATGTGATAAATATATATGATGGACTATTTAGAAAACTTGTATTCTATAAACGTATTATGGAAAAAATTGAATCTTATTTAATTATGGAATACTAATTGTGATTATGTTATTTTTATGGAATTTGTAATAGATTGTAGATGCTGGATTTCTAGGGTTTTCAAGGGGATGAATTAAATTTTATTTGATATTGGTTGATAGTATATTTTATTGTTTTAAATGGTTTCACGAGTGGTTGGGCAGAAAAATAAAATATTTTATGGTTGTTGTGGTGGTTTTGGGAATTGAATATATAGATGTTGATGTAGTTGATTGTTATATTTCTTCAAATTATACTATTTTTACTTGGTGACACGGAATATGGGTGGTAATTATGAAATTACTAATTATTAATAACCTATTAATAAACAATAAATGATTACATTGAATTTGTAATGGGTATGATGACTATGTACTAGGTCTAATTATGGTTTAAAATTAAATATTCAAATTAATTACATCATTATTTTGGTATTTTAAAAATAAGTATTTCAAAATGGAAATCAATGATGAAAATAAGAAATTTGAATATTTTTTCTATTTTTTGTGAATGGTGATGATAATTTAATTTATTTCCAATGGAGATGGTTTCTCGTGAATGATAGTGAAGGTGTTGTAATCAATATGGGTATTAGAAGTGTTGTTTAATTGTAAAATCATAGATTGTGAATTATGATTCTATGATATATATATATATATTATAATTATATTTTATTTCTTATTCATTCCTCCCATGTTAGATATTCATACCACAATTTTTTTTTGGATTTTGGTGTTTTATCTGTATCTCTTGCCTTCTAAAGGAATAGATGTTTGAATACTCTGTTTCCCCTAATTTTCCATCAAGGTGTAGTTTGGGATGTGATAGTTCACCCTCAATATAATCATGAAATACATAGTTTCTTAATTTCAATTTTGTGAAATACTAATTGACTTTGTTATGAGACTATGATTATGTGACATTACGGGGATTGTGAATGGATGGAGGAGGCTATGAGGTTGAAATACTTCATATTCATGATACTTTGTTCTGAGGAGGTTGTAATATATGGTTTTCTTATGACATGGATATAATTATATGATTTTATGTGGTTTCTAATATGTCATGATTATGAATATATGGTTTTTATGTGTTATTTGACTTTGATATGGTATATATTTTATGATTTAAAAGCTATAAAATGGTAGGAATTCTTATACTATTACAAATGGGGTTTGAGAGTGAAAACCCATTTAGGAATTGGTTATGGGATAAATTATTTCTATATTATATTTTTATTATGTAATTATATTGGTATTAGGTTGTAATAATTTGATAAGATATTGGGTGAGTGATCCTTGGTGAGTTTGGAAGATAATAAACACAATATAACGTCATTTTAATTATATTGGTGGTTCATTGAGGTATTTTTATACTTATTACACATTTTCTGAGTGATATTGATATGATTACAATTAGTTATATATGTATTCTAACATATATATTTAAATATAACTTTTTTCCTTCCCAAAGGGATTATGTGATCATGTTGGAGACTACTGTCTTGATAATTGAAGAAATTTTTGGGGAACTATTGTATTAGTTTTATCAAGATACAATTCATTTGGAGTTTTTTTACCAGACATTACAGGAATTGGTATACATATATTTTTTATTTTTTATTGATTTTATAAGTCTATTACATTAAATTCTACATGTTTTTTTAATATTATATTCTTCCATTTATATGTTTTATAGGATAGGATCTTATCGCCAACTCCTGCCAAAGTAGAGATGGTATTTTTTAGTCACTCTAATCATCACTACATGACCATGAAGGGTTTTTATTGAGAGAAATTTAGGATAATAATATCCTACATGATTTTAAATGATTTTAATTCCCAAAAATAATCATACATTCTTATTTTAGAATAGATAACTATATCAATAAGTATTTTAAATTTATTAAAGAATAATTGTATGAGAAAAGTTTTTTTATAATAAAATTATATTATCAATATATTTTTTTGATTATTAGATATATATATATGTGAATGGTTTTTGGTATAACATGTAATTTTTGGTATATAATATATTTTTATATTTTTTCATTATTATTGTGTGATATTTTTTCTCATATATATATATATAAATTATGATAACAATGAATTATAATTTTATTTTCTTCATTTATTGATTTTCTATGTATATGTGAATTCTATTTTTTATATGTATATATATATACAGATATATATATAATATGGAACTAGAATGAGATAAAAAATACTTGTGAATGATAATTTTTTCTTATTTTTCTATTTATTTAGAAAATGTTCAGTCATGGATAAATAAAGTTCCTCAACAATAAATAATGAATGGACTTATAATTCCATTAAAACAAAAAATCATGTATTTTTTAATTTTTTTATAAATCATTTGTTAGATTGATTACTCAGAAAAACATATTTTCTCATGTTAAAATCTAGAATGTAAGACAATAAGTTACAGTTCAAAATTTATTTCAATCATTTTAATTTAATGGATATGAATTAAATATGTATTTTTCAATTAGTTAGTTTTAATATTGATATGGAATGATTTATGTTATAATAAAATTGGATTATTATTTTTTCCAAAATTGAAATTAAAATGGTTTTAAATCCATTTATGACTATTGAGATATTAATGTACTATTATGTATAATACATCATTTTTTTGTAAAAATGGTAGGGAATATGCTTCAGTAACATGGGATTTTTTTTAATGTGTATTAACTGATAATATAAATTTTTTATATATAGTATAGATTATATTTTCATATTGTTTTATTGATATAATAGATTCACTATTTATTTTTGTTTGAATTTCTTCTCGTGTCTATTTTTGTGTTCCTATTTTTTAAAAATTTATTGGTCTATAGTCGTGTCTTTAAAAAATATGATTATAGTAAATAGAGTGTAATAATTTCTCAATTAACTATAACTATAGTATAATTTAATGTCATGGCTTTTAATATAGTGATTATATCTCTCATATAGTGTCAATTTTTAAAAAATTGAACATAGTCATATAATCATAATGATTATTTAAAAGTATATGTTAAAAATACCCATACATAATATTAATTTATTTATAAATTATAATTATATTTATAATAGAAGTTATAGGTTCATCCATGTATCTTTCTAACTTATCATGACTTACATGACATAACTACTAACTTACTCCGTAATTCCATGAGTACACCTCCCATGTTATTGACCAAAAAAATCATGTTTCTCCAAAAGTACGCCATTTCTCTTATCAACATTCAGTATGGTGAATTTTCAATGAGAGGAATATTTCATGAAAGAACTCCAGTGAAACACACCTTATTCCACTTTAGAAGATTAATAAATAAAGGGAGATATTGATAAATTGATTCAATTTAACATTCATCGTCCAATGTGTAGATATTTTTATGATCATTATATACTCACTGTGTAGTGCCCCAAAAATCTGAATTAATACAGAGTTAATATATATGATGAAGGTCCCAAGAGAATAATTTTTATGGGTGATATATTGACGATGATAACTAGTTATACTATGTAGAGTAGATTTAAAGAAGAAATTGGTTAGATCATTCTCTTAAATAGGATTTACTGTCCAATTTTCCATTCCTTTTTTCATTCATGAAGACATTTGTAAATTATATTTCTTTATGAGTTGGGTGAATTGAGTGATTCTATCCATATTTGTGGTTTATGTATTACCCTACTACTCAGATTAATTAGGATTCCCTCAAAAATTATATCCTAATTCTCAAATAGATGCTTTGTTCTATGATGGTATTTATTTCAATTCATTAATTCCAACAATATTTTTATTTTTTAACATATAATATTCTATACTAGTGCACAATGTCGATTTAAATGACTATGATAAATAATTATTTTAAATTTACCACATTCCATGATCACATTATTTAATTATTTTATCTTAAATGATTATACTATAATGCTCAACGATACAATATTTTTTTCATTTATGTTGGAATTTTTTTAAATTTATTCAGGATTTCTTAGCATGTCATGATTTTCATCAAAATTAACTTATTTATTATGTAAAAAATTTCCATAACGACCCTTTTATATTTTGATTCCATTGCAGAATAGTTTTTTTCAATATTTATTTTAATTCTTTGTACATTGATTAATTCTTGTATTTTATATATATACAATTTTGAAACATATTTTTGGGATGTTAATATTTAAAAAATGAATTAGTTTTCTAATTCCATTTGTATAATTGATTATATTTTCTAATCATAGATAAATGCTTAGTTTTAATTATTTATGTTACCCATTTAAATGATTTTATATAACTTTATTGTGTATTTTCAATCATTTTAAAATCATTTTTAGTCAATAATAATATAATTCCAAATATAATTTTTTCATTATTTTACAATAATTAAAGTAGAGATAATAAATATTTTATTAATATAATTTTTGATGGTTTTGTCTAAAAAAATCAATGGCACTATTATATTTTTAACAAAATGAGTTTCTTTTTCTATGATGAGAGGGATTCTTCAATATAATTGGTATGAAATATAACATGAATTTAATTTGGACTACAAAATTTAAGAACATAATATTTAATTCACATAAATTATTTGATGTGGAATTTTTAGATGATTAATTGAATTTTTTTAAATTTCTTTAATGTTATCAAGATTACTAATCTTCTATCTACAAATACAAAACATAATGACAAAAGGAAACAAAACCCTCAAAGACCACTTTGTAATGTACCGACCTGGATCACCCCTCAACCGATGGTCGGACTGGTCACCACATGACCTCAAGCACGTCTCCCCGTAATCCAGAGGCTGGTGTTGTAAGAACCTCGTTTTTTCCATAAGAGACTTTGGAAAATTTCTTGACGATATTCCAGAGCTGCGTCTTCAGACGGCGTGCGATTCCGAGCCTCGGTGTGGCCGAAATAAAATTTTTAGTGCGTTCACATTGGGCATGCCAAATAAGCATAATAACTCCAAAACGGTAGCTCGGACGGGAAAAAAGAGGGCACCGTTGAGTCTGGAGTGTTTCGTTCACCCTAGCAGGGGTGTAACTTTTATAGGCGCGTGACTCCTGTGAAAAATGCCACCAGGGGAGTTTTCGTAATTTAGTGGCTTCAAACAGTAAATTTTATAACTTTAGAACGAAGAATCGTATTAAAATTTTTAGACCGCCGTTTTTCTTGTGAGGTGGTATTTACCCTATGAGAGGCTTAACCTTGACCCCATCAAGCATTTCAGACGTGGGTCAATTTGGGGGTTTATCTTAACAAAAACATTTTAACTAAATGGGTTTTCCTACTTAAACACCCCACCCCCTCTAATCTTCCCCCTGGTTCTCTGGCGGAAGAAGAGGTCCCATCCATGGAGAGCCCCTCGCCAACCCTCCTCCATCCTCTTCTCCAAAATGTGGTGTGCGGCTCCGGTGGATCATTGCAAAGCGTCGGGCTACGCCTAAGAGGTGGGATCATGTGTTTCATTTTAATTTTCCCACACCTATATTGAGCTCGATTGATTGCCTCAAATTGTTGTTTGATGTTCACGAAAAGCCCACATTTGCGTAGTTTATCTTCTGATCTATCCTCTGCACTTTTCAGATATGATATCCGAGTTCCGAGGTGATCACAGTCGTCTGACGACGATTCTTGAGTTTTTGGAGTGTTTACCGGTGAACCAGGGTTTTCCGGCGTGTTTCTGGCCAGTCCGGTTGATCTCCCGGCGGCGGTGTCCGAGGAAGCGGAGGAGCAAGGCTACTGGACGGTGGAGCGGCGAGGTGCGAGTGGGAGGCGGCCGGGCAGTCAACTGCGGGGGTGTGGCTGTGGACGGTGAGGCCGAGCGCGGTGGCAGGGTGCCAGCGGGGCATGATGATGTGGAAGACCGGGGTCAGCGACCCCAGCCTATGGACAATGGACCCACCCATTGCGGGACCCCATGTGGAAGGAAGACCAACCTCCGAGCTAGTCCAAATCGGCAGACCGTTGGCCGCGCAGTCGGACCGCGGGCCGCGGAGGCTAAGCCGGTTGAGCTGCGGGCCGGTCGGCTTGGGCAGGTCTAGGGGTGTGGACTGGCCGGACCGTTCCGGTCCACCACTATTTGCGTTCGATGACGTTTAAACTGGCGTAACTCCTAAATAGGGAGTCAAATTCATGTTCCATCTATGGCGATGCATTCTTTGGATCGAGAAAAACGTTTTGAGATGGTCTTGGGAATTTTGAATTCTCGAGATAGGGGCTCGGTGGTGCGAAACGTCCGTTAAGTGGTTTAGCATTTTTTTTGAGATTCTTCTTTTGGCCAGCGCGGGCAAATACAGAGTCCGTTATGAGCGCTGTCAGCGAAATTGGGACCCCAGCACTGAGGTGAAGTTTTAAAGGGTGGTTTCAGGCGTTGAAACCGGTGTTGTGTTGTGGGACCCACGAGCTGTCTTTTGAGCTGTATGCGGCGTTAAGCAACGTTTCCCTAGGATGTCAGTTCAGGGCGTGCGATCAGTCAATTATGAGTGTTTTTCCGAGGGCATTGTAATGGATAAATATTCCCGCTCTAATTCACAATTGTGGTGCGGGCCCCATGAGGTCCATTTTGGGAGTTGTTTGTGATTTACATCTTCTTCACCGGGTGTTCGATTCAGACAAAGGGATATTCAATATTATGTAGTTTTCTAAAAGAATCACTATGGTGTGATCCGTTCGTTATCCTTTGGGACCGGGATGTGGGTCCTACGAATCACCACTCGTGTGCGGTATGAAGAAATGTATCTTTTTCTCCAGATATTCATTCCAATCATGTAATTATTAAATTTGACATGTTTTACAGAGGGCATCGTAGTAGTGGGATGCGCTCGACTGTTTTAAGGACCAAGGTTCTGGACCATAGGACAACGTTACGACGTAAAGCATTGTTGGACGACATTTTCATCGGATGTTCGTTTGAGGGGAGTAAGTAGTCTATCTTGGGTATATTTCTATGAGGATTACAATGGAACGATCCTTTTGTATGTGTGGAGACTCATTCGAGATCTCATTAAACGTGGAAGCATGAAATATGTACTGGTGGTGGTTCATCCTGCGATGTTTTTAGGGAACCCTTGGTGCGTAATCACATTCACTCTCGTGTATGTAAAGATGATGTTTAATGAAATGTGGTTGGCCGTGCTAGGTCCGTGGAGGAAACAGGTTGGCGATGTTACATTTACGCCCTTCACGTTGATGTTGGGTTGTGTGTGCACAATATCCTTTAGGCATGAAATGTGGTATACTCTGGGAGTATACGGGAATGCCTGGAGGTGCATGTTTTGGATTGTACCCAAGGAAATTTGTACTTGTTTTGGATATGAGTTGGGGCCACCTGTCATGAGGGCCCCATATGCACGTTGTTTTCTGCATTACGTACCCTTTATCTCTTGGAACATAGAGGGTCCCTCTGTTAACGACAATTTAGACTAATAGGGTTGAGTGGTTTCCCCAGGTTTTGTTCTCGATGGTGTGATCGGCGGATTAGTTTGGGTTTACTTTTTTCCTTTAGTCGTGTGGGATTTTAGTGTCATGTCCCTTCGTGTTACCTGGTAGAGTTTTTAAGGATTTTGTGTGACCAATACATCACTCAGGAATGGATCCTCTACCAATGAGGTTGTTTCCAATAGGGATGGACAATGGAGTTCTGATTTTACCCTCCAGTAGGGTTGGGAAGTGGTTTGATCATCGATTCTTTGGTTTTACACTCTAGTGGGGCTGGAAAGTGGGTTGCTCATTGACTTCTTTGGGTAAACCCTCTAGTAGAGACTGGGAAGTGGGTTACCCGATGACTTGTTGGGGTTTACCCTCCCATAGAGACTGGGAAGTGGGTTACACAATGACTTATTAGGGTTTACCCTCCATTAGAGACTGGGCAGTGGGTTACCTGAAGTGCTCTTAGGGTTTACCCTCCAGCAGAGACTGTGCAGTGGGTTACCTGACAACCTCTTAGAGTTTACCCTCCAGCAGAGACTGGACAGTGGGTTACCCGACGACCTCTTAGGGTTTTCCCTCCAGTGGGGATGGGTAGTGGGTTACCCGGTGACGTCTTTCAGACTCTATCATTTCTACAAGGATAGTCTGTGGATTTTCGTCATGACTACCGGAGTGGGACCTTGGGTTGTACGGGTGCTTGATGTAATAGATTTGACTTTGAGAAGACCTCTTGACTATGTGATAGTGACAAGTTGTTGATTAACTTCCCCATAACTCTTAAGTACTAGGGGCACATTACCCACCAAGATTTATCCTTAAGATGCAACCTAAAACCGTACAGGTGAGTCAGTGCCGGCAAAAGCGGATAGTGTCAAGGTGCGGTTATTTGAGCCCCCTTGCTAGCAGTTCGGGGCAGACGTGCATGATGTTGGGGATTAATAGTGTTTACTTCTCGGACTGTTGGATACTCACATTCATGGGATGAACTATGAGATGGAGATCCCCTTGCGATATACTTTGGGTTTCTTGACAGAGCATATATATATGTTTACCTTTTTCATTGCCCACTCCTTGGGTTTTGGTTACTCTCTTTCCAGGAGAGGAAAAGACGTGCGAGGTATGACACATGATTTACATGTCTAGATTATCATGTTTGGATGAGTCTACTCTACTGCTATTTGTAGTGAAGACTTGACGAGAAGTTTATCTTCTCACCGCTTCTAGCTCCTTCTGTTTGGACGAGTTTACTTCCTTTCTCTTGTTGGGTTGATTTGTTACTATGTTGTACTCTTTACTGCACTATCGGTTGTACTCCTATACTTTTCACTATTGGATCTACTGCTCACCTATTTAGTACCTCTTTATTTCTCTCTCGAGCCTTCAGGGCATCCTAATGAGTATTTTAATACTCACCCCTACTTGGGCATTTCCCACACTTGGTGTGCCCTTGCATATGACAGACAAGTTGGTTGTGACTTCAGCTGAGCTTAGGTGTTCGAGAGCTTGGACTGCGTGTGGTGGTCGTAGTTAGGCTACAGGTGTGGGACTCTCCCAGCTGTTTACTTTTGTATACCCGTTGCTGGGTTGTGGCACCTTTCTGGTCGAATGCATGTTTTTCCCTTTTCTTTTCAATTTACCTTCAACACATTCTTTGTAGTTTTTAGAGGTCAATGCATTTTTATGGCTGTTTATAGCAGTTGGTACTTTAAATTCTCTTTTACTATTCTCTATTGCATCTAGTGTGATGCGTGTGTGTGTACAAGTACTTAGGAAAAGACCTCCTCGAGTTGTTTATCCTCAGCGCTTGTCTCCATCCCCTGGCCTATTGAGGTGAGCTTGGGGTAGTTGCGGCTCAATCCTAGGTAGGTTCGGGCTGTGACAAAGTGGTATCATAGGTGATTCATTAATTCGTACATTGTGTGGACATCCCTAAAAATGAATTGGTTGGGATCTAGGGAAATAGTGTCAACGTGTCTTGAGAGCAGCTCTCAGGCCAGGGAGTCCTGCGATGGTGCAGCTGCTGAGGTATCCATTCACCAGGACCATGATAGCCCTCTTTTCGAAACGGCATGCTGAGACACCCGTTGCGGGGAGAATTGGTTTGTTCATCACATAGGATTGAGTCTTTGAATATCCTTCTTGATTCAGCTCCCTATTGTTGTAACTATTATATACATATACACTTATCTGATTGTGGTGCTCCTTGAAAACATTCAGGATTCCTCCGCGAAGATATCCAAGTAGGATACCTGCATCAGTTTGTGAAAATGACCCTCTGAGCGATGAGGCCTCAGTCCAGGACCCATCATGCAAGTCCCTTTCTCCGGGTGGGCCGGTAGTAGCACCTCCTCCTAGTGAGCAGCATATAGCATCAGCATAGCGGACTGAGCTTGAGTGCAGGTTGAGCGTGCTCTGTGAGTTCCAGCGGCAGAGACCGCTGAGGTTCAGCAGTGAGCCAGACCCTCAGGCATCAGTGGTTTGGCTAGAGACAATGGTTCTCCTCTTCAGGCATGTGCAGACGCTGATAGATCTTATAGTGTCTTTGGCAGCCCGCCTTTTCCACGGTGCAGCTAGGTGTTGGTGGAGTATGGTGACTCTGTTAATCGATGATTGGTCACTTTTTTAGGATGCGTTTTAGCTGTTGTTTCATCAGGAGTTTACCCCTCCTTCTTACACTCCATTCAGATCTATGAGCTCTTATAGTTTCTGCAGGGAGGGATGATAATGACTGAGTACGCGACTAGGTTCGCAGACCGCGCATGTTTTTACCTGGACATGGCCCCTGAAGACAACTTCCAAGCGCGGAATATTGATAAGGGTCGCCACAAATAGATTCATGCAATCATAATACCCTTGGTCATTCCAACTTATGCTGAGGTGCTAGAGATGGCGCTGGGGACAGAGAGCTTCCTGTCACGCTTTACAGTTTGTGGTGGAGGTAACTGCGACAGAGCCGAGATGTCTGCCGCATCTAGCAGGAGTCAGTAGAAGGAACCTCAACGCAGGTGGCCTTCCCACCGCCAGTTTCAGAGATGTGGCCATGCACCACTGTGGCAGCAGAACGCAGGGCCTTAATCAAGGATACCCTTCAGTGAGTGGACTCCGGGCTGTGGTGGTACACCAAAGTGGCGCCGGAGGACACCAGGGAAGCCAAATTGTGTCGGTTCAATGATTGCAACGAGAAAGGTCACTTGGCATGGGACTACCCAACCAGACATATGAATAATATCTGTCAAGAAGCAGGTGCACCACCACGACATAGGCAATGCCGTGATCGGATTAGTGTCCTGAGAGGTGGTTCTAGAAGAGAATTGGGATGAGCTGGCAGCGGGGGAGGACGTTATGAAGTTTTCCCATCACCACCATATTGTCCATGTCAGGCTCCGTGAACTGAGATTTGGGACTGTAGACAATCCCTATCATTGGATGTCTACAATCCTGCAGAGCATGAGGTGGAAATAGGTATGCATTACGACACTTCTACTTTTTTGCAGTAGAATTGATAGGCTTTATGTATGAAGTGCTCTTTTTTTCCTTTCTCCTTGCTTGAGGTGTTCCCAGGGTGACTTGGGGCATCAGTGTAACCCTGTGTCAGAAAGGTAGTAGGTGTGGGACCTTTTTCTTTAGTCGATTGAGTCGACTCCTTCACTCTTAGAGCGTGTATGAGAGTCTTGTTCGTGGGACATCGACTGTGAAATCTTGCATGACCAAATATCTTTAGGTGTTTCACCATATGGATATTCTGAAGGTGGGAATCACCAAACTTTGTCCTAGGTCCAAATGGTGATTCGAGTCACAGTGTGTGACATAGAGGTTCGACCGGGGAGGTTTGCAACCCTTGAGGTCCCTCAGGCAGTTCGAGACCGTGCGAAGGGATGTCGGGGATTCCTATTGCTTTTCCATAACCCCAATGTCTGGAGTACGGGCACGACGTCTCCCATGTGACTCACCTGAGAATAGGTGTGTAATCTCATATGACCGTCATCATCTAGGGAAGACCCCACACGAATGGAGAAAATCCTTTGGTCTATGCACTGTGACGCAGAACTATGCAAGAGTTCCTCTAGTTACGGGAGAGCTAGGTGTGGGCATAGAACCCTGAGTTATTTTCCAAGTTTTTCTTTTCAGGGATGAAAATCTTGAAGTAGGGAATTATGTAAGAGTCCGATTTTTTATATAAAAGACTTTGGAAAATTTTTTGATTTTATTTTAGAGCAGTGCCTTCAAATCCCATGTGATTTCGAGCCCCGGTGTGGCCGAAATTAAATATCTAGTGTGTTCACATTGGGCATGCCAAATAAGATGAATAACTTCTAAATGGTTGCTCGGACCGGAAAAATGAGAGCATCGTTGAGTCCAGAGTGTTCTGTTTACCCTAGGAGGTGTGTAACATTCGCAGGCACGAGCCTCTTGTGAAAAATGCCACCAGGGGCGTTTTCGTAGTTTAGCGGATTTAGACGTGAAATTTTATAACATTCGAACGGAGGCTTGGATTAAAATTCCAAGATTGAATTTGTTCTTGGGAGGTGATTTTTACCCTATGGGAGGCTTATCCTAGACCTTGTCGAGGGTTTCAGATGCGGGTCAATTTGAGGGTATAGCTTAATAAAAAAAATTTATTTAAATTGGATTTATTACCTAAATAACTCCCCACCCTCTCCACTTCCCCCTGGTTCTCTTGAATGAGAAGAGGTCTCAACCAAAGAGAGACCCTCACCAACCCTATTCCATCCTCTCCTCCACAATGTGGTGCACGGATCTGGCGGATCGTTGCGAAGCGTCGGGCTACGCCCAAGAGGTAGGATCGTGTGTTTCATTTTAATTTTCCAGCACCTACTTTGAGCTCGATTGATTACATGAAATTTTTGGTTGATCTTTTTGAAAAGCACACAAATGCTTGTTTTATCTTATGAGATTTTAGATGAAATTTTCGGATTTGAAATCCGAGTTCCAAGGCGATCGCAGTCGTCCGATGATGATTCCATAGGTTTTTTGGAGTGTTTACCTACGAATCAGGGTTCTCTGGCGTGTTTCAGGCTGGTCCGGCAGATCTCCAGGCGATGGCATCTGATTCAGCGGTAGAGCGGGGCTCGCAAACGGCGGAGTGTGATGGTGTGAGTAGGAGGCGGTCGTGCGGTCGGCTGTGGGGGCGGGGATGTGGACGGCGTGGCCGAGCGCGGTGCAAGGGCGCCAGCGGGGTGCGACGAAGCGGAAGCCCATGGTTAGCGACCTCGGCCGGTGGACAACGGACCCGCCCTTTGTGGATCTCCATGTGGAAGGAAGAATGGCCTTCATGCCAGTTCAGATCGGTGGACCATGGGCTGCGGAGGCTCAGCCGGCTGAGCAGCGGGCCAGCAGACTTGGGCCAGTCCAAGGGGTGTGGACCGGCCGGACCGGTACGATCCACCCCCACCTACGTCTGATGATGTTTAAACTGGCATAACTCCAAAAACGGGTGTCAGATTCGCATACCGTCTAAGGCGACACGTTCCTTGGTTCTAGGAGAAGGTTTTGAGATGGTCTCATGAATTTTTAAATCCTGAGGTGGTGGCATGGTGGCATGACACATCTCATAAGTAGTTTAGCGTTTTCTTTCTGAGATTCTTCCTTCGGTCGACGGGGACACATCCGGAGTCCGTTTTGAGCACCGTAAGTAGCGTTGGGACCCTTGAGGTGAGGCAGAGGTTTCTAGTGTTGTTTTAGGCATTGAAACCGATATTGATGCGCAACCCCCTCGACCCTTCTTTCAAGATGTATGCACCATTTAGCAACTTTTTCATTGGACGTTCCTTCATGGTATGCGAGTAGTGGATTATTAGTGTTTTTCCAAGGGAATTGCAATGGCTCTATCCCTCGGTCTAATTCCGCATGGTGGTGCGGGACCCATGGGGGCCATTTTGGGTGTTGGCAGTGCTTTCCATCTTCTTCACCGGGTGTCCGAATCGGACAAGTGGATAGTCAATCTTGTATAGCTTTCCGAGAGAATCGCAATGGCGTAATCCGTTAATTGGGCTTCGAGATCGGGATGCTGGTCCTATGAGCACCGCTCGTGTGAAGTATGGAGAAATACAACTTTTTTTCTGGATATTCTTCCACTCAAGTAAGAAGTCAATTTGACATGTTTTAGAGACGGCATTGTAGTGGTGTGATGCGCGTGACTGTTTTCAGGACCAACGCTCGGGACCACGGGACGCCGTTTAGGCGTAAAGCGGTGTTGGATGACTTTTTCGTCAGATGTTGGTTTGAGGCGAGTAAGTAGTCTATCTCACGTGTATTTCCATGATGATTACAATGGCATGATAAATTTGGATGTGTGGAGACTCATTTGATATCTCATTTAATGTGGAAGCATGAAAGATGTACCAGTGGTGGTTCTTCCTGCGGTGTTTATAGGGAACCTTTGGCATGTATTCGTGTTCACTCCCATGTAAGTGAAGTTGATGTTTAAAGAGATGTGGTTGGTCGTGCTAGGGTCGTGGAGGAAGCAGGTTGGTGAAGTTACATTTACACCATTCACGTTGACGTTGGTTATTGTATGCACGATAGATTTTAGGCTCGAAATGTGGTATACTATGGGAGTATACAGGAATTCTTGGAGGTGCATGTTGTGGTTTGTACCCTAGAGAATTTGTGCTTGGTTTGGATATGAGTTGGGACCACATGTCGTGAGGGCCCCATATGCGCGATGTGTTCTGATTTATATACCTTTGATCTCTCGCAACGTAGAGGGTCCCTCTGTTCATGACAGTTTATACCAGCAGGGTTTAGTGGTTTCCCCTGGTTCTATTCTCGACTATGTGATTGGAGGAGTTTTTTGGGTTCCCCTTTTACCATTATCTGTGTGGGATTTTAGTGTCATGTCCCTTCGTGTTCTCTGGAAGAGTTTTTTATGATTCGGTGTGACCAATACATCACGCGGGCACCGATCCTCTACCAAGGAGGTTGTTACCAGTAGATATTTCCAGAGAAGTTCTGGGTTTACACTCTAGTGGGGCTAGGAAGTGGGTTTCTCATCAACTTCTTCAGGTTTACCCTCCAGCGGGGCTGGGAAGTAGGTTCCTCATTGACTTCTTAGTGTTTACCCTCTAGTAGAGACTGGGTAGAGGGTTACCCGATGACTTCTTAGGGTTTACCCTCCAGCAGAGACTGGGCAGTGGGTTACCAAATTATTTCGTAGGTTTTACCCTGCAACAGTGATTGGGTATTGGGTTACCCAAGGACCTATTAGGGTTTACCCTCTAGTAGAGACTGTGTAGTGGGTTACCGGACGACCTCTTAGGGTTTACCCTCCAGCAAAAACTGAGATGTGGGTTACCCGATGGACTCTTTGGGTTTACCCTCCCGAAGGGATGGCTAGTGGGTTACCTAAAGACTTCTTTCTGACTCAATCTTTCCTACTAGGCTAGTCGGTGGATTTTCTCCATGACTACCAGAGCGGGACCCTTGGTTGTACGGGTCAGTGATGTAACAACTTTGACATTGAGAAGACCTATTGACTGTCAGATAGTAACAAGGTTTGGATTGAATTTCCCCAAAACTCTCAAGTATGAGGGGCACATTCCCCACCAAGATGCGTCATTGAGACGTGACCTAAAACCGTGCGGGTGAGTCAGTTCCGCCCAAAGCGGATAGTGTCAAGGGGCAGTTATTTGATCCCCTTAGCTTGCAGTTCGGGGCAGACATGCATGATGTTTTTCATCAATAGTGTTTACTTCTGGGACTACTGGATACTCACTTTTTTGGTCTGAGCTATGGGATGGAGATCCCCTTATGATCTGGTTCGGGTTTCTTGACAGAGCATATATATATAGATATATATATATATATATATATATGTATACCTTGATCCAATATCCACTCCATGGGTTTTGGTTACTCTCCTTCCAGGAGAGGAAATGATGCGTGGGTTATGCCACATTCTTTCTGTGTCATGCTTCTTGTGGTTGGACGAGTCTACTATCCTGATATAGGTAGTGAAGACTCTATGAGAAGTTCATATTCTCACCGCTTCATGCTCCTTGTGGTTGGTTGAGTTTATTTTCTGTCTCTTGTTGGGTTGAGTTGTTACTCTGTTGTACTCTTTACTGCACTCTTGGTTGTACTCCTTTACTTTTCCCGGTTTTATCTACTACTCACATCTTCATTACCTCCTTTGTTGCTCCATCGAGCCTTCAGGGCATCCTACTGAGTATTTTTATAGTCACCCCTTCTTGGGATTTTCCCACACTTGGTGTGCCATTGAAGATGACGAACAAGGTTGTCGTGACTTCAACATAGATTAGGAGTTCGAGAACATGGACTACATGCGGTGGTCATATAAGGGTTGCTTGTGTGGGACACTCCCAGCTATTTAATTTTGTTTACATGTTTCCAGGTTGTGGCACTTTTCTTGTTGGGTGTGTGTTTTTTCCTTTTCTTTTCAGTTAACCTTCCGCACTTTCTTTGTACTGCTTAGAGGTCGATGAATTTTTTGTTGTTGTTTATAGTAGTTGGTACTTTAATTTCTCTTTTACTATGCACTGTTTCATCGAGTGGGCTGCATGAGTTTGTACAGGTACTTAGGAAAAGGCCTCCCTGAGTTGTTTAGCCTTCAGCACTTGTCACCAGCCCCTGGCCTGGGGAGGCGAGCATGGGGTAGTTGCGGCTCGAGCCCAGGTAGGGTCGGGTCGTGACATCTATCTATCAGAGAGGATCTAAGGATAGTCAGGGGGAGACTATACCATGTTATCAGAGTTGTAAAGTGGTATATCAGTGTAAATAACAAACAATAGTGGAAGTAGTAACACATAATTTACAAAACATCGAAAGACAAATAGTACTCATTTTATAAATGTGGCCAAGGCAAATTATATAGTAAATAAATTCATGACATTTTATAGATACCTAATTTAAAGAAATAAACAATACTTCAGGAATTTCACATCATGTACAGTACAAATAAAATACAATCACGCCCTATGGGCTTTCAACTCGAGCATCCTAGGCTCCCGCTCAGTCCTCTCCTCAAATATCATAATAATTTGGTAACAACACAATCTTGCATCCAAATAGAATCTACTCGTGTACCCTAGTGACATGATGGCCCAAGTAGGTTGTGAGATATAAATCTCGGTAAGCCAGGACCACCCGTTTCTACCCTAAATTCGTACATTCAATAAATAATTTAAATATTGTAAATCCATGCATAATTAATGTAAATCATTAAAATGTAACTATGAACCAATGTACCTGCTACATCTCTCAGCTGGAGTCTGAACATGCATTATACATTTTTCATGTATATTCAATAGTCATCACAAAAATAATTTTCATTTATAATTTTTTCAAACCATGCTAAATTACATAAATCTCATGATCTGGCCAAAGCCCAACATCCCATGTATATGTCACTCACCATTGATGTCTCTAAAGACTATCTATGTAAACAAAGAAAAGGCTGAATCCAATCATGTGCTTTGGCATGGATAATGCATCATATGAGAATATATTTAATCTTTCATATCCAAATTCTATGAACGCCCTCTAGAAATATTGTTTTGCTCCTATGTTCGTCCACTAACATTGATTCACCCAATTCATTGATAAGTATAAGCATTTCTAGTATTCAATTCATAATTAATTATTTCATAAAAGTTTTCATTAACCAATTAATTAATTTCATGAATGTAAAGTAGGAACCATAGAACAAGGTCAATTAATGGGTAGAGATCATCATGTAAAGAACCCTTTTGAGTATTTGGAGTATCAGTTCTTGTCTCACAACCCATTGGTATTTGGAGCATTAGTCCCTTTCCCATAATATTTTTTTGCATGCATACTGGGTGTTGAACACCGTGTCTAGTACCAACTGAGTATTTGGAGCTTCACACCCCATTCATCAATGATATATATATATATATATGTATATATATATATATATATATTAATAATTGGTGTAGAACTCCATGTGTAACACCTCCAAACCATCCATTAATTAATTTAGAAAATAATTAATCAAATCTGTTAATTAATTTAATAAAAAATTAACAATATAAATCACCTATAAAATAAGTCAATAATTAATTAACCATTAAAAATCTCAATAGTTAATAATACATTTACAAGTAATTATGCATAACAATCCAAAAAAATAATTAACTCATCATTTAATTATACAAATTCTTTAACAAGTCTGAACCTGCCCACTCAAATAGTGATTCATCCAAGAAATTAACAATTTAGATGCACATCATAAACATTTAAAGTCAATCATACTAAATAAGGACTAGATATTTAGCAACCATCTCACACATCATGTCTTATTTTTAAACAAATCCATTCAAAAAAAATTAAGGAATGGAACAAAAACACACATCAAAAGGAACCCTTGGACAACAGTCGTAACAAAAAAAATTATTCACAGTCTAAAATAATTTAATGAAAATTAATTACTTCAAAAAATTAATAATTAAATCATAACTTTTTAACTACATCATCAATTAATTATCCATTTACCATTTATCATGTAATAATTAATCCATCCATTAATTATTACCAGTTTCAAATTTATATTCTGAACATGTCAAAATATTAAATATTATCAATATTTAGAAAATTCCACAATTCTTCTAACACGTGGCATGGTAATTAATTCCTAAATTAATAACCCTACAAACCATCCTTCGCCATTAAAATCATTTAACTATTTAATCCCCTCACTTTAAACAAATTAAAAATACTTTCTTAAATCCAAAACACGATCATGTCACCATTCATCTCACATGGGAGGCATCATTTAACAACATCACAAGTGTCATGCATCGACATATCATATGTCATAGTATGTAAGAAGACATATGAAAATCCAAACCCCATCAAGTATTATATGACATTACCACTAACCCACAGTTTTTAATTAATCAACATTTCAAGAAATTATTGTATTTACATAATAAATGAAACTCGAATTCTCAATTTTTAAAGGATGTATAATTCTTAAAAAATGTGATATGGATATGGGACCATACCTCATGGTGGATCCATTTTTTTCCATAGCAAATTAATGTAATTGGAAGAAACCATTCCACAACTAGTCTGCAGTCACACACGAGCACACCTTTATATATATATATATATATATGCCTGTGTGTGTGTGTTTTCTACATTGATCAAAGAAATTCAATATATTAAAATGATACCTAGAATCAATGTAGTAATAAAAACACACCTCTAAAATGGTACCAAGGACTCGTAAAAAATTTACGAACCAAAATTTACCTTGTGAAAAACCAAACAGCTGGTTTAAAAGCCTACCCAAACCAACATATCATAAAAAAATCAAGTCAACCTGCCTCTCCCATGGATGCGGATCCCAGAACATTGACCTATTGGAACATAAACAACATTAACCAATCATAAAAATTAAAATAACACGGCAACCAGATAACCCTAAACCATAGGGTTTTAGCCGACAAAACTAAGAGAGGGAGATGAGTCAAATGGATGATGTGAATCACGAGTTAAACGTTGAGAAAATCACCTTTACGTGGTGGAAAGGAATCATGATAATTTCGTGACGAATTGTCGCACATAGTATAGAGATAAGGAGGGGGTGGTGTGCTATAGGTTCTCCCTGGGAGTGTCGTTCTCTACTACGAGGGGGTCATTCTGAGGGCTGTACTCTATGGAGAAGGGGCCACGCGCTGCTGGGGGTTGCTCCAAAGGGAAGGAGCTAGTGCAGTTGCAGTGTGAGGGTGCTACATACCTGGTGCATCACCTATTGAAGAAGAAAACTGGTGGGGCCGTGTTCCACACTTGTAGGTCACACTTCCCCTCTTTATTTTCATCCTCCCTAAAATTAATCTCATTAATATTATGTAATAATAAAAATAATTATATAAATTATCATATTATTATTATTATATTCATTAAACACTTATCTAATAATTACAAAACACCACATTTGATTAAAAACACTTCATTATTAACTATTCACATAATAGAAATTTAGCTATTAAATTTGAAACTCCAAATTGATCATTTAATTAAATTATTTTAAAATTTGTTAAACTAAATAAGCAAAATAATATTAATAACTTAATAATTATTATTATACTGATTTTCATTTATTTAGAACCGAAATCCCCAATTAATTACAATATCATTAAGATGAAAAAAATCTAACCCATAACCCCTAATTTAATTGCATTAATAATAATAATTTTATTTACCTTCATAAAACTAAAATAATAATAGTCCCATTATTATTATTTTTCATACCTTTGAAAAACCCAACACCTCTACTTAATAATAATATATCATTATATCTTAAACCCTTCATTTTATTAAAATAATAATAATAATAATAATTACCTTTATAAAACTAAAATAATAATAGTACAATTTTTATAATTTTTAAAATCTTTGATAAACCCAACACCTCTATTTAATATTAATACTTCATTAAATATAAAATCACCTATTTAATTAAATGTTTCTTTGAGAAGCTCAAAATACACATCAAATTATTTTAACATTTATTTAATTAAATATACACAATAATAATAATAATAATAATAACATTATTATTATTATTCAAACATTTATTTAATTAAAAAAAAAACCCCAAATTATTACAATGTCATTAATATGATATTAATGCTAAAAAATCTTACAAATAACCACCATTTAATAATAAATTATCCATCAATAATTCTGAAACTCTTCATTAAATTAAAATGGTTCATAGATAATCCCAAAAGACTCATTAATTTATTTAACCATCATTTAATCAATTAATTATCATTCATTTAATTAATCTACCACGATAAGAATAATAATAACTAAATTATTATTATTATTATTAAAACTTTATTTTAATTATTCACACTCTCTCATATAATAATATTTAATTAAATTAAATAATTTATTATGCAGCGTAAAATGCACGGTTTGGACCGCAACCATGCGTTGCCTAGGAAGATCCATTAAAATGAACTATTCTGGATCTTGTGCTCCTGAGACTCATCGGGACACCAGTTAAAATTATCGGATAAATGCACAAGTCCAAATATGATACCTTTAGGTGTTCAAACACATGGAATGAATATTCCAGAGCTAGGTTTAATAAAAAAACAAGTTGATAAACCAATTTTTTTTTCGAAAACCTTCTTATTTTAACCGGGATAAAAAACAAGGGACATTATAAAATTGTAGGTTCCACACAATGTGTATAGGATCCTCATCTTTATTGTAGGTTCTACATACACGTCATTTTCTCCTCTGTGAACATCAAGTGTTCGGGCATCACTCACGTCCAGAGTCATGTACATGTTTGTGTCCCCTCAAAAATATTTTTTATGATTATTTTCTTAACCCCAAACACCAGTGAATCTTTTTAATTCCTTAATATATATTTTTGGTGTATTATAGAATGATAAAGGAAACCATTATTTCGGTATACACATATATGAACATTCATAACAATTCATCTTTACATTTTGGAAGATATATATGAAACCATTAATAACACCACTTGGGAAAATAGATACTGCAATCAATTATAAGAGTCTCTCCCTAGCTAAGAATCATAGTGTCTACAAATGACCCATGGTACACAGATTGGACAAATGATATTATAGTTTTTCTAATTTCTAGATATTTTTTCATTTATGTTTATCGTTACCTTAATCATTCAATATATTTTAATTTATGTACAACCCAATCACTCATTTTGAGTCCACTAATTAGTCATTTAATTTATCATGACTAGTCATCTATTCATTTTAGTATTACTATCCGAGTGAATTTGAACCTTTTCACTTTCCTTGGATCCACTTCTGGTATTCTAAATGCATTCAATTTATTATATCAATAGATTTTTAATTTCTATTTATATTCATCAATAAAATTATATTTAAATATAATATTATATTCTAGTTTACATTCATATTTTATTTCATTATGATGTATTGAAATAGAGAATACATTTAATTTTAAATTAAACACTTCTATATTTTACACTTTTTATAGAGCTTGAAATTATCATTATTAGTGATAAAAAGTGATGTTAATATAAGAGATGTTAAAATCCCCATTTATCAATTCTTAAATAAAATATATAAGTAAGGTCTCCTTTAACAATGATCAAAATAAGAATTGATTATATTTTAAAAAAAAAATTGTAGCACTTCACCCACCCCATATGTCTATTCTTTTCCCCCAATTTGTGAGTTCTTTTCAACCCTATACCCATCCATATATAAAATGTGATCATACATGCACCCAAAACCATTTTTAGTGCTCAAAAATCCCCTTTATCTATTCTTTTACACTAACCAACATCTTGTTCACCCTTGACACACCTAGATTTAATCCTTAGACCACGTTTTTCCATAAGAAAACATTTACCACTTCATTGTGTTTGATTTGTTTTATAATTTATGATGTATCTATTCATCTATATATATACACACAAACATATTTTTAATTCAAATATTTATGTAATTATTTTTAAATAGATTTATAAAGTATTTATAAATATAGAATTTAAATGTGTCTATATATAATATTTTTGATAATATTAATTATTTATTTATAATATAATTTTGTATGTGATTTATATATGTAATATTGATACACAATCATATTCACATATTCACACACTAAAAAATATAATAAAATATTATGTAAAAAAAGCATGATGAAGTGGTTTGGTGGTGGTTTGTGGTTTTTATCTATATTTATGATTCACATCGTATTATGTTATATATGATCATGTAATTATTCTATGTGTTGTTCATCATTGATTTCATCACCAATTATTCTAGTGACATTAACCTGAACATAATGGTTGGTAAATTACAGAACCTTCATTTCAAGTAGTATTTTACATTATAAAGAAACTCTTTATATTTTTTATTCATGAAATGATATTTTTTTATAATTAACTACCCATGTCATCTTCTTTCATTTTCTAAGTACGATGTGGTTATAAGTTTTTGTACTGATTATTTTCTCTATAGGGGATTAATATCCATTATTGATAATGGATCATCATCTTATAAAATCAATGACATTGTAATGTATCAAATTTCATAATATGGGTTTTGGGTTGTATTAATGTTTTAGAAATTATTTTCGAGAAAAACATACAATGAAAATTTAGAAAAATGAAAAGTAAATTAATATAATAAAATATTATTCCACACATATCAAAAAATTTATTAGAATATTTTGAAATAAAGATCAGTATCATGTGAAACCACAAAAAAACACATCATTATTCAAAATCTCATTAATTTTTTATCATTAAAAATAATTTAACTAGAATGTTTGAAATAATAAAGAGAACCCCTTCTGTTCCATAACCGTACCAACTATGGATGTACATGGAATCACTATCCCGAGTAATTGTATTTTGGATAATTGTATACTTGGATCATCATCATTGGTAATTATTATTCACAAAATAATTAAAATAATGGGGAATAATAAAAACATTCTTAATATTATTTGTTTCACAATCTATTAAGTCTGATGCATTGCAGGGATAGGGAAACTACTTTTCATAATTATTTGTTTATTTTGAATTTGATCTAATGGATTTAAAAATGATCATCATCATCCTAAACATCATCATCATCATCATAATAATAATAATATCCAACATTATTAACATCCTTATCATGATCATGATCATCATTATTTTTCACACAGTTAGTGGTGCAATGGTAAGGGTTTATGGGGGTAAGGGGTAGGCCATGGGGTTATGTTCGAAGTCCAACATGTTTATTCTGATTTTCTTTCATGATTTTTATTACATGATGGAGGATGTAATCATCCTATCATCATCATCAACAACAACATCATCATCAAAATCATCATTAATATATTTATATATATATCTATATCAATGTGTTGGTGTCTGTGTGTACACTAATTGAATAAAATATATATGAGTGAATGAAATTACCTATTAATAATGTATTTTTGTATAATAATGTAAATAAAAAATATCATTATTAATATTATCATGATCTGTGTGTGGGTGTGCGTGTTTGTCACTAATACAAACTGTGAGATGTTCTGGGAGAAACATTTCCAATTATAGTAATTAAATATGGTTCATATAATATAAACTATTAATTTATTGTTAATATATATGATATTCAGTGAATCAATGAAATGTATAATAATTTAGAAAAATAATATATTAATAAACAATTTTAAATATTATATATATATATACATATAATTAATTTTTGAAAATATGATTTTTATAAAATGAAATAAGTATTTATAAATCATATTAATTATAAATAATATATTATGTTTTTCATCACACCATACCCTCATAATGAGGTCCCCAACTCAGTAGTGTCACTACACTACATTCATAATGTGCCAAGATGTTTTTATATATCCTTTAGTAATGACTGGTTCTTAAAAACAATGACATGGTGGTCTAATGGCCAAAAATACCAAGCTCTAGTGGCCCAAATTCATTATGATTAACTAGTGGCCTAGAGGCCAAAATAAGAGGAAAATGGTGGAACAAATCCCCAAGGATTTTTTAAAAGGAAACATTATTTTCAATATTAGAGGGATCCCAGCCGCCACCACCAGTCCAGACAATGTCATGCATTGTGTCCCCATCACCTGGAGCAATTCCGTGGATAATTTTCTAAATGGGTTTGTAGTTTTGATTTAATAAAAATAGACTGGGTTGGAAATATATCAAAAAAACTATAACAAGATTTATATCCCCATTCACGATTCTCAATTTCAATAGAGAATCATGAAAGTGGTTCACTCTCCCACCATAGCCACTGATTTTATGATATACATAGAACATCATCCATCTTGTTCATATGTTGATGAGAGTTCTAGTCCGCAACCGCTATCCTTAGAGGCTGGAAAAGGGACATTTTATGATACTGTACATCTACCGCCTGCCACAAAAGATGATGAGAAGGTGGGTTTCAAAGATTATATATAGGGGTAACTTATTTTGGATTAGTGACATTGATAGATACAAGGTGAACATATCATTTATAGAACTCGTTGTGGCACATAGGAGTATCTCAACCGCAAACGTTGACTAGATTGATGATTGAAGTTTATGTTTTTGAAATCATTCTTAATACACCAATTAAAAATGTTCTAATATATTACATAATGGTTCATAAATCAATCTGTTAATTTAATTGCAAATTGATACAAATAATTTTCAACAAATTAAAAATAATAATATTAATAACTACTTTTCAAATATAAATAATTACATTTGATTATTTATATTAATAAACAGTATTATTACATATATTATGTAAAATAAAGAATATTATTAAAAATTATCATTATTATTATTTTGAATTAAATTAATATTATTTATACTTACTAAAGAAATTATGATGATTGATTATTATATATAATGTAGATGCTAATAATAGGTATTAATATATAAAATTATCATCCTAAATTAATTATAAAATACTAATAATATTATAAATATCCAATTTATATGTTTAGTTAATAAACAAATAAGAATTAAATTATTTTTAAATTATGTAATTATTTAATAATACAATGGAAATTAATTATGAAAAATATAAATATTATTTAGTAAAAAAAATTAAAATAAAATTTATTTTATTTGGGTTATTATAAATTTTTTTATCAATAATTCTATGAATTTTATTAGCAACATAAAAATATACTATTAATTAAAAACAATAATCCTATTGATAAGTAATGAAATTACATATTAATATAATAATAATAATATGAAAAAAATAAAGAATGGTTTATTGTTAAAATAATAAAAATATTAGTTTTTTACTGATAATTAATTAATTACATAATAATATTATATTGACTTAAAATAAATAATATTCTTCATTATGGATAAATATATTATTTATCCAAAAACTGGTAATAATTTATAGCAATAAAAAATTAAAATATATTTATAAATAATATTGAAAGAAATTGATAATATAATATACACTATATCATATTATTAATATATATATATATATATCTACAATGAGGTATGAATTTGGATCATGCCTCTTTGTCGAGAGGAAAAATCCTTAAAGAGGATCTTGCTTCTTTCCGGAAATAATAAGAGTGAATGAGGTTCATGATTATTAGGAACCAAATTTTAAAATACTCTATACCCTATATCTTTTCATAAAAAAATAATAACCCTTTTAAAAATATGATCCCCATTCCTTACCACCCAATTTAGTCCTGACTGCCAACCTAGAATACTAAAACCACTGCCGTTGCCATTCAAAAACAATGTAGGCCACTAATGCTCACTCTGACACCCACCTTAACCAAAGGAAACCACTATTTCCACCCAAATAACACCATCATCACCTCCAAGGATATTTATGAATAATCACAATGACATCACTTGACAAAATCATCACAGATATTGCCAGAAGAATTCCTCACCCTCATCATGTGCACGCGTTGAATCAGATGGAGAAGATATTGGTCTTACACTGAAAATTTGTAAGTCCATCCCACGGAAATCCCAGTAGACATGTTAGCTATGACCAAAGACGATATCCATCACAATTCCCAAAACAAAAACCCACTCATAGCATGAAAAAACACAATGATTTCTCTAAACAGATGGGGCCCATCTTGGGAGGAAATCCTCAAAAACATGTGCATTGGTTATGCTCAACTCCCTCCGAGAGGGTCCAAAACAAGTCTGGAGTAGATTGCATGTTCCCCAGCTCGATAATTTCATTAAATACCCATGTTCATTAAATATAAAATACTCGTGTTTTGTTGGACTCGAACCCATGTTTCTTCCCATGGAGGTCTAGGGGTACAACTAGTGGGTACCCCTCAGCTAATGCCCTATGGGATGAATGTAAAAAAATATTTATTTACATATAATAAGGAATATAGTTAGTTAAAATGGTTTATAATTAAAAATTAATAATAACTTAAAACATCTACTTATTTTTATAGACTAAATGATGTTTTATAAAAATTTATTTGTTTTTTTTCATTTAACAAATTTCAATATTTTTTTATTTTATTTCATACATACATATATGTAACTAGTAAATTATTTATAGAAATACACATACACTGAGATAATCGTTTTGTAATTTATTTATAGTTTGACATTCATTGTGAAATTTAATTTTTAAAAGTAATATATTTAATATATAAAATATTTTTAATTAGTAATTTTTTTATATTTTTATTCAATATATAATATTTATTACCTTTTAATTTTTTTAATAATTTTTATATTTTAATATTATTATTCACTAATAATTATAATCATTTTTAATATTTTTTCAATTTATTCCTTTCAATTTGTATTTGTCCATGTTTTATTATTTTATCCATTTTGAATTATTATTTATACAAAATAATTCATTATGAAATAAATTTTTCAATATGGTTGTAATTTATATAATTAAAATGTTTTCATTTTAAATTGAAAATATATTCATTTTTAATTTTTAAAATAGGCTATATAAATTAAAAAATATTAATTTTCTATTAATATTACAATTTAATAATTTTTTGTATATTAAATTACTATCCTTTTATCATTTATTAATTAAATATTAGTTGGAATTATTTATTCATCTATAATAATATTTTTTTTATCTTTTTAAATAATTTATTGAATTTTATTATTTATTGTTTTTCTGTAATTCAATTATTTTTATTTTTTATTCATATATATTTAGGAATTTAAATTTAATATTTTAATATAGTTTTAATATATACATTTAATTTATGTTCTTCATCATGTCAATTTATATCCACTTTTAATTTTTAAATAATTTATATAATTAATAAAACATAATATTTTTTTGAATATGTTTGTAAACTATTGATTTTCGGTTATCAAATTTTAGTCATTAATTATATTTATGAATTTATAAATATTTATTCATTAATAATGTTTAATATTTTTTATAATTGATTCATTTTTATTATATATTCATTTATTTATTAAATTTATAATAATTATGATCGATGCGTCCCAAAGGAACTTATAATGATAGGTTTTATCAGTGCTAAAATAAAAATCGCGGATAAAACCGATTATTATCATCGATTTTTTGAAAGCACTGATAAAATAAATTCGTACTTTTAAATACAACCCTAAAAAAGAACCCCACTCAATTACACCATTCAAACTCCCATTGATGTCAACCTAAAAGGCTCCACCCACTATAATTTTTCAAAAAAATTGATCCATTGAAAACATAGGTTATGTGATACATTCACCTCGTTTTTTTGAAGATCATTCATTATTTCACCATTTTTAGTTCTTCTTTACCAATGTACCATATTTTCCCCATTTCCCTTGGTCGATGGGTTTTATAGTGGCTTTCTTGTGTATTATACATCCACCATTTTCAAATTCCAACAGGTTTGGTTTCTCAATGATCGGGTATTATAAAGTTTCATGTTTGTAAGTGGATCTTATGGTATTTTTGGTATAATTTCATGTTAATTTTAATAGTTACCAATGGGAATGTTTATATGAAAATGACTACACAATTATTAATTTAATTTTTATTGAAAATTAACATGAAAAAAGATCCACAATGAATTCAAATATATGTAATGTATTATTATTTATATTTAAATTTTTGATAGTTATATATTTGGTCACACACATACCCATATAATAAGTTAAATTTGTTATATATTAATAAATATATTTTTTCACACACACATATATAAATATACATACATATATTATTTATATATTGAAAGTGGTTTAGAACAATCATTTATCCTGGGCCTTGTCCAGTTTTTTTTGGATTTCAGGTATATGTAGAGTCCATAAGTACCAATATAGGTATGTTTTGATATAATAATAGAGTCATCAGAGAAATAAAATGTAAAAATATTTATATGATTTATTCTCATATCTGTATTACACTTTCCCTTAATTTTGAACACTTTTAATGGTATTAGAGTATGAAAATAACATAATATTCAAATTGTACCTAGTGAACACCCACACATATAGCTATATAGATAATATTATCATGTGGTTTCATTACATGATTCCAACATGTTGTTAATATGATTTCCAAAGGTTTTTTATAAATTTTATTTAGAAAAAAATTTAATATAAGTTTCCTCTATTATCTCTCACGGTGGTTGTCAATTGAGTTATTTATCACATAAAAGATTAATTTATTTAAATGTACATAATGAGAATAATTCAAAAAATATTTATGATGTAATTCAAAATTATTATTTTTGGTAGAAAATGAATGTGAACAGAGGGTTTTAGATAATAAAAACCATATGAAAGAGTGATAGTGGATTAAAATTTTATAATTCATGTTTTTTGGAAAATAATAACTATATTTAGAGTAGTTAGCATAAATATGTAATTCTATGAAAGCATTCCAAATATATGTCAATTATACACTCAAATTTTGATAATTTAGATACATATAAATGTATATTTACATTATTTGTGCGCCTTATGTATGTTTAATTATTATTTTATAAAAAAAGTTTATTACTAAACATTATATGATGAATATGAATAAAAAATAGATATATTTGAATAATATGAAAATGTAGTATGTGGATCTATTTAATGAGTTACTCATTTTTGAATAGGGAATGTATATGACCCTTATCATGTCCACTTTTCACATTTATATTGTTATAGTTAAAGAAGAATTCATCTAGATGAGTTAGGGGAAAATTTGATTTTTTATGGAATAGAAGGAAGCTATACATTATGGACCATGCTTAGGGAAAACTGAATGTGTATATTGGTTGAGATGATACTTTGATTCATGGATAATTTGACATGAATATTGGTATATGTGATAATATAGATTCTATGGAAGAAATGAAAATGAAAATTCAAGATTACCTTTGTGAATTTCTTATGTTATTTTAGGAGATAAATTATAGTTCACAGAGACTATTATATACTAATTTTAAAAAACAAAGAACAGTATTATATATATTGGAGTTATATATTAAAATATATTAAAGGATGTAGTGAAAAAAGTTTTACAGAACAACCTAGTATCCTAAATGATATGATAAGAGATGAAAATGATCTTACTTCTAAAATTTATGAAGCTATGTGAATAGCACATTCAAGGGGTATGATCTCAAAAAAACACATCCATGTCCAAATGAATTATAATTATTTCACATGAATCGTGAATTACACAGATAATTTCTATTAAATGGAGTGAATCGATAGAAGAGTCATGAATATATTCCGTTCAAATTTTTATAGTAATTTCCAATCATTTTAATGTTTAGATTAACAAATTGATGTTATGAAACAAATAAAAAATTAACATAGCGTGAAGATACAGAAATCAAAGATGGGAAACATCACCACATAATAGAATCTCTTAAGTGGAATGAAATTGATTTCGAGTATCGTGAATTTGGAAATGAACCATGGAACCATTATTATGAATTATCTACAATGAGAATGAATCTTTTTGGTGTACAATGTTGTACTCATATAGTATATACATTTCTTTTGGAAAGTATAACTTTCCACCCTGGTAATGCATGAATCTCTAATATAGTATGATGTATATTATTATGAGTAGAGAAAAAACCTTGTAATGGTATTAATGTATATATGATTTTAATGATTAAATATATTGAATTGAGGTGGGATACAGTTGTTACATTGAATTATGATCATAAAAGTGATGAGTTTAAATTAATATCCATGTTTTACTAGAAGATAAATGATAGTCCAACTTATGTAATTATTGAAGATATATACATAATGTAATTTTTTGGTGTCCCATTTGTAAAGAAGCTACACACTCAGTATAGTTGAAACATTCATCAACAACTTTGTTCTCTAGACATGAATTTTTTAACCTGATATTAGAAATATCAATCTTTGATGATATCATTCAATAAAAATATAGAAAAAGGTTTTATTTCATCTACAATAATGATTGAACATCTATTCAATAATGTAAAAGATAGTCACACTAATTTTATAAAATCATTTTTTGGGAAACCTTATAGAGTATAGATGGAATATGATAACATTTTTTTGAATTAGCATAATGGAATTGTTTTTAAATTATACATTTTGTTATTTTAAAATTTATAAACAATAATATATGTGATAGTGAAATTGGTACATTAATAAATATAACAAAAAATATGGATTTATGTCTAGGTTAGAGATGATTGACATTATGATAAGGTTAGAGTTGGCGCTAATGAATTGTGAAAGGCTAAATTTTATTCCACCAGCAGCATTAAATCTATAATTAATAGAAATATTTAAATTTTGAAACTACATTAATTGCATAAACGTTCTATAATGACATTCCTCATATATTAATAACAACTTTTCAATGACTAATATGATGTTATAATGTGTAAAAGATCATGAGTGTCAATTTTATGTAAAATTTAATGTTTCTAGATTTACATTTCATTTTTCCTAATAGGATATGGCATAAAATAACAATACATTTCTTAATTTTCATAGCCATATGTAGTAATTTTATAGAACCAATGAATTCTCAATAATTGATAAGGAAATTATAGTTATATTAACTGAATTGGATAAGTTCTTAAGTCCCTCATTATTTTATATTATGATCCACCAAATGGATCCCATGGTTAGAGAGATTAAACATTTTGGTTTTATACATTATAGATTGACGTACCACATTTAACATTATATGAATAATTTAAAATGGTACACCATGATTATTATTTATATATAATATTTTATTACATAATGATATATAATACAACAAGTTGTTGAATTATATATTGATTACCTATTAGATTTTGATACCATTGGTCTCTTAATTTTCTTCCACAATGGATGACTTATGGGAAAAGGGGTATCTAGAAGATATATTTCTACAATTACCATTATTGAGTGGAATAAATATATCATTTACATTTTACATTATCATGTAATTATTTCCTTACAAATTGAATTCCAAAAAATAAATCAAAGACTTCTGAATCTATCAAGTGGTGAAATATGAATATCAAATTTCCATTATCAATAGTTTATTGGATGGTTCTGATGTCATATATATAAATAAGTATATGAAAATAAAAATTCTATTTTCTATATATTAAAATTCTTATTCAAGGGACCAATGTAATATTAATTAATTCAAAGATTTTTTTAAAATTAAATGGAATTATTTTGAAACCAGGATCAAAGATGACAAAAAAATTCTTATCCCGGGAGTGGCTGAAACTCATTTTGAACTATTTTTAAGGTTCATTAAATCTACATGAATATATGCTTTTATAAATTTCAAACCAGTTCCCAGATAAAATATTTTAGGGCACTGTTCAAATCATAGTGTCGTGATTAACCTAGAAAGGTCATGTCATTGGCTGACACATTCCCAAGTTGGAATGTATATTATGAGATAAAATATAACAATTAAGTAACACTTATTTTATTTCCAAATCCTTGTAAATCCTTAAAGTTAACATATATTGGAAAATCAAAAGTACTATTGATATAGCATGGGCGTGTTTCCCTTTTAGAGAGATCAACATTGACTGATGTGGGATGAGGGTGAAATATTGTTTTTGGTCTTTTTTTGAAAAATAAAATAAATATAAAAAGTGTTTTTTATTCCAAAATTATTTCCCTGCAATACAACGACCAGTCGACTATTTCATTCAATGAATGAAATAGTTTAACAACTCTTTAACTGAAGCATGATAGAAATGTTGTGATGTATTGCTCTTTTAATGTGATATTGTGGTTCTAGAAACAATTATAGATCTCGCATTCCACTCATGAATGATGAAAAAAATCCTCTATAATGATGAACACCAATGAATAGTAAAGCGGTGATGACAACTTTGATGAAAAGATCCAGGATTAGAGATTGACGATTTCCAACAGCTACAAATGTTTCGTGAACCCCCCGTAGATGGATCCCTACCATCAATGATCCTTCCCTATAATCAAATCTTCTCATGCTAGGGGTTTTTCTATTTTGGGAATTTTGAATTCACCATTATTATTTCTAAATCAATGAATATGGATCAACCCATGAAAATATTGATACAAATGTAACTTGTTATTATTGAAGGTTGTTTTATCTTGTGGATTTCATCAGGTTTTTTATAGAACCTTAATCTCTAATTATCTTGTATTAAAAACTTTAACATGGAGGAATCAAGATGATAAGAACAAGGCCCAAATCTTCCATCTTTGGGTGTTCTTGTGATCTTTGTGAACACTACTTTGAATCAGAGGAAATGTGACATCGAGGATGTAGTAGGGTTGGAAATGACCCGAGAACAATGGGGGTGTAGACATTTTGAGAAATAGACCATCAGAATGTACCCGAAGGTCCGCATAAGATATCGTCTGCCTGTGGCGGGTGCCTTAGGGGGGAGGTGTCGGCCCCCGGCGGCGTCCACAAACAAGTGGCAGTGCGCAGTGGTGGAGACCGAGCCTGAATAGGGTTGTAGTGGTGCAGTAGGGGTGGTTAGCATATAGGCCAATGGTTGGCATAGACATACATGGACACCATGCTAAGGGATGTGCAGGCATGCTGCCTAGCAGGTACTACGTGTGGGATAGGGGGTGGCCAGCCACATGGTGACATAATCTAGATTCCTCATTTTTCATGGGTTGTGGTAGAGCCATCCCACACAGCATTCCAGACCCACTACCCAAAGGTCCGGGTTAGATACAGACCCGAGTCATGTTAGGGGACCACGACCGGCGTCCGGTTAGGTCGGTCCAATCGGGTTGTGCCAAACACGAAGCCAACCACCCCCTTTTCAGAAAAATGGTCATAAAATTCGAACAATATGCCCGATGTAGAAGACATTTGCAGCATTGGAAACCTCGCCACGAGGCAGTTCTTCTGGAATTCGTTGAGGTGGAATTAATGGGAATTGAATGTCAAAGATTGGTTTGAGGTGTTGATTCACTGGGAAACAAGCACACTACATGCCAAAATCCTGTAGCTGTTTGAGACCCGAAGACTATTGATGAGGGGGTCTATGTGACCTAGATGGCCTAGATGATATATGTCCCCATGTGAACCAGCTACAAGTGTCCTTGTGTGGAACACCTACAAGAGGATCAATGTTCACTTTCTACATGAGGCTCAAGGGGAACCAGCCATAAGCAACCCTATGTGGACCAGCTATAATTAGACTTTCATGGACAAAAAATGATGGCCTATGTGGGAAGTAGTTCCATATGACCTGACAGACGCACGTTGTGGAGAGTCTCTGTGTGACCCAGAAGACCCACGATACTCATTAGGGAGGAGTACCTCAACATTCCAAGGTGTTTAGTGTTATTACTGACTGTTTTTCATTCCATTCATTATATTATACACGAGTGAGATAAGAGTAACATGTTTATACATTGTTTTTTCTTCCTTCCCTTGTGTTTTGTGATCCCTTATGAGTATTTTGTTACATAACCTTGAGCATGCTCCACCCTCACATGTCATGTCTAGTGTAGATGATGGCACTTAAACAGAGACCATGGTGGCCCAGGACCCGGTGGTGCCCAGTGAGATAAGACATGAGAGACATAGTTCTACAACTTCTGGATACCACTCCTTATGTTCCCTTCAAGTTGGGTTCTCCTACAGATGACTTTTCTGAGATATTATTTTACAATATTGTTGATATTTTTTCTTTTGTTAGGTTTTCATTATGGCCCATTTGACTTAATGCTTGTAACATTACCTTGCGGTCATATAGTGACCTGCATATTTTCCTTTCCATGTTTTTGGGATGTGGTTGTGTGGGTGTGTGTGTACTGGTACTCAAGAAAATGTGTTACACTTTTAGTATAATTCCTTCAATGCTAGTCTCCATCCCTTAGGATTTGGCTGGCCGGATTGGGGTAGTCTCGACATGGGACCCGAGGGACAGTTCATGAAAAATTGGTATCAGAGGTGGTCAGATCTACCCCAATGACTGGGTGTCTGTTGTTTTTTGGGAAATAATGTTAATTGTTTTATGTTTGAATTTCGACTTTTGGGATCCCTTTTTTGTTGTATTAAATGATGTATCAATACACTTAGACTTTAATTCTGCTATTCGACTCGTTACATGAAACCATTGTTTTCATTAAACATATTTGAATTCTGTGTTTCCTAATGTTCTTCATGAATCAGGGTCAGGTACCCAAGTATAATATATTGATTTTTGTATATCATTATGTGTTTTAAGAATCCTCCACATATATATCTAGCCATCATTTTGATATGTGACTATGAGGATAGCCCGCCTAGCGATGAGGTGCCAGTTTAGGGACCAGTTCTAGAGATCCCCCAAATGGTGTACCTATGATACCACCATCCATTGATCAGATGTTACTACAAGTGAAACCGGTAGACGACGCAAACATGCTCAGTGCCATACACAAGTTCTAGAGGTAGAGACACTCCTGGTTAAGGGGTGAGACTGTCCTCTAAGTGTCTGAGTATTTGATTGAGGTGGTAACATGAGTCTTCTAACTAGTGGCGACATATCTCAACCAGATTAAGATCTTAACCGCGAGACATTGTTAGGTCTCAATGGGGAGATAATGGAGTTTGACTATCCATACACATGATGATTTGACCCTCAATTTGACAAAATATGAGCACCACTTCTGGGTGGAGTTCATTCTTGGGATGTTGAACTCTTTTTACATATAAGAGATACTACAACTAGAGTAGGGTAGAAAGATAGTATAATAGTACTCAACAAGATTCACATAGATTTATTGTAACACTATAGTCATGGTGCGAGACAACTTCTTCAAGTCTTGAGCCTTTGAGGAGGGACTACATCAGAAGATCAGGGTGTCGATGTTGACTCTTAGCATTCTTACTTAGTTTGGGGTCCTATATAGAGACCAACTTGAGGTGAGCTTCCTAGATGAGAAGCCATCATTATCTAGAACCACTAGTATACATGGGGCGATAGAGTCATCAGTGGTGGGCAGCAGACAACACACACGGGGACCCAAGTTGGTCAAGCTATTCAGTGGGAGACCCTTGAACATAGGGTTGGTAGTGTAGGGCTCCCAAAGTAGAGGGTGTCAGCATGGGGACAATATTTACATCTCATGTGGGATATGGGAACACTTGTCTCGTGATTTCTAGACTTGTCGCATAGATGATCAGCAGATGGTTGAGGGACTATTCTGGTAGAAAAAGAGGTTTGATCAATGAGTTCCACAAAGAATCATAGTTAGATGAGGAATAGGCCGAGTAGAAGAAAATATGAGGAGGATCGTTTTACTTCCACTGTCACCCTCATGTGGTCCACCACGGCCTTAGGGAGCACATGGACAAGGGAAAGCACATCTTTAAGAGGTGGGTTCCATTGACCACGTTGCTACAATGATGATTAGAGGTATGATATGTGTCATCACAAACTAAGATACATTTATTATAAACATAGGTTCCAGTCACTCTATCATTTACACTTACCATTTTGAGTGGTTGTAGAATCTGGTGGAGTCGTTGGCTCAATCCATGTTATTAGAGACTCTTATTGGAGGGGACTCGACTAATACACATCGTTTATAGAAGTGTGGGAATACACATGGAGGAGATAGCATTGGATTGGATCTACTAGTAGTGGTTTCATTTCCTTATGACATCATCTTCTGTATGGAATGGTTATGAATAGCCCATGATCAGATCAACTGTTTTCGGTGCATTGTGTGGTGTATCCATGGAGATGAGATCTGGGTCTCCATTACCAGTTAATGGGGGATGACTGTAGCCTAGGACAAACATTCATTGAGAAGGTTGTAGTGGATAAATCACCACATGGATAGCCTCAACCTACGTGTGGTGGTCTAGGAGAGTCCATGGTTCCCAGTTGTGGTGGACGAGTATGATAATGTCTTCCCCGAGTATGTTCAAGGATTACCTCCTCATAGGGAATAGACTTCTGCAGTGACATGTACCCTGGGATGACAACAATATCTACACTTACTGGTTGGATAACTCATGAATATCTTATAGAGATGATGGTGTATTTGGTGGACATGTAGAGGAAGGGGTTCATAAGTCCTAACATTTCACAATGGATATCCCCAGTGTTGTTCGTCAATAATGTAAATAGAAGATTAAGGCTATACCCAGAATATCAGCGCATGAATCTTGTGACCTTGAAGAATTAATATCCATGACTAAGGATGGATGACCTCTTCGATCAGCTGAAAAAGGCTAGGTGGTTTTCAAATATAGACCACATGACTAGGTATCATAAACTTCGTGTATGGGAAGTTGATGTATAGAAGACAACCATTAGATGTCGGTATGGGAACTATGATATCCTAGTGATTCCATTTGGCATGACCAATTCACCCTCAATGATTATGGGACTCATAAAAAGGATCTCCAAGCGTTATCATGACAGGTTCATCTTGGACTTAATTGATGACATCGTTGTGAACTTAGCATCAGATGAGAAGTAGGTGACAGATCTGTGGATAGTCCTGGATATGCTCTGAGAGTTCCAACATTATTGGAAGATCTCGAAGTTCACGTTCTAGATGTGGGAGGGCCAATTTATAGAACACATCATCTTGGAGGCTATATTTTCACTGCACCATCGAAGATAGTGGAATTTCTTTGTTGGGATCCACCTAGAAGCGTGACTGAGGTGTGGAGTTTCATGGGGTTGGATGGATGCTATCATAGGTTCATTTCTATATTTTCTAGGGTATAATCACTTTTATTTTGTTTTACACAAAAGGGATAGTCATTCTTTTGGATGGGAATGTTCTATCAGAGTTTCTAGGAGCTTAGAGAGGGACTGACGAGTGTCCCTATCTTGTGGTTTCCAGAGGAAGGTGTTGAATGTGTAATTTTATGTTACATGTTTTGGAAATGACTGGGTTGTTTCATAATGTAGGTGCATGAGGTGATTACCTATGGTTCACGACTGTTGATGAAACATAATCAAAACTGTATAAACCATTACCTTGATCTATGAGTAGTAGTCTTCACTCTGAAGACGTGGCCACACTAATTAATGGGTGAGCAGTTTAATGTCTACACCAACCACAAAAGTGTTAGGTATATATTCTTCCAAAAGTAGTTGATCTTGAGGTTGCAGAAATTTCTAGAGCTCCTCCAGGTCAATGACTACTAGATTATTTATACTCTTGGGAAGGGAATTGTGGTTGAAGACGCAACCAGTCGTAGATCCAAGATGTAATTTCTAAGTGATGGGTCAGAGTAGTTGGCCAGAACATGGATATACGTCGTGGATGATTATGGAACATTCAACTTTATTTTTATCATTTTCAATCACCCACTGTTATAGTAATTTAGGGAGGCCCATCTCAAAGATGTCATTATGATGCCCAATGTGCCTAGTTTCCCACATGACTAGCTCTTAATGGGTTTTCGATAGGTGGGGAGCACATCGTCATTTTCAAATGGCACTTAGTAGTACACGTGGTGCTGCAAGAGGATGTTTTGATAGAGTTCTATGAAGGATCAAAATATGAATATTAATTCTAAAAAACAAGAGGGGGTGAATTGTATGTTTAAAAACGGTCTTTTACCCTTAAGGAAAACTAGGTTTAACAATGTTAGACAATTTAAATTCACAAATACTCATTTAGTTAAACTAAAAAAACATGACATGTTCTGTGAATATGATTATGGATATGAAACATAAGGATACAATACTAGGAAAAGATTCTACCTTAAATCATATAGAATCTTACTTATCAAAGTTTTCAAAATTATAAGAAAGTATATGAAGGTTATAATTTCATTCTTTATCAAAATGTAGCAGAAATAAACTTTAAAAAAACTAGTAACAGGTAAGAAATCATTTATCCCAAAGAGTAGGTTATCCAACAACCTTGGATAAATGACCCTAGATTTATACTTTCATGAAACTCTATCATACCACACCTAGGAAAGCCCTCGATAAGAATATTTTAATTAGTATTTCAATCACCACAAACCCTTTATATTTATGGTAGTCGACACCTTTGTCATCCTATCCATGGATTCCCTTGATTGTACTAAAAAAAATTGGGATCACACTATGTAATCGGAAATAGATGTTCAAAGCACACAATGCATGAGATTCACTCACCAGAAATTACTTCAGTTTCATGCAATCTCTAGTTTTATGGATCCTTTGTGTGGTCATTCATATGGACTTTTATTTATAGGAACTTTTTCAATGGTCGACTACCTCCTCCAACAATCATATTTTCCTCTTTTCTCAGATAAATCAATACACATGTCACTCAATCAATCGTTACTTAGAGACAGATTATGGAAATCGTTTCATTAAAAATGAAAGGAAAATAATGTTTCTTATCAAAGTTTATCATTTAGAGTCGAAGGAAAAATGTATTTCAGATTCTAATAAAATAAATATTCGGATTCTATAAATCATGTATATTTGAATTCTATATTCCAGGGAATTCAGAACAAGAATTCAATATTTTTCGGTTTCTGAATTCCAAAAAATTTAGAATCTAAATTGTAAGAAATTTAGAGTAGGAATTTTTTGTGAATTCAGTGTCTCAATTCCAAGGAACTCAGAATTTGAATTCAATGGCATTCGAAATCAAAATTCTTGGAATTTGGAGTATATATTTCTGTGAATTCAGAGCCTAAAAATAGAATACTCTATTTCCAAGGAAATTTAATATTATGAGGTTTTTGATATGAACCATAATTTTTTCCTTTATAATAAAATTAGTTATATTTAGAGATACAGAAAAATTAATAATGAAAACACAGGTAAGGATAAAATATTCCATAGGGAGTGGATATTTTCATTACGAGAATAATACTTCAGGAAAATATAATTTTCCGTAAAATAAAGTGTTTGTGATTTTCAAAACAAAGATGAACTAAAAAGTCATAATGAAACCTTATTGAATCACCAATATCCCCCTTTTTTGGAAGCACAAAAAACCTTATGAAAATTTATATAGGGGAATATAATTTTTCTTTTTGAACATGGGTATAAAAACATATCTCCCTTTACTTATGAATCAAAGTGAATATGACTAACTCCCCCTTATGTTTTGAAATCTCTATGGATCGTATTCTTGACATCTGGAAAGAGATTTTTCTTTTTCTTGTAAAAGGTATTGAATTTTCATAAGATATCCCCCAAAGATAGAGAATTCTAATATTTACCTAGTATTCTTTTTATCATTCCTTTCTCCACAATAGTTATTTTCATTATGGAATTATGGGACTACAAATAAATGGTTCATGAAATTCTAGTACTATTAAATAAAAAATATAAATAAAAAAAATTCATTACGATTAAATTCATTTGTAAAAGGAAGGAAATACAAAAATAAATATCAGATTGGGAAAAAAATAATCTTTCCTTCTCTTTTAGCATTAACATATTCACAATTGTCTTCTGATTTTTATGCTCCTTAGGATCCTTCTGAAAACATTAGGGCAGCTGATCTTGATCCTCATTTTTCTTCTAAAAAACTTTTAATTTTTCTTCCTAATCTTTACGAATTTATGATTTAGTCCACAAAAGATCTTCATTCTATCTAAGTGGTCCTTCAAACTCAACTTTAAGATCACTTTACCATATCCAATTCAAATCAACTAAATTATGATTCCCATTCAGATCTTGGCTTCCTACTACTGGGATGTTTGTTCGAGACTGATCTTCTCCTAAAAATTCATATTATTCTCTTTGATAATGACATCTTCGGTATCAAAAAAATCCTTTACATTGACTAAACTGTCATAAAACATTCTTTACGCTTCAATTTTATTATTAGAACACTTATTAATTTCATTACATGACCTCTCCTGATCATAATACATGAAGAAACAAAAATAGGCCTCTAGCCGACAAACATTTCCATAAGCATAGAAATAGAATCTAAATACTTATTAAATGAGTTCTGAATCATCTGGAACCTCAACTCTATACTCAAAAAAGGAAATTATGTCAACCAACTTCAACAATAATTGGACCATAATGTCTTGTCCTATGGAAGATGATTCCGATTCATATTTGTTGGTTGGTGGGGATTGCTTATCAATATATTCATCTTTTCTTTTTGATGAACCATCGACATATTTATTTGTCACCCCATCATTCCTCAGTGTACCCACCCCCACTTTTTTCCCTTACCAGTTCTAACAAAAATCTCTTCTATTTTTGGCAATTCATATTCACTGTCTGATAGTTGAACTATTATATCTTCCTCAACCTTTCCTTTTTTTCGAATCTTCCACTAGATCCTTTGGATAAAAAAATCATGATTGTTGCTTTCATAACTAGATGTTATATTCATTTCATCTAACTCCTCATCCCTTTTTCCTTGGAAAAGAATTTTTGTTGACTCAACCCACGAAGTTTGGGTTGAAAATTTTTCATAAGGACAATCCTTCTCATGATATTCCTCCAATATTCTTATCATATAATATGTATCACCAATTCCTTCTTCTTATTTTTCTACGACTTCATCTTCATGATTTATTATCACTATCTTATTATTGTTCCTGAATCAAAATATTATTTCATAGAGTCATTGAAAGTTATTTTTTCATAAATTATTTGGGTACATAGAGTTTTCAGAGGTTTTATCATTGTCTTTGAGATGATCTTGAACTATTTCATCTTCCGAAATATTATTCCTCTACTTCTTTATCATTTCATGCTCCTCATTCTCCTCATCCCCCATAATGTTTAATTATTTGTCTGTGTCATGATCCATGTGAAAACTAGGATCCCCTTCATTCATATTATTCTAATATTCTTGATGTTATTCATTTATTAATATCATTTTATATACTCCCTCTACTGATTTTCAATTAAATGAGCATAACTTATGTGAAATACTCGTTCTTTAATATTAAATATTATTTTGGAGTATTGTTTCGAATAATACAGATTCATGTCTATTTAGTATTTTAAAAATAAATCTCACCCTAATAATCCAACTTTTTTTATTCTTGTCTTGTAGGGTTATAAATTCAATTTCCTACAAATCACTCAACTGGAGAATTGGCTAATTAGGCCATTTGAAGGGCCATATGGACCACACAAGATGACCCACCGGATCTGCCTAATTTCTGGACCAGCCTTGAAGATTTCATTACTGGGCCCAATTTCCCAGCCCAAATGAGTGCATATTCTTTTTCAAGCTCAGGAATTTCCTAAGTAGTCATGGATTAAAATTTAAAGGCCCAACTCTACCATTTTGGGGCCAAATGGATCAATTGAAATCAAGCCCACCATTCTGTCCGGGATTTTAAATCATCCCACAATTCTTGACTTTTCAACTAATCCAGTTGTCCAATGAAGCTCATATTTTGTGGTGTGAAATATAAGATATGGAAGATTAACTTTACATAATAAATGGTTCGGATTTGAAGGCATCGCCACAGACATAAATGCATTCACATTTTGGCCATGGAAACTTTCTGGAAACAATTGGATAGTAGAAAAGTTTTTAGTAATCCGGCCATCACTTTGGCCACAAAAGTCCAATGACAGCCATATTTTGAGGGTGACTATTAAACATCCATATATAAAATATTTAAGAAGGATATCTCTAGATATTATGCTGTCTGAAAGGTCCAATTGGCAGGCCAACTTGAGGGGCAGTTTGGGAATGAAAAAAGTCCACTACCTTTGGCTATAAATACACTCCCCTCTTCTCCTTGCAAGAGGTTGGCACATTGGCACTTAGGAGGATATATTGGAACGACCAAGTCATTTACAAGGGCTTGGGAGGATCTTCCATACTCATGTTTTTACTTGAATAACCTTTCCTCCTTCATTTCATTCCATGTATTTCATGCTCTTTCCTTTGTAATTGTTTTAGTGTACTTGTAATTTCTTTTGAGTTTTAATGCATGTTTCTCCTTCATCACTTCTAATTAACATACACCTTCTGTAGTTTAATATTAATAGTTTCTTAATTGTTAAAAATCAATCTTAAAACCATTTCCTTTAAGTGATTTCTTATTCAATCAAAACACATGTTTCATTATCGTTCTTTGTAGTTTGTGTGTGTGTTCGGCACACCACTCTTTTCTTGTCCAATTATTCTTCCTCTTATTCTCATACCCTAATACTATAAACATCCCTACCAGATTAATAACCATCCTAATGTCTGAGTAAATCTCTCATTGGGGTGAGTTATAATTTAGGTATGTTAAGCGATGGAGAGCTTTTGCTCGATGTGTATTCTTTGGATTAACATTGCGTATGTTGGACTTAGCATGTCATGGATTAATGACTTGTTTTGTTTAACATGTGGTTTCCATTGATTATTGGAACCATAAATATGCTACCATAAACAAGATATGATTAATATTAGAACCCTGAGTTAAGTCAATGCTTGGATTAAATCCTTAACACTTGGGAATTCCAATCAATGTCAAATTGTGACATGGGTGTTAATTTAATGCAATATAAAGCAAAGCTCAAGGATATCACAAGATTAACTACATAATTATGAACTCACCCCAATATTTATCAAATTGATAAATCAATATTAATCAATCAATCATTTCAATTAAAGCTCTGCAAACAAACCCCCAAATCAAAACAAAATTCAAAAACAATCAACTATAAAAAATTGTACCATCGCCGAGGATTCGACCTGAGTGCTGCTATACACATTAGCAGAGCACCGGAACCTTGAACGGTCGATAGGTGAAAATAGTCCACACTTTCAATTATCTCCACTAAGAAAAAACTTCATCCATATAGGTATTTTTCTTCTTTGGTTTTGGAGGTTCGGATTGGGTTTTCTGAATTGCATGAATTTTTTTCACTAGAGGATCATTCACCTTTCTCTTCTTACCACCATTCTTGGAAGTCTCAGCCACTTCCAATTTCATTGACAAAGCTTCTATTTCTGATTCTAATAAATCATATAATTCTCTAGATTCACTAGTCGAACTGACCTTCATCCTTCTAAAGGTCTCATCACTAAGTAACATCACCTAGAAACTCCTTGTCTTAGAACTACAAGGGATTTTGAATGATTCTCGAAAAAGAACTAGGATCATGGAAATAATTACAGGGTACATAATGATTTTCAATATGAGAGTACCATTGAAGATATTCATGATTGTAATCAATAAATAATTCCCCAAATTAATTTTCTTTAGGTTCACTAGAAAATCCATAATATAGATATCACTCTAATTTAAGGAGTATTTTTCTCCTTTTCTCGGAATGAGAAAACCACGAACACATAACTCTAGAATCTAGAAATTTTTAGTGAGATAGAAAATCATCCGAGTCTTTTCTTATTTCAATACAAGGAACTCAAAATCCATCTCCATATTGAATTATCCTGATATATCTAGTAGCTTGTGGAGACAGAACTCAGCATCACCCTCATACAATATTCTAATTATGTTTTCAGTCTTAATGTTGTAATGGGAATATGTTTTTCTGTAACTCTTAAAGGAGAACTTGTCTCTCTCTCCTTCATTAAATAAAATTAAAAACCAATATAATTCCGCCAGTAACTCCAGATAAACCAAATATTGTGCCTTCCGTTTGGATAAAAATAATATCACTCATCCATTCAACTTGATATTTCACCAAATAACAGATTCATACATAGGAAAGAACCCCATATCTAATATCCGTTATCTGTTGATACGTGATTCATGAATTTTCCTGACTGATGAAATTTTTTTCTGACAAGAAAATTCTAAAGACATTCAGAATTGGGAAAACCAGGAAATTATGAATGGGACTTAAGTAAATAAGTAGAGTTTTAGCATGCCAAATCTTGATAATTGATGTGGGACAAACATAAGTGGGCTTTTATATAGGTGTTTGAGTTGACAGTTCATATTCCCAAAAAGATCAAATGGTTGAAATAAGATTGATTTGATCTGACAGTTGAAATGATATCTGAAGATATATTTTGGTTGGTTCTGATTTTTTGAGGTTTTTAAGATAATAATTTCTATTTAATAAATTGAAACTGATAAATTTTATTTATTAATACTGCGGTAAAATACCAACAAGTAAATTTTGATTATGAAAATATTAAGTAAGGAATATGACATTCTGAATTGCTAGAATAATAATCAAAAATAACAAAAAATATTCTTTAAGATCATTATATTGCTAAAATTTTAACTAAGTTATTTTTTACTACAAACAATTTCGGATTAAGAAAAATATTTAGTAAAAAAAAATTTATGTACAAAAAATATTGAACTATGAAAATTTTTGAACTATGAAATATTTTGAAATATCAAAAATTTTAAACTACATGAAATTTTTATGTATGCAAACTTTTTATCTATGAAATATTTTGAACTATGAAAAAATTTTGATCTACAAAAAAAGTTGAAGTATGAAATAATTTTGAACTACGAAAAAATTTTGAACAACAAAATTATTTTGAACATTGAAAACAAAATTTATCCACAAAAATTTTTGGAACATAGAAAAAATTTAGAACTATGAAATATTTTTTAAATATGAATAATTTTGAACAATGAAAAAAATTTGAACTACAAAATATTTTTCACTATAAAAAATTTTGAGCAACTGAAACAATTTGAACAAAGATATTTTTTTGTTATGAATTTTTTTAATTTAAAAGAAAATGTAATCCCTCTATGAGAAGGAGTTTCTAAAATAAAACATATAGATTTAAAAAAAATAAAATGAATAATTACCTTATGATTACCATTCATATCATTATTTAAATGTAATCGAATCTATCAGAATGTAATGATTTTTTGATAATCTCTACAAGTTGATCTTGAGTTTGGATACACTGAAGAATGATATATCCTTTTTGTCTGTGGTCTTTAAGAAAGTGATGCTTAATATATATGTGTTTGGCACGAAAGTTATTTGTAGGGTTTTTTCATAGGGAAATGGAACAAGTGTTATCCCCAAATTTATGTGTTTTGGTAAAACTCAGGACATAGTGTTTGAGCGTGTGGTCATTGACAACATTTGAGCACATCAACATCAACCAGCAATATATTCAGCTTCAAATGTGGAAGGTGATACCGAGCGTTTCTTTTTTGCATATATAAGTTACTAATGAATCTCCTAATAAGTGAAAAGTTCTATATGCACTTTTCATATCCATTCTACACCCACCAATGTCATTATCTAAAAAAAATTTAAAAAATAATAATTTCCAGATGTTTAAATGATTCTTAAATCCAGGGTTCACATTAAATAGAGAAAAATTATATTCAATGATTTTAAAAATATTCCTTAGGATTGGATTGATATCCTGCACATAAGCAAACAGAAAGCATTATATCTGTACAACTAGTTATCAAGAGTAGTAAACATAAAATCATATCTCTAAATGATTTTTGATCTACGAGTTTCAAAACTTCATCAAGATCAAGAGATTTTGAGGTACCGATGGGTGTTCTTATACTCTTAGTGTTGTAATATACAAGATTTTTAAGAATATCATTAATATACTTATTTTGAGATATATATGTTTCTTCTGGTTTTGGATAAATTTGAAAACCTTGGAAAAATGTTAACTCACCCATCATAATGATTTCAATATCATATTTCATTTGATTGAAAAATGAACCAGTTAAATATTGATTGGTTGAATAGAATACAAGTTCATCAACACAAATTTGAACAATCCAAACATTTTTCTTTTCTTTCTTTATAAAGAGGGTTGGATCATCATTTCCATTAACATAATTGTTTTTAACTAAAATCATTCATGTCTATCATACTAGGGTCTAGGATATTTTTTTAGTCCATATAAAGAATTGGAATTTTTTAAAACATGTTTAGGATGTTTTGTGTCTTCAAAACCTAGAGGTTTTTTTATCAAAAACATCCTCTTGAACATATCCATTAAGAAAAAAACATTTTTATCTATTTAAAAAAGTTTATAATTATGGAATGATTTAAAGGAAAGTAAAATATGAATAGATTAAAGTTTAACAACTGGAACATATTTTTTATCAAAGTATATTCCTTATTGTTGATTATACCCTTTAGAAACTAATCTTTCCTTATTTCTTACAATGATTACCTTTTCATCACAATGATTTTTGAAGACCAGTTATAATCTAATAAAAGAATTTTCCTAGGTCTTTAATCCAAGGTCCATACATTATTCTTTTTGTATTCCTTTAGCACAACTTGAATGGATTTTATCCAATCATCATCACCAAAAGAATCATCATTGTTTTTTGGTTCTAATTGAGAAAGGAATGATAAATGTTCTACATCATTTATTAAGGATCTACTAGTCCTTACATGATGACTTACATCACCACTGATACTATCACTGGGATGATTATAAAGAAACAACTTATTTGGGTTTCGTAATACCAGTTTATCAACATATGGTAAGAAATATTCGGGGGTAAATGCTTCAGAAGTATTTTCTTGAAACATTTTCTCATCATAAGGATCTTTTATCAAGGGTAAAAAACCAGGTTTTGAAAACACATCTGAAGATGTCAGTTGAGGTTGTTTAAAAACAAAAGGTTCCGTTTCATCAAATCTACTTGCACTATTTATACAATATTAGATGTATTTTTATTCAAAACTCTATAGGGCTTAGAAATTGTGGAGTATCCTAGGAAAATAATTTCATCATATTTATGTGTGAATTTATGTAAATTATGTTTACAATTCCAAATGAATACTTTTCAACTGAATACATTTAAGTAGGATAGTTTAGGTTCTCAACAATTCCACATTTCGTAATGATTTTTTTAAGAAAATGTACAATCAAAACTCCATTTATAGTTTAGAAAGTTGTACATTAAGCTTTAGCCCAAATGTGTTTAGCTATAGAATATCACCCAACATGGTTATAGTTTTCTATTGAAGAATATGATTTATTCTTTCAACAACTTCATTTTGATGAGTAATCCTTGGTGCTGAGATGTTATGAGTAATGCTTTTTTAATACAAAAAGTTTCAAAATCACAATCTTGAAATTCTACATAATGATCAATATGGATAGTTAGTAATGGAATATTTTCTATAATTTTACATTGGCTCTAGAAATTTTAAAATAAGATAGAGTTTAAGATTTTTTTGTTAGAAAATAGACCTATGTAAATCTATTGTAATCATCAACTTGGAAAAATACATAATATTTTACTTTAATTGTAACACCCCAAGCTTCTACGGTACGTTTCCCTTCGAATAATGTGATAGCGTGTGTTGTACGCAACACCGAGTTCTAACACACCATAACTAATCAAACTAGCCGTTATGAATAGTAATACCTACTTTTTGAAATTATATATATTTTATATTTGAAAATGGACTTCATTTTTGGATTCGGAATATCGAATTTAGCCTAGGGTGAAATTTTGGTACATTTCGGATAACTTTCATATTTTGATGAATAGTGAAAATTACTAAATTTTAATTAAAAACAACTTTTTTAATCAAATTAATTACTAGTGATAAATTATGAATTTGAGTGGTTTTAAAGTATATTTAGAATATATTTTTACCATTTAATATAATTTTGGTCATTGGACATAATTTTACAATTAAACCGAACATAAACAAGTGTCAATCTTTTGATAGTTATTATCTCTTAAAAACACGCTTTTTGTTTTAACAGCGGGAATTAATTTTAAATTAATTTCTGCCACTTCTGTGTTTTGAATTTAGGAAAATGGATTCCATATTTGGAATCAGGATGTTCAAATTGTGTAAATAGGTAACTTTTATTTTTAGACATTTTGAATAGTTACTGTGGTAAATATTTTATTTACCATGGTTAAAGGGTAAATCCGGTAAATAAGGGTTACAAAATAATATTATAATAATACAAAATTACCCTAAAACGTGTCCTAACCTTATTGGTGGACACATACCCGACCATGGGCATCCTTGGGTCAATTTGGGGACCCCTTGGAGCCACTTGTATGTGGTAGGGACACTTTATATTAATAAAGTTAAAATAAAAATAAAAATGGCATAAGCTTACATCTTTTAGAAGAACAATTTTTACATAGGGTTATACATGTTGGCTTTTCTATTATAAATATTCATTAGAAAGCTAAAAAGATTTCCTACATAATGATATTTTACTTATAATTTTTAGACATTAAATAATTTATTTTATTTATGACACAATGATGATGCAGTAATTCCTATAATAGTGAAAAATTAAAATAAGTGATATTATAAATACCCAAATAAATATAATATGAAACTTTTAATGAATTAAACTAATTTTCTAGGATAATATGATATATTAGGATTGATTTATTTGACTTTGTTCGAAGTAATAAATCTGTTATGAGTTTCAAAAAAATCAACTAATGAATAGTGTCAAAATTGACATAAAAGAATTCTTAAAACAAATATTATATTATTAATTGATATTAAATTCCTAAAAATCTAAGGTTCGGCCAAGAGACTTATATCATGATAGGTTAATCATTAATGGACAACTTGGGGGTCTCTTGGATGTATATAGTAAGTTTATTAACCATAATATATAAAATACAAAGAGACATTGTAAAAGTGAAACTAATTAACTTAGAGTTAATACTTAAAGATAAGGTTAATATAAGTACCCAAACCTGTCTAAATTCTATTGGATGAGTTTTTTTCGACCTATCCCCACCTCATCATTTGAATAGTCAACTTTGGAGCCTTTAGAAACCGAATATGAATTTATTATAAATTAATATTTCTAGCTTTTCCAAAGGTGCCCCTCACCCCTCTTATAAAAGGGCACTCCTCCTTCTCATTTCTTCACACCTTCAAAGCCTTTTGGTTCGGCCAAACTCTGCCCAAATACTCTCCCAACATCCCTCAATACAACCTAGAGGCCTTAGTTTGATCAGAAAGCCAACCTAAGGAGCCCTTTTGATCAAATCAAAAGGATGAACCCGAAGAAGAGGTAATGATTTCACCACCCTTTTCTAAGTTCATTTCTTCTTCCACTTCTTCTTCCTTTGTTCTTACCATTCTGAAATAATAACTCCAGTATCTCACATATACTGTGATGTTATTATAAATATGGTACAATCATATTCAGTATTCTATCCACCCTTTGAATAACATGTCACCATACGTGCGTACGTACGGCTTACCGTCTCCACGTCGTGGTGTAATTGTTATTCAATATAATATTATTTGGATGGGTATAATAATGATGTGTAACTCATGTAAATAATAAATATAACATGTTAATGATTCTGTATATATGATATACCATCCATTTATATATTATTTTAATATCAAAAGAATGATATTGTCGCTCGTGCGTACGTACGGACTACCGTCTCCACGAACGCGATGAGATTCATTCTCCATCGTAACCATTAAAGCGTAATTATCATTTTATGATTTAAAAATGATTTTTAAGGACTTGATATCATTCTGGATATGAATAATATACAACCTATCCTTTACAAACATGTCTTACGTAACAAAACATATGAAAGAAAACAAGTAAGCTAACACCCGAAACAACGATAATACTAAGATATTATTATCAAATCAATATTAAAAGATCATATATGATATCATATTAATGTATATGATTCTTGTATAATTTAATAACAATTATTTCACCATTATACAGGAGGTTAACCTACCATAACCAAGGAAAAGTACAAGGTAAGGGTTATTTCACAATCTCTTCATTATCCGAGGTTGTATTATACGTAATAATCTACTGGGATCTCTTTATCATCCACATCCATGTTTCTTCGAAATGTATTTCAAAACATTTTTACTATTTACAAGAATATGGGTTAAAGTCATTTATAACCTTGTTTGACTTTTTATAAGAGGTTTATAAAGGAATCATTCCGTCGTTTTCAAAACAAGGTCCTTTTTAACCTTTTCGACATAATTGAGGTAAGAATGTTTTTTTAACTTATACGGCGGGTGCGGTTATTTTACGCTGTTATAAAATCTTCAAAGCTTTCCTTACAAGCTTATATGAATATTTTCAAAGAAAATGTTTTATTTTATATGGATCTTAAATGATTTCAAAATAAAAGGAGATATTTCTTTAAAAAGAATTTTGATTTCATCTATGTCAACATCCTTTGATGGATTTTAAGATTATTTGAAGTTGATTTATTATGATACAAAACTTCTATATTGTATTGAAGGTTTTGTGATATGTTTGACTGTGGATGTGCTATTTTTATACCATTCATAGTTTATTGTGAAAGTATTGACATTTCATATGCTAGTTTTAATACGAATGTTTATGTTATGTTTAAACCTTTTCATATGGGAATGCATTGGACTTAATAAGTGACGGGTGGAGCCCGCTATAGCTCCTCGATGCATCGGTAGGTCTCATGAGACAAACTAGTGTCTTGGCACAAGGCCTTGACAAAATCTTATTTGTAGTCTTGGCACGAGGCCTTGGCTATGTGGTTATGATAGTCTGGCATTATGCATTCCAACATTATGAAAGTGGTTATTGATTTTTGCATGTGATTATTCGATTAGTAGAATATCCATGTGAATAAGTAAATGGAATTATTTCATTTTACTTTTGCCATACCATGTTGAAGTTCAATTTTAAAAGGCTTTTGTTTTAGTAATGCATTGCCTTAAATGTTTATTCTTATTTATGAAAGTTTCCGCTATATTGTTATCCTTACTGGGCATTTGAGCTCACCCCTTTTCTATGTTTTATTTTTCCCCAGGATGTGAAGAAGTAAATTATGAATGACCTGCAGGGATATTATGAGGGGATAGTAGTGTGGATTATGGAGACATTATGTTGTTGTAGTAGTTTTTCATTTTATGATGTAATGTAAAACTTATGAATATATCTAGTGTTTCCAAGGCTACTAAACCAATCGGTCTTTCGAGATTTGATCTTTCTTGTGATCATGCCAATGTTATGTAATAATGCACCGACTCTGGGTAACTGGGGTCGGGGCGTTACAGTTGGTATCAGAGGAAGTTTAGTACAAATCTTGGAAGCTAGATTTAGATAAACTCTGATTAGAGAACATAGACCTAAGATGAACTTTGAGGATTAGTATAGAAGAACTTCCTAGAATTTTGGTATTGTAGAGACTTTGTGAGTTTTCCGAGCAATACATCCCTGTCTGGATACGAGCAGGTAGAGGCGGCTCTGGCACAGATGTACCTAGGGGTAAAACCCGAAAACACCGCTTTGAGCTAGACTCGAACGGGAACTGGTGCACGACAACGGGCCTTGCTGCACTCTTGGTTACGACACTCCCAGGGGATATGCTTAGGATAACTCTCACTTTCTTTACAAATCATTATGAAGGGTTTATGAGTATATACTTCCTCAAAGAAAACATATTTATGATTATGGATTATATCCATAGATAGTTCAATTTATGTTTAGTGTTTTATAAGTATGGGATTATGTATTTTGATTCATAAACTGATCTAGTTTATGACATTGTTTAGAAATGGCGCCTAGTGGAAGAAATGGAAACCGTATCAATGCACGCACTCCATGTAGGGATTGCCCTCCTGCTCAAGATAATTATAGTGGGGCTGGTGATGCAACTGGTGCTGATCAGCTAATCACCGTACTAGGACAACTTACTCAGGTTATGAATAATAACCTTACCCGTATGGAGCACCCTGATCCGCAGCGTGGAGGATCAATTTTAGATCGATTCATGAGACAAAAACCACCAACGTTCAATGGGAGTACAAATCCCTTAGTAGCTGAGCAATGGATATTTTCCCTAGAGAAAATATTTCAGGCTTTGGGGAGTAGTGAAAGGGAAAAAGTTACCATGGCAGTTTACCGCCTCACTGGAGATGCTGATCAATGGTGGTCATTGATTCAAAACATGAAGGAAGATGATGAAGTATCAAACATGGAATGAAGGGAGTTCAAAGATCTGTTTTTAGAAAAATACTTTCCTCGCGACCATCGAGCAGATATGGAAAGGCAATTTCTGAGTCTGAGACAAAAGGAGGATGATAATGTCACAAAGTATGAGGCTAACTTTACAAGGTTAGCGAGGTACGCTGGTGATTATATTCGCATGCCATGAAGTAAGATTGATCGTTTCTTTGATGGGTTAAAACCATTTCTCCGTCGAGCATTAGTCTCACAATCCTTTTCATCGTACGAAGACATTGTCTCATGTGCTATCAAGACCGAAAAGGAATTCTCTAAGTCTTATGACTTTAAAGCAAAGCAAGAGAAGAAGAGACCTGCTGATCAATCTGGGAATGGAAATAAGGGGAAGAAGGGAAAGGTTGAATATCCATCTTGTGGTATGTGCGGGAAGAAACACCCCGGTGCTTGCCTGAAGGGAATGGGAGTCTGTTACAAGTGTGGTGAAAAAGGCCACCAAGCTCATGATTGCAAGGGGAAGAAGGAAGCTACCAATGTTCAGTGCTACAATTGCAGGGAGATGGGGCATTATGCAAATGCATGTCCTAAGCGTCAGGAGAACTTACCTCAGAAAAGGCCAAGGGATCAAGGCCAGGCTTATGCTATCACTACTGCTGAGGTAGAAACTCCGAAAGACGTGGTGTCAGGTAATTTAATGGTTTCCTCAAGTTTAGCAAATGCATTATTTGATTCTGGATCATCGCATTGTTTCATATCTTCCCAGTTTGCTAAGAAAATTAGATATTTCCAATTTGATTTAATAAGGGAGTTGTCAGTTAAAACTCCTAAGGGAAGTATCGTTGCAACAATGTTTTGTGAATCAGTCCCCATTAGAGCACATAAATTTTCTTTATCTGCTGATTTCATCGTCATACCTATGATTGAGTTTGATATAATCCTCGGTATGGACTGGCTTTCGGACTATGATGCGAAGATTTATTGTAAGAAGAAAGAGGTTACGATTCTCGATGATAATGATAAGGAACACCTTATTTTTAGAGCAGAATCGTCACCACCTAATTCTTATTTAGACCCACCCCCAGTAGCTCAACTTAATTCAATTATTGGGGAGGAAGAGAATGAAGTAACTATCGGTGAGGAAAGGAATGTTCAAATAGAGGGTGTACCTGTTGTGAAAGAATTTGTAGATGTATTTCCGGAAGATTTACCTGGACATCCTCCAGAACGAGAAGTTGAGTTTTCCATTGATTTGATTCCTGGATCAAGGCCTATATCGAAGACCCCTTATAGAATGGCCACTGTAGAGTTAGTCGAACTAAAGAAACAACTAGAGGAATTGAGTAATAATGGATTTATTCGCCCTAGTGTTTCTCCATGGGGAGCCCCTGTTCTTTTTGTTAAAAAGAAAAGATGGATCTATGAGGTTATGTATTGACTACAGGGAGATCAATGCTATAACGATAAAGAACAAGTATCCCCTACCTCGTATTGATGATTTATTTGACCAACTGCATGGAGCTCAATACTTTTCAAAGATTGACCTTCGATCTGGATACCATCAGTTGTGTGTGAAGAAGGAAGACATTCCGAAAACAGCATTTCGAACCAGGTACGGGCATTACGAGTTTACTGTAATGCCGTTTGGATTGACCAATGCACCCTCTGTATTCATGGATCTGATGAATAGAGTTTTCAAGGAGTATCTCGATGAATTTGTGGTAGTATTTATTGATGATATATTGGTATACTCCAAAACCTATGAAGATCATGAAAATCACTTGCGCATTATCTTGAAGACTCTGAGGAGGCATGAATTATATGGAAAGTTTAGCAAGTGTGAATTCTGGCTTCAGGAGATTTCTTTTCTTGGACATATTGTCTCTAAAGATGGAATCTCTGTTGATCCTTCTAAGACCAAGGCAATCCAAGAATGGCCAGCACCTACGAGTATAACTGAGGTACGTAGTTTTATTGGTTTGGCAGGTTATTATCGACGTTTCGTCCAGAATTTTGCCCGATTGGCAAACCCATTAACGAAGCTCACACGTAAAGGGGTTAAATTTGTTTGGACAAAAGAGTGTGAAGAATGTTTCGAAGAACTGAAGAGAAGATTAGTCAATGCTCCTATATTGACTCTACCATCGGGGAATGATGGGTTCGTTATTTATAGTGATGCATCAAAGAAAGGACTTGGCTGTGTCCTTATGCAGAATGATAGAGTTATTGCCTATGCATCACGACAGTTGAAAATTCATGAAGAAAACTATCCTACTCATGATCTTGAGTTAGCAGCTGTGATCTTTGCTTTGATGATATGGAGGCACTACCTCTATGGTGAAAAATGTGAGATTTATACTGATCACAAGAGTTTGAAGTATATTTTCTCACAAAAAGAACTCAACATGAGGCAAAGGAGATGGCTTGAATTACTCAAGGATTATGATTGTACGATACACTACCACCCGGGGAAGGCAATCAAGGTGGCAGATGCTTTGAGCAGAAAAGACCATGGAGTTTTGAACATGATGAGAATTGAAAGGGATCCAATTTTCATGGATCTAGTGAAGATGGACATGGGAATAACCAGGGAAGGTGAAACATCAATGCTTTTTCAAATGGTTGCCAAACCATCTTTACTAGAAAGGATTATGAGTTCTCAGACCGATGATGAAGAATTTCAGAAGAAGATTAAAGCTGTGAATGATGGGAGATTGAGAGACTTTGTGTATGAAGATGGAACTTTGAAATTTGGAAAGAGACTTTGTGTTCCCAATATACCTGATATAAAAAGGGAATTGCTGGATGATGCTCATAGTTCCAATTTCTCTATACACCCTGGGAGCACCAAAATGTATAGAGATTTGAAGGAACATTTTTGGTGGGACAACATGAAGAGGGAGATTGCTGATTTTGTATCAAGATGTATGGTTTGTCAACAAGTGAAAGCTGGAAGGCAACAGCCTGGAGGAGTCATGCAACCTCTTCCCATACCGGAGTGGAAATGGGACAATATTACGATGGACTTTGTCATGGGGCTACCAAAGACTTCTAGAAGGAACGATGCAATATGGGTTATTGTTGATCGTCTTACCAAGTCAGCACATTTTCTTGTTATAAGAGAAGATCTACCCCTGGAACGTCTAGCAAGACTATACATTAATGAAGTTGTGAGACTTCATGGTGTACCCCTATCGATTGTTTCTGATCGTGATCCCCGTTTTACTTCAAGATTCTGGAAAAGTCTTCAGAAATCCCTGGATACTGAACTTCATTTGAGCACTGCTTACCACCCTCAGACAGACGGACAATCAGAACGGACTATTCAAACCTTAGAAGACAAGTTGAGATCTTGCTCACTTGATTTTCAGGGTATGTGGGATCAATATTTACCTCTGGTAGAATTTTCCTATAACAATAGCTTCCATTCGAGTATTCAGATGGCACCATATGAAGCGTTATACGGAAAGAGATGTCGTACACCAACCTGTTGGGATGACGTTGGTGAAAGAAAACTTGTAGGCCCAGAACTGGTGGATGAAACGGTGGAAAAGGTGAAAGTAATCCAAAATCACATCAAAGCAGCTCAAAGTAGGCAGAAGAGCTATGCCGATAATCGAAGGAAGGATTTGGAATTTCAAGTCGGTGATCATGTTTTCCTGAAGGTATCTCCGTGTAAGGGAGTCATACGTTTTGGTAAGAAAGGTAAATTGAGTCCCAGGTACATCGGACCTTTCGAAATTCTAGAACGAATTGGGGCTGTAGCTTACCGATTGGCAATGCCGCCAAGTCTCTCCAAAGTTCACGATGTGTTCCACGTATCTCTGTTGAGAAAATACATGCCTGACCCAACGCATGTACTCACCTATGAGGAATTAGAACTGGAACCGGATCTGTCTTATTGTGAAGAGCCCGTCAGGATTCTTGATACAAGAGAACAAGTACTGAGAAACCGGACGACGCGTCTGGTAAAAGTTTTGTGGAGAAATCATAAGATGGAAGAGGCAACGTGGGAACCCGAGGAACTTATGATGAAGAACCACCCGAGTCTTTTTATGCAGTAATACCCTAGAAATTGCGAGGACGCAATTATTTGAAGGAGGGGAGAATGTAACACCCCAAGCTTCTACGGTACATTTCCCTTCGAATAATGTGATAGCGTGTGTTGTACGCAACACCGAGTTCTAACACACCATAACTAATCAAACTAGCCGTTATGAATAGTAATACCTAATTTTTGAAATTATATATATTTTATATTTGAAAATGGACTTCATTTTTGGATTCGGAATATCGAATTTAGCCTAGGGTGAAATTTTGGTACATTTCAGATAACTTTCATATTTTGATGAATAGTGAAAATTACTAAATTTTAATTAAAAACAACTTTTTTAATCAAATTAATTACTAGTGATAAATTATGAATTTGAGTGGTTTTAAAGTATATTTAGAATATATTTTTACCATTTAATATAATTTTGGTCATTGGACATAATTTTACAATTAAACCGAACATAAACAAGTGTCAATCTTTTGATAGTTATTATCTCTTAAAAACACGCTTTTTGTTTTAACAGCGGGAATTAATTTTAAATTAATTTCTGCCACTTCTGTGTTTTGAATTTAGGAAAATGGATTCCATATTTGGAATCAGGATGTTCAAATTGTGTAAATAGGTAACTTTTATTTTTAGACATTTTGAATAGTTACTGTGGTAAATATTTTATTTACCATGGTTAAAGGGTAAATCCGGTAAATAAGGGTTAAAAAATAATATTATAATAATACAAAATTACCCTAAAACGTGTCCTAACCTTATTGGTGGACACATACCCGACCATGGGCATCCTTGGGTCAATTTGGGGACCCCTTGGAGCCACTTGTATGTGGTAGGGACACTTTATATTAATAAAGTTAAAATAAAAATAAAAATGGCATAAGCTTACATCTTTTAGAAGAACAATTTTTACATAGGGTTATACATGTTGGATTTTAGATTATAAATATTCATTAGAAAGATAAAAAGATTTCCTACATAATGATATTTTACTTATAATTTTTAGACATTAAAGAATTTATTTTATTTATGACACAATGATGATGCAGTAATTACTATAATAGTGACAAATTAAAATAAGTGATATTATAAATACCCAAATAAATATAATATGAAACTTTTAATGAATTAAACTAATTTTCTAGGATAATATGATATATTAGGATTGATTTAATTGACTTTGTTCGAAGTAATAAATCTGTTATGAGTTTCAAAAAAATCAACTAATGAATAGTGTCAAAATTGACATAAAAGAATTCTTAAAACAAATATTATATTATTAATTGATATTAAATTCCTAAAAATCTAAGGTTCGGCCAAGAGACTTATATCATGATAGGTTAATCATTAATGGACCACTTGGGGGTCTCTTGGATGTATATAGTAAGTTTATTAACCATAATATATAAAATACAAAGAGACATTGTAAAAGTGAAACTAATTAACTTAGAGTTAATACTTAAAGATAAGGTTAATATAAGTACCCAAACCTGTCTAAATTCTATTGGATGAGTTTCTTTCGACCTATCCCCACCTCATCATTTGAATAGTCAACTTTGGAGCCTTTAGAAACCGAATATGAATTTATTATAAATTAATATTTCTAGCTTTTCCAAAGGTGCCCCTCACCCCTCTTATAAAAGGGCACTCCTCCATCTCATTTCTTCACACCTTCAAAGCCTTTTGGTTCGGCCAAACTCTGCCCAAATACTCTCCCAACATCCCTCAATACAACCTAGAGGCCTTAGTTTGATCAGAAAGCCAACCTAAGGAGCCCTTTTGATCAAATCAAAAGGAAGAACCCGAAGAAGAGGTAATGATTTCACCACCCTTTTCTAAGTTCATTTCTTCTTCCACTTCTTCTTCCTTTGTTCTTACCATTCTGAAATAATAACTCCAGTATCTCACATATACTGTGATGTTATTATAAATATGGTACAATCATATTCAGTATTCTATCCACCCTTTGAATAACATGTCACCATACGTGCGTACGTACGGCTTACCGTCTCCACGTCGTGGTGTAATTGTTATTCAATATAATATTATTTGGATGGGTATAATAATGATGTGTAACTCATGTAAATAATAAATATAACATGTTAATGATTCTGTATATATGATATACCATCCATTTATATATTATTTTAATATCAAAAGAATGATATTGTCGCTCGTGCGTACGTACGGACTACCGTCTCCACGAACGCGATGAGATTCATTCTCCATCGTAACCATTAAAGCGTAATTATCATTTTATGATTTAAAAATGATGTTTAAGGACTTGATATCATTCTGGATATGAATAATATACAACCTATCCTTTACAAACATGTCTTACGTAACAAAACATATGAAAGAAAACAAGTAAGTTAACACCCGAAACAACGATAATACTAAGATATTATTATCAAATCAATATTAAAAGATAATATATGATATCATATTAATGTATATGATTCTTGTATAATTTAATAACAATTATTTCACCATTATACAGGAGGTTAACCTACCACAACCAAGGAAAAGTAAAAGGTAAGGGTTATTTCACAATCTCTTCATTATCCGAGGTTGTATTATACGTAATAATCTACTGGGATCTCTTTATCATCCACATCCATGTTTCTTCGAAATGTATTTCAAAACATTTTTACTATTTACAAGAATATGGGTTAAAGTCATTTATACCCTTGTTTGACTTTTTATAAGAGGTTTATAAAGGAATCATTCCGTCGTTTTCAAAACAAGGTCCTTTTTAACCTTTTCGACATAATTGAGGTAAGAATGTTTTTTTAACTTATACGGCGGGTGCGGTTATTTTACGCCGTTATAAAATCTTCAAAGCTTTCCTTACAAGCTTATAAGAATATTTTCAAAGAAAATGTTTTATTTTATATGGATCTTAAATGATTTCAAAATAAAAGGATATATTTCTTTAAAAAGAATTTTGATTTCATCTATGTCAACATCCTTTGATGGATTTTAAGATTATTTGAAGTTGATTTATTATGATACAAAACTTCTATATTGTATTGAAGGTTTTGTGATATGTTTGACTGTGGATGTGCTATTTTTATACCATTCATAGTTTATTGTGAAAGTATTGACATTTCGTATGCTAGTTTTAATACGAATGTTTATGTTATGTTTAAACCTTTTCATATGGGAATGCATTGGACTTAATAAGTGACGGGTGGAGCCCGCTATAGCTCCTCGATGCATCGGTAGGTCTCATGAGACAAAATAGTGTCTTGGCACAAGGCCTTGACAAAATCTTATTTGTAGTCTTGGCACGAGGCCTTGGCTATGTGGTTATGATAGTCTGGCATTATGCATTCCAACATTATGAAAGTGGTTATTGATTTTTGCATATGATTATTCGATTAGTAGAATATCCATGTGAATAAGTAAATGGCATTATTTCATTTTACTTTTGCCATACCATGTTGAAGTTCAATTTTAAAAGGCTTTTGTTTTAGTAATGCATTGCCTTAAATGTTTATTCTTATTTATGAAAGTTTCCACTATATTGTTATCCTTACTGGGCATTTGAGCTCACCCCTTTTCTATGTTTTATTTTTCCCCAGGATGTGAAGAAGTAAATTATGAATGACCTGCAGGGATATTATGAGGGGATAGTAGTGTGGATTATGGAGACATTATGTTGTTGTAGTAGTTTTTCATTTTATGATGTAATGTAAAACTTATGAATATATCTAGTGTTTCCAAGGCTACTAAACCAATCGGTCTTTCGAGATTTGATCTTTCTTGTGATCATGCCAATGTTATGTAATAATGCACCGACTCTGGGTAACTGGGTTCGGGGAGTTACATTAATGGTTCTAGTTTGTGTTGTACCAAAAAGATCCATATACACTAATTGTAATGCATCCAAAGATGATACTTCTCCAATTGATATAGAACATGATTTATGTTTCTGTCTATGTTGACAAGGAACACACACTTTTATTGAATCAAATATATGCACTAGTAGATCATTAAAATGTACTTTATTTGAGACTAGTCATTGGTTATTAAGGCTATAGTGTCCTCAGCTTCTATTCCATAGCCAATATTGATAATCCATTGTACTGAGGTAAGGTAGATCTGGGCTCCTAACTTCTTCTTTGTTTTGTGTGTAAACATTCTCTTTCATGTGGGAAGTAATAATAAACCTTTCCTTGAAATTGTGTACAAAAAATTTTTCATTCCTAAAATTCACAAGGTAACCATTATCACATAATTAAATTTTACTAATGAGGTTTTGATTAAGTCACATAACAAATAAAATATAGAAATTAATTTTTTTTTCAAGAAAAACAATGTTACCTATATAAACAATTTCACTCAGAGCATTACCTCAAAATGTTTTCTTCCTCCTTTCATCTTCATAATCATTTCAAAGAGGTTTTTTTACATGTAATAATGCGGGAACATACTCTATCCATGTACCATGTATTGATATTTGTACATTATTTATTTTCTAGGAAATTAAATATTTATACCTTCATAACCCATTCATTCTTGGATCCAGAAATTTCAGAACGCAAGATTTAAGGTATCCAAATTTTCATAGAAAAAGAATCTTCATGAAAACCTAAATACATGGAATATTTAAAAAACATTTTTTCCCAATGTCCACCATTCTAACATTTAGTGTAGAATGTAGAAACATGAGGAACAAAGTAGTTATTATTGAAAAATGGTTTATAATTGGAATAACCAAATCTAGAATGAATCATTGTAATTATAATTTTGGAATACATCATGTCAATGTTTTCCATACCGGAGGTAATGTTTGAGAAACACTATCTCAAGGAAAATATTTATGAATTTTGTTTTATATCTATGATTTTATACTAGAAAAATTAATTTTTGAACAACAGTTAGTCTCTAAAATATTTTTATTATAAATTACATTTTCAAGGCCTTTATAATATTTATCCTTCTTCGAATTAAAACCCTCACAGTTTTGGGAAATACTTTCAAAATAAAAAATTTTCTTATAATGATCTTTAGAAAGATATGAAATTTCATTTGTTAAAATAGATAATCTAGTATTTTCCTTATCAATCTTTTTTTGGAGTTTAGAATTTTCATTCTCAAGAATTATATAAAAACTAGACGCTTCTTCATATGATGGTAACGTATTTTCTTCATTTAAAGAATATTCATTAGATTAAGTCTTGTAGTATTCATCATCTTTATCATTTTCATTCAGAGATACATTGTTAATTGATTCTACATTGTTTAAGATGGCAATTTGGAAATAATTTTCAATAGGTAATCTAGCTAGTAGACCAAGATTCTTCATACCAAAAGATTAATACTCTGAGGATCCATCCAAACAGTCACCACCACTAGCACTCTAGGTGTCATTGGATTTCAAAAAATTCATATCTTCAGCCCTGTACTATTTCATTATATTACTCTCATAATTCTTTACCTACATATCTTTTTTCTTAACCATTGGATAATCATGCCCAATATAACCTACTCTTTTGTATTCATATCATGTAACATATGAATCTTTCTTGTCATTTCATTCTTACTTCATATATCTATAAAGAAATTAATTCATTCAAACAATATTGTTCACCCTTCATGCAATTTCAGCTAGATCATTCTCAGAATGTTCACTTTCACTATATTTCGATAAAATAGTATATTTCTTAGACTTGGAACTTGTAACCCTTTCGGATTTTTTACCATAGTATTAGTAAAGGATAAACATCCATTTAAATTATTCTTATAATTCATATCATTGTTTCTTTTCATTATTTCCTCATGATAATTAAGAGTTTCAAAAACCTCATCATGTGTGATTTGAGATACTTTCCTATTCTCATAAATATTTGTTCTCTTATATTCACACTCATTAGGCACAATATCAATAATTTTTTCTACAAGAGCTTCATCAACAAGAAATTTCTCTCCCATAGATTATATACTGTTAACTATCACCATAAACCATTATTTCGCCTTGCATATAAGCTCTCTAGATGTAAATAGAAATCCATGATATTAATCTCCAAGAAAAGATCTTTTAGTTCTTATAAGTTTAGATGTACCAAAACGGGTAACAAAAACTTTCTTCTAGAAGAACATTGTAGATTCACAAGTAGAAATTTAACTATATATAATCCTGGTCATGGAACATAATAATGTATTATGTACCATGTTGTTTAACAGATATTATCTCTTTTCATGATTGGTAATGGTTTTGACATCATTGTTAGGAATCTTATAATCTCTATTAATCATGACAATGTTTTCCACTATAATGTTAATAACAAATGTCTTCATATGATCTCTACAATATTCATAATCATTACAATCAAATATAAGTGGTCTGGTTGGATTACGGTGGTCAATTGAGTGAACAATCATTCCTTCCATTCTATATGAAAATATCACTCCAGAAAACATGTTAATAGAATATCGTTTTAAAAAACCTCTATGTAATAAAAATGTAGAATATTGAAAACATGAGCCAGAAAACATATATGTGAATATAAATATTTCAAAGACCTCCTCTAACAACAATTATAAGATCGAAATATGAATATAGAAGCTCAATTACAATAGGGGTGACTTTAATGTTTAAAAAAAATTGTTTTTAACATTAAAGAGAACTATGTTTAACAAAGATAAACAAGGTAAATTCATAACGAATATTCTAGTTCAACTAATCAAACAATAGAGGTTATAGAAATATGATTCCGAAAATGAAACATAAGGTAATATTACAAGAAAAATATTCTACCATAAAGCTTTCAAAATATTACTTATCAAAGTATAAAAAAGTACAATAATGTATTAGAAGGTTAATCAATCTTCCATTTTCAAAAATAAATGGAAATAAACATGAAACAAAACTAGTAAAAAGAATGATATCGTTTAACCCAAAGAGTAGGGTATCAAATATCAATGTATAAAGGTCCCTTGATTTATACTTTTTATAAATTATTTCTTTTCCACACAAGGGTAAGTCCTCGATAGAAATATAGGAATATGTCTTGTTATCCCTGGTTGCCCTCGATCATTATGTTAGTCCGCACCTCTGTCTTCTTTTCCATATAATACCTCGATTATACTTAGAAAAAATAATAGTCTCAATAAGTAATCTAAATAATATGTTCAGTACCACACAATTCATGAGAGTCTCTCTCTCTAGAAAACACTTTAGCAGCATAAAATCACTAGAGTGATGGAATATTTGTGATCTCATTCAAATGAGAACCTATTTATAGGAACTTCTCCAATAGTCGAGTCCCTCCTCCAATGGTCTTATTTTCCTTGAATCTCGAAGGAACTTATACATGTGTCCCTCAATCAATGTGTAGTTAGAAATATACTGTACAACATAGTTTCATAACAAATGAATGTAAAATGATGTTTCTTCACCAAATTTATTTTTTAGATTCTATGAAAAAATAGAGTTAGGATTTTAGTAAAAATATATTTAAATTTTATAAATAATCGATATTCAGATTCTATTTTCCAACGAATTTGGAACCCGGATTCAATATATTTCAGTGTCATTATTCCAATTAATTTGGAATCTGAATTATAAGGAATTCAGAGTCTGAATTTTGAGGACGTCGAATTCTAAATTATGTGGAATTCTGAATCTAAATTCACAGGAATTCAAAGTTGGATATATAAGGAATTCGGAGTCTTGATTTTTGATAATTCAGAGTCTAAAAATAGAATACTCTGTATCCAAATAAAATGTAATCTTCTGAGGATAATGATATGAAAGAGAATTTTTTCCTTAGTAATAAAATGAGTTAGATTTAGAGAGACTATAAAATAAACAATGAAAAATAGGTAATGAATAAAATTTTCATAGAGAATAGAAATTATCCTTATGAGAATAAACCATTGGAAAAATATAATTTGCCATAAAATAAAGTGTTTGTGATTTTCAAAACATATAGGAATTGAAAAGTCATAAGTAATCCTTATTTACTCAACATTCCATACAACCCAATTGGTGGTGCAACTTAGAGAGGAAATGATTTAACATGACTTCTGCTGTAAGTACTGGTGGCTAGTGGTGAAGAAAGTAGTGGTAGAGATCATTTCGTAGTGCCTCACTTGTTAGAATGTGTAGTCTATGTATCATGTTCTAATAGTCATGGCCTAGACACTTGAGATACCATAGTGGATGTGGAATGGTATCCTAATGAACATTGTAGTAGGATTTCCCCACACATCTAGGTTCCATTATACTATCTAGGTGATCATTGACCAACTAAACAAGATGGATCACATCCTACAAATATGGGTGTATGGATCGGTAAGGGGATTAGGATGACACTACATCCAAGAGATAGTGCGACTACATGAGGGACATTGACGATCATCTCATACTGTGATTTTTGCTTCACATCCTAGTTGTGTAAAGGATTATAAGGGGAATTCTGGACTCAGCTACTCATGAGTATGACATTCCTTCCCTAGTCTGATGGTAAGATAGAGGATTTTCAGGTGTTGGAGAAATTTATCCGTACATGTATCATGGATTTTGGTCGCAGTTTTGAGGACCACCTTCCCCAGCTAGATTTTGTGTACAAAATAGCTATCACACCTCCATTCGAATGGAACCATTTGTGGCACTTAATGGATGGAAATGCAGATCACCTCTATACTAGACAATCCTAGGGGAGTCAGCACTCATGGGTCCAGAGTTTGTATGGGATACCATGAGGAAGGCGTTGATCATCAATGAGTGGATGAGGACATCACATAGTAAGCTGAAATCATATGCTAACATGAGATGAAGGACCTTTGAGATTGAGGAGGGATACAAAGTGATCTTTTAGGTCACTCATCGATGGGTATTGAGGATATTTTTCTAATGAGGCGAGTTATCATTGAGATTAATTAGCCATTTTAAAATTTTGAGCAGAGTTAGTGCGGTGGAGTACCACCCAGATCTTCCCCCATAGATGCTCAGGGTGCACGATTCTCTCCAAAAGTTACCTCTGATGAGGTATGTACATGAAAAATCAAACATCATCGATTGGGGCATCCTGGACATTGATTATGGGGTGAAATTTGAGAAGTTAATGGTGGAGAATGTGTATCGGCATGAGATGGTTCTTCATTGGAAGTCGATTCATCTAGTGTGTCTCCATTGGTAGAATGAGATTCTCCATGAGAGCATATGGGAGTGGCAGGATCAGATTCATTATATGTAACCATTTCTATTTGATTATCCCTTCTGTTGCCTACTATGGTTGTAAATTTATAAGGTGTGAACGTAATGTAATACCCCAAAATTCGGAGATTAATTTTTTAAAAATTAAATGGCATTATTTCGAGACCAATCAATGAGACATCACATAATTTCATGTCTTGGAGAGTCCAAAAACACATTTTGAACTATTTTTTAAGGGTTAATAAATAAATTTCCCTGTGGGTTTTTTTTTCTTTTACATCATTTCCAATATCAAAAATCAAAGGGCACCGTAGAACTCAGACCATCAACATTCACCAAAAAAGGCATAACCATGGTTAGTGCATGAAAATGGTGGAATGTATTTTTTGGGTGTAACTAAAATAATTATATATAAGTTATTTTATTTTTAAATCCTTTAAACGGAAACTCAGATTTCAAATAAAATAGTTCCATTGAGTCATAATGGTGGGTTTCCATTTGGAAATTCTTAACCTATACCATTGACGATCGAGAGAAAATTATAGTTTTTAGATGTTTTAAGAAAAATAAAATAAACATAAAATGTTTATCTTGTTGAAAATATGTTTTTCTGCAACACACTGAAGAGAAGAATCATTCATTCCATAAATGAACCAACGAAACGACTCATTAACTGATGCATAACAGAAACACAGTTTCATAAATGAAACAACGTAACAACCTGATGAATAAGTGTAACAAAAATTCAGAAATACATTTCCCTTAAAATATGATAATGGGGTTAGAAAAACAAATAATGATCTAAAATTACTCTATCAGACAATGAAGGAATCCTTTCCTATGATGAATGATGACGATTCAGAATTGAGAAACAACAACCTTGAAGAATAGATTATGGACCAGAGATTGACGAATGCGAACAGGTTTGAATGGATCGTGATTCCCCGCACACGGATAACCTACACCAATGACCCTCCCCTTCGATGAAAGATTCTCTATGTAGTGGTTTATCTTTTTGATAATTATGAATGAACCATTATTTTTTTAAACAATGAATGCTAATCAACATAGGAAGACATTGATCCATAGGTCAATTGTTCATACGAGAGGGTGTTTTATTTTTGGAATATCATGAGGTTATTTGTTGAAATAAAATTAATCTTCTCTTCTCATGTTTTAAATAATCTAATGCAATGGAATCGGGATGTCCTGAACAAGGCCCTAATTCTAATGTCTTTAGGAGTTCATGTAATCATCGTGAACACCACTAAAAATTGGTGGAAAGGATAATTCGAGGTCCTAGTAGGGGAGACGGTGACCTGAGATGTCTGGGGCATAGAAATTTCAAACAATTGACCACAAGAGTGTACTCGGTGGTCCGCGGAAGATATCGTCAGTTGCTGCAACAGGTGGGTGGCGGCAGGCCAATGTGGAGGTCGTGGATTGTTGGGGATGAAGTTGTAAGGTAGGGGATGTGGTGGTGTGGAAGGGGCCACAAGAACGTATCCCGGTGGTGGGAGGAGAGAGAGGTTTCCACCCGGCTATGGCGGAGGTGCGGACCACGCATGCGGGCCGCAACGTGCACTGGCATTCAGTCTAGTAGGGACAACGTGCATGACAAGGGGAAACTTTAATTCCATAGCTACATGGTGAGACAAGACATACACCTTCTAGTATCCAGGCTAGAGTAGAGTCACCACAAACAGTATACCGGATCTAGGTCGGCTAAGTCAGTTCGACCAGGTCATAGTGGACCCAGACCCAACAATCTTCTTTTCTAAAAACTGGTCATAACATTCAAAATGTAATCTTGATTGACATGATCTTTGCAGAATTGGAACCCTAGTTATGAGGAAAATTATTGGTAGTGATCTATGGTGGATTTAATTGCAGTTGATATCTAATGAATTCCTTGAGGAATGGATTCATCCTGAATCAAATGCTCTATGTGCGGGAATCCTGCGTCTGGTAGAAACTTGAAAACTGCTAATGAAAAGGTCTATGTTACCATCCTGGTGGAGATAATATGTGGCCATGTATGGACTAACAACAAAAAATCCCTATGTGGACCACCTATAAGCGGCTCTATGTGAACCAGCTACACGAGGCTCAGTATGAACCCGCTATAAGCGGCCCTGTGTAGACTAGCTATAAGTGGCCCTTTGTGGACCATCTTTAAAAATACATGCATAGACTAGCTATGATGGCCTAAGTATGGAGAAAATAGATGTTACCAGAAAGACCCACAGTGGGAAGTGGATCTGTGTGACCCAACAGACCCATGGTACTCATTAGGGATGAGAACCATAATAGTTCAAGATGTTTAGTGTTACGACTGATAGTCATTCTTTTAGTTATTTATATAATACATGAATGAGCTGAAAGAAAATTGTGTATACATTCCAATGTTTACATTCCCTTGTGTTTTAGGATCTGTTCTGAGTATTGTGTTACTCAACCCTACACGGGCTTTTCCCGCATGTGTCATGTTTGGTACAAACGATAAAAATTTTGATAGAGACTTTTTTGGCCTAGGACCAGGTAGTTCCTAGTGGTAAATGACAGACATAACGTACTAATATATATTCTGGAAGCCACTCCATTCCTACCCTTCTTGTGGGGTTCTCTTGTAGATGAATTTTCAGAGATTTGTTTTTCCACATTACTAATTTTAGTTTGTCTTTTGTTTTTTTTGTATTATGGCCCATTTTACTTACAATGTTTACCTTGACCTAGTGGACATTTAGTGACATGCATATTTTTCTTTCTATCTTTTTTGGATGTGGTTGTGTGTGAGCATGCATACAGGTACACATGAAAATTCTTCCCACTCATTGGATAATGCCTTTGTTACTAGTTTCCATTCTAGTGGCCATTGGGAGGTGTGCATGGGGTAGTCACAACACGGGCCCCACGGGATGGGTCGTGACAACCAATTGTACATGTTATATCTTGAAATAGATATTTAATTAATGGCCATATTCTATGTAGAAAGAAATATGTTGAACACAATATATTTTAATGTAGAGGGTTTATTCTTGGTGAAAGTGATTCATGTATTCCAATCCAATGATAGAAATCTGATTTAGGAAAATATAATATATTTCAGAGTGATTGAATAAATATAAAATTTGGAAAATACAATATTTCACATGAGGATTTTACATAAAAAATGGGTTGATAAATGGAATGTTATTAATGATGATGAATTTAAATTCAAGAATGTGAATATTATTATGGAAGTATATAAGGTTGAACCATTTATAATTGAATATAAATGAGTTCTAGTATTTTCTATCCCAAATCACGAAAATATGAATTTGTAAATTTTTTTAGAGACTAAAATAACTGTAGGGTTAGATTAAAATTCAATTGGGGTGGACCCCTCATTGGAGGATCACAATCATTTTATATATTTCAAAATGTATAGATTTTCTTTCATGTTATAGGAGAACAAAAAAGGGGATTTGGATTCCTGATATAGTAGGAAAATCCCTAGAACATTAAAAAAATGTAGATCAATGAACGTGTCAATATAGAATTTTAATATACTATTTTTGGATCACAATATTACGTGTTTCCACTATTTTAATGGAATATAAATTAAATTTTTTAGTACTCATGTAGATAATGACTTCTCCACGTGCTTATGAAACCAATATCAAGGAAGAAAACATGATAATTGGTGAAACTATGAATTTATTAGGGGAAAAACTATCTGTGGGTGAAAAAAATAGTGGCATACAATCGTTGACATAACTAAAAGTTTTCTAAAAAATTCTAAAATTTATATAATATGATGTTGGGTAGAATCAATTTCTCAACTTGTTGACCCCAAATAATCACATTTAATTAGTTACCTTGGGGAAACAATGAGATTACATATACCAATATATATATATATATATATATATATATAGAACAATGTTGCACATTCATTTAAGAAAACCATTTGGGATGATATAAGGTTAATGTAATGATATACAATCCATATTTTATGGTATCAAATATTACGAAACATGGATATAATTTTCATTATTTCTATAAGAGATTATTTATTATTGATGTTTTCCATATGAAATTTGTCTTAATGGTAATTGTAAAATATTATATTTGATCTGATGATGGGAATGTATGTCCCAACCACCTGCAACCTATGAACACATTATAATTGTGGCAACATGGAAGTCATTCATTAGAAATTGTAATGAGGAATCCGTTCGGGATAAATTTAACTGATAATATTTAATATGATTTTATATCTATTTTTATTAATAAGGGCTAATTTAAAAAATGAAAAAGTAGTACAAAAAATAAACAATGTGGATCAAACTAATGTTCCCCTTTTGTGAAGAAATGACAGGGGACACTTCACTTAAAAAGATATTAGAATTTATTTTAAATCTAATGTAAATATATTATGTGATTATAAAAAATATGTACTATTTTTTATAAGAATTTTGATGAATCAGAATCAAAATTCACTTCCATCACACATAATGTTATATAGAAGGAAGATCATGTAAATAGAGGGAAAACTAGTGGGTGAAAACACAAAAGAAATAGGATAATCCTATGTATGATTCCATAATATTAAAACATTATTATTAATAATAGTTTTACATAAAAAATTCTATTTATATTTAGATTTTTATATATGGTCCAGATAAAAGAATCACTATTGAATTTTATTGATGAAAAACTCTTTTTAGTAGTCTTGAATTCACTAGAACAATATGGTTGTGTAAGAGGATCAGGTTTTTTAGTTTCATATGTAAAATATTTATATGAAGATATTTACATAGGGAGAAACATATGTGAATTTGTAATGTATTTAATAATGGATTGATTCATTGAATGATATTATAGAATGGTCCGGTTTGGAAGGAAATATATGATAATGGATTAATGTGAAAAAATAATAGAATAATGATCAGTACAAGAAGAATAAAATGCACCACTAAAATTTATTCTATCTATAACACCCAAATATCCAATGGTATGATTTCTTTTAAATAATTAATTAGCTTTCACTATACACGATAATGAGTTCGATCACACCATGACCTACCAAACTAGCTATTTAAAAATTAGTTCTGAATAGAGTTAACCACAGTACAAAATTTATATTGGTTTTCTAAATTATACATCATTTTTGAATTATGAATATCAAAATTTTATTGGGATGAAAATTTTATAATTTTCTGAAAGTTTTCAATTTTTAATGAATAGTGAGAAATACTTAATTATTATTAAAACACTTAATTTTTCATTTAAATAATTATATTGATTTAAATTTATTTTAATATAACAATGGATATATAAAATATATATTTTTCAAATGTAGGAAGTTGGAATCACATTTATAATAGAATTAGAAATAAAAATATTATTGAACTTTTCAACGTCTATTTTACCAGCAATCTTGCCACATCGGCAGATTGACATTAAATGTAATTTTACCACATCAATGAATTGAATTTATTAAAATGGAAATAAATGGATTTAATTACTATAAAAAACATGGTCTAATAGGATCCAAATAGTATTTTATAAATTGTAACTTTTGAATTTTATTTACCAGAATTAAATGCTAATAGATTAATTAAAGGTAAAAATAAATATTTTAATAATATTAAATTTCCCTAAAACATGTGATAAATTCATTTTATAAGTGTTTTTATAGAAAAATAGACATTATTTCTATTTTATGATCCTTTTAAAGCCAATTTTTTAGATTAGTATATTTATTATAAAATATTTTATGAATAGTTTAAAATGTCATATTCAAATTTTAATAACTATGTAATTTTTGATATTAGTTTACTTAAGTGATATAGTTTACTATAAAAGTTATTTTAAAATATAAATCAATTATGTAATCCATAGTGATTTAATGATAATTTTTAGTGATTAAATAGTTACCAATAATGATGACATAATACTGAAACAAAAAAGTATATTATTAATAGAAATACTAAATAAATGATATTAAAAATATTAAAATAAAAGTAAATTGAGATAAATAATGACCTAAAGGAATTTAATTGAAACTAATGACATTTTAGTTACACATGTGTTGCACTGGTTCGAAGGCATCATTTTTTTTATTTTCAAAAAACGAAAATATTGAATATTATTAAAAGTGAAAAAATGATACTTTAATATAAATAATATTTTATTAAATTTTATAAAATTAATAAAAATATAAGGATAATAATAATAACTATGATAGTGTTATGTATGTCATAAATGCTACAATTTTGGTTTTTGTTTCATTTTATAGTAACTATATTAACCCTATAATATGAAAACACAAGTATACACTACAAGAGTTAAATAGTTTAACAAAGGTTTAAACACAAAATGTGTGGTTACAATTGTGACCTAAATTGGTCTAAAATCAAATAGATGAACTGATTTTGACCTATAGTCATATTAAACTTGAAATAAATCACTTTAGATCTTTTTTAAACTAGAAATAAACTAATAATAAATTAATAGCTTTGGAGTTTTCAAAAAGATCCCCTCCCCTCTATTATAATAGGGCACCTCTCATTCCCTTTTATTCACACATCTAAAGTCCATTCAGTGGTCTAAAAGTTGATAAATTCTCCTCCCAACTTCCTTAACCTTATCATATATTCCATTATTTATGAATAAAATCATTTTATTATGTATTTTTTTTCAAATCAAATAGAGATACCCGAAAAATAGGTAATTGTTTTATAAACTATATCAAAGGTATTTTCTTATTCTACTTTATATTCAAAACAATTTTCATAAAAAATGTAAAAAATCCACTATCATATAAAATCTGATATGTTTTTATAATTATGTAAAACCAAATTCTTCCATTTATCCATCCTTTTAGTTACAATATCACCCTGCTTGTGTACGTATGACTTTCCATCTCAATGTCGTGATGTAATTTGTTTTTGAACACTACAATATTTTGTGGGTTATAATGATGATTATAATGGATATAAATAATTTATATAACATGATAATTATTTTTTATAATTAATATAACATAAAATTTCATACCATTTAACCATTAATGGAATCACACTGTTACTCATTTAAAAATACGATTAACCGTCTCCACGACGTGATGAGATTTATTCTCGAAATTAATCATTCAAGAATGATTATAAAATTTAAATATTATATAAAATTAATAACTATGAACTTAACATAATTATAGATATTAATAATATACATTATATTCATAACAAACATAACATATATAACAAAACACACATAAAAAAATAATGTAATTAATAACTGAAAAAATTGAAATACTGTAATATTATTAACAAAATGAAAATATAGGATCATATATGATATAACATATATTTCTATATCCCTTGCATAATTTAATATCATGTTATTACTATTATAAAAGAGGTTAAATCACCCTCAACTAAAGGAAACTATATGGTAAGGGTTAGTGTCAAAACCTCATTATTATCTGATGTTGTTTATACGTAAGTATCTAATAGGACAACCTTATCATCCATGTCCATGTTTCTTAAAATGTATTTCAATAAATTATAAACAATAATTTAATGAACTTTTTACACTTGTTGGTATTTTTTTAATTTTTTTTGAAATGAATCATTTCATCATTTTTTAAATGAGTATTTTTATGACCTTTTCAATAAATTATGCAAAGAATATTTTTTAACATACACGACGTGAGTGACTATTTTCCACTGTTACTATTCCTTTTCATTTTGAATCCTCCCACACAATGTTACAATGTTATATTAAAATGGAACTTTTTTTTATATTTCTTGGGATTTTAAATGATTTCAAATTTCAAATATGAAATCTTTCTCAAAGTGTTTTAGTGATTTGGATAGATTATTTTCATCTATGTCAACATAATTTTTTAGATATTATTCCTAATTGAGTTAGTTTTTTTGTGATACATCCTTCCATATTGGATTTTATGGTTTATGATAAGTTTGAATATGGATATACACTTTTGATACCATTCATGTTTTATGCTTAAAGTATTAACATTTCCTATGATTTTATTAATATGAATGTTTATATTAGTTATTTTTCGATATTTTCATATGTGGAATGTATTGTAATTAGTATGTGATAGGTTTTGAACCCCTAAATGAATGACCTCTGGGTTGGGGACTGGCGAATGAAATCCCCTTGAATCAAAAATAGTTCTCACGAGACAATTAATTTTGGGTTTTGACTGACATCTTACCCTCTTAATTGTAGTCTTGGGGCAAGGCCTTAAAAATAAAATTATTATTTCTAATATTATGCGTTCCATCATTATGACATTAATAATTGATAATACTTGTGATTATTTCACTAGTTTAATATCCATGGGATTATTTAAATAGAATTATTTGATGAAATTTTTCCATATAATCCTCAAGATTATATTTAAAAGAACCGTGTTTTAGTTTTATACCTTGTTTTAATAGATTATTCTTATTTATGACATATTCATATATATTGTGTTCCCTTACTAAACATATGATTTCACCCATTTCTTATTACTTAATTTTCCCCATTATTAGAATAAGTACCTAATGAATAACATATATGTAATATCTATAGAACATGAGTGTTTTAGAAAGAGATACTATGTTTTTTTCATTTCATGATTTAATGTGAAACTTATGATTGTATCTAGTTTTCCATGGACAGTAAAATGATCTGTCCTATAGTATTTGATTTCTTATGATCATTGAAATGTAATAAATTAATCCAATGACTCAATGTTATAGGGTTAAGTCCATTAATGTTTAAATCGGAATAAGTTTAGTAACACCCTTTGAAATTAAATTTAGAATTGTTTTTATTAGGAACATTAAAAAATGTTATAATTTAGGATAAGTATAAGAGAACAATCTAGAATATTGGTAAAATAGAGATTATGTGAATATTACTTGATAATAAAAACATATCTATATACAATAAGTTGATGTGTTTTTACCACTGATGTACCAAGGAGTAATAACTCCAACAAGGTGTTCCAGGCTTGACTCAGGGAATCCGGGTATAAAAAAATGAGCCTTATTGTGCACATGGTTGGAAAATCATGGGGGATATTCATAGGATTATTTAATTTTTATTTAAAAACCATTATTAAAAATATTAAAAGTAAATATGTCCCCAAATAGTCCATTTTTAGGATTATGAGATTAAATATGCATAAATGTTTCAATTTATGTTAAGTAATTTAGTAGTTTTCAATAATGAATAATGATTCACAACCTAATATAGGGTATGAAATTGTATATAATTGGTTCCTAGTGGAAGGAACACAACCAATATCAACACATGTAATCCATTCATGGATTTCCCTCTAGTTCAACATAATGATAATGGTTCAGGTGATACAACTAGTACTGAATAGCTTATAGCTATACTGAGATGGAGACTTAGGATATGAACAATATTCATACCCTTATGGGGATCCATGATCCACAACACAGATGGTGAATGTTAGACAGATTCATGAGGGGAAAATATCCAATATTTAATGGGACTATAAATAAATTTCTTTCTATGTATTGTATAAGTTCATTAGAAAAATTATTTCTTACTTAGTGGTGTAATGAATGGAAAATATTTTCATGGAAGCTTCTCATCTCTTAAGAGATTCAAACCAATATAGAAAAATAATACAAACCATGAAAATGTATGATGAAGTAGATAATATGGAATGTAGGGAGATTAATGAACTTTTAATATTAAAATAAATTCTGCATGATCTGTGAGAAGATATGAAGATTTAATTTCTATGTTTGAGGCTGAAGGATGATAATAATGTTACAATGTATGAATATATCATAACAAGGTTATCAAGAAATGTTTCAGATGGCATAACTATCACAATAATTATTATTGATCTATTCATTCATGGATTATGAGCATTCCTCATATGGGCATTCATCTCATAATCTTTCTCATCACATTAATATATAATTTCATGTGGTATAAAAAATGAAAAGTTATTATCTATGTCTTACAACATTAATGGAATGAAATAGAACATGAGATATTCTGAATACTATGGAAAACTAAATAAGGGTAAGAAGGGAATGATTCCATTTCAAGAAGTTATTATTGTAAGAAAGAACCAAATACATCCTTTAAGAAAATGAGAGTTTTTATCATTTTAGAGAAAATACCACCATGCTCATGATGGAAAGGGGAAATAGAAGCTAATAATTTTCAATACTACAATTGTAAATAGAAGGGACATTGTGAAAATTATTTTCTTAAGAGTCATGAATATTTTTCCCATAAAAATAAAAGGGAGAAACACCATGCATATGTGATAACAACATTGGAGGTTGAAACTCTTAATGGTGTGGTTGTAGGTACTATAATTATCTCCTAAAATTAATCCAATGATTTATTTTATTTTGAAACAAAAGATTCATATATATATATATTTAAACATTATATATTTCCAATTTTCATTATCATGGGAGTTGTCAGTCAAACCCAATAAGAGAAGTCTCATTGCAATAGAGATTTGTCAAGAAATTCCCATTAAAGAATGTAAATTTGGTTTGTCTAATGAATTTATCATCACACCTATGGTGAAATTTTTATAATCCTCATTATATATTCGATATAATAAAATGATGTGGAAATATATTACAAGAAAAAAAGATGTTTTGATTTTGGAAAAACATGTAGAATCCATTATCTTTAGAGGAGAAAAATAATCATATGATTATTATCTTGATCCACATCTATTATAATTTAAAAATGAAATTCTTGTGAAGGAAGAGAAAAAAATCCATGAATAAATAATGAAATATTCAAATTAGGTATGTGCGTATTGTACAAGAATCAATTAATGTATTTCCAGAACGTTTATCTAGACAACCATTAATGAAAGTGCTTGAGTCCTCTATTTATTTAATCTGTTATGCAAGGACAATATCAAATAATCCCTATTTAATGTCCTTTTTTGAGTTTTTATATTAGAAGAAAAATCAAGAGGAGTTGAGTAATAATGTAACTATTCACCTAATTCTTTATCTATGTGGAACCCCATTTCTTTTTATTTAGAAGAAAGGTTGAGTAATGAAACTGTGTGTTGACTATAGAGAAATAAATTATATTATAATAAAGAATAATTATCCTCTTCTGCACATCAATTATTTATTTTATAAACTTCATAGAGATCAATATTATTCCAAGAATGACCTTCATTCTCAATATCATTAATTTTTTTGTAATGATGGAAGTCATTCTGAAGACAGATTTTCAAACAAGGTATGATCATTATGAATTTACAGTTATTCTCTATGTATTGGCTAATGCAACCACTATTTTCAAGGATATAATTAATATAGTGTCAAATTAATATGTTTATGAATTTTTCATACTAATTTTTGATGATATATTGGTATTACATAAAACCTATTATGGCTAAGAAATCAGATTTTTTATTTTTACAAAGAATCCTAGAAGAAACGATCTATATGAGAGGTTTAACATGTGTGAATTTTCTCTTCAGAAAATTTCATTTCATGTTTATATTTTCCTCAACATAATGTACATCTTCCTTGCGTATAACCGAGGAATGCAATTTTATATTTTTACAAGGTGAGTACAAGAGTGTCATCTTGAATTTCACCCTATTGGATATATCATTAAACAAGCTCACATGTAATGGGGTGAAATTCAATTTGAAAAAATAATGTGAGATTTTTATTAATGAAATGAAGAGTATATTAGTCAATAATCTAATCTAAACCATACAAAATAAAAATTATGGGTTTTCTAATTTATTTTAAAGAAATAAGGAAATTACTTGGTTGTGCATTGATGCAGAATGATAGGCCTATTGACCATAAATCAAGGAAATTAAACTTTATTGAACAAAACTACCCAAATCATGATATTGAGTTATATGTTGTAATATTATCACTAATAATATAGATACAATATCTCTATGGTGGTGGATGTGATATATATACTAATAAAAATAATTTTAAATATATTTTCTCTAACAAAGAACACAACATGTGGGAAAGGTGGTGGATTGAGATATTAAATGATTGTGATTTCACAATACACAATATCTCAGGGAAGGAATATACGGTAGATGATTCTATGATTAGAAAGGAAAAAAGATTTATAAAAAAAATAAGAGTTGAAAATGATCTTATTTTCATGTATCTAATAATGTTGGATAATGGAATTATTAGGTAATGGAAAATGTCTCTACATATTCAAATGGTTTCAAAATCATCTTTACTGGAAAGGATAAAAAGTTTTCAGCCTAATAATGAGAAGTTTCAAAATAATATTAATGCTATGAATAATGGGAGATTGATGAATTTGTATTTAAAGATTGAATTTTGATATTAGGGAGGGCGATATGCATTCCCTATATACCTAAGAAAACAACATAATTATTGGATGATTCTGATTGCTCCAATTTTTCAATACATGTTTGTGTCACTACAGTGTATATAGATTTGAAGGATCATTGGGGGGGGGGGCAACATGATGAGGGATATAAGTAATTTTGTGTCAAAATATTTGGTTTTTAAATAGGGTATGGCTAGAAGATAATATCCTAGAAGATTCAATATTCCTATACGTATACCTATTAGGAAATGGGATGATATTACAATATAAATTTCATGAGGCTACTATAAACCCTAGATGAAATGATGTTATATGGGTTATTATTTATATTTCTACCAAATCAGCACATTTTCATTCTATAAGTGAATATTTACCTCTAAAACATCTAGCAAGAATTTACATTAATGATGTTATAAGATTTCATGGTGTACCACTAATGATTTTTTCTGACAAAGATCACCATTTTACATAAATATTCAAAAAATTTAGAATTACCTAGATAATATGTTTTGTTTGATCATTTTATACCACCCTTATATAGATGTAAAATCAGAAATGAATATTTAAACATTATAAAACATGTTGAGATATTTTTCACATGATAAAACAGGTTTGATGGATAATTATTTAACTATGGTAGGATTTTCCAATAATAATGGATAACATTCAAGTGTTTAGATAGAACCATATGCAGTGTTGAATAGAAATAGATGTTGTAAACTTATCTTTTTGGGATGATGTTAGTTGAAGAAATCTCGTATGCCCAGAACATGTTAATGAAACAATGTAAAAAGTGTAAATAATTCAAGCCCAAATAAAAAAATATCAATGTAAGAAAAAGATTTATGTCAAAAATTGAAAGAACGATTTGTAATTTCATAAAGGAGATCATGTTTTCATGATGGTATGTCCATATAATGGTGTTATTAGATTTAGAAAGAAGGGTCAATTGTATCCCTGGTACATTTGAACTTCTGAAATTTTTGATTGAATTTGAGCTGTAGCTTACCGTTTGGCAATGTTTCCTTGTGTATCTAATGTTTATGATGTGTTCCAAGTATCACTTTTGTGGAACTACATAAAAAAACCAGCACATGTACTCACCTATGGGGAAATTGAACTAGAACCTGATGTATCTTATTGTGAATTCCATGTCAAGACTATTGATTCTTTGGAACAATTGTTGAGATATTCTACGACTTGAATTGTAATAGTTCATTAGTGAAACCATAAATTTGAAGTAGAGATGTTGGAACCTGATAAAATTATGATAAAGAACCACCTCAACCTTTTTTTAATATAATAATATATATATTTTAAAAATAAAATTATTTTAAGTGTGGAGAAACTGAACACCCCATGTTTCTATGGTACACAACCTTTTAAATAATTCAATAGCTTTTACTAGATGCAACAATGAGTTCGATCGCACCATTACCAATAAAACTTGAAGTTTTAAATTTTTTTATTTATAGTGTCAACCACATTATGAAATTTATCAATTTTATTTGTAAAATTAGACTAAAAATTTTAGTTGAAAACATAAAATTTTTCTTATGGTGAAATTTAGATAATTTTTGGAAATGATTCAATTTTTTATGAATAGCGAAGAATACAACATCACTGTTGAAAAATAGAATTTTTCATTTAAATAATTATTTAACATTAGATTAATTTAAAATTTAAAAATATACATAATACATATATTATTCTAATTTAGGTCATTGAAGTCATTTTTATAATAGAATTATACATAAAAATTTTGATGTACTTTTGAACATCTCTTTTACCAAACATATAACCACATCTGTGGATTAGCATTAAATTTATTTGTACCACTTATTGGAATATAATTGCAAAAGTAGACATATATGGTTGTAGTCAATATGAAAAATTTGGTCTAATAGGATCAAAATATTTTTTGGTAAATATTAATTTTTGCATTTTATTTACCATGATTAAATATAAATTCGCTAATTAATTATAAAATTAATATTATAATAATTTATAGTTACCCTAAAAAATTTTCTAATTTCATTGAAAAATTGGGTTTTCACCCAAATCAATCTTATGTTGAAAATATGATACATTTTATGCTACTACTGTAAGATTAGGAAATTTTTTATATTTTATTTAAAGAAGAGTTAAAAATGTCTAAGTGAAATTTTAATGACTATATCTTCTTAAATATAATGTTATATAATTGATATGGTTAATCATAAATATTATTTATAAGTTCAAACTAATTATATAAATAATAGTAATTTAATTATAATTTTTTTATATTAAATAATTCTAATTATTAATGACACAACAGTGATGCAGTAATTATTTTATTAATATAAATACCAAATAAATGATATTAAAAATATTTAAATAAATATAATTTCAAATAATTACTAACATAAAAAATTTGAAATCTAACATAGACATGTTAGTTACATATTTTACATGTTGGTTTGAAGTTATCATATTGGACAAATATTTTTAAAAATGAAAATATTGAATATTATCAAAATTGAAATAAATGATACTTTAAAACAAATAACATTTTATAAAATTTTATAAAATTCATAAAAAATATATGGTTAAATTAAAAATATTTTAATTTATTAAATATTTCATAAATAATTTAATTGGGGTTATGTTCACATTTTATCGTAACAATATTTAACAAAATGTACAAAAAGACAAGTAGATAAGGAGAGAGTGAAACTATTTAAATAAGGGTTAAACCCAAAAGGTAATTTTAGCATAGTGACAAATATATATCTAAAAAATATTTTTAGTGAGTATGTATTCCCATAATCTTCTTATTTTTAAAATAACACACATTGGATAAATTTTAAACTGAAAATCAATTTATAATAAATTATTGCATTTTGAGTTTCCAAATATTCCCCTCCCCATTATTTTAAAAGGGAACATATCCATATCTTTTATTCACACCTATATATCCCTTTTTCTCATCCCAAAATAGAAAAATTGTCATCCAATATTCCTTAACTTAATTCTAGTTACAATACATTGGGAATAAATCCATCTTATGGAGTAATTTTTTTAAAATAAAAAGGAGGCACCCCACAAAGAAGTATTTGATTTATCAATTCTTTCAAAGTTATTTTCTTCTTCTGAGTCCACTACATATGTTGTTTACATACCATAGTAATAAATATAGTATCATATAAATGATGATAATCTATTATAGTTATGTATCAACTGTATTACTTCATTTATCCATCTTACGAATAACAATATCACCATGCATGCGTACATCGACTAATCGTCTCAACATAGGGGTGTAATTTTTTATTCAAAAATAATTTATTTGGACTGGTATAATGATGAGTAAAGTGGATAAAAATATTAAATATAAAATTATAATCATAGTTATAATTATTATACCATCCAATTCCATACCATTTAACCATAAGGGAATGATATCGTTGCTCTTGCGTACCTATGGAATACCGTCTCCACAATGAGGTGACATTCATTCTCTACGTTAAACATTCAAGATGATTATAAAATTTTAATGATGATTAAAAAATAACAATGAAATTATAATACTTCTATTTATAAATAAAATACGTACTATCTATAATAAACATGTCTTACACAACCAAACATGCATAGAAAAATGAATCAGTTAACATCCAAAACTATGGAAATACAAAAATATTATTAACAAAATAATACGAATGTATTATTTTTTATATCATAAATATGTATATGGTACTGGTATAATTTAATAAAATGTATTAAAAATTACACATGTGGTTAACACAACCTTTACTGAATGAATGATTAGGTGAGGGATAATTTGACAACCTCATTATTATCCAAAGTTGTTTATACATATGTATCTACTGGGACATCTTTATCATCAATGTCAATGATTCATAAAATATAAATGAAAATATTATCGAAAATTTTTTAAAGGCATTTTCACAAATTTTTATATTTTATAAAATGTGTTGAAGGAGAACATTCCTTCTTTTTCTAAATGAGGTACTTTAATATCTTTTCAACAAATTAATGAAAGAATATTTTCATAACATATATGGACTGACTGGATATTTCTTTCTATTATGACGCCAAATCCTTTTGAATCATCACTTATAGGAACAAAAGGTTATTTTCAAAATAAATGTTCTCTTTTATATTTTCATGGATTTTCAATGATTTCAAATTAAAAAGTGATATATCTATCAATGAGTTTTAAGGACATAGTTAGATTGTTTTATTCAATTCCATCATCCTTTGTTTTATTTAATGCATAATTGATGTTGTTTTGTAATGATATAACCTTCCATATTGTATTGATTGGTATGTGATTTATTTCATAATGTATTCTCTATTTTTATACCATCCATGTTTTATAGTTTAATTATTAACATTTAATATGATACTTTTAGTATGAATGATTATATTGGTTATGTTTTACCCTTTTAATATGAGTAATTTGTTGGTATTAGTATGTTATGGGGTTGAGACCACATAATGAATGTCCTACGCATTGGGGACTAGTTAATGAAATCATGTTGATGCATCATTAGTTATCAAGAGACAAACTATTTTTGGTTTTGACTAATATATTACCTATATAATTATGGTCTTGGCTCGAGGTCTTTAAAATGTGATTTTGATGTACTAAATTATGACTTCCCTCATTAATACATTAGTTAATGATGATACATGTTATTATTCAACTATTATAATATCCTTGTGAAAATTTAAAGGGAAATATTTTATTAATTCTTGACATATTATGCTAAATATTATATTTAAAAGACACACGTTTCACTTTTATAACTTGAAGTAAATGTTTTTTTCCTATTTTTACTTGATTCAATTATATTGTTTACCCTTATTGAGCATTTTATCTACCCCCATTATTATTCTTCATTTTTCCCTATGATATGAAGATGTTTATTATGACTAACTTGTAGGGATATTCTAATAAATTAAAGTGTTTTCATAGGAGATATTATGTTGTTTATCATTTCATGATTATATTTCAAACTTTTGTTTTTATATAGTTTTTCAAGTATACTTAACTGATCAAAAAATCAAGATTTGATTATTTTTTATCATTAAAATAAATTAAAATAATGCACTGACATTAGGTAACATGGGTTTGGACTTTACATTATCAATTCCCATCAACTTCCCTCTTTAACATAAGTAATAAAATTTCCATAACCATGTATTCAACATGTTAATAAAACTACATTACATACATTTATATTATTTTAATTCTTTCGGGTAATTTTATATGTGATTTCTATAAATAAACACCCACAAATCTCCTTGATGAGAGGTGTATGATTTAAAAATTACCTATATAAATTCTTCAAAAAAAATAAATAAAAAATATCATGTGAGAATGTGAGAATGTGGATTGAAGTGGACCACAATATAAAAGACATGTTTTATATTATGCATGACGAATAAGATGTTATAACATTCAATGATTCTATTGAAACATTAAAAGAATGACCATTTAATCATATAAAGATACATGAGGTACATCCTTAACATTTTTATTCAAATAAAAAAAATTCTACAATAGATTAAAAAATATGTGAAATGATATATGGTAGTAAGGATGAAAAATAAGGAAACAAAAGATTAAAAAAAATTATGATAGGAAGATAAATAAATATCATGTAAATCAAGTTATGTAGTTGGTGACTAAACATAATAATCCTAAATGTCTATTTAAATATAAAAATTTAAGGTTTATATAGTATGATTTTATTATCAATAAATATTTGAAAACAATTTAATTATTTTGGTCAAATTTCCAAAAATGTCATAAAAATAATGACAATGATTGTGGGTATTATTTTTTATTTTTTTGAATGTTATTATTTAGCATCCACTAACTAGAAGAATTGAAGAGGTAATTTTCCACGGTAATTAAGATTTCATTTAAAATGTTTTTTAATTGCTTGAGTGTCTATATTTTCTCAACCCGATAATGAATTTAAAAAATCTACATACTAAAAAAAATAAGTACATTTTTTAGAGATGAGTGGGAAGAGTACATGGTATAAAAATGTTTATTGAAACCCTGTTGAGGTGGATAATAATTATGTTTCTGATATAGTACATTAAACGAGTATAGAGATTCATTTTTCATTTAAATAATTAATATCAAAATGCATATATGATAATTTTCCTAAAATAAAATTCATGTTGAATTGAAAAAGTAGTATTTTGATTTTTATTATAATAATATATTTTGAATTTTAAACCAAATATTTTTTTTCATTTATTCCTCCCATAATTCCAATAGAATTTTAACACCACCAAATATTTTTCACCAATCATGATAGAGGCTACAGATCTGATGATTCTCCCCCACCAATGGTTCTTCATCACAATGACAATAAATGAATGTTTGGATTGATGTTTTTGTATTTAGGAGTAGAAATAATTGTATCTTGATATAAATAAACATGTTTTGGGGCAATCATTTTACATAAATTGAAATCAAACTGAATCCATAGATGCCTTCCAAAATCAATTAAACTTTTGAGATTCATTTTCAATACATTCAACTAATATGAGTGTGTACATCTTATTATTTGTAATATAATTTTTAAATTCATATAAAGTGTATATGATCCATCACTAATTGAAAATGAATTTTATTTCCCCTATTCATTAATTTCCTTCTATTATTCACTGTGAAGAGTTAATGGAAACTTAAAAAATATATACTGGTGATCCAATAGAGGGAAAATTATTTTCATTGTTTCTCATGTAAAATTACCATAGAGTGTTATAATCCTTTGATTCTGGAAGTGCTTGTAACATTTCTAAAGATGATCATTATCATCATAGATTATAAATTGAGGGTAAAACTATGATAATAGTGATAGGGAAATCAGTCAATGATTCGTCCATTCACAAATCTGATGACATATTACCAACTTATTTGGAAATTCATTTCATTTTACTAAGAAAAAAATTATCATTTGGGTTCATGTTGTCTTATGATGAGTTTATAAATGTGGATTTATCCTTTTTACAATCACATCCACCTTCATAATGAAAAACAATTATTAATTCCTTTCCATTCAATTTTTATTCAACCGTGGATATGAAAATTAATGATATAATAAATACTAATAGAGATGTGTCACCCATGTCCTACTCCAATGATCAATTTATAAAATATTAGTTAACTTTAAATTAAATTTCAGCAAGCTTAGAAGACGAAAATTATGAGATATTGATTATTCTCTACAAGGTAATTTATTATAAAATGCATGTCACATTGTCAGAACATAGCAAATGAGTTTACATATATATATATATATTTAGAAAAATATTACAATGACAAATAATTAATTTTTTACATATTGGAATTGTAAATACATCAATCTAATAGATGATGTGGTTAGTGTGGGTAATAGTACATGTTTTAACATTAATAGTGTAATTTTTAATTAAAAAACAAGTTACATAGTCAAAATTGTAAAATAAATCATTGATTTTATTTATAATTTAGAACAAAAATCCATAATTAAATCGAACAATTTTGGAATCTAATTCATTTCAATATTATACATGTTTTGGTCAATATTACCCTATGGTCATGTTTTCAATATAAAAGTGTAATTTTATATTAATGTTGAGGTCGCGTAGCTAAAAATGGAAAAAATTATTGATTATTTTGAAATTTTTGTAAAATGATCCATAAATAATTTTTCAAGTATAGAAATTAAACTCATGTAAATATGTCAATATATGGGTTTTTTATTACTCAATGTGTGTGTTTTTAATATAAAAGAATCATTTATTAATTAATATAATAGAAAAATATCAAAATTTTTGAAAGTGATTATGGATTTCCATGAAAAATTCATAAAATTATCCATTTATTATTTTTTCATGTAGAATTGAAAACACATCAATCCAATAAATGATGTGGACATAATGACTCAATTTTTAGGTTTTCAAAATAAATGAGTCATTTTAGTGTAAAAACACACCACAGAGCCATAATTGAGTTAATGTGATTGTATTAACCTGAAACATTTAATAAGAGGATCCATGATAAATTATTTAAAAATATAAAATTACCCCACATCAATACTAAAAATGACGATTTTGATATTTCTACATGTGAAATTTTTCAGCAGGAATATTTCATTTTAGTTTAAAACACACATCACATTTTGAATGCAAAGAAAAAGATACTGGATTATTTTCATTATTTAGTAAAATGATTCATATTTTATTTTTTAATATACACATTAATCAGACATATGATGTTTTTGTATGACTCAAAGGGAATTTTTTCAACATAAAAGATTAATTTTCATTTAAAACCCTCATCCAATAGCTAAAACTAGGAAAACAAGCTCATTTTGGATTAAAACATTTAGAAAATAATCCGTAATTCATTTGGGATGTATATGAACCAAATTCCTTTAAATACGATATATGATATGTTTTTTATTACTAAAATTATGTGTTTTCAATACAAAAGTTTCATTTTAGTTTAAAATGTGCATCATTGTTCAAAAAAAGAAGGTTTTGTTAGATTAATTACAAAATTTAATAATAAATTCCATAATTAAATAATGAGATCTAGAAATAAACCTCACACAAATATAACACATTATGTGGTTGATATGACTCAAAGAAGTTGTTTTCAAAACAAAGGTTTCATTTCACTATAAAACATGTGTCATATAGATAGAATTGAGAAAATGAGTTCAAATATTTTTTAAAAAATTTTAAAAAATTCTCCGTTATTCATTTGGGATGAGTAAGAGTTGATTAAACACAAATCTAACACATGTTTTGGATGATATAACTGCAACTGCATGTTTTCATTATAATATTGTAATTTTAGTTTCAAATGCACATTATATAGACAAAAATGATAAAATCAAACAATATTTTTGAATCATTTGTATGATAATCAATTTTATCATTTTTAGAATACATGAATCAAATTTACATCAATAATTCTCACAATAGAGAAATTATGACTCAGAATGATTGTTTTAAATATAAAAGAGTAATTTTATTTTAAAGAACACATCACCTAGCCAATGAAAGAAAACATGCATGGATTATTTTCAAACATCATATTAATGTTTAAAAAAATTCACATGTATTTTTTGTAAAAATAACAATCTAAAACATTATGTAGTCAGTATTACTGAATGATCTTATTTTCATTATAAAAGTGTCATTTGAGTTTAAATCACATGTCACATTGTTAAAACTAATTAAATAGTATATAAATATATTCAAAAATTAAGAAAATTTTACATGATTCATTTTTTATGTATATAAATATAACAGATTTCAATTTTACATATGATGTGGCTGATAAGACTCCATGTGAATTCTTTCAATATAAATGTGTTATTTTAGACAAAAACACATGTCGCATTTTACAAATGTTGTAAATGAGGTCATATTATTTTCAAAAAATTATTGAATGATCTATATTTCATTATTTGGCATATAAGAATTATGAATTAATATTTAATAATATAAATAATACTACAACTGATAATATCATTAATAAATTCAGTTATTAACTATATAATTTGTCATATATGGATTATATAACATTCAAATTATAATTTGACTATTTTTATATATTTTTACAAACATAATCATTTTTTTATTACAAGTAAAACATTATTTATTGATACTCATCATTAGAAATAGCCTAATATAATATTTTTTTTATAACTATTTTCGATTGTAGTATGTTTATTAAATGTAAATATTATAACAATTTCAATATCCTTTTTAAAAAAAATGGATTTCAATGATAATGAAATGTAATATTTTTATTTCAAGGTGAGTTTCAAAATTATATTTTCCCAATTAAAATATTTGTTTCTATTTAGGTTCCGTAATGAGGTTTCTTCATGGATACATGTTTGGTAGCACCAATCATGGAATTTATCAGTGCTAACAAACGCACTGATAAAGGGTCACTTTTTCTACGATAAAATAAATTAGTAATAAAAGGTCCCATTATTTGTAATAAAATATTATTCCAATAAAATGGGACACTATCAATAATTTTTTATTGATGATAGGGGTTTTTGGTTCTTATGGGTTATTTTTATAAAAAAAAAATTAGCACTGAAAGACCATTATTATCATTGATATACAAGAACTGTATAGTAGTTTTTGTGTATGTACATGAGATAGTATATAAGGGGATAAATACTTGTAGATTAAACCAGGTGTCAAAATTATATATGTTAATTATTGATTTCATATAAATTTCCTACCAAGATAATTATAGTAATATGATCAATGATAACAGAGTCATTTTGAAGGGTGATGTTGGCATTTAAAAGTTTTAGAGTAGAGGAATGTTGGTGATGAAACCTATGAAAAAGTCAAAAGCGACACCCCATTAATTATTTTCATGATTATATCAAAATATAATTATCTATTGGGTGATTTGAGGCTCCAAAGGAAGTTAAATTTTCAATAAAAATATTTTAAAACTGGTGTTAACATAGGTTTTCAGAAGATCCTTATAGTCATATTGATATTATTTTCATTATGTGAAAATAATTTTATTAACGATCCTTTTATCATTTGATGGTGAAAATAATTATTTTATTTCCTTCTAGTTTTGGAATACATTTTTCCTTATAGATGGTTACTATATTTTATATATTAAATATCAAAAAATGTAATATTTTTTTTCAATTTCATATTTTTGAAAAAAATATTTGTCTTAATTATACTTTTATAATATATATGTAGTTTAGAAATATATAAAGGATTAATTTTTAATATTGATGTTGATGTTGATCATTTTATAATGTTATATAACTATAAATATTATTGATTTTATTGTTTAATCATTAGTTATTCAACTTAATAATAAAATGATAATGAATATTATTTGATTATTAGTTTCCCCAATGAAAATATTTATAATAAAAATTTAAATAATTTTCTATTTTGGGTCATGGTGAAATTACATTTAACATTATAAGATCCTTTCAATTGAATATTTTTTCAGATCACTCCAAATAAATAGTTTCCAGTAAATCATGAGTTAAATATTATGCCAAGAAATTTTAAAACATAATATAAAGTTCTATTAATATACTTTTTTGTGAATTTTTACTGCATCATTTAATTTATTTTTTGTAAGTATATTATACCCACTATGGTTATAATGTAATTAGAATTTTATCTATATATTTATTGATATATTTTTATTGTTATTTCATCTATTTTTATATAATAATTTACACCGATGGAGGGAAAAAAACATCAATCTGGGTATGTTTCTTAGATTCTAAGGTTGGGAGTAGTTAAGGAGATGTATTTATGTCTTAAAGAGGTTTTGTAAAGGATGTGATTGATTGCAGCCTTTCGGTTTCTCCATGTGTATCTTATATTTCTCATGAATTGTGATGATATTTATTTATGGGTTTTACACTTTTTTTGTCCCTTGTGATTTTATTTTTTGATGTTGTACTAGTATATGAGCTCAGTGATATGTCAAGGGTTATATGGATTCATAGTTTCATGGATAGCTGCTCGGTTGGTCACCAATTTTCAATGAGGCACCAATAAAAAAATTTAGTGATATAAGAGGGATTCTTTGAATGTTGTAACCTAAAATAATTAGTTTATATTAAATCAAATGGGACATCATGGGTGGGTAGAAATATAAATTTGGATCACTATTGTTTCTCATCATTAAAAAAAATTAAGAACTTTTGAAGATATGTGACTTATAGAGGAACTCTATTATCTGGAACTCCCTTTATTATATTTTTTAACTATAATATAATTAATTATAAATTGTTAAAACGATCCTATTAGATTTGATTATTCATTGATCCAAAAATAACATAATATTTTTAGTGTACTTATATTATGTCTTATCTTGATGACAATATAACAATAGGGTTAGATCCATCTAATTTGGATTCAACTGTAATTTATATATATCAATTTATAGTTTATTTTTTTATATATTTATTATTTTTTATTATTGAGTTCCTATTGAACACTACATAGTAAATTAGTATAATGTTTTAATACGTTTTAGGTGGAATTATTATTTCATTCTTTAGAGGATGGTGATTATTGTGCTTATTATTGTTGATAATGTATTGGGAATTAGAACCTACACTACCTCTATGTTAATATAAAATGAGAAACACAAATAAGTGTGTGTTAGTTATAATAATTCATTTTTTAGAATTGTTGTATCAATTTTAAACATGGTTATGTAATTTTAGGAGTTGATTGTTTGATGTTGTCTGTTACTCTTCAAACAAATTATTGATAGATTGGCCAACAATGTGTCTTATTTTGGAAAAATTATTAAAATTTAAATCATTCCTTGGCTTTATTTATGGTTTCCCCAATCAATTTTTTATTTTCTTCAGAAATGACACATGGTATAATATTTTTATTGGATGGGTGTAAATTATATGAAATTATGTTTTCAAATATAATTACATAGTAAATATGTTCATTAAATTATATAAAGATTTTGATAGTTTTAAATTATAGTAAACTATATTTTGTTATTTATCTTTTTTTATTGATATATATCTTGATTATTTTCATAATATGTTTCCACAATTAAAACGATAGAATATTACTATATTAGAATGATGTTTTATTTTATAATTCCAATTACATAGTCATGTGGGAATTTCTACTAGGTGTCTTAACTTTCCCCTTTCTTTGGACCTACCCACATTCTTCTATTACTTTATTTATATATGCAACAACAATAATTGTGTTGTGAACCATTACTTCTGTTCCCCAAATGTCCTTGAATTTTTCATATTATGTTTTTTATGTAATTTTTCTATTATGGTTTTACCGATATATCTTTGGTCCAAACTCACTATGAAATATTATTAATCATAATAGACATAACATTGGATTGCATTTATAATTTTGTATTATATAGTGTGAAAAAGTTTTTTTCATGTGTCAATTATCTTCCTCACCTAACTCATAGGATAAGACTTTTTACTAAGTCCATAATTCAGGTTTTCAAAATCAAAATTTATATATAATATATTTTTTCCATCCACTAATAGATACTATATTAACCGTGGAATCTCTTAGTTTCGATCTGGGATTTATTGAGAGATGAACGAGTAAATATGATAACAATGTCACTAACATAAAATAAAAAATTTCAACAAAGGAGTAAAGAGAAATATAAATAAAAATGTAGATAGGTTTTTAGTAGTACTTGTTACAAGGATATGAGATTAATAGATATAAAGGATCAATAACATTATAGTTTGTAAGGTATTTAAATCACCAAAAAGATACTAATTATAAATATTATTCTTGTAGAATGACAATGAAGGATAATTAATAAATAATTAAGACCATAATTGGTGAATGTAGGTTATCTAATTGTGATAGAAGTGATAATGGGCCATTATATTGAGTCTTAGATTTATTTTCCTTTCATTTTTACTTTCTTAGATCAATGTACACGTTCTGTTTTGTTCATTTTTTTTAAAATAAATTAGTCCAATTATATTGGATGAATACACTATATCCTCAGGATTGGATTTACCATTGGCAATTAGAGTAATTATATCATCTTTTATGGATTTATTTTAAATTTTTTAATGTTAACTATCTTTTCATTTCATATATTCTTTTTGGTTTCTTCAATGTATAACCCACAATGATCCATCAGTTTTCATATTGATTAAATGATACATGTATATAAATAAATGTGTCTTATTTATTAATTTATTTCATTGTAACTTTATTACAGTTGAATAAATAATTTTTTTATGTTTTATGGTTCAAAAAAATTCGATTCCATGTTCATTTACATTAATTTTAGTGAATCATTATTCTCTTTTAGTATATTGATCGTGTTGTAAATTTGAAACTATTATATATATATATATATATTATTATATTTTGACTATTTCAGGCTATTTTTTAAATATTTCTTTCTCACTACTTTTAATTTCCTTGTATTCTAAGAGTGAGTTATCGTTTTTTACATATTTTAATCCTATATAAAATAAATTTATTTTTATTTTATATTAACTAATGCATTGATTTAATTATACTTTTATAATTTAAAATGGTAGATAATTTTATTTAAATTCTTAATTTTTAATTTTTATGGTGATAATCTTATGGAAATATATTAACAGTATATTTTATTTTAATTATATTCATAATCATTGATTATTCGATTTAAATGTTCTATAATGTAGACATTTATTATATTTATTATATTTGGGAAATGAAAATAGGTATAATAAAAATTTCATTTAATTTCATAATTTTGGGTGTTTTGAACAAACAATAAACTCAATAGGTTCTTAGTTATTGAATGAGGATGTGTGGTCATTAATAATGTTCACACCTATAACAGATAAGCTTTTTGTGAGCTTTATATTGTTAGAGAAATTTAAAAAAATCTTCATTATCTCCTTGACCATAGTTAAATAGAATGAAATAATTTAAGTGTTTTAATAATATTAAAATACCTAATTTAATAAAATTAATTAATAAAATGTCTAGAATATTTATGAAAATTAATAATAATACTAGAAAATGTAAAAAAAATTATTTTAAAATATTTTTTTGTGAAACGATTATTTTATAAAAATTGTTAATTTTTTCTATAAAAAATGTACAGTCAAAATAAATGCCCATAAAATTTTAGTTTCACTGTTTATTTTATTAAAATAAATTTTAAAACATTCCTTGTAGAAAGGTAAAATTGAAATTTTCACCATTTAAATGAATATAGAATATATATTTTTGTGATATCTTGTATTTCAAAATAGGGTGTTTACCCTTGGGTTGATGAATGATGGGAATTGGGGTAGTATTGATTTATATCATATTCAAATTTCATTAAAAAAAATTATTTTAATGTTGATGCATATTTATTAATTTTTATTAAAATATTATTAATTTACACATTGATAAATCAAATTAATTTTTTCATAACACAATACAGTTCATGGAATGTGATGTTTTCCTAGTATAAATTTGTGGTTTTATTTGAATAAAAATTATTTTTCATAATATTTTGACATATCTAATGAAATAAATTAATAAATTAATTATGTTGTAATTAATTCTATTTATCTAATACCATAGATCATATTGGGATTTACACTATATTTTGATACTAAAGTCACATTGTTTCATTAATTGTTGATTTTATTCTCACTTCAGTATCAAGGTTAACCTGAGTGTATTTCTAGTGTTTGCCTATAAATATTTTTCATGGCCCAAAGTGATAGATTCTAACTCCATTCTTTAAGAGATAAGATAAAATGAAGATGATGTGGATATGGTTCCCCTCTCTCAATGCTAGTAACATAATACCCAATCAATTTCATTTATGAATTTCACTATCTGAAATTCATTTTTGATCGATGTATTATTTATAAAAATTATTTAAATGGTTTTAATATATATGTATAAATATAAAAATTTTAAATGATTATAATAGTTTAGAAATTAAAATTATTATTGTTATTATTACTAATATTACTACTAGTATTATAATGAGTGTAACACATACTTTGTTTGACCATTACTACATACACCCCTCCAAATTGAACCAATATCTTAATAGAATGCTTAAATTTCTATACATCAACATCATTATAAAAAATTAGTAAAATCATAAATTATATATATAATTAATATGACTTTTATATTAAAAATACATATAGAAATACACATCCTGTAATTGATATTTTTAGTATCATAATAAATTATAATATAAAAAATAATGAAAATAAGATTCTATAGTTAATTTAATTACTTAATCCTTGTGTTGATATTTCCATTAAAAATCTTCATAATTCATGAGATAACCTTGGGACATGAATGAATGAAATGGTTAGCTGAAAATAACATTATGGGACGAAATATTTGTAATGAAAATGGGACATGATTCTATATGAGTACGTGGGTGACACTAATAGTGACCACAATATCATAATAAATTATGATAATCATAAGCATATATAATTCATTTCATAGAGAGTTAGAATTCCGAAAATGAATAATAATGAATCATCAGAATTAAAAGATCAGTTTAAAGGAATCATAACATAATAGGCAAATCTAATATGATTTTATCCATTCATAACATTATAAATAATTCTAAATGTGTCATGTATATTCATAATAATATCTTGACATATAATCCATCACGAAATGAATTGTCGTTGTATATTTTTATTCCACTCATCACATAATATCATTTTAAAAATTAGTTTGTCCACATAATAAGGAAATATATATCATTTTTAAATATAAAATTAACTAATTAAAATAAAAAATTCAAAAAAAATTATAAAGAATATAAAAATGAAAAAATAGAGATTTTGTAAAAAAGAAGTTAATACATTGTGGATGACTTTTAATGTCAATTTCAACCAATTTGAAGATTATAATGTATGTGGAGGAGAAAAAACTATAAAAAAAGACATGTTTTAAAAATGATGTATTTTTGAATATCATTGGTCATTGTATGCATTTCAAACATATATAGAACTTCATTCATATACCATGAAAAACGAAATATATTTATGAATTAAATAACCTTTAGATGTATTTTAATGAATATTTAGAGGAATTATAGGGAAATAAGAGAGTAATATAATGTATTAATCTATAGGTAATGAATATTTATTTAGAGTCCCCATTACATAAGTCCAAATTTGATTAATCAAATTTACTCCGCTTATATAAAGAAATTTTGTTAAAATAATAATAATATATAAATATATTAAATTCTATTAATTTATTATTTATTATTTTAAATCATTTTATTTTATTTATAAACATCTTGTAAAAGAAAAAATAACATAATGACATGTTTGTATAAATAATTAATAATTATTTGTTTCAATATTATTTTTTTCATATTTTTTTATTGACACATTAATTAAATTTCATCATTAAATGACTAAATAAATTATTTTACTTATCAATATTTTTACATAGGATTCACTAACATGTGCTGAAGGTTGTGATAATTACCATAATGACAACATCCTAAAAGGATGGTAAACATAACATTAATTAGACGCGATAAATGTGAGAGATATAGAGATACAAAATAAGTTATAAATAATATTTAAAAAATTTTATAATAATTAATATTCAACATTACATAGACAGAAACACTTAGATAAGTTAAGAACTATTATTTACATAATAGAAGATTAAACCAACCATTAAAGGGATATGAAGAATAGAATGTGTTATAATATGTTTATTTATATAAATATTGTAGAAAACAATTTTTATGTTGTATAAGAAAATTAGTATTATAATAATTTATATATTAAGATATTTTAGAAGGATGTTTAATGAAATATAAATTGGTATTGAATAATGGAAGTTGGATAAATAAAGGAAAAATAGAGTAATGTTACTCATCTTTGATAATTTATTCAGTTCTAAGGCCATAATTCTTAGGATGTATAGAGTTAGCTGAAATAAAAATCTATAAAAGTATTTAAAGTTTTTTTGGAGGATGAAATGGAGTAATCCATGGGATATGGTATGAATTTAAACATTTATTTTCCTAGGGTTGAGATATAATATTTATTGTTGAAAGGAAGGGATAATTTTTTTAAAATAATGAATAAAATATTATTTCATAAGAAAGTGGTTCAATACTAATCTTATTAGAGAATATTAATCGTTTTTTAAAATGAAAACCTATTATTCTGATTTATGAATCCTTTTAACACAAAATTTATTATTTCATAAACATGAAAGATGAAAAATATGAAAAATAATTTTTTAACCGAATAAATTATATTTTTAGATGTTAGAAATTGGTTTTTTTTATAAAGTTTATTATTATTTTTGTATATTATATATCATATTAAAATAATTTTGGGACTATATTTTAATTTTTTAATTTATTATGCCTTTATAATATCAATATTTTGTGAAAAAAAAACATATTTGACAAATTGTATTATTAGTCATCACCTAAAAAATCCCATTTTATAAAAAAGTATCAAGAATCAGTGATGATTAATTTAAATGTGATGGTATTGAAATTGAAAATATTTTTTTTAATAATTAAAAAAAAATATTTTTAATATTATTATTCTAACATAATTTTAGAAAAGTAAAATACACAACATTAAAAATATTCCAATATACATTCATTGAGTTATCTAAACAGAATATTATTGTATTGAATTTTGATAACTATTTCTACTAATTTTATTAATGTTAAATATTATTAATAGTTCATTTATTATTTATAATTTCATATTTCAATTCTGACTATCAGGTTACTATTATAATGACTATATGGACTTTATTTTTATTTTTATTTCCTTTTATTTCCATTGATCACTATTAAAACTATTTTCTCTCTTAGTTTTCTACATCACAATAAATTTTGAAATATATTTGGAATGTTTTTTTAATTTTTCATATTATTGTTTGTGGTTGACATATTTCCCGAAAGAAAAAAAACATTTAGGATTTGAATATTTGAAAAATTTCTTTCAATTTGTTTTCTTATATTTTTGTAACATGTAAAGAACCGGAATTTCCATGTAATTTTTTTTTTATATAAATGGGAATTTTATGTGTCCGTGAACTCTTACGACACACGATTCTGAGGACCGGAGTTCCAGGAATGATCCGTCACTGTTTTTGTTAAGCATAAGTTAACGTGTGTAAGAAGTTTTACTAAAAAGGGGAATAAATCATAAATGGTAACTTAGATCAATAATCTGAGGGCACCATTTCTCTCAAGATGGAAGGTTTACCCTTGACACAACTTAAGATTAGTCTTCATGGACCTCTTGTGAGGGATCCCAAAAATGGAATAATCGTAAATAAAATAATTAAATACATTTTTTTATTTTTTAAATGATTATAAATCACAAATGTTAACTCAGATTAAAAATCTGAGACCACCACTGAACTCTTTAGTGTATGCTTTCTTTTTCTAGATACTAACTTTTCCCGGCACGTGCCACCAGAGAATGTTAGTTTTTTCCACAAATAAAATAACTAAATGAAAATTATTTTATTTTAAATTTTATAACTTCTAAATAGTAACTCAGATTAAAAATCATAGAGTACTTATGGGTTTGTTGGGGCATGTTTCACCTAGGCAGAGAGAAACCTCGACCGACGCGAGTCAAGGGTGGCTGAAAATAAGATTCCAAACATTTTTTCAGGTATGTTAAGAAAACGTGCAAGAGGAGTTCTGTAACTTTTTAATAGGTGCTCAGAATTGAAATCTAATGGTACCATTGAACTCGCAACGCCAGTATTCGTTTAAGGAGACTCTAATGTCGATGACAGTTGGTCGAGAGTAAAAGATAGATTTTGGGTTTTTATAAAAAAAATTAATAAAATAATGTGAGCTAACACATTATTTTATTTTTAGTCGCCATGTTGAGGTTAGGTGGCTAAAACCACCTCAAGGGAGTTTGAGGTGGCGACCCCACACCTTAACCTCCCATGAGAGGTTATGGAGGTGGGGCCCATCTGAACTCAACCTCCCATGTGAGGATAAATTAGGTTGGAACCACACGAGGGTTAACACCCCTATTAATGGGAGGAGAAGAAAACCTCTCAACTCCCCTCTTTAATGAGGGGGGGGGGGGCTCTTGAAAACCTCCCATTAATTAAAGCCAACACTCCTCTTAAATTGTGCTAACATAACTTAATTACCTTGATTCTTTTAATTTTAGGTAACCGTGTGGTTGGAATTTAAGAAGGTTCCTAATAAATGAACCGTCATAAATTCAAACGATCAATACCTACCTCCCTTACTCTACAATTTAACGAAATCATGGGGGAGGTTTTGGGACGACATCACCATGCGACGTAATGCTGGAAAAGTGACCTGACACCCATCAAATGGAGGATTACGCCTTCTCCAATGAAGATCGAAGAATGACGACCTTCTTGGACATCTTCCTTGGACACCTACAGACCTAGAGCGTCGTCAATTAGACGACACAACTCGAGTTTGGGAGTACGTGGCAGAAACGATGAACGTCGAGATCTTTCGTCTACCTTTTGTGACTCTATCGACAAACGATGAACGACGAATCAAAGGTAGGGGGTTTAATACTTGTTGAAGTTGAACATTTTTCTTACCTTATTCAAAGGATAATAATGGACTGTTACAGATGTATTTTTGATCATATTCCTCTCTTGACGAGACAATTGTTATCACCCTATAAACGTGGAGGGTGCAGGACAACTAACAAGGCCTGACCCACTCCACCGATCTCTTGTGAGGTTTCCAAGTCGTAGCGACGAAACAACGACGTGGCGACAGAGGCAGCAATGACAATGGCTTCCCTACCCGTGAGATTCGTGAAGCATGCCGCCCCTGTTGTGCCCTGTGCACCCCGGATGAACACACGTGCATTGGCCAAACCCCCACGCCCCGGCTGATCCCACGCCGTCTTGGCCTCCTGGCCAACTGGCCTCTAAGCCCGCCCGCGCACCCTGGCAGAGCCCCACACTGGACCGTGCCCTGCCGAACCCGTGGCACACCAGTTCGCCACCGAGCCACCCTCCTGGCCGCCGGCCTGGACACACACGACCCCCTATGACCAACCTCACAGTGCCGCTGCCAGGCCACCCGCGGCCCGCCTGGTCGAGCCACTGCCCAGCCGCCCCCGAGCCAGCACTCCTCATGACATCCCGAGATCACCAAACCGGACCACATGCGGCCTCTTAAGCTGACTGAACAAGCCCCCTTGTAGCCTCCCGACCCAGTCAGCTTCCCGGCCCCCCCTCGCGGTGCCATGTCCGAACCGGTCCGGCTATGCCCTCCGGACCAAGACACACCGAGCTGCATTGTGTCGCGCCCTCACGACGCTCCATGCTGATATGGACCTGAGACTGGGTAAAACCACCCTCGCGGTCCACTGGGTCGGGCCCAGGGGACCGGGCCGAACCTAATGGGATGACCTGCCATGCTGGCCAGGTCAGACCCAGCGAGTCTGACCAGGTCGACCCAGACTGGGTTTGGTCGAGTAGGTCCAACCAGGCTAGAGTAGACACGGGCCCACTATTGACCCATTACATACATTGTCCATAACATTGGCACTAGAGGACTGTTTGATGGATTGTCAGTGTCATTAGTATTCTTGGAGCACGACGGTCCCTTTGAGTATTCCCCACTGATGTTCGGGGTATATTTGAGATACGGTCAGGTTGGATCGTACACGAATCCAACTGGGCCCCTGGGACTAAAAACATAATAACTCATAGACTGAGTGTCCGATTGACGCGCTGTCTGTTTCATTTAGACCCCTGTGACAAGGTAGGAATTTTATATAATTTTTTGTGGTACTTGGTGGTCGTTGATATGTCAACCATTGGCTTTAGGAGCGGACCCTCCTAGAATAAAGCGTACATTGTGGAAACCCTACGGCTGGCTGCACTGGGATGAATGTTCCTGGATCTTGTGTGGGTATGACAGTTCTAAATTCTATTCCTAGATCCTGTGTGGGTCTGACAGAATAGTTGGTCATGGATCCTATGTGGGTCTGACAGCTCCGACAACTATTTCGTGATCATGTGTGGGTCCGACAATTCTGACTTCTATTCCTGGATCTTATGTGGGCCCAACAAAATACCTAGTCCTGGATCCTATGTGGGTCTGACATCTTAGCTGGTCCAATATCTTGTTTGGGTCCGATAGCTTTTACTACAATTCCTGGATCCTCTGTAGGTCTGACAGTTCCAACTAATGGTCCGGGATATTGTGTTGGTCGGACAACATAGATGAATTACTGACTACATCTAATCATCACTATCACTCTACCAAAGTTGTATACTAGTGTGAGCTGATTCAGTGACTTCTATGTTTTCCTCATCATTGATATGGATTACTTGATAACATAGGTAAATTTATGGGCATATATCTAAGTAATGACAACTCCTAGATTTCATACTATGTGTTTTATCCTTGTTGGATATTGTGAGACCTTGAGGGTCTTGGGGTCCCTATTGAATATCGTTATACTCACCCCTGCACGGGCTATGCCCGCACCTTGTTATGTTGGATGCAGATGACAGACATTGCTGACTGAGTCTGAGCATTCCAGGACTGGACAGTACCCGAAGGTGGACCTTATGACGTGTCAGTACATGGAGGAGACCGATAGACCTGGAGTTCTTAGGAGGCTGTCTGTACCTACCATTCTGGTAGGATTTGCGGTGGATGATCCAGGAGCTACTTCAACCATTCAGTTGTTTTGTCCCTTTTATGTTGTAGTTGTACTTTATAGTTGGGCTTGTCTTTCCAGCCCCTTTTACTTTCCATCACTACTTTTGTATAATTCTTTACATTGTATTTACATCCAACATGTACACTATTATGTGTGTTTTTAGTTTATAAAGGAAATTCCTTCTCAGTTTTTAGGGATTTTTGCCTTTGGTGATGGTCATCATCCCAAGGCCTATTGAAGGAGGGATTGGGGTAGTCACGAAATGGGTCCCGGGAAATGGGTATTGACAAATTGGTATCAAAGGCTTCGGTTCTACCACAGAACATAGGACACTAATTTTTCTTTTCTATGAAGCAATATTGTTAAGAGTACTAAGTGTGTTTTTCAATCCAGGGAGTCAAGTGTTGGTGCGGCGGCTGACGTATCCATACACTAGGACCTGGACTTCTAATTTCTGACTCAGTGCATGAAAACACTGATCGCAAGTGTGTTTTCAAGAGTCTTATTTGTGAACATTTTGAGTCACCTCACCATGTATGGCTTATTGACCGTGGCATATCTGTTACTTATTAGTTTTTCGCTTCATAGACTGCCATCTATGGTTCCCAAAATATTACACGTTGATGGCCCACCGAGCGACGAGGCTCTGGTGGAGGGCCCTCTTAATATGTTGGCACCATCGGGTGGTGTACAAGCAGCAGCACCACCCTTTGGGAAGTAGATACCACCATCCGCACTGGAATATGATGTATGCTGACAAAGTGTGTTTGTATGAGTTCTAGCAGTAGAGGCCTCTGTGGTTTTGAGCCGAGACAGATTCCCACGCAGCTGGGGGCTGGCTGGAGGCGATTACTAGATTTTTCCGCAAGGTTGAGACACCAGTAGAGTAGATGGTGATCTTAGATACTATAATTATTCAGTGAGTGACCATGAGGATGGATCACATAGTGATATAGCCTTGGTATATATACCATTACCCGAGATAGTACCTCTAGGTAGTGAGTCAGCTATATCATGGCATGTTGGTCAGGAATTGCAACCAACCGTACCGGTAGAGGAAAATTATAGGCTTAGTGCCTTACACATGTTTCTACGTCAGATACCCCTTAGATTTTGAAGCAAGGCCAACTCACAAGTAGCTCATGCCTGGCTTGAGGAGGTGGCAGAGAGTTCCCTAGAACTTCTACAACTTTGGAAGGACGACGTGTCGGTAGCTGAGTATTCATCGAGCCATACTGATTTTTCATAGTACTCTATGAATATGTTACGATTAGTGCTTCAAGGCATGAACTTCTGAGTGAGGTGTTCTTAAAAGAAATCTGAGCCATCACAATTCTTCTATGCATTCCTTCCTATATTAGGATGATAGATAGAACCTTTGTGGTTAAATGTTCTTTGGATGATCGGATACAGATAGTGAATTCTAGCAGTGGGAAAGCAGGAAACGGGTTTTAGTTTCAGAGACTTGAGCATGTAAAAATGGTTTGAGAAGAAGAAGTGTTTTGGATAAAAGAATCTGCAGGGCAGCAGACGTGGAAGGAGATCTAGGGGAGAAACATGAAGTGGTGTGCATTTCGACGTGTTACAACCTCCCCCTTATGTGGAAACTGACATGATCAAGGAGCTAGAGGAATTGGGAAAAGAGTAGATACATACGGTCAAGGAGTACAAACCAAAGGCACTAGTAATGATTCAAGGTACAGTCTGTGTCTACAACTAGTTGCCGTACCAATAGACATAGGTACCAGTAATTCCTTCCATCCACAAATCCTTTCCAATAACAAGAGTTTTTGGTTAAACTATTGACTTGAACCTCACCTCTAGAGATACCATTGGGTGGATGCTCGATAATCACACATTCGCCGATGGTGTAATTTGACCCTTGAGGTGAGAGTTTCGGTTGGAACCTATTAGTGGCAGCGTCGGCGCCTTATATCGTTAGTTTGGGATTGGAAATGAAATGAATAGTTAACACACAGATTGAATGTATTAGGAAAAAAGGATGTGGTTTATCTACAATGTTGGGATGGGGTTTTCCTTGGTCGGGAAAAATGAAAACCCAGGTAGCAAAATATGGATTCATGAGTAAGAGGGTGTAGTCGATCAGTCATGTGTCATCCAGATGTACCTTTGTGCCAGACTTCTCCAGAGTTGCAGCACCCCTATCATCATTGGATAAGAAAGGGCCACACTTCATTTGGTTGGAGAGATTCTTGAAGAGATTTCAAGATCTGAGACAGAGGCTGACTAGTGCCCCTATCTTGAGGCTTCCAGAGGAAGGTGTAGGGTACGTATTTTTTTGTGACACATCAGGGGCTGGACTCAGATGTGTCCTGATGCTGGATTGAGCAGTGATCACATATGGTTCTCGACAGCTGAGAAAACACTAGAAGAACTACGCTACCCATGCCCTAGAGTTATCAACAGTGGTATTAATCTTGAAGATGTGGTGACACTATCTTATACAAGATTGTTTTACCATATACTCTGATCACAGAAGTATCGAGTATATCTTCTCTCAGATGGACTTGAACCTGAGACACTGACGTTGGCTTGAGTTCCTCCAGGACTATGACTTCAGATATTCAATACTAATGGGAAGGGGAACATTGTAGCAGATGCCCTGAGTTGGAGATTTGGTATACAGCTACTAGGTGTGGCGACAGAGCAGCATGCTGCTTTATTGATATCCATTACGGATAGAGATGGAGCAACCTTCCTTCAATATCTTACAGACACTCTCCCAATTCTTTTGTGAGTCGGGGAGGTGTAGCATGGGGATGCTGACTTAAAGACATGACGTGCTCATATATCCATAGGACATGCACATGATGGATTTTCTAATAGTGGGGAGCATGTCATCCACTTTAGGGGACATACAATGGGGCCATTGTCACTTTAGGAGGATGTGTTGATGGAGTTCCACACACCTTCTCTAGCGGTACATCCAAGAGTGGAGATGATGTACCAAGACCTTCAACAACATCACTGGTGGCCAGGTATGATGAAGGTAGTAGCGGAATTTTTCTCCTGATTCCTCACTTTTCAGCAAGTGAAGGCAGGGTATCAGGTACTAGATGGATTAGTTCTTCCATTAGAGGTCCCAAAGTGGAAGATGGAAGAGATATTCATGGACTTCTTGATAGGTCTTCCACGTAAGTCCAGGGGACATGACTCTATTTGGGTGATCGTCGGCCAACACACCATGTCAGCCCACTTTCTATTGAAAATAGATGGTATGAGCTACCACTGAGAAGGTGCAGGTCATCCAAGAGCAGATGAATACTGTACAGAGAAGACATAAGTCATATTATATCAAGAGACAGAGACCACTGGAGTTCCAGGATGGTGACCACATCTTTCTATGGGTCTCACCTCGACGATGTATATGGTGATTTGGTCGATGAGGCATGTTATCTCAGATATTCATCAGAACTTTTCAGGTAGTCAACAGAGTTGGCGAGGTGGCATACCACTTAGCTATTACACATCAGTTGCTCCAGGTCTACGATATCTTCCATGTATCCCAGTTGATAAGATACATGCATGAACCTTCCCTCATAATCTACCAGGGTGAGCTAGATGTTGACAATGGGGAATCTTTTACAATGGTTCCAGGAGAGATTGAGAATCGACAGAAGCGGGTCCTTCGTGAACCGTTGATACCTTTGGTGCACGTTCACTAGCATCATGAGATCCTCCAAGAGAGCACATGGGGAGTGGGTGGCTCAGATTCCTGCTCAGTACCCCCCACTTGTTCCTTCAGTTGTGAGTTGTGGCTTATAGGGACGTAGGACCCCGAGGTTGGGAGAATGTAAATACCCAAAATTTCTATGTAATTTTTTAATTAAATTGGAATGTTAAAGGTCCGTAAAACGTGACGGTGCACGATTATGAGGCCTGGAGTGCCAGGAATGATCTGTCGAAGATTTTTTTAAGCTTATTTTAACACGCCTAAGTAGTTTTCCTGAAAAAGTGGAATAACTCTTAAAAGGTAACTCAGATCAGAAATCTGAAGCCACCATTGCCATCAGGATGGTGTGTTTACCTTGGTGTCACATAATATTAGTCCGCACAGGCCTCCTGTGAGGAAACCCACAAATGGAATAATCGTAAATATAATAATAAATAAATTATTTTATTTTTCAAATGCTTATAACTCACAAATGGTAACTCAGATTAAAAATCAAAGACCACCATTGAACTGGTGAGTATATTCTTTCTTTATGTAGATATTATCTTTGGCTGGTGTGGGCCACCAGAGAAAGATAGTTTTTGGCTGCAAATAAAATAATTAATTTAAAATTATTAAATTTTAAAATTCAGATCTTATAAAAGGTAACTCAGATAAAATATACGAGAGTACTATTGTGTTCGTTGGGGGCGTGTTTCACCTAGGTAGAGCCTAACCTCGACCAGTGTGAGTCGATAGTGGATGATAATAATTTTCCAATCCTTATTTTCGGTACCTTTATTAAATGCATGAGCGGCATTTTGTAACTTTTGAACTGGTGCTTGGAATTGAAATATGAGGGCATCGTTGAACTTGTAGTGCCTGTATTCGCTTAATGATACTCTCCCCTCAATGATTGTTGGTCGAGAGTGAATGTTAGATTTTTGGTTTTTATAAAAAAATTAATAAAATAAAGTGATCTAACAATTTATTTTATTTTTAGCCGCCATGTAGATGTTAGGTAGTTAAAACTGCCTCAAGGGAGTTATGGGTGGGGCCACCACACTGTAACTGCCCATGAGAGGTTATGGTGGTGGGGCCTACCCAAACTCAACCTCCCATGTGAGGATAAATGAGATGGGGACCACAAGGGGATTAACACCCCTATTAATGGGAGGAGAGGAAAACCTCTCAACTACCCTCATTAATGAGCGGGGAGCCTCTTGGAATCCTCTAATTAATTAAAGCCAAGACACCTCTGAAATTGGGCCAACATAACTTAATTTTCATTCCCTTTTTAATTTTATGTAACTACGTCTTTGGAATTTAAGAAGGTTCCTAACAAATGAACTGTCATAAATTCCAACGATTGATACCTACCTCCCTCCCTCTCCTACTTAAAGAATGCATGGGGGGGGGGGGGTTGGGACGACTTCCCCAAGAGACGAAATGATGGAAAAGTGACATGACGCCAACACTTAGATGATTACACCTTCTCCAACGAAGAACTAAGAACACCGATGTTCTTCGACTTCTTCCTCAGACACCTACCGACGTGGAGCTTCCTCAATGAGCCGATGCAGCTTGGGTTTCGGAGTACGTGGAGGACATGATGAACAAAGAGCACATTCTTCTACCTTCCATGATGTCGTAGACGAACAATGAATGACGAATCAAAGGTTGAGGGTTTAATACATTTTGCAGTTGTACCTTTTTCTTTCCTTCTTAAAAGGATAATAAGGGATTGTTGCGGACTTATTGTGGATCATCTTCTTCTCTTAATGATCCAATTTTTGTCACACTCTAAATTAAGAGGGTGTGCAATAACTAATAAGGCTCGACTCCCTATTCTGATCTATTGTGATGTTTCCATGGCATGGCGATGAAACAACGATGAGGCGACAGAGGCGGCAATGACAAAGGTTGTGCTACTCGTGGACTCCATGAAGGGCGCCGCCCCCGCGGTGCCCCGTGTGCCCCAGCCAAACACCCTCTCCCCGACCAAACCCACGTGCCCTAGAATAACCCACGCCGGACCGACCTCCCAGCCTTCTGGCCTCCCACGCCACCCACGTGCCCCATCGGAGCCCGGCGCTAGCCCGCGCCTTGCAGAACCCGCGGCTTGCCCGACCACCTCCTTGCTGCACGCATGGCCGCCCACTTGGCCGCACTCGGCCACCCATGATCTGCCTGGGCAGGACACTGCATGGCTACCCCTGGCCTTCCTAGCTGAGCCACTTCCCAGCCACCCCAAAGCAGGATCCTTGCGACCCGCGTTCCCCCAAGCCATCTCTCCTCGCGACCTCTCGAACTGGCCAAACCGGCCCACAAGCGGCCTCCTGAGCTGGCCGAACCGGCCCCCGTGCGGCTTCCCTGCCGATCCAGCATCCCAGCCCCCCTCCCAATACCCTGGACGAACTATACCAGTGGAACCCTCCAAACCGAGCTGCACCGGTCGCGACCTCGCGACGCTCCGAGCCGAACTGGCCCCGAGCCCGGGCCGAACCACTATCACGGTCCGCTGGGCCGAGCCCAGCAGACCAGGCCGAACATAACGGGATGACCCACCCAGCCGGCCAGTTTAGACCCAACGAGTCATACCAGATCATCCCAGACCAGGTCGGCCAAGACATGGTGGTGCCGAGTCGGTCCGACCGGGTCAGACTAGACTCAGTCCCACTATTGACCCATTACGTACTTTGGCCATAACTTTGGCACCAAATGACCGTTTGATGAACTGTCAGTGGCGCTGGTATTCTTGGTGCGTGATAGTCTCTTTGAGTATACACCACTGAGGATTGGTGTATAGTTGAGATACAATCAGGTTGTATCGTACATGAATCTGGTCTGGCCTCCGAGATGAAAAATCTAATAACTCAGAGATCAGGCATCCGATTGACGTGCCACCTATTGCGTTAAGAACCATATGTTGAGACATAATTTTGAGATACTTCTTCGTGGGACTTAGTGGAATATGACATGCTGACACTTGGATTGAGGAGCGGACCCTTCTGGAATCAAGCATACTTTGTGGAAACCCTACGGATGGCTGCGCTCTGATGAATATTCCTAGATCTTGTGTGGGTCCGATAGATTTGACATCTATTCCTGGATCCTGAGTGGGTCTGACATAATTGCTGGTCATGGATCCTATGTGGGTCTGACAGCTTAGCTGGTCTTGATCCTCTGTGGGTATGACAGCTCTGACTACTGTTCCTAGATCCTGTCTGGGTCCGATATTTCTGACTTATATTCCTGGATCCCGTATGGGTCCAACAGAATAGCTGGTCCTGGATCCTATGTGGGTCTCACAGCTTAGCTAGTTCTGGATCCTGTGTGGGTCCGATAGCTCCGACTACTATTCCTGGATCTTATGTGGGCTTGATGGTTCCATATGCCAGTCCTGGATCCTCTGTGGGTCTAAAAGATTAAATGAATCAGTGACTACATGTGATCATCTCTATAACTCTACAAAATTTCTATACCCATGTGAGCTGAGTCAGTGACTTCTGTGTTTTCCTCGTGATTGAGATGGGTTACTTGATAACATAGGTTTATGTATGGGCATATACCAAAGTAATGACTATTTGTTGATTTCATACTCTACGGTTTATCCTTGTTGGATTTTGTGAGACCATAAGGGTCATTGTGTCCCTTCTGAGTATCGTTATACTCACCCCTACATGGGCTATGCCCGCACCTCATTCTATTGGATGCAGAAGACGGACAACACTAAACGAGGCTAAGAAATCTAGGACTAGATGGTACCCATAGGTAGACCTTACGATGTGTCAGTACATGGAGGAGACCGATATATGTAGAGTGCTGAGGAGGCTGTCTGTACCTACCATTCAGGTACAATCCGTGGTGGATGATCCAGGAGATGCTTCCAACTTTTAGTTGTTTTCACTTTTTATAGGTACTTGTACATTACAGTTAGGCATTTATTTTAGTCCCCTTTTATTTTCCAGTACATCTTTTGTGTACAAAATTACTTAGTGTTCACTTTCATCTCACACTCTATTGTGGGTGTTTTCAGTTTATAAAGGCAATGTCTTACCAGTTTTTAGGGATTTTCACCTTTGGTGCTAGTCACCAGCACCTGGCCAATGAATTGTGGGTTTGGGGTAGTCACGACACATGTCCCAGGGAACGAGTCATGACATACTATGTTTGGATTAATGGGATTTATTTATAATTACTGTGTTCATTTATTAGTTATTTAAATAAATTAGTGTTTTTAGAATGTTGTTTATATGACTTACACTATACTACCCAATATATCTAAATAAAAAAATAAATTTTCTAAGATGGAATATTTTATCTATAATGGTTAGAAACAATTTATCAGTAGTTAATGTATTGTGATTAATTTAGAAGTAGACCAAAGAAATGACGAGGCTTGGATTTAAATTTTATATGAGGGTGGTGTCATATAGAAACATAATTTATTAATAATTTCTATGTGGAATCATTATGGTGAGGTTGGTGATGCTGTAAGAATAACGACATTATGAAGACATCATTTCATACTGTATGAATATATCTGGTTAATGGTTTGAGTATGAGGGAGAAATAGGGAGGGTGTGTGTAATGGTTGTGAGGAATAAGGGATTAAAACTCATGGGTTTACGATACTGACAAAGTAGAAAAATCAGTTTACTTTTAGTAAAATTATTTCTAAACCCTTAGACTCTGTACTAATTTGATTGTCTATTCAGATAGATATACACAGTAGTCTTGTGAGTTTGAATACCTTGGTTGATAGTTAATATTCCATAATAGGGTATATGAGTGAGGGATAATGCTTAAATCATGAGAATGTTTGTAGAGAAGAAAAAATACTAGTCAAGGATATTTGTATTAGTGGTGGTGGTGTTGGTATCTGTGGTAAGTACAGCTTTGGATGATCGATGGTTAGTGAAAACTAAGATCCATGGAAGTGGTAGGAGGTGGTCATTCTACATGTGAGGATAAAAATTCTGAGTATTTCTGAGAATTTAGCAATTCCAATAATGAAATAACTTTCCTTACATAGTGTGTAAACATCATAAAAGTTGTTTGTATTAGAAAAATTCAAACAGGTTGGGGGTGGAAAAGATTAATAATACAATATACGATGAATATGAGGTGATCCTCGGGGAGGGGTAGTTGACTTGTTTTAATATATATATATATATATATATCATTATATTTTTATAAAGGTATACATATATATATAAATTAACAGGTAAAAAATATACTAAATTGATATATACTAAAAGAACATATTCATAATTATATGTTTCATTATTAATGTTTTTTATGGGTTTTTAAAGACAATAATTATAATATCATTTTATCATCCTCATATTTATAAATAAATGTGTACAAATAGAGATAGATACATATAGTTTCCCCTCACTATACTAATGGAAACAAGGGGTGAAAAACAAATAGATTTTCCTTAGTGTCCAAATTATATATTAGCATTATTGATTGTACATATTTTTCTGCATAGATCATAATGATGATAATTTAAAGGTTAATAAATTTCATTTTAGGGGAAATATTGGTAGCATAAAAGTTGAAACCCCAGGGATGGTAGTGATTAAACAATGGAAAAATTCACATATAACCCCCCTGACATGATTTCATGAGTAGATTCTATTTGAACCCTCTATTTTGTTGTTTTAATCTCTAAAATAGATAAAATATAACATTTTATGTGTAAAAATTTGTTTACATAGTATTTCTATAGGACTTTGTCACCATTTTGAATTTATTTTGATCATGTAAATATAATTTCATTAATGACCCTTTTATAATTTTATGCTACTATTGACTAATTTATTTATTTCTACTTTTACATTACTGATATATCTATAGATGGTCATGGTATTTTATATATTAAATCTATAGGATTATTATTTTTTATTATTTATATTACAATAATGAATCAGTGTTTTTATTCTTAAACATAACTCTATATGTTATTTATTAATATATAAATGATTAATTTTCTTCCTTAATGTTGATCATATTATTGATGTTCTATAACTATTTTTTATATTTTCACTCATTCATTAGTCATTCATTTTTTTAGTTATTAATTATATTATAACAAATATTAAAAAAAATTGTTTCAATATTTTATCTATGCATAATATATATTTAAATATTTTCATTTTTCTGGTTATGTTAACTATCGTATAACACAAAATGATCATGTTTATTTAATATGGGTTCATTGCTACAAAGATTATAGTCACTAAAAATAATTTATAGAATAGATAGATTGTGTTTAATATTTCATATAAAAATCCAAAGACATATTATTTGGAGTTATTAAAATATCATTCTAGTATATTTTTATAAAATTATTTGACTATTTCTAGTTATTCAATTCTCTCTATGGTTGTAATGTAATTAATTTTTCCTATATCTACTTTTCAAAAAAGGTTCTATGACATGTCACGTATTTCTATACAATGTTTGAAACCATCGAAGGGCATTTATAGCTATCTTATTATTATTCTAAGCATCTGTGATAGGGATTGATTAGAGGGGGGTTATCTGGGTTCATAACATATGTTAATAGTGAGGTTTTATTGTAGAATGTATTGGAGTACATACATTAAATTTATCCATATAGTTATTACATGCCTTAAAAATTTAGACGATATTCATTTATAATTTTTCCACATATTATGTGTTCATAGAGTAGATATTGTCTTGGGTTGTAAATAGATATGATTTTATTGATTTGGCCTTTGAATTTTAGTGTTTTGGAATAATGGGTAGACTTTTTATTAGTCAATTGTTTTAATTTAAATCTATTGTAAATCTTTAGAAACATGGGAATGTATTCCTAAAAAATGGACCTGACATTGTTAGGATATGTTGTTGGGTACGGTACATTATGGGTTAGTAGGAATCTTTCCTTCTATCACCGTTCTTTCATTGTGTTTCAATAAAATTCTTGGGAACATTGAAATAAATGTTACTTATAGTGGAAAATTGTTTTTATGAACTCTATATTATTATACGATGAAGCTGTAATCTATTTAGTAAGGGATTTTGAGTACTATATATTTTATATTCAATTGAAATCGGTTTATAAAACCTCTATGAAATTTTTATAATTTTTGTAGTGTTAATATCTTAAATGTGATATACCAAGAGGTTAAAATCAATCCATTTTTTATTCAGTTAGAATTTATAAATTACTATTAATAGTTTTATTTTATTATTAGATATGATTCTTTCATTGTATATTAAATAGTGATAATTTATAACTTGAGTAAATTAATTTTTGAATATGTTTTAGATTCTATTATTATTCCATGATTTAGAGGATGTAGAATTAAGAGTTTAATATTATTGAGATTATATTAGGCATAATTTGTTACACTTACTCACAATGGAAATATATCAACGGAATCACAGGTATGTGAAGTTCAGTTCTGATTATAAATTTCTATAAATTTAGGTTTCAAATATTATCATTTTTAGGTAGCAGTAGGAGTTGATTATTGGATGTTTTTTGTTAGTACTAATAACAATTTTGGATGGAGTGTCTACAAATGTCTCTTAGATTGTTACACAAATAGAAATATTCCTTAGGTTAAATGGATGTGTATAGTAAACCATTTTTGTTGATTTGTAGAAATATTATAAGGTATTGTAATTTTATCATATTGGTCAATAGTTTGAGAAAATAGGTTTTCTGTTTTCATTACTAACTAAATATGTATAAGAATTTATATTTTGATGCGGATTATTTTAATTTTTTTAAAAAATTTATATTAATAATTAAATAATTTTTTTATTTATATTGATTGTTTTCTTTATTATTGTCTTTATTTGATATTCTACATGTTGTTTATATATAAATTTTATTTTTTTATATGGATAAATGTTTGATTTTGTGGGACAATTTAGCAGGATTATTGGCTTCCCTATTTCCTTTTACATGTAATACAGGACCTATTACCATCTTGATTCATACAACCTTCCTGATCATGTTTTGAGCTATTTATTATGATGATCATATTACTAAAAAGTATTTTATTTTATTTTTCCACAATGTTCGAACTCATAGATTAGTATTCCACCCGCACAATGAAATTATATTATAACACCTTCAGTTTATGGTTCACTATTTTTTTATGTTTTTTCTTTCATTTCTAGAGTGCTTGGGATAAATTAGTTAATGATTTTTAATGGTTAAATGTAATGTAATCTAGAATCTAGTTTTATGATCTACTTAAACTATGATTGGTTTATCATGACATGAATTTTTTATGTGAAGTTGTTTAGAGTATTTTTTCTAGAATTGAATGGGTGTATTGGTAGAATCTTTTTGTGGAATGATATTTAATCATAAAATGAAATGTGAGTTGTGATTAAAACATTAGATGGAATGATTTTTTTTTGTACATGACCTATCAATGATTCAATACATGAATTCTTATTTTCCTTTGTGAATCAGTTTGGGTCCAATATATTTCAATCATTCCAACACTTTTAAATCCCCATTCAGTTCTTACTCTCTTCCACGTGATTTCTTGAGTTTCCATAGACCATTATGGTTGCTCTTCAATGTGAAGACTACAATTCCAATGAATCTTCTAGTGTTAAATTATGAAAATCATAGGATTGGACTTCATTCTCCCATATCATATTATATCTCCTCAACTATCTGGAATAGAAGATTAGATGAATATTATTTTCCCCATATATATATGGAATTTAATAATTTTTATGATAAATTTTGGAGATTTAATAGTGTAATGTAATTATGATGTCATATCTATGGAAAAATGTAATGTATATCTTTCCAAAAAACACAGGGTTGTTGGATTCTCTTCCACTCTACTATTCTTGTACTCGATAGCTTTTGTTTTTATAAATTATCGAGATAAAGTATTAAAATTGATAAGTGTCATTAATAATGGTTTTAATGTATTTGTAAAACTTAATAATAATAATAATAACTGAATTTAATAATTAATATTTTTATATATAAATGTGTAGCAATAGAGAAAAAAATATATGACGTAAAAAAATTTCAATTTAATTATTTAATTTTGTTTAGTATTTTATAAAAGAAAATATTATTATTTTTATAGTTCTTATTTCTCTCTCTATGTTTGTGTGTGTATAAACAAGGGAATAAATACATATTGTCTCCCCTAAGCTTCTGAATTCTATATAAAAATTAATGTTTTGAAACTTTTTTTTCAACATAGATCATGATAATTAAATTTTCTAGGAAAAAATAGTTCATTTTAGAGGTTTTTGTGAACTTTAAAATTATTAAACCGAATGAGAACATGAGATCCTGCATGTGAAAAATTAAAAAGTAACCCCTGAACCTGATTTCATGATTAGATCAAAATAATAATTTCATTTTCTAATTTGATATTATTAGGAATATGGATTTTCTAAATTAATATTTCTAAACATGTGGGTAAATTTGTATTCTAGAGATACTTGTATGAATTATGTATTGTATAATACTCTAATATGTGGCACAGTTGATAGAGAAACAAATATAAATTACATCAATATTTAATATAGATTGAAATGAATGTTTAATAATATTAACTATAAAATTTGGAGAATATTAATCCATGATGTGTGGATGATATGAAATTAATGTGTGATTTTATTTGTCATGAATCCTTGACATAATTGATATGTTATGATATAAAAATTTATATTAAAATATTAATTTTCTCATTATTTATTTCATGATGATATTAAAAGTATAGTATGTTCATTTGATTGGATATTAATTATAAAGACCCGAAACTTGACGTACATGGACATTAAATTACTTTTTCGTAATACTTAGTACATAACAAAAACAGACACACAAGGACCGTAATAGTTTAGTGTCTTTGGAAACTCGGAATAGAATCTTCTAATCGTTTTGAATGATCTTCAACATCTTCCATAAAGATCTCCCCTCTTTTTACCTAAAACCATTCTATATATCATGGGGAAAAGAAAACATAAAAGGGGTGAGCTCAAATGACCAGTAAAGGTAAAAATAGAGAACATAAAACAATCCATAAACATTTGAATGAAAAAACATGAACATAAAATCTAAACATCAAAATCTTGAGGAAAGACATGAATCTTGGAAGTACGTAAGGAATATATCATAAGGGAACATCAATCATGATAAAATAGCATGAGAATAAAACATGTAATTGTGGAATCCATTAAGAACATGTAATGATTTCCATAGTAGCCAAGGCATTGCTGCCAAGACCATCTTAGTGGACAAAGTCCCTTTCTGAATCGAGTTCACTCCTTCTTTCAGTCCTGTAACACTGAACCGGATTAAATTACCATTCTAGCCATGTCTATATCATGAGATATAAATCCTTACCCAATCCATTGGAGGGAGATATAGGTCCCTCCATCTCATAATGAAATCATTCTTTCGTGTGCCACAAAATCATAAATCATACATCATAGCATAACCCATGTAATAAAATGGGATTTTTAAACATCATGCCATCATAACACAATCCATAAAAATTTTATATCATTTCATCATAAGAAAATTGAAACCATTTAAATCATTGAGACATTTTACTTGAAGCATAAACATATGAAATAATTTCATTTTGATGGAAAATAGTTTTGACAAAACACTTGAAATGAATTCTTGAGGAAAATAACCTTTCTAATTTAAAATCATTTTCTTTTCACAAAATTCCATGCAATTTTAAAAGAAAAGGGTTTTTTTGAAAATAATCATGCATTCTTGTAGAATAAGCTTCTTTAAAATGAGGCGTTATGAAACTGTAAAAATCCATTCACGCCGTATAAGTTAAAAATAACATTATCCACATACTTTCGTTAGAAAAGTCAAAAAGTACCTTATATGGTAACCAAAGGAAAGATTCCATTCATAAAATGTGGTAAAAAGTAAATAAAGGGTAAAAATGACTTTAAACATTCATGTAAGAATAGTAGACATTTTATGAAAACATTTTTAGAAAACATGGTCATGGATGATAAACGTAACCCTAGTAAATACTTACGTATAAGGAATCTCAGATAAAAATGAGATTGAAATTTTATCCCTTACCTAAGGTCCGATATGCTTCGTACGTATCCAAACCTCCTGTATAATGATCTAAATAATGTAATTGACTTATTACAGAATCATAATCATTGTTATTATACCATATATGGTTCACTTATGACTTTATATTACCCGTTCTTTTGTAAATTCATCTTAAAGTAGCGTTTTGGGTAAAATCGTTTCATTTGTCGTTCGTGTTTTAACATGTAGTTATTAATATGATTACTTAGATCATGATTAATTACATACATAATGTAAAACATGATTTATATATAATATATATTCTAGAATATACATATATGTAATGGATCGGTAAATGGAAAGAAATACACAGTTCATGGAGACGGTAGGCCGTACGTACGCATGAATGTTGTTTTCGTTTCCTTATTGAATTGAATGGAATTAAGTAGATGCCATAAATATATATATACATAAATCCAGTAGAATTATTATGTCATATATTTCATGATTACTTATTGTATATACTTTATAATCATTTTTGAATGGTTATCATGGAAAGCGAATCTCATAGCGTCGTGGAGACGGTATTCCGTACGTACGCACGAGCAATGATATCATTCCAATGATCGTGGAATTGTATTAAAGTGTATGTATGATATTACAGAATCAATAGCAATTTAAAATAATCATATATATTCATTACTTTCACCATTATACCCGTCCAAGTACGTTGGTGGTGGAAAATAGATTACATCACGACGTGGAGACGGTATTCCGTACGTACGCACGTACGGTGATTTCGTTTTCTGTAGAATGGATAGATGGTGAAATATGGTTGTTTCATACTTATAATAACATATCATTATATGATTGATACTGATGTTATTACTTTATAATTAATCAACTAACGAAGAATAAGTGGGAAAAAAATAAAGTTGAAAGAATCGGTAACGGACATTACCTCTTCTTTGAAGCGCCTATTTGAGACCTACTCTTAGGGCACTAAAATTGGTATTTGAAGAATACCAGGACCCCTATGATGTTTCTATGGAAGTGGAGAAGAGAATTTGGTAGGGGTGGGACGATCTTGAAGGCTCAAAGTGGTGTGAGGAAGAGAGGGAAGAGGTGCCCTTTTATAAGGGAGGAGAGGGGCACCTTTGGAATAACTAAAAATATTATTTTATTATAAAGTAAAATTCGGTTTTTAATAGATACAAATTAAGTTATATAGAATATAAGGTGGGTATAGGTCTTAATTATCTCATCCAATAGAATTTAGACATTTTTAGGTTTCTATTTTAACCTTATCATTTAGATTTATCTTTAAGTTAAATAACTTTTCTTTTACCGTGTCTTCTTATTTTCTAACACTATAAGGTTAATAAAATTACTATAACAAGATTAAATAACCCCAAGTTGTTTATTATTAATATATATGACCATAAATAAGTCATTTTGCTGAAACTTATATTTTTAGGAAAAAAATAACAATTAATAATATAATATTTGTTTTAAAAACTATTTTATGTCAATTTTGACACTATTTGGTAATGGATTTTTGTGAAAATAATAATAGAATGATTAGTTCATAAAACGTTAACTAAATCAATACTAACATGTCATATTAACCTAAAAAATTAGTGGAATTCATAAAAATTCCCAAATTACATTTATTTGGGTATTTAAAACATCAATTATGTCAATATTTCATTAATAAGATAATTACTGCATCATCATTGTGTCATAAATAAATTAAATTATATAATGTCTAAAAATTATAAATAAAATTCCATTATGTAGGAAATATTTTTATATTTCTATTGAATATTTATAGTCAAATTTATCTTATGTATACCCCTATAATAAAATGATTTAGTTATTAAACTTTGATTTTAACTATTTTAACCCTACTTTAAATAAATTAATAATAAATCTCCTAATCTAATAAATGTAGACATAAATGGTCATATTGTATTCCTGAGGTTGTTTATGGTCGAATTACACTTATCCAGTAGAATTAGGACATGTGTTAGGGTAATAATAATAACATTTTTACCCTTAATTACCCTATTTACTTTTAGCCGTGGTAAAAAAAAAGTAAAAAGTTTCTATTCATCAAAAATTATTTTAATCTCATTGAACCACATTTTAGTCCTTGATATTAACCGTGTCTCTCGGATTTTCAAAATTCCACTCACAAAAGTGGTAAAATTATGTTTTATGTGAATTTTCAAATTCTCCTAGGAGGTAGTTAAAAGACGGTGAAAAGTTCAATAAAATTTTTATATATCTAAAATTATTATAAAATTCCTCCAATGAATTTCATTGAACATATATAGGTATAAAGTATCAATTTTGACATAAAATAAATGTAAATAAAATAAATAATCATTTAAATAAAAATTCGGTTTTTAAATAGTAACCTAGTGTTTTCACTATTCATCAAAAATTGAATGTTTTTAGAAAAATACCAAAATTTCACCCTAGGATAATTTTGATATTCCGAATCCAAAAATGAAGTCCATTTTGGAAAATAAAATTTCAAAGAGTGTGTATTACTATTCATAACGGCTAGTTCATAATAATATTATAATAATATATCCTTTAGTGAAAATTGGTATCACGTACAACACATGCTATCGTGGAAGGTCGCGATTGTGTGTAATGCAAGCCAAGTCCGGGATACGTGTAGTGAAAGCTCCTTTTGGTGTAGAGTTCAACACAAGACATCAATAAAATTAAAAATAATATTTTTCATAAAATTTAATGGTGTTACATTCTACCCCCCTTTAAAATGAATTTCACCCTCAAAATTCGTTGGGGTTATAAATGGTTTACTACTCGAAATTTTCTTTAATAGAAACCCACATCATAAAAAGGAATACCAAAACATGGATTTAAAAACTAATGTATGATACATAAAGGTTAGGCAAATTAACTAATCACTGGGTTTCTACATAGGAGAACATAGGTGAAAATATGGATATGGAAGAGAAATATAACTGTCATGTTCTGATGGAGAGTGGTAGAGAACATGGCTATGAAAAAGCCAACAATCACAAAGCCATATATTTGTGATGATCTAGGGTACCATCTGATTCATTGGATATAAGTGCACTAGGACAACATTTTTGGTTTTCAAGATCATTTCCCTATTGTTGAAGAATTTGAATTAGAAAAAATACATTCTTGATTTTGGTATAATCTCTCTGTTGTTTGTGCTTTGAACAATTTCCACTTCATCTCTTAAATAAATGAAGTTTAATTTGTTATTCATGAAGTGCTAATAGATCATGTGATAGAATGATGGGTCATTCCATCTGTTTCAAACAAAAAGTTATCAAAAGTTATCAAATATACATAAGTCAATCTATGGTGAGGTTAATCATATACAATTCCAAAAATGAACTTATACTTCATCTATCATGCCACATAATAAAATATAACTAGTTTCTACTAACCATGGACTTCCTGTAGGCTAGTGGTAGGTGATAAAGGCTAGCCACACTTCAGATGTGGGTTTGATTCGCACAGCCTTGTCCGATGCGATGGGTTGTCGCCTGTCCTGCATGTTGTCCTTTTTCTAAAACTATATTACTATCGAAAAAAAAGTTTTATACTTAAACAATACTAACTTATGTCCAACATAATCCATTTCAATATTTAGTCATATTTAAAATACTTCGGTCCATGCTCATTGTATAAAGAAAATGATTACTTGAAATGTCATATAACAATCACGTGAATGCCACCATTTATCCCCCATATATCATAAGATATATCTTGTTGGTCAAATTACAAACATGTGAATAACCTAATCATGTATTCTCTTGATGAATGAATACCCATTGACCCTTAGTGAAAACATGAATGTTGTTAAATTTTAACACTTTCCATATACCAAAATCCCAAAAATTCTATATACTCAAACCATAATATCACTTAGTCCTTATACCAGTCATGAGCTCATGAATACAATCAAACATCTCATTATCTTCTTATCCCCTCATTATGTGCATATCATCTACTTTCCAAAAAAAATTCAATCACTTTTTCATGGTTACTAGTACCATATAATAATTGAAAACCAATACAAAGATATTCCAAAATTCCACAATACCATAAATGAGATTCCATGATACTATTTTGAAATCCCATTACATAAACACTTAATCATTACACAACATCATTTTCATACTCAACATCACAAATAGTGATCTCATGAAACTTCCCTTTATCCTTTTATTTAAGAGGTTACTCACGTTGATCATCACTAACCCGTGGATTAGGGCATTTATTAGAATAATGCCCAATTTCATTGCACTTGAAGCATTGAAGTGTTGGTGGAGAGTTCTCTGTAGTCTTTTCTCTATTCACATCATTAGAAACCTTTTTCCCATTACATTGACAATCAACTGCTCGATGACCTTCTTTTACACACTTAAAACATTTTCTAGTACCTTTTAGGCAATCTCCACCATGCTTCCTTCCACACTTTGAGCATAAAGAAACATTCATCTTCTTTTCACCATTATTCTGAGATTTCTCCTTGAACTCAATCTTTTGTTTCATGTCAAAACCATGAGATGGATATATAACAACCAAATTCCATTTCTACCTTGATAGCACAACACACAATTTCTTCATAGCTACTGAAGTCTCTTATAGCTAATGCCTTTCAAAGACTTGGTTTTAAGCCACTGAAGAATCGATCAACTTTATTTTCAGGTAGGATTATAAAAGCAAATGCATACCATGAAATTTTTATAAAATTCACTTCGTATATACCAACCGATTTATCATCCTTCTGCTTAAGCTCAAGGAACTCCTTTTCCACATTTGTTCGAAGAATACGAGGGATGTACTCATTGAAAAATAAGTTCTTGAACTCGTCTTATTCCATGGACTCAATTTCATCCTTTGGCCTCGTAATCTTGATAATATTAAACCATTGATCAGCTTCACCTCCCAAATGATATACTGCTAAGATGACTTTATCATGTTCATAACATTGAAGAACTTAAAATATCTTTTCAGTGGTATTGATCCATTATTCAGCAATAAGTGGATTAGAAGACCCACTGAAAGAAGGTGGATGATTCCTCATGAAGGATTCAACAGAATGTTGCTCCTTTATCTACTCATTTTGATGTCTAGAATGATTCATAGCTTGTGTAAGTATAGAAATAAGATTGGTCACTCCATCTCCCATGACATTGGTTTGGTCAGGAGGAAAATCATTGGATTTTCCATTACAATGATCAACACGGTTCCTTCAGGTTCCAGCCATCGTCTAAACCCCAAAAAATAATAGTGTGAGAGGAAAATAACATGTTAGGGAAAACAACATAATAAAGGGGGAGTACATTTAATATCTAACTTCTTAGGTTTAATTCTAATATCATTAGCGCAATTCTAGGGCTATAAACTATACGTTACTTAAACTTAGGGATATCCCTAGACATACATTAGAAATATCTCTAGGGATCTCACTAAAGTTTTCACATCATTGTTTCAAAAGGTTCATAAACCTCCCTCTGATACCAAATGTAGAGACCCGAAGCATGACGTACATGGACATTACATTAATTTTGCAGAATACATAGTACAAAAAAAAACAGACACACAAGGACCATAATAGTTTAGTGTCTTTGGAAATTCAGAATATAATCTTCTAATCATGGTGAAATATCTTCAACATCTCCCATAAAGATCTTCCCCCTTTTTTTTACCTAAAACCTTTCTTTATATCCTAGGGAAAATAAAACATAAAAGGGGTGAGCACAAATGCCTAGTAAGGGTAAACATAGAGAACATAAAACTATCCATAAACATTTGAATGCAAAAACCTGAACATAAAATCTAAACAACAAAATCTTGAGCAAAGACATGAATCTTGGAAGTACATAAGGCATATATCATAAGGGAATATCAATCATGATAAAATAGCATGGGAATAAAACATATAATTGTGTCATCCATTAAGAACAAGTAATTATTTCCATAGTAGCCAAGGCATTACTGTCAAGACCATCTTAGTGGACAATGTCCCTTTCTGAATCAAGTTCACATCTCGTTCCAGTCCTGTAAGAATGATCCAGATTAATTTACCATTCCATCCATGTCTATCTCATGAGATATAAATCTTTACCCAATGCATTGGAGAGAGATATAGGTCCCACCCATCTCATAATGAAATCATTCTTTCGTGCACCACAAAATCATAAACCATAATCTCATGAGATATAAATCTTTACCCAATGCATTGGAGGGAGATATTGGTCCCACCCACATCATAATGAAATCATTCTTTCTTGTTCCACAAAATCATAAATCATACATCATACCATAACCCATGTAATAAAATGGGATTCTTAAACATCATGAAATCATGACATAATCCATAAAAGTTTGATATCATTTCATAATAAGAAAATTGAAACCATTTTAATCATAGAGAAATTTTACTTGAAACATACACATATGAAATAATGTCATCTTAGATGGAAAATAGTTTTGACAAAACACTTGAAAATAATTCTTGAGGAAAATATCCTTTCTTCATTAAAATCATTTCCTTTTCACAAAATTCCATGAAATTTTAAAAAAAAAATTATTGAAAATAATCATGAAATCTTATAGAGGAAGCTTCTTGAAAATGAGGCGTTATGAAACCATAAAAATATGTTCACACCGTATAAGTTAAAAATAACATTCTCCTCGTACTTCTGTCGGAAAAGTCAAAAATTACCTTATATGGTAACCAAAGGAAATATTCCATTCATACAATATGGTAAAAATTCAATAAAAGGTAAAAATGACTTTAAACATTCATGGAAGAATAGTAAACATTTTGAGAAAACATTTTTAGAAAACATAGCCATGGATGATAAACGTAACCCCAGTAAATACTTACGTATAAGCAATCTCGGATAAAAATGAGATTGAAAATTTATCCCTTACCTGAGGTCTGATATGCTCCATACGTATCCAAACCTCCAATTTAATGATCTAAATAATGTCATTGACTTATTACAGAATCATTTTCATTGTTATTATATCATATATGGTTCACTTATGACTCTATATTACCCGTTCTTTTGTAAATTCATGTTAATGTAGCGTTGTGGGTAAAATCGTTTCATTTGTCGTTCGTGTTTTAACTTGTAATTATTCATATGATTACTTAGATCATGATTACATACATCCAGAATGTAAAACATGATTTATATATAATATATATTCAGAATATACATATATATAATGGATCGGTAAATGGAAATAAATACACTGTTCATGGAGATGGTAGGTCGTACGTACGCATGAATGCTGTTTTCGTTTCCTTATTGTATTGAATGGAATTAAGTAGATGACATAAATATATATATATACATAAATCTAGTAGAATTATTATGTCATATATTTCATGATTACCTATTATATATACTTTATAATCATTCTTGAATGGTTATCATGGAAAGTGAATATCATCGCGTCGTGGAGACGGTATTCCGTACGTACGCATGAACGATGATATCATTCCCATGATCGTGGAATTGTATTAAAGTGTATTTATAATATTACAGAATCAATATCAATTTACAGTAATCATATATATTCATTACTTTCACCATTATACCCATACAAGTAAGGTGGTGGTGGAAAATAGATTACACCACCACGTGGAGACGGTATTCCATACGTACGCATGTGCGGTGATTTCGTTTTCTGTAGGATGGATAAATGGTGAAATATGTTTTTTTCATACATATAATAACATATCAGCATATTATTGATACTGATGTTATTACTTGACAATAAAACAACTAAATAAGAAGAAGTGGAAGAAGAAATAATGTTGAAAGAATCTGTAACGAACATTACCTCTTCTTTGAAGCGCCTCTTTGTGACCTCCTCTTAGGGCACTACAATTGGACTTTGAAGAATACCAAGGCCTCTAGGATGTTTCTAGGGAAGTGCAGAAGAGAATTTTTCAGGGGTTGGCCGAGATTGAAGGCTCAAGGTGGTGTGAGGAAGAGAGGGAGGAGGTTCCCTTTTATAAGGGAGGAGAGGGGCACCTTTGGAATAACTAAACATATTATTTTATTATAAAGTCATATTCGGTTTTTAATATCTCCCAATTGAGTTATTTCAAATATTATGTGGGTATGGTTCGAAATCCTCTCATCCAATATAATTTATACAAGTTTAGGTTTCTATTTTAACCTTATCATTTAGATTTACCTTTAAGTTAAATAATTTTTCTTTTACCGTGTCTTCTTGTTTTATTACACTATAAGGTGAATAAATTTACTATAACAAGCCAAAAGAACCCCAAGTTGTTTATTATTAATATATATAACCTTATATAAGTCATTTGGCTAAACAATATATGTTTAGGAATAAAATAACAATTATTAATATAATATTTTTTTAAAAACTATTTTATGTCAATTTTGACACTATTTGGTAATTGATTTTAGTGAAAATAATAAAAGAATGATTTGTTCAAAAACAATTAACTAAATCAATACTAACATGTCATATTAACCTAGAAAATTAGTGTAATTCATAAAAAGTCTCAAATTACATTTATTTGGGGGTTTATAATATCAATTATGTCAATATTTTATTAATAAGATAATTATTGTATCATCATTGTGTCATAAATAAATTAAATTACATAACGTCTAAAAATTATAAATAAAAGAAAATTATGTAGGAAATATTTTTATATTTCTAATGAATATTTATAGTCTAATTTATCTTATGTATAACCCTATATTAAAAATTATTAATTTATTAAACAATGATTTTAACTATTTTAACCCTTCATTAAATAAATTAATAATAAATGTCCTAATCTAATCCAAGTGGACCTAAATGGTCATATTTTATTCCAAATGTTGTTTTTGGTCGTATTAAACTTATCCAATATAATTAGGACATGTTTTAGGGTAATAATAATAACATTTTTACCCTTAATTACCCTATTTACTTTTAACCGTGGTAAAAAAAGTAAAAAGTTACTATCTACCAAAATTTATTTTAATCTCATTGAACCAAATTTTAGTCCTTGATATTAACTGTGTCTCTATGATTTTCTAAATTCCACTCATAGAAGCGATAAAATTATGATTTATGTGAATTTGCAAATTCTCCTAGGAGGTAGGTAAAAGACGGTGAAAAGTTCAATAAAATTTTCATATATCTAAATTTATTATAAAATGCCTCCAATGAATTTCATTTAACATATATTGGTATTATGTATCAATTTTGACCTAAAATAAATTTAAATAAAATAAATTATTATTTAAATAAAAAGCCGGTTTTTAAATAGTAACCCAGTGTTTTCACTATTTATCAAAAATTGAATGTTTTCAGAAAAATACCAAAATTTCACCCGTGGCTAATTTCGATATTTCGAATCCAAAAATGAATTTCATTTTGTAAAATAAAATTTCAAAATGTTGGTATTACTGTTCATAACAGCTAGTTCATAATAATATTATAATAATATCTCCTTTAGTGAAACTTGGTATTTGGTACAACACACGCTATCGTGGAAGGTCGCGATTGCGTGTAATGAAAGCCAAGTAATGGATGTTTGTAGTGAAATCTCATTTTGGTTTAGAATATAACATAAGACATAAATAAAATTAAAAAGAATATTTTTCATAAAATCTCGGGGTGTTACAGTAATTGTCAAAGGTTTTCTTTATATCAATCAATGTACCATCAAATTTTAGTTGACATAATATTGACATTTTATTGACTATCATGTTTGGCTATAAAGAATTAACATTGAGAGAAGTACCCCCTGAGATGCATTGTGATGATAATATTTTTATCCTCTAATGATGAGTTTTATATATTTCTATTTATCGGTGTTTACCTTGGTTGAAGATGGTTTCATGAGGATTGTAAGGAATTCCTTAACCTTGACAGCACTACCTATTGGTAAATGATTATGGTACACATGGTAAGATGAGGACATTAATTCTGTAGATATTATTTATGATATTCCATGGTCGATTCAATAATGATTGGTTGTAATATCACTATTATTGTAATGAGATTATGTATGATAGTTGATATTTTATTTGATGTTTTTTTATTTTGTTTGAGTTTCTTTTACTTGGAATCCACTAAAATAAAGAAGTTTTCTTTGGAATGACTAAATAAAATTTCAGTTATTGATCTAGGGTGATAAACAACAAGTAGACCCAATCCCCTTCGTACGAATGGATGGGTATTTGATGTTGATTTGTGGTTGAAACAACTATGAGGATGAAATGGGGTCGATTTAATTTATGATACATCTAAATTGTAAAATAAGCCCAAAGGATAAGGGACCAAGGCCTATAACTATTTTCACATAATGTTCTAAGGCTATTCTTGTCATAGATAATGGGATTTGGTTTTTGGGACAATTTATATTATGATAAAATTTATTATACTATATAAAATCTTTTATTTGGATAGTTTTTATTTAAGGTAGAATGAAAATGATGAAATAAAATGAGATTGGTGTATTAATGAAGAAATTTATATTTTTATAAGAAAATATATTAAAGTGTAGTGGATTATAAGAATAGGGATGTAGTATACGAGGAGATGATAATTGTCTGGGGTTTACCATGGTGGGTTTCCTTATTGATTGAGAAATTTTATTTTATGAGTTTTTTTCTTTTATTATTATGAATTCATGATATCGAATTTTTTTTATCCCTAGAGGATGGTATTCTGAATATTTACATATAATTATCTCTATATTACTATATTGGTTTATAATATTGTGTTAGTAAAGTTTTTTGGTAGCATGAAATTGATGATCATGGTATTAGTATGATCTTTGTGTATACGGTGGATTGTTTTATATACAACTAATGTATACTGTTTTTATGGTTTTTATAAAATTATTTGGACTTAATAGCTGTTTTTAAAAAGAAATAATTATCATACATTTTTTTCATTATGTTATAGGAATGATGTGAGACTGTTCATGGGGTCTCATTCAATATAATTTATCTTACATGGTGTAGGCTAGTGACTAACCATGGGTTGTCTCTCATGTTGTCCCATTTGGAATTTATTCTCCATAAAATTATTATTATTCCTTTTTCTATTATTATATCATTAAAATAAGATAACATGAAAATTAATTAATAAAATGAAAACAAAATAAAATAATTCAATGAAAATTTTCGAAGGTAATGTTGATGAACCTTAGAGATGGCTAGTGAATACCTTCATTTTACTTATTTGATTCTTTTTATATAATATATTAATTCATAAAATACCATTTCTGAATTACCATCCACTATTTTATATTTTGTACTTCACATGTATTGGAGTCCTTTATAACACATCATACACACCAACACCATTATTAGATTTTTTTTAATACTCTATAGTAGTAAGCATTTTACCAAAAAAATATCTCATTCCACCGAATTTGGTTCGACACTTAACATATAAAATTATATTATTTGATAGATTAGTAGAGTAATGTGAGGGATAAAATGGTATAGTGGTAGATGAATTGAGGATGAATGAATGGAATGATATTAAAACCCACAAAATAAATAATCCAAACCCATGGAATATAATAATAAATGAAAAAATAAATAAACAAATAATTAAATGAGATTATGAATAGTCACTTCCTTTCATTTGGATCATCCTTGGGTTATCTCTAAATAAATATGGAATATAATGAATAATAGAAGAAGAAAACAAAAATAACAATTAAAAAAAAATGAAAAAGTAATATTGAATATGCATAAAAATAAATATAAATCATAATCTCATACATGAGTTTGGGAAACCTTTAATAGAGACTTCAACTATATTTCACTGAGATGACATAACCCTATGGATTATTTTCTTATGTCAAATATCATTCAAATAGATGTTGTAAAATTTTATTATGACATGAAAATTTTCACTAAGAATAATTGATTATAATACAGGTTGATCTTTCCCATGAACTATAACCTCTCATTGTAAAAAATATTCCATTAATTTTGATCAGTTTCAACATTGATAGTAAATATTAATTTTTCCAGATTTAGTTTTTTAGGGATCACACCATTTTTTCTGTCATTAATTCAATTCATTAATTGCATGGTTTGATCTCGAAAGTTTCATTAATATTTATGATTCATCTTTATTGTGATAGAGTAATTTTTATCATTTATAGGTTTCCTTTATTCATATACATATGCTAAGATAACAAGTATAACATTATAGGGTTATAGGGGATGTTGCATGAAAATAGTGTTTTTATCTCAAAGTGGATATTTATTCTTAAATTGACCACACTTATTTCCTATTTTTTTATTCAATAGAATTATATTATTACACTTCCACAAAAAATTCAATAACATATCACATTGAAATATTAATTTATTAATATATTGGAAATTGCTAATATTCATTAACTTTTGTACAGTAATACAAAAAACTAATATTTTTTCTTATATCGTAGACATCCAGTTTATGTCCCCAATTTCATTAAAATTAAAATTTATAACATTCTCATAAATGGATTTAATCTTAATTAGTTCCCTATTGTATAAATTTATGTTGAAAAATATTTCATTCTACTAAAATATTTAAGGCATCCATTTTACCCATACATATATTTTCTTGGATAGTTTTCCCCCACACATTGAAAAAATGCAATTTCATCCTATATAAAACATCCCCAAACCTGTATATCTGATATTGAACTCATTAAAGTAACATTTCTTTCCTTGATTTTAAAAAAGGTGACCCAATAATGTCCATCCAAATAATAAAATATTAAAGTAAATATTGGATCACATACATTCTCAAGGACCATTATTGTTTATAATATTAATTTGTTAGGAAAACATCTTACAAAGAAAATACCCATGAAATCTAGGGATAATATTTTCAACCATACCCATATATTTCATATTCCATATTTGATTATAAAAATAATCCATATGAAACCATTTTAGATATAATTCATTTGACAAATTAACTTTAAACATGGGGATGGAAAATATAATATGGGTGTTATGAAATTCTTAGTAACAATAATTATAATCATTAACAAATGAAGGTCATCAACGTGTATGAGAAGTTCATAAAGGTACGAAGATAGAGAAAGAGTTAATTAGAGAATCATAAAATAAATTATACCCATTCATACCCAAATAAGAAAAAATAAAACAAGAATCAAGATTTTAACAATTGATATAGTAAAAAGAATCAATAATCACGTGCCATGTGATATAAATCGTGATCAAAGAAAATATTTTAACCTATGGAATTAATAATGAAACCTTGTTGGTATCTAATGATATAATATATATAGAATACTTATAGAATTAATAATGTTACCTTACAAATGGAATAACCATATAGTATACATTCAATATAATTCTCCATATAACATAATTATTACCCAATGCATTAATACACTATATGTGTTCACCCGTCGTATAGTCTATATATGGTTCACCAAATACTATTTAGATTAAATTGTCATATATAATGTCTATGAACCAAAAAATGATTGAGGTAGATAGATATTTCATTATATCATAAACTCAAAAAACAAAAATTATCATTTTTTGAAATTTATTTACCTCTATAAAATAATTATTATTGGAGAATATATTTGAAACAAGATTAACGCATATAAAATATATGTGTTCTATAAAATCAATTTGAAATATGGTTAAACCATGGAAAAGATACAGGTTCCATGACTGTGAGGCCTCAGCCTTCATCATTAATAAATCTTGAAGTATGTAGATAATTCACATTGATGATCTTTTCATTTTTAGAGCATTACAGAATTAGGTAATAATTTATAAAAAATCATGAATATTACATGTAGACAGTTCTACCTAGTAAACAATTTTTTATAAAATAAAAACATTTAAAAAAAGATACATGTCTACTTCTATGTTTTAGAGAACATGACCCTTTCGTTGATCACTTCCTTGAAACTATTCATTTTTATGTCCTGTGGAAAAAAATTAAAAAACATGGTAATAACATAAAAAGCTCAGTAAGGGATATAAAATAAAAAAGCAAACATTAAACCATTAAAACACACAAAACATATGCTTTTTAACATATATCATGAAATCATCTGATTTCAAAATAACATATAGAAATCATAAACAATAAATATAACATTGGGCATCTATATCATACTTACATTGTATCTTTCACAGCTACAAAGGGATATACCTTTGGAATACGCACCACAGTATATTCCCCAAATCTCTTAGGAGAAACTTTAACGTTTACCTCTATCATGTTACCCAACTCATTGAAGAGATATATCAGGCTCACCCTCTGTTGGTTTATCACAAAACCACCCTTATAAATATACATTTTCCAAGAACCATGGCATAATCCTAACACTAAAAAATAATCATAAAGGAAATATAACATTTCTCAATTTCTAATAAAATACATTATATCAAGATATTGACATAATTATTCCAATTTAAAAGACACATTGAAAACATTTTCAAATTTTTTTTTTCATTCAATGTGTCCTATACCATATTGAAAATTTTAAATAAATGAACATTTAAAAATATTATTTTCTATATAAATAAAAATTTAATCCATTTTAAAAACATGGACATTAATGATAATTAATTAGAAAAGGAGATCTCAAAAACATCTAAAATCATGTTTTGGTGAAAGTGACATGTCACTCTTGAGACACACCTGAATAAATATAATTACATAATAACATCAATCAAAGCATATAATATCATGAGAATATAGATATTCATGATATGATATGTCAAAGGATAGTATATACACCTTATAGGATAATAAAGGTGCACAATATCAAGATATGCCTCAATGAAAAGAGATTGAGACATAGTCCCATACTATGATCATTTTGTAAATAAATTATATCGATTATCTATATTAACTATAGGTTAAAATAACTAAAGTATAAATAAAATATATGGAAAAATAATAAAATGGGATAATCATGAAGTATAACATTAACACTGCGAATGGTAATTGGTTTAAGAAGTTCCCATTCAAAAATTCGGCAGCCTAACGAGATCACCTAAAAATTAAGAAAATGAGTTGATGATAGAGAAAAGGGTGTATAATCACATGGAAATAAAATTTACTGAAATAATTATATATAATAACCTATTCCAAAATTTTATAATTAAAATTTAAATACATAACATAAAATATGTCAGTGACCAATAGAGGATGATGAAAGGTTCCATTACTAATTTGGTAACGTACTAAACATACACCCCATGAAAGAATGATCATAATATGAATATTAAATACCAATATATTAAACTATATTATCAAAATAATACAATATCAGGAAGTACATAAACCACACAAAATGAAATTGTGGAAAATATATCATGCATCTTATGGGAATAAAAAACGAGATGAAAACCCCTTACCTCATGTCCGACTTGTCTTGTATGTTTCGTTTTCATCCTAAATAATAAACAAAATATTATATATATTTGATTTAGAAAATATTTTCATGTTTATTATTCCTTTTATATCAATTATTGCATTTCTATAATAATTTTTGAATTATTTCAGTTCATATCAAACATTTTGTCAATGTTCGCAACATGAGTAAAAAATGAATTTGATATAATTAAAAATGTTCCATGTGGTGAAAATTATATTATCTCCTAAGAGATATTCATGATTTAAAAATCATATTTATCATATATATCAAGTATATATGTATTTATAATAGTCCATATTATTTAGATATATGGGAATGAAATGCACCGTTCATAGAGACTGTAAGTTGAACGTAGGCATGAACAATACTTTCATTTCATTTTTTTCATTTTTTTGTGTAATGAAAACAAAACGAAACATAGGTATATTTTTATTTTATTATAATATAATATTTTATATACATTACATATTCTCATTAACACCATACTATATAAGTTCCATGTATGGTATGAATGATTCAGATCACTTTGAGGGGGCAGTAGTTCAGACATTCGAAAATGAAATTATCATTTTTAAACAACATTAAAAGCATAAAGGTATGGTATAATTAATAATTAAATAATAATAGAGAGAAAAAATATCATAAATATAATATATTATTGCAGTGTCATCATAATGGCCACCATGAGGGGTGGTCGGGGAAAATCAAACAATCATCGTTTCCTGAGGCATTAGTTCGCCATCCTCAGAAACGATATATGTGTATCAATTAGAGGGAGGTGTGTGTAATTGTAGTTAGAATACCTCACATAAAAATAACCTAAAATATTTCGGATACTGGTGTTTTAATATAAAATAAGAATAAGAAGAGCATTTGGAATGGAGAAAGAAAAATAATTGAAAGAAACTTGAGAGTAGACGTTACCTCAAATTCAGTGACTTCTGTTGTTTTGAGCCAAAGGGCTCTATTGAATTTCCTTCTACCTAGGGGATGTATTATAGGAGGAAAGGAGGGATGTTGGGAGATTATTTGGGTATATTTTGGATGAGACAATGGGGGATTTGGAGGTGGGAGTAATGGTTTTGAGGTGGCGATCTTTTATAAGAGGGAGCACTAGTGCAGAAATCGTTTTTTACGACACCATTTTTTACATCGGTTATATATAACCGACGTAACAATGCGGCGAGTAGATTTTTCACATCGGTTATTTTAATAACCGACGTTACAAATCGCGCCTGTTGGGTTTTTACGTCGGTTATCAAATTACCGACGTAAAAAACCAATGCGCCGAGGGTTTTTTACGTCAGTTATTTTGTAACCGACGTAAAAACCCGATATTGACGCGTTTTTTACGTCGTTTATTTGATAACCGACGTAAAAAACCAAAGCGCGGGAGCCTTTTTACGTCGTTTTTAAGATAACCGATGTAAAAAAGATAAAAAATAGTTTATAACGTCGGTTATATAATAACCGACGTTATAAAGCATTTAAAAAAATTAAAGCCCGTGTTCTGTAATTTACGATTTTTTCGATTGACAGTCGCCGGCTCGTCTCTCTCTCGTGCGGTAAACCCTAATCGGCTCGTCGATCGCTTGCATTACACTCATTTTGGCTTCATTGTTTATCTTCTTCACTGCTCTCGGATCTATCATCTCAACTCGCAACATTCAAGTAAACCTTCCACGAATTTATTTCGTTCGTTTTTGTTTCGATTCTTGATGTGCTTTTCGTTCGTTTTTGAATCTCGTGGAATTTTTTTTATTGCAAATGGTTATTATGTTCATTCAACTCGCAACATTCAACTCGCAAATGGTTATTAAAACATTGTGAATTTGCTTCACCAAAATCTGAAAAATAATGTGTGGTACTGTAACGTTCCATTCTTCCAGCAACATTATTATTTCCTATTTAGCTGGAATGTGTCTTTCTAGATGAAGATTGGTAGAACTTATTTTCTTAAAATCATATTTTGAATATTATTGTCCAGAAAATTATTTTCATGAATGAAATTGGACCAGGTACAATCGGTAATACCTATCCTTAAAATTTCATTCAACATTCTTACATCATAATATTTTTTAAAAAAATTATGATTTTTAGAACTCCTAGATCAGAAAACCATCATCTGTTTTCATCTGCATTCATAAAAATATCAATTCATACCTATTACAATCAAATATTTCATTCTGGACTCATGGTGATTCTGATAATACATTTCTTCTTTCAGTCATCTCCTAAAAATGATGGACCTTTTCATGCAAAGTGTATCTGATTTCTTGAATACGATGATATGTCTGATTTTCAACAAAACCAAGTGAGGTGATTTCTTTTATTATTAATAATTCATAAAAAAATTATAATACCTAAATATTATTATCATCCTTTTCAGATTTTTCATTATAAAAAAGGTAAAGGGTACTTTCTTTTCATTCTCAAGTTAAATTATATTGTTTATAAAGGTCTTTTCTATCTAGGTAGAAATAATTTAATGATAATTAGATTGAATTAGGTATATTATCTTATCTTACCATCCAAACACATTTTTATGTATTAATAATTATTATGTTTTGTAAAAACAATTATGACCCCCATTTCATTTTTGTTAGTTAATTGATCTACGAAAGTGTTATAAATGATTTGATGATCACGATTCACCCATATATATGGTTAGTCATTATGTGACATTTGGGTCCATAATATCCTTCTAATGCATTCGACAATGCATTATATATCATAGATCAATATGGGATACAGATGGTTATACCATGTCCAATGTGTTATGTGATGTTCCTGGTAAGAAATATTATAATAAATTTTAGGAAAGCTGATTAACATATCCCAATATGAGGTGAATGAAACTATGTTTTCCCTTGACATATGTTATGACTTATATGATTATGTTTGTGCCACACTCTTATGTTATTCCACATACCAATGTTGTGATCTTGTGAATAAGGTTTTTTAAATCATGTTCCCACTATCATATAAATCATGTCTTATGTTATGGTAAAATTGTTATACTTGGACTCAGGTTTTATGATCTATGATTATATAGAACTGTTTCACTTATCTTTTTGATCATGTGCTTTGTGTATGCTCTTATACCCCCATGTATATCTTTTTATGATATTAGATATTATATTTATATATATCATGTTTACCCATAATGAGTATCATAAATCAAAAGTTTTATTATTTTCATTCCCTAAGTTATAAAAATAAGTATTATGTAGGATGATTCAAAAATTTAATCTGTGAGATGAGTTGTTTTATGTGTGAAACCCAGGCCAAACACATATGTATTTTTTATTGGTATTACATATATATAGTTAGACATATACTTTTATTTACATTACCATGATATTAACATTACTTTTTCTAAAGAAATATTAATGTCCTTAGATTATATATCGGATCAAAAGGATATAGTAATTCTAATATATAATCAGAATGATCAGATAATATGACAATATTATTAAACATAAAACAAATGGTCTATATTCATATTTTTAACATGACACTTATGATGTATAGCTATTTGGTGTTGGGTACTTATGAAAACTACTACTACTTTCAAGATTTGTTTTATATTTTAAATTGTTTTACATTCAAATTATGATTTTTTTCATATAAACATGTTTTGTCTTATCATAAAAATATATAATTTTTTTTGATATTTGTTATAGGTAATAATGAGTCGAAGTTGGATTATGACACATCGAATGAGCAATGAATTTGAGGAAGGTGTTGATGCCTTTTCGGAATTTGCAAAACGAAATGTTCCAAGTAGTGAGATTTTTTTCTGTCCATGCCTGAAATGTTTGAATATGAAGAAGTTGAAAAGTAGAGAGATAAAAGATCATCTAATATGTCATGGTTTTAATCCGAGTTACAGCCCTTGGATTTGGCATGGTGAAACTGGAAGCAATGTCACTGATTATGATGATTCGCAAGATGGTATCTCCGATGGAATTGAAGAAATGATTCGCAATATTGTAGAAGAAAAAATTGAGATAGAACCGACAGTTGCACGTCTATATGGTGATGCTGAAAAACCATTATATCCCGGTTGTACAGATTTTACGGTTCTGTCAGCGGTGTTAAGATTGTTTAACCTAAAGGCGAAGCATGGATGGAGTGACAGAAGTTTTACAAAGCTGCTACAATTGATGAAAGACATTCTTCCAAAAGATAACGATCTTCCAGATTCACATTACAAAGCCAAGAAAATATTATGCCCGATGGGATTGGGATACAAGAAAATACATGCCTGTCTGAATGACTGCATTATATATAAGAAGGAATATGAATTTCTGTCAGAGTGTCCAAAATGTGGGACATCACGGTATAAGGTGAAAGAAAAATCACAGGGTGATGTAGAGATTACAAAGCTCCCTTCAAAGGTATTTTGGTATTTTCCTATAATTAATCGTTTCAAACTTTTATTTGCTAATTCACATGATGCAAAAAGGTTAAGATGGCATGCTGAAGAGCGGGTATGTGATGGAATAATACTTTATCCATCTGATTGTCCACAATGGAAGAAAATTGATGCGCAGTATTCTACATTTGGAAATGAAATAAGAAATCTCAGACTATGGTTGTGCACAGATGGAATGAATCCATACCGAACACTCAGTAGCACACATAGTTCATGGCCTGTTTTATTGGTAATTTACAACCTCTCTCTTGAAGTTTGTATGAAGCGCAAATATGTCATATTGAGTACAATGATCTCTGGTCCAAAGCAAACCGGTAATGATATTGATGTTTACTTGTCACCGTTTATTGATGATTTGAAACTATTATGGGGTGATGGTATTAGGGCGTATGATTCTTATAAAATGGAATATTTTCAACTACATGCAGTGCTTCTGTTCACTATAAATAACTTCCCAGCGAATGGAAATTTGTCTGGATACATTGCTAAAGTGTAGAAAGCATGTCCAATTTGCGAACAACAGACGTCCTATTGTCAATTGCATCATGGGAGGAAAACAGTGTACATGGGTCATCGAACGTTTTTGCCTATGGAACACCCTTATAGAAGACTAAAAAAGGCATTTAATGGCTCATAAGAATTTGATACTGCTCCAAAACCTTTATCCCATGATCTGTATTTTGAGAGGGTGAAAAACCTTGACGTGACATTGGGAAAGACACAGAAATCTAATAATGATAGACATATTTGGAAGAAAAGGTAAATATTTTTTGAGCTACCATATTGGAGGTATCATGAAGTTAAACATAATATTGATGTCATGCACGTGGAGAAGAATATATGTGATTATTTGATTGGAACATTGTTAGATATTAAAGGAAAGACTAAAGATGGGTTGAATGCAAGATTAGACTTACTATCAATGGGAATACGTTTGGAGTTAGCTCCCACTCTTAAAGGAAGACAAACATTTCTTCCCCCGGCTTGTCATACATTATCGAAGAGGGAGAAAATTAGCTTCTGTCATTTTCTTCATGATACCAAAGTGCCACAATGTTATTCATCTAATGTAAAAAATTTTGTCTCATTGAAGGACTTGAAGTTGATAGGTATGAAATCACATGATTGTCACTTCATGATGCAACAAATTCTACCAGTTGCATTGCGTGGAATATTGCCCATTCGTGTCAGAAAGACTATAATGAAGTTGTGTTATTTTTTCAATTCAATTTGTAACAAGGAGATTGATGTGAATGCTTTGAACATTTTGGAAAAGGATGCAATTTTAATACTTTGTCAATTGGAAATGTATTTTCCTCCAATTTTTTTTGATATAATGGTGCATTTAATGATTCATCTGGTTCGAGAAATAAAGCTTTGTGGACCTGTATATCTTCGTTGGATGTATCCTTTTGAAAGGTATATGAAAATAGTAAAGGGGTATGTTAAAAATCTATATTGACCTGAAGCATCCATTATTGAAATGTATATTTCTGAGGAGGTAGCAGAGTTTTGTATGATCTACTTGTCTGCGGCGCAACACATAGGTTTGCCTCCACCTCGCCATGAATGAGTTAATAATGAGGGAAAGGAGATTCGTGGCTTGAAAGTCAAATCATTGTCAGCTGAACAGATGAAGAAGTTAGAATCATTTATCGTGAAGAACATAGCTGATGATCAACCATATATCACATTTCATATTAATGAGTTGAAACAATGTCATCCAAAGAAGAAAGAAATGTGGATTTTGAATGAGCACAACAAAACTTTTTTGTCATGGATTAAAAAGACATTTCTCGGTAGATCAGATGTATCAGAGACATTAAAATGGATAGTGGGTGGTCCATGTTTAAATGTGATAACATGGTCTGGTTATGACATTAATGGTTATACATTTCATACAAAAGCTCAGGACAACAGAAGTGCAGTTCAGAATAGTGGGGTATTGGTGTTTGCAGAAGCAATGCATTTTTCGAGTGCTAAGGAAAAAAACCCAATTTCTGCATCAAATGCATATTATGGAGTTATTGAAGACATATGGGAGGTTGATTACTTTAAAATTAAAGTTCCCGTTTTTAACTGTAAATGGTTTAACGGTAACAACAGTGTCAGACACGATGAATTTGGAATGACACTTGTTAATCTGAATAGATTGGATGACACAACTGATTCTTTTATAATGGCAACACATGAAAACCAAATTTTTTATGTAGTAGATCAATCAGATATGCAGTGGGCCGTTGTTTTACAAGGGAAAAACAATATGTTGGGGAGGATGAACTTGATGAATATGCTGATTTATGTGAGATCCCTACTTCAATGGAAATATTAACAGAACATAATGATGATCATGTTGAAGACATAGTTTGTGCTATAAGGAACGATCACGACGAAGGAATTTGGGAAAACAATCCATCTGTAAATTCCTAAAATTACAGGTAACATATGTTTATTTCTTGTTTACATTTATTTTTTCCATAAATGTTAGATATTGTAAGTTTTTATTTATTAAAACATGTTTTAAAATAAAATAAGTATATGTTATTGTTTGTTTTATGTTTGTTTAGTTTACTTTATCATGTTTATTGTTTTACCCATCTCTCTTGGATTTTAATGATCACAATCACTCTCATCGTGTTCTAACTTGTTTTCAAGTGTTTTGATGCTAGGAAAAAGGTTGCCCAAGAGTTGGACCAAGAAGGCTGATAGTGGACTCTCTGAGTCCACCGGCCAACCAGTGGATTCCCACCGGCCAGCCGGTGGTCTCTGGCAGAAGCATTGCTTTCTGCCAGAGCCACCGGTCAGCCGGTGTTAGCGCACCGGCCAACCGGTTCTTGCCCACCGGCCAACCGGAGGACCCAGGAAGTAGGCTTGCCCACTGCCTGGTGACACCGGCCAACCGGTGGATTCCCACCAGCCGGCCGGTGGTCTCTGGCAGAAGAATTGCTTTTTGCCAGAGCCAACGGTCAGCCGGTGTTAGCACACCGGCCGGCCGGTATGGGCACCGACCAACCGGTTCTTGCCCACCGGCCAGCCGGAGGACCCAGGCAGTAGGCTTGCCCACTGCCTGGTGACACCGGCCAACCGGTGGATGACCACCGGCCGGCCGGTAGAACCCAGACAGAAAGCCTGCTCTGTCTGGACCACTGGCCAGCCGGGAGCTCAGCACTGGCCAGCCGGTGGACCACCAGCCAGCTGGTGAGACACCACCGGCCCGCCGGTGTGCCCAGTCAAACTATCCATTGGGATTTGATAATTGTTTTAAATTGTTAATTATTTTTTGAAAAGGCAATTCACCCCCCCTCTTTCCATCCTCTACGAACCAACAGTTTATAGCAATTACATGAATTTTAAAATGCTTATTTTTGTTCACTGACAATTACTTTACCATGTTTACAATGTTTACCAGGTTTTCCATTTTTACCATTTTTACCATCTTGACCATCATGACCATCTTTGCCATCTTTACCAATGTTTAACATGCTTACCATATTACCAATGTTTACTATTATGTAACCTAGTACACTTTTCTATTTTCTGATTACAGTAGTATTAAAATATTTGAATTTGTATATTTGTGAACTGACGTTTTTTTTATTTGAAGGATAATGAAAGATCATTCAGATGATCAACCACATGATTCTGGGGAGGAGCATATTGCTGGTCATACCTCTAGGGATGAACATTCACATGCTCCTATTACGACAAAGAGTTCAAAGGTCGGTAAACTTGGTTGCACACGTTTACCAAAATTATCACTTGCCTGTACGCAGGATCAGAGGATAGTAGTTGAGTTTGATGATGATGATATTCCTAGAGGTCTGAATGCCAAATATTTTAAGAGTTTTGTTGCAACTCAGGCTAAGACCAAAGTAAGCATTCTGTATGATGATTGGAGAGGTGTGGATAAAGCGATTATATCTCAGTTGTGGGAGACGATTTTGGTAAGATCTTTTGTCATTGTTTGACCATTCATTTAATGTTTCTGGTATATATAATATGTTTAACCACTTCTTTATCAGATGACTTCTGATATTCCTGACACTGGAAGAGTCAGGAAGAAATTCTTATCGTTGGCAGCCAGGAGATGGAGGGATTTCAAATCAACCCTCACATCTGATTTCATTTATGGTCATAGGAGTCATGACAATCCATGTCGTATATATCCTTTTATAGATGAAGACACATGGAGACAATATTTTGAAAGTAGAAAAAAAGAGTCATTTCTGGTAAGGGCAATGTAAACTTTTATATACTTTCTTATATAAATGGTTTTATTAATGTTTTGTTAATGATTTCTTATTCTTAAATTACAGCAAACAAGGAAAGCTCATCAGGAGATCCAATCTAAAAATGTATACCCTCATAGTTTATCTCGGGGAGGGTATACATTGTTGGAAGAAAAAATGATAGCGGAAAAATTTCAACAACTAAGAGCTGAGTCTTCAAGCTCTGGAGAGGTGGCCCCTCCATCCCCTCCATCTAGACATTAAAAATGGAAGAGAGCTCGGAAGGGAAAAAAGGGAAATATCTTTCAGAAGAATCGAGAATTATAGCTGAGAGGATTGTAATATATCTATTTAGTTTATTTAAGTTAACTTTTTTCTTCATATAAGTTTCAATCATTGCGGAAATGTTCAATTAATTAATACATGACTCTCTTGAGGAGCAAAGTTCAGAGGGGACATTTACAGATACTTGGAGGGAAGATATTTTATTTGCATCATTGGGAAGGCCCGAACATCCTAGTCGTGTAAGAGGATATCCGACAGGTCTATCGGTAAGAAAAGTGTTTCCACATTCTTCAACTTCTAACATTGAGGGGGTTTATAAAAAAAAATAGAATCCTTGGAGGCTGAAGTTCAAAATATTAATGCGATGATGGAAGACAAGATTAGAGATTCGGTGCAGTCTATGTTTGCAGAAATGCAAAGACAATTTCAGACTGCAGCTCCCACTCCTCCACCTCCCCCTGCAGACGCCATTATTTATCCTCCACCTCCGCCAATAGCTCCCACTCCCCCACCTCAGCCTGCGGACCCCATTTTTTATCCTACGCCTCCTCCACAGCTTCCTAAATATTGCGAGTTGTATGTTGATGATTCTCAACATCATATAGTAGCATACGAGTTGGTATATTGTATAGGAGATACAGTTCATCATCAACAATTAGAGGTAGAGAATCATAGTGTCACTGTACAAGATATTATACATAGATCAGCTAGGGTACCAATACCTACAGATGAGGTGGAGACAGTTGGACAGAGTATCGGCCATTTTTTAGTTTGGCCATCCAGACTTCTTCGACTCATTACCATAGAGGTATGAATGTTATATCTTTTATTTTATTTTTTTATTAAAGTTGTTTTATCATTTGAAAACTACTGTAATTCTCAATTTTTTTTTCACAGGAATACTTCAAAGGTAAAGAAATATTGTATAGACAACAACAAATACAAGAGGCTATGACATCAGATACAGATTCCAGTGGTCTTGACAGATTGTCAAGATATTCACATTTGTTATTGGATTTTTATGAGTTTCCAATGGAATCTCATGTTTGTGGACGTGAAATAAGTGTGGGGATTACAAAATCTGATATCATGGAGCTTGTTACTGGAGATAAGTTGGGCATCAACGTGGTGCAAACTTTTTCCATGTAAGTCTTAACACCTTTTCCTTGCGTTATATTTATTAAAAATGTATACTTATATATGTTTTGTATTAGGTATCTTTATAAAATTTGTGAGAGGAATGAACTGACAGAAATATATGTATTCATGGACCCGCAATTGATTTCCCCTGAAGCATGTGCATTGACTGAGGAACAAAGAATGGTTTATATTGCTGAAAGATTTGGAAAGAATATAATCCAATAATGTTGGATGATGCCTTTTTCTGAGAGGTATGAAACACATTTCTCTCAAATAGTTAATTATCTTTTAACATAAAAAACCACTAACATTAAATTTCCTTTTATCAGTGATCATTGGATGTTAGGGATTTTTTTCCCAAGGGAGAAATCTCTTTATGGGATATGCTCTGTTCATGGTGATGTGTGGGAAAGTTTTAAGAATATATTTGAAAAGTAAGTTTCAATTTCTCAATAGTTTTATATATTATAATGAATTTTAAATTTACCCCATTCGTATTACTTTCTAACAGTGCATGGGTCTACTTTCGAAAAAACACAAAGAAGAGAAATGCAAATATCAAATATGTAAATGCGAAGGTAAATTTCCATTTATAATTTGTACTTTTTGATTTATTACATAAAAATAATATATTGAATTTAAACTCATTCAAAACAGAATTGTCATGAACAACAAGGCCTCATCGAATGCGGATATTATATGTTAAGATTTATGTATGAAATAATAACAACTGGGACAGTTGTGAATTTTGACCTGGTACGATTTCCTCTTAAACTTTGCCATCATATTTCAATTTGATTTATTCATTATACACGTTAACTATCTTCTTTTTCATTTGTAGATTTTTGATGACCCTCAACCCTATACTGCAGAAGACATCAAACGCGTACAAGTGGAGTGGTCGAATTATTTTACAGGTTTTATTGAATTTTAGTTGTTTGTAATGTAAAATGTAATTTTGAATATTGTCGTTTTAATTGTCTATTTGGTAGTTTTTTAGGTTTGATTTATTTTTTTTGAAGTTAACAATGTATGTTTTGAATGTTATATAAGTGAATGTTTAATTTTTCTCGACTTCTTGTTTTGGTCTACTTTTTATGGTTCTTCTGGTATGGATTTGGGTCTGTGGGGGAGGGGTTCCAAGGGTGTGGGGGTGTTTTCAGTGGGGTTGGGGGTGTCCAGCGGTCCGGGAGGGCTGTCTGATGGGGTGGGGGGACAGTCCTGGGGGTGGCAGGGATGTCCAGGGGTGTGGGAAGCTGGTCCAGGGGTGTGGGAGTGCTGTCCAGGGGTGGGGGGTTGTCCAGGGGTGTTTGGGGCTGTCCAGGGGTGTGGTGGGGGCTGTCAAGATGGGTGAGGGGGTGAGGAGGTGCTGTTCAGGCGGGTGGGGGGTTGTCGAGGGGTGTTTGTGGGTGTCCGGGGGTCGGGGGCAGTTCAGGAGTGTGGTGGGGGCTCCAATGGGGTGGGTGAGGGTTGTCCAAGGGGTATACATGAGGGTGGTAACTCCAACGGGGTGGGGGAGGGCTGTCCAGGGGGAATGCATGAGGGTGAGGGCTCCAACGGGGTGTGGGAGGGCTGTCCATGGGGTATAAATGAGGGTGGATGCTGTCTAGTGGGTAAGTTTTATATGTTATCTATGTACAAGCTTAATTTTGATGTACTTATGTTTATGTGGTACGATTTCTTGATTTGTTTTCTGTTTGATTCGGGTGGAGAGAAGATCACTGCATTCTGTTTAAAAAAAATGGGTTTATCACGTCAGTTATTTAATAACCGACGTGATAAAAGGTCTACAGAATGGTTTATCACGTCGGTTAATTAATAACCGACGTGATAAAAGGCCTGGAGAATGGTTTATCACGTCGGTTATTTAATAACTGACATGATAAAAGGCCTTGAGAATGGTTTATCACGTCGGTTATTGAATAACCGACGTGCTAAACAGCCTAGAAAATGGTTTATCACGTCGGTTATTGAATAACCGACGTGATAAACAGCCTCCCTCCGGTTTATCATGGCGGTTATATAATAACCGACGTGATAAACCCCCCTCCCCCGATTTTTCACGTCAGTTTTATATGAACCGACGTGATAAACCACGCTCATCCCAGTTTATCACGTCGGTTCTTATAGAACAGACGTGATAAACCACCCTCACCCCAGTTTATCACGTCGGTTCTATATGAACCGACGTGATAAACCCCCTCACACCCTGTTTATCACGTCGGTTGTTTAAGAACGGACGTCATAAACCATTTTCTAGGTCGTTTATCACGTCGGTTCTTAGATAACCGACGTGATAAACCATTCTCCAGGCCTTTTATCGCGTCGGTTCTAAAATAACCGACTTGATAAACCATTCTCCAGGCCCTTTATCACGTCGGTTCTAAAATAACCGACTTGATAAACATCGCGATTTTATGCATTTTGACGTCGGTTTTTAAATAACCGACTTCAAAAACCTTATTTATAACGTCGCACGTATTAACGTCGGCTAGAAACCGATGTAAAAAATTAAAAATAACCGACGTAAAAAACGTTTTCTGCACTAGTGGAGGTTGGGCTCTTTAGAAATTTAGAAATTATTATTTTATTATAAAATGAATTTTAGTATCAAAAGGTAAAATAAAAATTAAATTAGAATATAAGATGAATATAAGTATAATTAAAATCATCAAATAATAATTAGATAGGTTTTGGATTATTTTTAAACCTTAACTTTTTCAACTAACCCTTTGTTAACTTATTTATCTTTTACCACGTCTTCTTGTATATTCATTCTATATTGTTAATATATTTATTATATAATTCCAAACGACCAAAAATGTATCTTTAATGACATATATAACATCATATATGTCATTTGGACGTATCATTTATTTTTTGAATAATTTTATCAATTAATAAAATATTAATTCATTTAAAACCTCACATAGGTTAATTTTTATACTATTCATATCATGACTTTTTAAAAATACATAACAACTTTAAAAACTCTAAAAACAATAGTAATTAAATTATTAAAAATCATAATCATCCATTAAATTCTTCAATGGTCTAAAAATTTCCAAAATAAATTTATTTTATTATTTATAATCTCATTTATTTATAGAATTCATTAATCAGATAATCATTAAATCATCATTGGACCATAAATAAATAAATTTATTTGTGTTCTATAAAATATAAATAAAATACATTGATGTTGGAAATATTTATAGATTTCTAATTACTATTTATAGTTAATGATATCAATTATATAACCCCATGTTAATATTTTTTAGCAAAACAATACATGTTTATGATATTTGTTTTTTCTTTAAATAAACAGTTATTAATGTAATTATCTTACCCAAGTGGCTTATAAAGGCCAAATGATCTACCCAATGATTTTATTGGTCTACCATGAATATACCAATAAGGTTAATACAAGTGTAATGGAAATTGTATATTATTATAATAATATTTTTACATTGAATTAACCTATTTACCTTTAACCGTGGTAAATAAAAAACAAATTTTACTATTCACTAAAAATTATTTTCATCATAATGAACGATATTTTACTTACTGAAGACAAACTTTTATGTTATATTTTTTATAATCAATTCACAGAAGTGGTAAAATTTCATTTAAATGAAAAAATCAGTTTATACCAATTATGACATGTTTCTCACCATTCATAAAAAATAGAACGTTTTCATAAATAAACCAAAAAATCACCCAATTTTTTTTTCAATATTCCAAATTAAAAAATTATTTCTATTTATACAAACAAAAAACCAATATGTTTCATTAATATAATTAAAATTAATTACTGTTTTCAAAACCGGGAAACGTGTTTTTAAGATGTTAAAACTAATAAAAAGATTGTATGTGTTTATGTCCTATTTCGAAGTGTAATTACATAAAATGACCAACATTGGATTAAATGGTAAAAATATAATCTAATTACACTTTAAAACAATTTAAAAAGATAATTTAATGATATTAATAAATCAGATGAATGATTGTTTGGACTTAAAATGCAATAATTTTCACTATTCATTAAAAATTCATCTTTATCAGAAAAATACTATAATTTTACCAAATGTAAAATTTGATATCACTCATCTAAATAAGAATTTTATTTGTTAAAATTTAATATATAAAAGTGAAAAATTCTATATTTAAAAGGGGTTCTCCATAATAAGATGATAAAACTACAATAAAATAATATTAGAGTGTTTTTGCATAAAATTGGATTCATTATCTTTTTAAAACTCTAAATTTTATTGTATACAAGTAAAAACAATTAAAAAACATGTCAAAGAATATTGTAGTTTGGTCTATTCATTCACTGCAATACAATGGCTTTCTGCTAACTACCATTTAAAATAATAATAATATTATATTATTTTCCAGTATAACTAAATGTTGTGTGCCACATCAGATTTCATTGAATCTCTTTGTTGCGTGTTTAGTACGTTATCGAACAAAGTGGCATACCGATAACAAAATTAATATATTATTCCTAAATATTAATAGATTTGAAAATGTATTATTCTATAAATACCATTGTCATTACATCCTTCATCCCTTTTTGAAATTACATACTCTAAATTTTAATATTAGTTATAGAAACTTTAGTAAAAGTTCGAAATCGAAAAAAGAGATAATAAAAATATCACATTGAAAGAAATCAAGAGAAGTAAAAAAAGTTAACCTTGGATAACCCATACTATGATTCCGTGAAAACATTGATATAGAGGAGAAACTAAGTGTCAAGTTCTGATAGAGAGTGATAGAAAACATGATTAGGAGAATGCTAACTATCTAAAAACCATAAAAATGTGATAGGTTAAATGGTCTTTGATTCCACAGTAGGAATAGTAAATGGTCCAAATTTTTGTTTTAGGTTTTTTTATATGGTTTAGGAATTTAATTAATAGCATGACTAGAAACATAAGGAAATATTTTTACTTGTCATGTAGACTTTCATCATTTACAGAATATCTTACACAAACTCATCTTTTCTCCAAATAATGAGTATTCAAAATTAATTAGTCACATAAACAGATCTACAATCATCATCATAAGAATCATATAATCCAAAAAAATATTAACTATATATTTCCACTATATTTAGTCCTTAATAAAAAACGAAAGGTTTTGTACATGATCAGATAATCCCTAAAAGGATCATCCTTTATAGAATGAAATACCTCTCTTAATCTCCTAAATTAATCAAACAACACACAATATTCAGAAAAGACCATTAAATACACAACTCTGCTTAATATTTTTCATGTTTATCATATAATGACTGAATCCAAAAACACGGATGAATATAATCAAATATTCTTCAACTTTAAATCGTATCATTTATCTCCAAATAACACCGAATTCTCTGACCATACCTTACTAAAGTGTAATTAAGAATATCACATATTCTCCATGATTGTTTAATAAATTCCATAAATAACCCAAATATCCATATTTTAATAATAAAAACATAGATTCTTTGAAAATAAAATTACAACCATTACTCCCCAGATGAGATCCTAATGTATTCTATTTTCTATAACCCTATAGTGTTCCCAAAAGAGTTAATTTCTTCCAAAATAACCACTAATAATTAATCACCAAATCATTTTCCTATACTTAGGATATCAATTTGATAAAACATAAAATAAAAAATCAAATTATTTTTTATCAATAAAATCATATAATTAACAAGATTTAGTCACACTAACAAGGGACTACACGTTGTGCAGTAGTAGGTGACAAATCCCAATCGCACTTTGGTTTTGGGTTCAATTCTAGAAGCTTTGTTCAATGTGATGGGTTTTCACACGGTCTGCGTGTTGTCCTTTTTAAAAAAATATATAATTTGATGACATTCCCAAAAAAATGAGATAAATTCCTCAAAAATAACAATAACATATTTTACCCACAAAAGTTTTCTAATACCTTTTATTTTGCATCCAAAAATTTAATAACGATTCATAACCTCAAAAATATAAATGACTATTTCTAATATTCAAACCATTATGTTTATGTCACATTTGGTTAAATAAAAAACTAACCTCTCAAGATATCTAAAATGACTATTTATACCAACAATAAAGACTCATCTTTAAACATTAAATAATTTTTAGTCTAGTAAATAATTCACATTGGGGATTTTTTTGGTTTGGATATTTTGAGAATTATGTCATAACATATAAAAGACATCATGAGTAATAAATGTCGACAATTATTTTTACTAACCATTTTTTCATAAAATAAAAACTCGTAAAAAAAGAAACATGTTTTCTTCCATGGTTAAGAAAACAGTACTTTTTCTATAATCTCATCCATGAATCTATTCATCTTTAATTCATATGGAAAATATTTCAAAAATGTGAGATGAGTAGAAAAAGCATAGTAATGGATATAGAATAATGAATCAATACATTACTCCATCAACCCATAAAAAACATAACCACTTTGACATACCTCATCAAATCATAAGATTTATGAAGAACACATAGAAATCATAAATCATAAAGGAAACTTGTGGAATCTATATAATAGTTAAATTGTATCTTTCAGAGATACATTTGGAGTTATGTTTGGAATACCCATACTAGTATATTCCCTAAATATCATAGGAGAAACATTAAATTTTACCCCTTTCATGTTAACCAATGCATTGGTGAGTAATCTTTGGCTCACCCACACTAGGTTAATCACGGAACCAACAGTATACATACAAATTTCCCAAGAACTATAAAATAATAATAACACATAAAACAATTATAAATAAATGATAACATTTCCACATTACAATTATAAGATATCAGTTCAAGATATTGACATAATAAATCCAAATTAAAATTAACCTTTAAAAAATTTAAAAAAATTATTTTTGAATCAATGTTTCTATTACCTATTTGAAACATTTGTAGGAACGAACATTTGAAAACATTAGTGTCCATATCAATAAATCCATAAAACAATTTTAAAATAATGTTCATTTATGTGAATTACTTAGAAAAATAAATCTCCATGACATTTAAAATTATTTTTCTGTCAATGAACAATGTGACACCTAAAAAACCTGAATAAAATTAATTACATAAAGACAAAAAACAAGGATTATAATATCTTGAGAATAATGAGATTAATGATATAATATGTCAAAGGGTATTATATACACCTTATAGGATAATAAAGGTGCACAATATCATGACCTGCCTCCATGAAGGGAGACTGAAACGTAGTCCCTTATAAAGATCACTCTGAAAAACAATTAGACCGATTACCTGTATTATCTATAAGAACAACTTACTAATGTAGAAATACAAGTTATGAAATAATCAGAGATTGTTATTATCATGAAGTATAGCATTAACCCAATTAATGGAAATTGGGTTAAAAAGTTTCCTTAAAAACATTCGGCAACCTAACGACGACACTATTTTTTTTAAATGTGTTCATGAGAGAAAAAGGGTCTATCATTACAAGGAAATAAAATGTACCGAAATAAGGATATATAATAACATATCCCAACATTTGAAAAATTAAATTTAAATATTATATAAAATAAGACTTTGACAAAAAAGAACAGTGAAAGATTCCATTACCGTTTTGGTAACTTGCGAAACAAACACCCCATGAAAGAATGATAGTACAATGAAGAGGTAAATACCCATAAATTATATTATATTACACAGTTAATAAATTCATTGGATGTATATACACCACCTCAAAGTAAATAGTGGAAAATATAGCATGAAACTCACAAAACAAATTGTGTGATAACCCATTACCTCAAGTGTGAATTGTCTTGTATGTTCCTTATTCTTCCTGGATAATAATCATAAGTTAATATATAAATTATTAAGAAAATTTTTAAATTTTATTATTCTTTTTATATGACATTTTTCATTTATATAACAATTAGTTAATTATTTGAGTTCATATCAGACATTTTTTCGATGTTTGGAACTTGAGTCAACAATGAACTCGTTATAATTAGAAATTGTCCATGTGTTCAAAATTACATTATCTCCAGAATTATATTCATGATTTAGATTTAATGTATATCATATATCTCAATTATATATGTATTTATAATTTTACATATTGTTTGGATATATGAAAATGAAAATCACCTTTCATGGTGATGGTAAGCCATAAATAGGCATGAATACTACTTTAATTTCATCGTTTCATTTTTAAAAGAAAGAAAAAAAAATTATACATAAGTATATTGTTATCAAATTATAATATCATATTTTATATATGTAACATAATTTCATTAGCACCAAACTTTATACATTCAATGTATGGTATGAATGAGTTCTCTCACTTTAAGGGTGCGGTAGTCATCTCTTCCTCAAATGAAATTACTAAATTTATACAACATGAAATGCATATAAGTATTTTTAAAATCCTTAATAAATAACAATAGAGATACAATAAATATCCTAAATATCATATATAATTACAGTTCCATAATAATGTCTACAATGATAGGCTGTAGGGGAAAATTGAACAGTCATCATTTTAGGAGGTAGTAGTACACCATCCATGGAAATATTATGTTTGTCTCCAATAAATGGAGGTGTGTGTATGTGTAGTTATAATAATTCTCATAAAGACAACCTATTATATTTAATATACTGGTGTTTTTATATAAACGATGAATAATAAGAGAATAGAGAGTTGAGAAGAAAAAATAATGAACGAAACTTGACAGAAGACGTTACCTCCAACTGCGTAACATCTTTTGATTTGAGCTAAATGGATCTCTTGAATTGGATTATCCCTAGGTGAAGGCTTCTAAGATGAATATAGAGATTTTGGGTGATTGTTTTCTAAAATTTTGGACCAGACAAGGGGGTTGATTAGTGTGAGTAATGGGTTAGAGGTGATGTCCTTTTATAAGAGAGTGGAGGGCCTATTTAGGAATGTTTGAGAGAATTATTTTATTATAAAATGATTTTCTATTTAAAAAGATAAAAAACTCATTAAATTATAATATAATTTGAATATATGTGAATATGAAATCATCCAATAAGAATTGGAATGGTTATGAATTTTTTTTAATCATAATATATTTTTATTTAATCTTTTGTTAATTTATTTAGCGTTTTCCATGTCTTCATGTAAATTCAGACTATATGGTTAATATATTTACAATAAAAGGACAAGAGAGACAAAATAGAGCGTTAATTACATTGGTAACATCATATTTATCACTTGTATGAATCATATATTTTTCAGACTATTTTATCAGTTAATAAAATATTAATTGAGTTAAAACTCATTAATGGAAATTTTTTTACTATTCATATCATGTCTTTTATAAAAACTGCGACAACTTGATAAATTTTAAAAAAAAATCATTAATTTAATTATAAAAATTAATAATCATCCATAAAATTCGTGTATGACACAAAAATAATCAAAATTAATTTATTTTAGTATTTATATTATCATTTATATAAAACATTCAAATAAAGAGGTAATCGTTAAAACATTATTGTTTCATAAATAAATAAATTTATATGATGTATAAATAATATAAATAAAATACCATGTTTTTTTTATATTTTTAATGAATACATATAGTAAAATATATTAATTATATAACCCCACATTAAAATTATTTTAGAAAAACAATACATGTCTATTATATTTTAATTTTAACTTTAAATAATAGGTAATTAATGTAATTATCCTTCCCAAGGGGCTTCCAAAGGACATAATTTCAACCCAAGGATTATATTAGTCATCAATGACTCATCCAATAAGTTTATAACAAGTTTTAAATAAATTTTATATTTTTATAATATTTTTTTACCTTCAATTACAAGATTTACCAGTAACAACGCTGAATAAAAATCAAAGTTACTATTTTCCAGAAATTATTTTCATCCAATTGAAAAACAATTTATATACCGATGACAACCATGTTTGTCAAATTTTTGAAATTCATTTAACATAATATTTAGTATATCATTTAAATGAAAATGTCGGTTTTTAACTATTATGTTATGTTTTCACTATTAATCAAAAATTGAACATTTTCAGAAAAATACGAAAAAATAACCCAAAACTAATTTTGATATTATGAGATGAATAATTATAAATACTTTATGAAATACTAAAAATCTATGTTTCATTAATTAATTTAATATAAATTTCTATTTTCAAAACTATAAGGCATGTTTTTAGTAGTAAAAACTAAAATAAGATTGATATGTATTTATGTCCAATTTTAAAGTGAAATTACTTACAATGACCAACATGGGATTAAGAAAAAAAATATAATCCAATTACACTTTATAACAATTTAATAAAATTATCTATGCATATAAAATAAATCCTATGAATTGACAGTTTTGACTTAAAATGTAGTATTTTCCAGCATCCATTAAAAAAGAATTTATCAAAAAAATATAAAACATTTACCCAAAGTAAATTTCGATATACCTATTCTAATGAAGCTGTTTATTTTTTCATAATTAATTTAGAAATGTAAAAAAAAACTTTACAAAAAGGCGTTCTCCATCAAAATGTGGTCAAACTACCTTTTAAAAATATTAGAGTATTTTGGCTTACAATTGGATTCATTCTCATTTTACACCTCTAATTTTTATTGGAAAAATGTAAAAATTTTAATAAACAAGTGAAATAATATTGTAGTTTTTTATGTTCATTCTCTCTAATAAAATGTGTAAGCTTTAACTACTATTTAAAATAATAATATTATTATATTATTTTTCAGTATAACTCAATGTTGTGAGCAATATATGATTTCATAGAAACCCTTTGTGGCGTGTTGAGTACACTATCAACCAAAGTGACCTCTTTAACATTAAATTAATATTTTATTCATAAAAATTAATAGATAAAAAAGGTAGAAGTCTATTAATACATGGGTAGTTATATCTTTCCCCCTTTTGAAATAGTGTCCTCTCAATTTTAAAATTGTGTTTGGAATCTTAATTGAAAGTTCCACATCGAAAAAAGAGTAAATCAAACTATTATGTTAAAAGAAAGATAAAGAAGTAAAATGTTCACCTGAGATAACCTATAGATTTATTCCATGAATACATGGATATGGAGGAGAAAAAAGTGTCATGTTTCAATGGAGAGTGAAAGAAAACTGGATTAGGAGAATGTTTACAATCTTAAAACCAAAAACATGGGATATGTTAAATACTCTTTAAATCCTTAGTAGAAAAATTAAATGGTCATCATTTTTATTTTATTTTATTATTCATAATTTTGTGGAATTTATTTAAAATCATGACTAAGAACAAAAGGAAACATTCTTACTTTTCATGTAGACTTGGTTCCTTTACAAAATTTCTATCACAAAATCATATTTTCTCCAAATGATGAGTATTCAAGATGACTTAGTCACATAAAAAGCATGAGAATAATCTTCTAGAGAATCACATAATCCAAAAATGATGAACAATATAATTCCCCCAACTTTTGACATTATCCAAAACCATAAATGCTTCTACAAGATCAGATAATCCCAAAAAAGTAAAATCCTTTATAGAATTAAATACCTCTCTTAATGTCACAAATTAGACAAAAAAATACCCAAAGTTCATCAGATACCATTCAATACAAAATTATCCAAAAAATATTTCATTTTAATCTAAACAATGATTGAAACCAAAAACTCAGAAGAGTTTAGTAAAATAGTCTTCTATAGTAAATCGTAACATTTATCTCCAAATACTATCAACAACTCTTAACTTCTCATTCTGAAGTGTAATTAACCAAATCACATAATCAATATGATAGGTTAATCATTTCCATAAATAACCCCCATCACAATATGTCCATAATAAAATCAATGATTCATCCAAAAAATATTCAACTGTTTCTCCACAATTGAGATCTTATAGTATTAAATATTCCATAAGCATATATTGTTCCCAAAAGAGAGATTGTCTTCCAAAATAATATTTATCACATAATCACCAAATCATTTTCTTATACTAAGGATATCCATTAGGAAAAAACATGAGATCAAAATAAACATATTCTTGAACAATAAAATCATTTAACTAAAAAGAGTTAGTCATACTAACCAGGGACATCCCATAGTCTAGTGGTAGGTGATAAATCCAAATCGCACTTTGTTTATGGGTTCAATTCCCAAAGCTTTGATTGACACACCATTATGTGACTCGATCGACATGTTGTCCTTTTTCAAAAATTATAATATTTTATTAAATTCCAATAAATGAGATAAATTACATTAAAATAACAGTAACATTTCTTATCCACTGAGGATATATAATAACTTTAACATTTCATCCAAAAATGTAATATCAATTTATCACCCCCAAAAATATATGAATCTTTCTAATATTTTAACCATTATTTTTATGTCACTTATGCTTAAATATCACCCAAACCTTTAATGTTATCTAAAACGACCTTTGAAGCCAACTATAATGACCTAGCCTTAAACATTACATAATCATGAATTATGTAAATAATTCACATTGAAGAACATTTCAGTTATAGATCTTTAGATAATTAGGTCATAATGTATAAAATAAATATTGAATATTACATATAGACCCTTCAACTTACTAACCATTTTTTTTCAAGAAATACAATCTCTTAAAAAAGAAGCATATCTAATTCCACGTTTTTGAAAGCATTACATATTCATTTATCTCATCATTGTCCCTATTCATCTTTATGTTTTGTGGAAAACATTTCAAAAACATGGGATGAACATTAACATCTCAATAAGGTATACAAAATAATTAAATAAAACATTAGTCCATCAACACACAAAAAACATATTATCTTTAACATACCTCATATAATCATAAGTTTATGAAGAACAAATAGAAATCATAAATCATAAAGATAAATTGTGGAATCCATATCATAATTACAGTGTAGATTTCACATCTTCATAGGGAGTTACATTGGGAATACCTATCATAGTATATTCCCTAAATCTCTTTGAATAAACATTAACGTTTACCTCTGTCATGTTACCCAATGAATTGGAGAGAAATCCCGCTCTCACCCTCCCTAGGATTATCATGGAACCACATGTATAAAAAAAATATCCCAAGAAAAATAACATTATTATAACACATAAAACAATAATAATAGAATGATAACATTTATACATTACAATAAAAAGCTATCAGTTCAATATATAGAAATAATCAATCCATTTTAAAAAAGACATTTAAAACATTTAAAAAGAATATTTTTTAATTAAAGTGTCCCATACCAATTTGAAACATTTAAAATAATTAAAATTTTATAACTTTAACATGAATATAGATTAATCCTTAAAATCTTTTTCAACACATGTACATTAATGAGAATGATTTATAAAAATAAATCTCCAAAAGATTTAAAATGATGCTTTAGTTAAAGAGTTTTGTAAAACATGAGAAACACTTGAATAAAAATAATTACAAAATAAACTCTAAAAAAACTTAAAATATAATTAAAATAATGATATTATTCAAATAATAAGTAAATGGGAAGTATATACACTTTATAGGATAATAAATGTGCACTTTATCAAGACATGCCTCAGCGAAAGGAGATTGAGATGTATTCTTTTAGAAAGATCATTTTGTAAATCAAATAGATCGAATAGGTGTATTAAATATAGGTAAAAATAATTAAATTACAAATAAAGTATGGGAGATAATCATAGAATGGCATAGTCAATAAGTATAATATTAACCAAATGAATGGAAATTGGTTTATGAATTTCCCTTACATAATTTGGCACTATCACAACGTCAATTTAAAATTCTTAAAATGAATTGATGAGAGATAAAATGGTCTCTCATCACATAAAAATAAAATTTAGAGAAATAATTTTAAATAATAACATATCTGAACATTTAAAAATTTAAATTGAAATACATAACATAAAATAAGTCTTTGACAAAAAGAGGACGGTCAAAGGTCCCATTGCCGATTTGGAAACATATAAAACATACACCACATGAAAGAAAGATCATTCAATGAATATTTAAATACCCATAAATTAAATTATATTACAATAATAATATAATCACAGGAATTACATACACCAAACAAAAGGAAATAGTGGAAAATATAGAATGAATCTCATGAGAATAGAAACTGAGGTGGAAACCCCTTATAGAAAAGTCCGACTTATCTTGAATGATAATTGTTATTATAGAATAACAAAATTAAGTTAATATATAATTTCATAGGAAAAATTTTTATGCTTATTATTTATTTCATATCATTAATTAACTTTCTATAACAATTGGGGAACTATTTGATTTCAAATCAAATATTTTGTCTATGTTCAGAACATGCGTAAAAATGAACGTGTTATAATTACAAATTGTCTATGTGGTCAAAATTAAATTATATACAGAATGATATTAATGTTTTAGAAATAATATATTTCATATATATCCAATATATATTAACATAGTTCATATCATTTGGATGTATGGAAATTAATTGCACCATTAATTGGGATAGTAGGTCGTATGTATGCATGAACGTTATATTAATTATATTTTTTCAGTTTTAAAGCAATGAAGAACAACTGATACATTGATATATTATAATTAAAATATAATATCATAAATTATATATTTTCCAAAATTTCATTTACACCATCCTTTATATTTTCCTTGAATTTTATGAACCAGTCATATCACTTTCAGTGGGCGGTAATCCACACTTCCACAAATGAATTTATCTAATTTATAAAACATGAAAAGAATAATGGTACGTTAAAAATAATAATTACATAAGCATAGAGATAAAATAAATATTATACATATAATATATAATTATAGTTCCACCATAATGGCCACCATGAGAGGTGGTTGGGGAAAATCGAACAATCATCATTTCGTGAGCCAGTAGTTCGTCGTCCACAGAAATACTATATTCGCATGTATTAGATGGAGGTCTATGTTAGTGTATTTATAATCCTTCTAATAAAAACACCGAAATATATTTAGTTTACTTGTTTTGTTATAAAAACTATGAATATGTTTAACATTGGGAGTGGACATGGAAAAATAATGGAATGAATCATGAGAGAAGACGTTACTCAAATAGGGTAACATCTGTGGATTTGGGAAAAAGGGATCTTTTAAATTTAATTATTCTTATCGTAAAGCTTATATGAGGATATATGGACATTTTTAGATTATTTTGGTAATGGTTGGACAACCAATGGGGCTTGAGAGGTGTGATTAATGGGTTAGAGGTTGTGTCCTTTTATAAGAGTGAGGATGGGCTATTTATGAATGTTTGAAATTAATATTTTTTTATAAAAAATTTTTCGATGAAAAAAGGTCCAAAATTTATTAAAATAGAAGATTAGATGAATATAAGTAAAATCAACGAATAATAATTGTGAAAGTTTTGTATATATGTTAATTCTTATCTTTTTTATCTCACACTTTGTTAACATATGTAACATATACCATTCCTTTTTTTTAGATTCATACTATATGGTTAATATATTTACAATAAAATTCCTAAAGACACAAAATGGATCACAAATGATATTTGTAACATCAAATATGACTATTTTCCGAATATTAGATTTTTAGGACTATTTAATCATTTAATAAAATATTAATATATTTAAAAACTCATTAATGTAAATTTTTATATAATTCCTTTCATGACTTTTTAAAAATACATAACAACTTGGAAAATTCGAAAAACCTTCATTACTTAAAAGATAAAAAGTCATAATCTTCATTAAAATTTTTGGATGACATAAAATGTTTCTAAATAACTTCCCACCAATACAATGGCTAGGTGTTATGTAATATTTAATATAATAATAATATTATATTATTTTTTGGTATAACTCAAACTTGTGTGGAACATAATATTTCAATGGATCTCGTTTTTGTCTGTTGAATACTCTATCGAACAATGTTTCCTTTTAAACATTAAATTAATATTTTATTCATTAATATTAATAAATATGTGAAAAGTATTATATTATAAATACTTGTGTCCTTACAATAACAATTTCATTGTTAGGTTCATAATCCATATAATGAATTAATGAATATGGAATCATTACAAAATTTCCCATTGTAGCATAATTAAAAACACAGTTTTTTGGTTTGTTAATGTTAATACAAATAAAATATTAAAAACCTTTTTTTGAGGAAAAATAATTTTAATTTTTAAATTCACACTTAAAATCTAAAAAATCTAAAACTAATGAAAAACAAATTGTTAAAAAACATTCATAAAATTAAATGTAAACATTAAGTAAAATAATGGAAATTGTGGTGGAAAAATAAATTCCTGTTATAAATGTTAACAATAAACAGTACTTTCAAAAAATAATTAAAAAATAGAGTCAAAAGTATCAAATTTTGAAAATGATAGGGTATTTCCTTTAAAAAAAATTTAATATAAGATAAAATATAATTTAATAATTCTTATAGAATTATTTTATTTTTAGAAAATAATATTTATGAAATCTTGGATATGGAAGAGAAGGATACCCGATCGAAAATAAAATGTAAGGATAGTATCACATAGAAATGATTTTCTTGATATTTAATAAATTAATATGTGAGTAAAGTCAAATAAAAATATTTAACAACATTCAAAACTTTTTGAGAATAAATATATTTGGTTCAAGAAAATAAGATCATATGAATTCCTTTAAATAAATCCTGAACAAAAATAATCTTGAATGGAAGGAGATTGTAACATAAATCCTTTTACACTTTGGTAACACTAACATCATAATCCCCATAGAGGAATAATAGAAAATATTAATTAAATGATCATAAAATTAAATATTTTGAAGATATAACATGTAAAATGTGTGAATATACACCTTAAAAAATTATATTGGTAGATATAAATATGAATGTCCCACTGAAATATAATTTTAGATGAATAACACTTTAAAAAAAACAACATTGAATTTGAGAATTAATAAATTAATAAATTATTTGTATTAATTGTAAATCCTAATAAAAGAGTGGAATTAAATCCTAATATACTAATAATTATTTAAACACATAGTCATATAATATCAAATATAGTTAATATGTAATATCACCCACTGAAAATTAATTATGTTATGAATGTCCTTTCCACCTGGTAATATTTATTGTAAGTCCATGAAAATAAGACAATTAAAATTGAAATATTAAATAAAAATATTTAGGATGGACTTATGAAAAAATATTTAAAGTTGTTATTATATACACCACACAATGTAAATAAGAAGTTAATTTTTCATATATCTTATATAAATAAAAGTGAGATGAGAAAAACCCCTTTCTAATTTAATATTATTTTGAATCATAATCCCAAATAAATAAAATTATAAAATGAAATTGTAAACATCATTAAATGAAGTATATTGGTGATATAACATGTAAAATAGTACTATATACACCGTAGATGAGATAAGAGTGTTGAATTTTCATATGTCTCTCATAAACAATAGACTGACTAGAAATCCCTTACCTTATGTCTCAACTTCCTTTTTATATGTTCAAACCAGCTATATAATAAATATTATTTTTTATAAAATATTATAATACCATAATGGTATTTATTTTTCAACATTTTATTTAATTATATCAATTTATTACACATTTATTAAAAATTCTGTGTTAAAATCCTGTTTTCGTAAAAACCTCTTTGTTTTTCGAATTTGTTTTGATTTTTTATTTTTGGTACTATTATATTTATCATGGTTCCAAAATATATTGAATAATAATAATCACATAATTATATTATATCTAAATAAATAGTACATTTAATACAAATCATGAAGTGTATTTATTGAGTAATTATATATGTTACGATCATGGAGACGGTAGACCATACATTCACATGTCAAGCCATTCCATTTTTACAATATCATTTTGGAAAGGTTAAGGTAATATTTTAACATTTAAAAATTTAAAAAACATATAAAATATAATATTAATTATTTTAATTTACTATTACATATTATCATTGTGGCATGGTGATGAAAATAGATGTTCCCATCGCTTTGAAAAGGAAAGATTCCACTCTTACATGAATGATGTTATCATCATTCAGTTATTGGAAAGGTATAAATGAAAAAGAGATATATTATTTTTAAATTGTTAAATTTGTAATTAATATAATAATTATGTAATTTATTTCATAAATATTCATTCAATGTTTCATTATTATCTTCTAGTTAAAGCGTTAGTGAAAATGAATCACATGGATTCACGAGGCGGTAGTCCGCCTCACACACGAATGAAATTATCATATCCCGTATAGAATTGGAAATTAATAAGTAGTATATATGTTATAATTACCAAATAATGATAATTATTTCATATGTATAATATATGTACAATTTATATATCATGATACCAAACTTTGATAGGTGGTAATGAAAAAATGAGTGACATTGCTTTGCAAGATGGTTGTACATCGTACATATGACTCATGAGTTCATAACTAATTGGATAAATGTGGAGATTTGTTTAGGTCATTAAATTATTATAAAAAATCTCAATATATGTAAGATAATGAATTTATTAAATTATAAAACTTTAATAAGAATTAAAGGAGGTGGAGACATAAGTAGAATAAAAACACTCATCATAGAATATTACCACATATTCAGGAAACCTCCTTATGTATGCACAAAAATAATTTATAAAAAGAAATTATGGATAACTAAGGCCTATATGAAGATATTAGGAATTATTTTATGTTATTTTTTTATTTTATTTGATGAACATTAATGTTCTGATGATTTGACGATGAGAGTATAGTTGGTGGCCTTTTATTTTTGAGGGTGCTTCCAGAATTATAGATTTTGAAAAGAAAATGGTGTACCCACATTTTTCACATTAATAATAGTAAAAATATATTATTTTTTATAATTATACATTATATGTATGAAATGTTTCCATAATACAATTTTTATATATTCATTTAGGTCATTTGATCCCTTAAATATTTAGACTAACCTCTAGTATAACTGGTTTCACCTTAACTATGGTAATTAATTTTTACTATTTTCACGATAAATTATGGAAAAACATTTTGTTCAAATTTTATATAATATAAATTATCATAATTCATAATATGGAATAATAGTTTACCAAATTATATTAATCTAATTCGAATATTTTAATTTAAAAAACCAACAAACATGATTGATGTAGGGGTTTTCATGAAGTGTATTTTTGAGAAAAAATGTAATTTACATTAACAAAATTAATGATAATCATAATTATATGAATATAAATTAATATTTATTGAAATAAAATATAAAAATTTCATTTAAATTATTCTTTAGTAGGCTTATTTTATTAATTAAAATGGACAAACATTATACAATTAAAAATAGTTTCTAGAAAAAATTAATTTTTAGGACCAAAGTAAAAAATCATACTAAAATTGCAATGACGTTGATTCAAAATAAATTAAATTGTTTACATATTACATAAAATACTTATGTTACTTTAGATAAAATTTAAAACATAATGAGAATTTTAATTTAATAATATATTTATATTAAATGGCATTTTAAAAAATGATATTTTATAGTATTTATTAAATAATTAATATTTCTATAAATATATCAGAATTTATAAAAACTTAAATTTTAATTTAATGATTTAAAAAAAAAATCAATTTTATCAAATAAATTTATAAAAATTTCCAACAACTACTTATTATATTTTTTTCATGAAAAATAGTTAGAAATTTTTTGAAGTAATATTAATTAAAAATAATAAAATAGCTTTACTAAAAATTTATTTTTTATTGTATAAAATTTTTTATTTAATTTATAGGTAGTAATAAATATATATTTATAAATATATTTAATAAACTATTTCACTAAATATATACCCTATAAATTATCTACTAGGTTATAATGATCATATATTTCATAGGCCAATTAAACAGAATGTTGCATGTCAAATACCCTATCAAAAATAGTTTTTTTAAATATCATGGTGTTACATAACACAACATTTAATAAGGTGTGTTCTAAAATATATAATATTTATCTTCTTAATCAATGGTTTTAAATCTATATATACTTTTTTTTGTAAACCATCATCATAAAAAGTTATAGTAATACATTATCTTGATGAAAGTTAAATGGATGTATGAGGGTCATCTGAAATAACATATACATGGATTCCAAATATAAGAAAATAATTGGGAATTAAATAATTTTATATTGGATAAAATTATAAATATTTATGGATGTTGATATAATTTATTAATTATATATGAGTGAATTATCAATATAAAGTTTAATACCACTAAACTGTAAATCTACAATGAGTGAAAACACAATCAGTTTATTATAAAAAAAGGTACTACGAAAAATGTTTTTTTTAAGTTACAATTACAAGATTTTAGGAATTATATCAATATATATATTGACAAAATACTGAATATAATTAATTTATATTTTTAATTTAATCATTATTCCTATTTCAACCCAAATTTAAACTTTTTCTCCAAACATTGAATATTCATGATCAATTTTTAATGCAGGATGAACTAAAATCAACATTTAAATAAAAAATAATAATAAAAGGGATAATAAAGATATTAGACATATATTTATACATTAAAAGTAAAAAATGTTATCACATTATAATATGTTTACCAAAATGAGTACACTCTAATTTAATAAAATAATACATCAGTAACAAAAATTCAATAGTAATACAAAAATTTCAAACTAAATAATTTATGAATAACTTTAACATTGATGATTTTTAAGCCAATATTTCATAACAGAAATTTTATATTTTATGCCCAAAAATATTATGATCCCTAGTTTTTGAAATTAAATTAATCACAGAGCCACTAAATAACTTCTGAATCCTAATAAAACTTATTTCCTGATAATGACGTCAATATACATGATCATATACATCCTAAAATTTATAAATTACATAAAACATATGTAATAATAGCTAAGGGAAAAAATCTTATTAAACAGAAGCATTACATTAACTTATACCCAATAAAACACCTTTTAATGTATCATTAATAACATTATAACCACATCTTATAATACCATAATCGGGTGTTTAAGACATTGAACAAATGTTCATCATTATTCACAAATACCTAATATTGTAGAAAAAATATTAATATAACCTCACCTGAAAACATCATAATCCTTAATGTAATAATGAGCTCCCCTTGTACCAACTATTATAGCCTAGAAAAAAAACACTCTTGAATCCTGTGCTGAAATCATGATATTTACATTTCTGACCTTGAATTCAATGAAAGTGACCCACTTTTAACCATACAAAACATAAAATATCAATGTTAATATTATATCAAATGCATTAAAATGTGAATTATATATTTAGAGTTTTAGAGACCAAGGAAAAACTCACACATAATCAATACTAAATAAATCAATAGATTCTCTTTCCCAATATAACTAGAATTTCATAATCCATATTAGATCATCAAAATCTTCCATTAGAAACCATTATTGATATTCATTCAACATCATTCGTGATAAAATGGGGAATAAAAAACACTATAATTATTAGCACAAATTATTAGTAAGGGAAATGAAAATCATTATTAATGAAATGTCATCAGTGAGCATAAGAAGTGAATAATGGTTGGTGGAAATAAAAGGAGTCCATGAGATAATCATAAAAGAACTCATACCCATCAATAACCAAATCATCAATAATGAAATGGTAATAAGGGTTAAAAAAAGTAAAGAGTCATAAGAATCAATAATCATAACCCATGTGATATCAATCATGATCAAAGGAAACATTCTAAACCCTTGGAATAAATAATGGAATATTGTGGTTATCTTGGAACGTCACCTTCATAGAACACTTATATTACTCTCAAAAAAGGTATAACAATATGTTCAACATATAATATTATTATATAGAGAACATAATTATTATTGAATTATTTAGATAATATTCTAGGTGCACCCATGTTATAAGCTATATCAGTCTCAACATGTGCACTACAGGAATAGTAATTGTAATATTTTCCCAGAAACAGAACATGATTAATGTAAAAAGATATTATCATTTATCATAAAGCATGTTATTTTTTATTTTTATTTTCATAACATGATTAACACATGGGAAATAAAACATTTCTGTGAGAATTTTATTGAATCATTGTAAACCTATAGAAAATAAATGGTTTCAATAATATTATCTTTGAAATATGATTGAAATAATAAAGGGAAATGGTTTACATAAATATATATTTAAAAAATTAATAATTCATCACAAGAAATAATTGTGATGGTGTCATTAAAAAATATCCCCATTGTATTATAAGTTTTACCACGGTTTGTGATGTCGATGAATAAAAATACCATTAAAATATAATTCAATATATTTTGAGGAAAATAAACTCTTTATTTTGAAATTTAAAATTAAAATTCAAAAAATTAAAACATTATATTAAAAAATATATTCATTTAAAAAACAGTAATTGATAATGGAACCATCAAGAAAAATAATAGTCATGATAGTGAGAAAATCCATTCATGTTAGAAAAGTTAAAAATAAACATTATTTTCAAAATATTTTTAAAAAGGGAGTCAAAACTAGCCAAATTGGAATTTGATAGGAAATATAATGTTTGAAACCCATTAAATTATTTTAATAGAAATTTAAAAATGGATTTAGAAAATAATTTATATGTGTCATTTAATTTTTTAACCATTTTATAAACATGTATTTGGAAGAGAAATGTAACTTTCTTAAAAGATAATAGAATATTAATATCACTTTGAAACTATCTTCTTGATATTTTGTCATTAAATAAGGGAGAATGTTATTATGAATCAGGTTAACCACATTCATAACTATTGGATAATTATGATATATGTTTCAATAAAAGAAAATTATATGATTTCCTCCCAAGGAAAATAGTACATAATCAATATCAAAAGGAATAAAATTGTAACATAAAGTCTTTTCCAATTTATGAACACTTCAATCGTAATCCTCATAGAATAATAAATTAAAATAAAACTTCAATTATCATTAAAATAAGGAGTTAAATGATATAAAATTTCATTTGGAATCATATACACCTCAAAAATGAATATACGATCAAATCATAAAATTATTCATCAATGGAAACGAATTTGAGAAAATGATCCTTTATAAAAAAACATACCATTGAATTCCAAAAAAAGTTTTTTAACCCATTATGTGTAGAAAATGTAAATAAAAATAAAATAAGTTGGTATATATTATAATATAATAAAATTTATTGCACAAAGAAGCATACAAAATCAATTACAAAGAAGATGTAATATAACCCAATGAAAATAAATTGTTTAATGAAATACTTTAACACTTGGTATCCTTCAAGAAAAATACACTTGAATGAAATAGTAAAAATTGAATCATAAATTTACTCTATGTATAAGGGGTGTATGATATATCTAGTTAAAGATCCATTATATATGCCACATATTATGAATAAGTTGTACATATGTCATATATCTTGCCAAAATAATAGTGAGAGCAGAAAACCCCATTAACCCTTTCATAATTTTTTGAATCGTACTCCCTAATAATGAATAAAATATAATGAAACATTAAATATAATGAAATTAATTATATTAATGATATAAAATGTAAAACAGAAAGTACATAAACCACAAAAATAATAACTTTTTATTTTTTAGATGTCTCGACAACATAAAAGAGAAAATTGAAATCCCTTAGATTCATTCATCATTTCCTTCATAGACATTAATACGTAATATATAATAAATATAAGTTTATTGTATATATATTACATAAAAAAAACAAACAAACACACACACATATATATATTATCATATATGATTTAAATTTGAGCATTAATTACCCTTTTATTTACAATACATTGTTAATATCATGTTTCAGGTAATTAATGCTTTTTTAGTAGATGTTTTGATTTGTTATTTTCAGTACCCTTATCATGATCATGGTTTTATCATCTACAGAATAATAACAATGAAATTATTATAACATATTAACATTAATTATAGATTTGATACAAATAATGAATGATGGTTTTGAGAAGTTAAGTATGTTACGATCGTGGATATGGTAGGTCATACCTACACAAGAGTAACACATCCATTTTTCAACTCTCATTATGGAAATAAAGACGTTATATTTTACATTTATATAATTTTAAAAAGATCAGTAATAAGTTTTTTAATATAACTATATATATCATCCAGAATGAGTGGTGGGGAAGGTAGAGAGCCACATCGCTTCATGTAGATGATTGTCCACTCACACAAAGACAATGATATCATATTTTAGTGAGTGAAAATGTAGAAAAATAATATATTATCAATTAAAAAAATAAATATTCCATGAATATCATAACTATTTCATGTATATGACATATATTATTTAATTTTTTCTTTATTATCATTATTTTAATGTGTTATTAAACAACAATCACATCGCTTCGTGTGGCGGTAGTTCACCGTATAGACGAATGATATTATCATATTCCTAATGCAATTAGAAAGTAAAAAAGGTATAAATATTATAATGACTCAAGGAATAAATTATATTAAAAAATTATATATATTTGTTTATATAAATAATTTATATCCATCATCATACCCCTTTTGGAGAGGCTATAATATAAAAATGAATGACATCAGTTCATGATGTTGTTGTCCACCATACACAGAAATGATGATATCCTAACCCATTTGATGGAAGTATAGATGTTTATATGTAATAGAAATAAAAAATACACATCGGTGAAAGAAATACAATTAATTTATCATATAATCATAGTTTCAAAATAAATGAATGTTGTGGAAGAAGAAAAAGACTAAAAATTTAAGACTTAGAATGTTACAACTTCTTCTAGTAACCTCCTTTGGTTTTCAGAAAAACCCTTCCCAGGATGAATTTATTCCCATTATGGGTATTATATTATGATATGAGAAATGTTTTATGTAATTTGTAAAGGTATTGTTTGAACAAAAAGTGTTTTATTCTATTCAGAAGAGGTAAGATTGGGTGGACTTTTATAAGTGATTTAAGCGACACAATTGTAACATTTGAAGATAAAATGGTCTACTGTTGTTTTTCACAAGGAAAAGGGTCCAAAATTTATAATTAACCATAATTATAAAATATAAGGTCTAAATATGTAAATAAAATAGTTTTTACACATGTTTTATTTAATTATAATCCTTATCATTTTAGTATAACCTTCAGTAAAACATTTTTCACCTTAATAATGGTAATTAATTTTTAATGTTTACAGTATTCATTATAGTCAAAAATTATGTTGAGATTTTTATATAATAAATATTATTATTATTATAAATATGGTATTCATTTATCAAATTCAATTCAATTATGTGTAAAAATTTAATTTAGAACAATTCCTGTAGAGGTGATGAAAAAAGAATGTTATCAAGAAGTGTATTATCTGAGTAAAAGATGAATTTATATTAGCTATATGACTATGAATAATAAGTTTAAAAAAATAAATTAATATTCATAGTTATATAATCTATAAATTTCAATTTAATAATTCATCATTAATGTTTTATTAATAAATTAAAAAGGATAAAGATTATGCACTTTAAAGCAGTTTTCATAAAAATATTAATTTAGGTATGAAGAAAACATTATACTAAAATGAAAATAGATTAGATTTAAATAAAATTAATTGTATTAAATATATAAAAATATTACTTATATAATATTAATTATTATTGAAAATAAAATGATATTTTTAAATTCCTCAATTTATTAAAAAAATTTATATGTTTAGAAATCAGTATTTATGACTTTTTACTAAAAAATATATATTTTTTGTAAATAAAAAATTTCATAGAAAGTAATGTTTTAAATAAAACATAAATATAATTTTAAAATTTATCATATCATTTTTATAAATGTTCTAAAATCAATTTATATTTATTTTCATGAAAATAAATAAAATTCATTATTGATGAAAAAATAATTTTTAAAGAATAAAATTACATTACTAGAAAATGATGTATTAGTTTTTAAAAATATATCAATATATGGTATATATTTTTAAATTTATATTTATAAATATATTTCTTAATGTATTTCATACTATTAATAACTTCTAATTTAATAGCTAGGTTATAATGGTAATATAGTTTGCAGGTCGTTTATGATCATTGATGTGTGACAAATATGCCATAAAAACAAGTTTTTATAACAAAAATCTAAGGTAACTATAGTATAATGAGAGAAGATAAAAATACTATGTAATGTTTTTAAATAAAATCATCATCGAAAACCATATTGAAAACATACTCTTTATTTAATTAATATAATAAAAATATAGTATCTTCCTAGAAAATTAAAAATTTAAGGGTCTATATAAATGATTTGAAATAAAATATTAATGAAAATAAATATATCATTACTTCTCCAAATTTATGTATTTAAAAACCAAGGAAAATAAATATACACATATATTAAATTCACAATAAATAATTTTTATGATTTCATTTCTTCAAAATTTCAAGCATCAGGTTAATGATGAAAAAATAGATACTTTGTAAATCATTATTTCTATGTGAAACTTATCCTTTAATACCCCTATCTTTTTGTAAAATATTATATAATTTTAGTATTAACATAATTTTTAATCTCTCATTTAAACTATGATCATAAATTAATTTTCATACTCTATTTTCCAAATCATTGCACATATTCATTTAGTATGGAATATATAAAATTAATCCTTCTTAAATAGAATGTATCTACCAAGAATAATTATAATATTTAAGGCATGGAGAGTATGAAATAAGACAATAAAACTATATGTCTCTTATTTGGGACATTTTCTTTTCCACACACACACACCCAAATACACCGACTATTCACTACTATAGATATTCTGAAATTTATTGGTAAAAATAGTGAACCTGTTTTTTAAATGTATAGCATATAAAAATTTTTATAGATATTTTTGTAGTAGGTATTATTATTTCAGGTGATTTAGAGGCCCTGAGTGCTTCAAATTAATTTCAAAAATGAGAAATTTTATTTTTTATTTCATGCACAATTTTTATCATTGAAAACAATATAACTCTTAAACTTAATATCACATTCAAAATTTGATACCATATTTGAGTAATGGAACATGATTTTTTACCATCAATTTGACCTAAAATAGGTCATCGTGTGGAATTAAAAAAAGTAAATAATACTTTTTATAAGAGTGTTTCGTTATGTAAATAAATAATTTATATTATTTAATTATTTAACCATATTCCATTTTCATCTAAATGTATATCATTATAGCAGTATTACTTGATTTAGGTGAATAAACCTGGGATCATTGAAAATCAATTTCATCCTATTCATGTTGGAAAATCATATTCATAAGATGATAAACCTATAAATATTTAAAACCAACATGCAATAGACACAATGACTTCCCTCAATCATTACTGAGATTGACGTTCGATGATGAATGTTCCTAAAATAGGTAGGGCTCGTCATTTCATGGTATATCCCCTTATTGACTAAATTAATTGAGTATGGTCATACCTTTATTTAATATATGCAAATTAGTAGAGTTTTTATGCTCCCATGTAATGATTTAAATAGCTAATTCAATTGTTTCTAGCCCTAGCCACCCCTTCTTGTTTTCTTTGGCCAAGAATGCTTGTCTGATGAGCATTCAATTTTTTGGGTGAATTTATCCCTTAGATTATTTTAATTCTTCTTCATTGTGATATATTCCATGAAACATTATTTATGAGTGGAACCAAGGCTGATGAGACCACCAAAATCATGATAGAATCAAAATCAATGAATAGAACAACAAACCAAGGATGGAGTCCGAGGTATTTTTGGTTATGAGTGGAAATTCTACTAAAATGGGATGCCAACAAGAGATGGTAAGTGATGGTATTTATGCATAGTGTATGAATGAAATGAAAAATAGCGTCCATTTCAATCATTTTTGAGTATCCATGTGGATAGATTCAAAATATTGGAGATATTTATGGAATGTGTGAATGTATATTTGACTTATATCAAAATAGTCGAATATATTTCATGTATATTGGAAGAACACATGAAGTGTACCTATAAATTCTATGATGCTATGGTTTACATGAAATAATAAGTATCACACATTGTGTATGACCCCGTCACACCATGTAAACCTTGTGATGGTAGCCTGGCCTTTTCATTGAGAGTATATAGTAACATGAACGACCAGAAACATGCTCTTTGTCGTTGTACATAACCATAGGTGGGAAACAGATATATAACCAGGAAGAATAGGAAGGACCTCTGGATAAAGAGGCACAATATGTAATACCCCTATAAATTGTGTTGGCATACATGGGATAAAGCAGTGTACTAGAAGGGAATCAAGAAATGATGAAGCATAACCACGTGTTTTGTGGGTACAATTACAAGTCATGTTCCCCTACATCATTTTTTAGTAAAACTAAATATCTCTTATATCCTTCACTTGAAATCCTATTTTGGCCCACGAGTAGACTATACTAAGTATATTTCCATATAGAACATGATGGATTCCACTATAGTGGATTTTACAATAATATGCCTGATTTTCTATGTGTGGAACATATTTTGGAAATTCATGACGATGGAAGTGGTAGAGAAGGATCATAGTGTTTTTTAGTCTAGAAACCTCCATCTGGGCCGAGAATGGCTCCTATACCTATCTATAGTGTGGAACCCACTTGAATGATATATCAAGGGAATTATAAAAATTATTAATGTGGTGCCCTCCTACTAGGGTAGGGTAAGGGACATCTATATATCCATTTAGTGAAACACCCATAGAGTTTCATGGAATGATTCCTTGACTACAAGAGTGAATCCCTTATTTAGGGCCCGGAATGTGTCATCAATCTATTATTCAAGTGACACACTCAAATAGTATAGGTTATGGTACCTAGAATATTAGAGTGGAACCATCTATCTGGGCTGGACATGTGTCCTATATCAATAATTAGAGTGCAACCCTTTACCTATTTTGGGTATAGTTCCTCCACTAGTTACTCTAGTAGCACCCTCGTGTGGAGTTTAGGAATGGGTCCTCCGCCATCAGAGTGTCTCCCTCCTGTTGGGAATGGATTGATCCCTATATCATCATTTGAGTGAAACCTCATATTATAAAAGTTAATGGATCGTCTATTATGAGATTGTGAAGCTCTACTACATGGTACATGGGCAAGGTTTGTCTTGACCTGGTAATTTTTCTATACAACAAAAATGATATATGAGGTCATTACTGATGAACTTTAAAAGTTGATGGATCTCAATTCTTTAGTTGGGATGTGGGATAAAGATAAAATTCTCACCCATTTTTTTAGATTGGTTTGGAAATATATATATATATATATCCATGTTTTAGAATTTTACTCTTCAAATTTGTGTGGAGAAATATACTGTATATCTATTCCAATCGTGTCTCTTACTTCACCACATCTAACATATAAGTTATATTATAGTTTTTGTATACACTCACCCCTTCATGAGTCTTTCAAAAACATGTCATTTCTTATGCAGAAAGCAGAAATGTTTTATGTGAATACATGGGTGCTTAGGGAAAATAGGTGCATTGGACCACAAATGGTGGTCGAAGCTAGGAGATTTGGAGTTTTGCACTCTCAGAACTTCTACATTCGATTTTTTAGGTTAAGATATCATTCTTATTGGGAATATATATTTCCCTTTTATATTTAATTTTCAATACCTCACACTTTTACATGATAATGGTTTTTCATATTCATGGTTTTATTCTAGATATTACATCTTTTTATTATTTTTTCTCTACACATCTGAATTGTGATGGTCATGTGTGTGTGCGTAGGTACATTAGACAAATTACCCCTATGATAGATATTTTTTGGCACCAGTCACTAGCCCTTTTCCTAAGAAGGTGTTCTTGAGGTGGCTACAACATGAGAACCATTAGGTTAAGTCATGACTATTTCCATTTTCATCACTTAATAGAATGTATTGGCAATGGGGGGAATTTTATGAGTGTATACTAAAAGAGATGAGAAAATAACTACCTTTAATAGTGTGAAAAGGCATTGATAAAGGAAATAATGTATAATTTTATTTAAATAAACATATATAAATATTTTTTAAAAAATATTTATATAACACTAGTTATATATATGTAAATTTGAAACATAAATATGATTTATATAAATACATTATAATAAAAACATGATTCTAATCTTATTTTCAAATTATTATAATTAAAAAATTATTATACTAATAATATTCAATAAATATTTTTAATAATATATTTATTTACATTTATTGAATAATTTATTTATAAATATACAAATAAAATAATAATATATTATTTAAAAGAATATATTTATATTATTTTTTATTAATAAAATATATATGTACTTATCTTTTTTATGTTTACGCATATATATGTGTGATTATATATGTTTACATATGTATGTTCATATAAGTGAACACAATTATTATATATAAATTCTAAATCATAATATTGTAATATTCATTTCATATTAATATGATTTATTTCCAAACACTAAGGGTTTAGTGACTTGGTAAACATGGATACATATAAAATTTGTATATAAATTATCTAGTCATTTTCCAATTATGATATTCACAAATAGAGGATTTCTTAGACATATCATTCTTAAAACCATGATATAGAACTTGGTTAAAGGAAATATATGAAAGGGTGACCTCAAATGCTCAATAAGTGTAAACATAAGAGATATCACTAAATGATCATTAGAGAGCCTAAGATATGAATAAGGGTAAGGGTACTTTGTTATGATTAAAAATAATCATACTCTATCAAGTAAAGATCATTTAAAATAATACCTATTATAAGGTTTTTTTCAAAAAAATTACAAAATACATATGTGTGTAGAATCATAAAAAATGAATAATGATCTATTATAATAAAACACAAGAAAATAGAATAATATTTTAAAATACTAATAAGCATAGAAAACACATTCTTTACACAAGACTCACTACCAAAACTATCACACTGGATTATGTTCACATCTAGTTCATTTATTTCCTTAGTCATAGTTCACGATTAAGACAATATTACTGTAAGAATCCCCATTCTGAATTACATTTAATCCCTATTATAGTTTTTATTATCTCACGAGATTTCAATATTTACCAAACACATTTGATATATATATAATTCTAGTACCACCCATAAAATAATGAAAACCATACATATGTGAGAGATATTAACATTAAACATTCATCATTATATCATATCATAAGCTAAAGAAAGGATGCAAGTTTAATAAAAATTTCATCATTATAATCATTAACCTTTTAAATGAAGAATAAATATAGTAAAACATGATCATGTACCTATGAAATCAAATGATAAATAAAATTATCATGTTATTGATGAAAATACACTTAAAATGCCATTACAATAACTCTTGATGAAAATACCTTTTTCATTTTGACATTAATTAATAAAAATATGATAATATCCAAAATAATTATTAAGAACAATTTCATTGAAAATAACTAACAAAAAATATATAATAATCTTGAAATTAAATATTATTCATGATTATAAGTATATATATCAATGCGGTGTCCATTAATACATTTTTCATATTTTTTTGTAAAAAATTAAAAAGTATAATATTAGGAAAATGATAAGAAAATTTCTTTTAATCATTGGTAAATAATGTAAAATATAGTAAAACATTTCCATAAATTATCATTATAGAAAAATATAAACATTATTTATATCATTTAAATGAAATATATACATTGATGAAAATATTCATGACCAAAGAGAAAAACAATGTCATATTTCCTTATAAACCTTCCTTCAAATTCATGAGTATATTTGGAGTAAAAAATAAAATTAAGACATATAATATATAAAAATGACCATATGGGAAATAAATTAATAATAATTTTTAAAGAGATATCATATAATGTTTCCAAAATAAATTTAATTATAAGATACCCTGGAAAAAAATGATATTATAACATTAAACCCATACCTAAAGTCTATCATAATTTATTAGAACTATATAGTAATTTTTTATAAATTTAAATTTGTTATACATATATATGAAATCATTATTAATATATATAATTTCATACATTTTTTACTTATAACATCTTACAAACCATTCATTAAAAATATCTAATTATCCTCATCATTTCATATCTTAGTAGCTTTGTTTTTCATATTTGTAATGGTTTTGATGTTATTATACATTCACATTCATAATGATTCCTTCAAATAGAAATTTATATTCTGATATTAATTTCATTTTTTAAATTATAAAAATAATTATAATAATTCATATAATCCATTTCTAAAAAACTATTTAAATCACTATGTTGATATGACAATCCATACATATGCACAAGTGATGTTTCCATTTTTTTATTGATGGAATGAAATTCTGGTAAATTATAATATAAAATTAAATAAAAATTATTTATCATAAATATAATATAAAAACAAATTAAATATAACCATATAACCAACTATTAATGATGGTGGTGGAAAATGAACTGCATCGTAATGTGAAGGCGGAAGGCGACACTTATGCGTAAGGGACACATTCATCTCTCATTTAATAGGTAAGAGGTGGTAAATAGCCATGAAACTATTATAATAACATTTTACTATATTTATTATACATGAATAATCATGTTCTTATATATTTAAAAAATATATATATATTGTTGATAAAGAAATATAATAGAAAGAGAAAGATTAAGGTTTATACATATTCTTTGAAAGATACCCTTCACCTTACAACATTGTGCATCAAGGATTGGTATTAGGATAATAGCAAAAGATCTATAATTAAGGGGAGGATTATATGAATGGTTTTATGTTTTTATTGGATGAATTTAATTTCCAAATTGTTTGGATGATGGGGTATACGAATTTCCTTTTTACAAGTGAGGGGAGTGACAAACATAGAATTTCTTAAAACATTTGAATCATTTAATGTTAAATTTAATGGAAATATTATTCAAATGGAAATGGATTATAATTTAAATTAAATTAATGATTAAATATATTTAAAAACAATAATTAGTCATGTGTGTGTCTAAATTCTACCATTACCATTTATTTAACCCTACAATAAAGCTGTTGTAAACAGAGACATGGTAAAAAAATTTACAACTTTTATTATTTATCATGAACAAAAATTATGTTAAAAGTTACCCAAAATTTTCTTACATTACTATTAAACTGTTTTAAAGACAAACAACATAATATTATTACACACAGAGGATCAAATGGTTTAGATTCTTGGGAAAACTGGGACCATACATAACAATTACAACATCAAGCATAAACATTTATTCAATTTCTTCTTCTCTAGGTTTTTATTAGAACTTGACATCTCCTTAGTATATGTAGCCTCCTGTGGATGTACATCTAAAAGTGTGAGCTAATATCCCAGTATGAGGATAGATAAGAACAATATAGCATGGGGTGAGCATAATCATAACATTGGAAAAAGATCATGAACATTAGAGGAAACATAAATATAAGACTTGAAATGTAAAAATTCATAAAAAATGAAACATCATGTATTATTTGTTAAATACCACATAGACTTGTGAACCAAGATATTATCTTGTTGACGCATAATTTCACATTTATAATTCCGGGTGCACCCATCACATTGTAAAGTTCATATTGCGCTATAAAATTCCAAGCGGACCCGTCACATCATACCATTATCATTATCATGCTTTCCACATGGAACATATATAAAAATTGAACATAACTAACCCCTGGTATGTAATGGGTTACATTTCATAATAAAAAATTCATAATATTTGGGTTCCAAAAAGAAATAGTGAACAACATACATGTTACAGGAACCGTCCACTTTGAGTGAGAAGTAAAAGGTGTGTTCTTAATTGAGAAGTTCTTTTGGAAAACAGTTTGTTTGAAATAAAAACCAGTGAAAAACATGTACATCCAAGAAAAAGAAAAAACAATGATGAAAAAATGATCTTTAAGTAGTAAACACAAATAAATGGTGTGAATGAGGGAGAACCAGAAGGATGAAAGTTGGGTTCAAGAATTTCCCCATACCATGTATCTGAATGCATCCTTCTATTTAATGTCATGAATAGTGACATTATATTGATTACTTATAAATAATGAACCTATAGTACATTTATAGGATTCATTATGGTTTCATTATGTTATTTTTTGTTCCATTGGATGATTTATATAGTTTTAAAACATTGTTCGAGAATGTTTGTTTTTATGGTTTTCTTGAGCGATTCACTTGTATTTGTAAATTAAAGATTGGGCAGAACATGGGTAAACGTCCATAACTGATATTACATGTTATTAATGATATTATATGAATTTTAATGATATTATAATTAATTATATTATATCCATGTGGATGAATCATTATATAAGAATTAAATGATGATTGTTTGGGTTAATTTGAGTGATTTTTTTATCATAATGAACTGGTTTTATTTTATCACTAGAAATATGGTCATAAGTTAGTTCTAGAACATAAAATAGGAAATAATACATATAAAATATTTTTTTTTTCAACCCTAAAAATGGTTTCATGACCAGATCTGAAGGTAGAAATGTAAGACGAAAACATGTCGTTTTTGAAGGTTATAAATTAACACCTAAGGAACAACGTCTTCTTTAATCAAATAAAAGGAAGAGGGAAAGGGGTTTGAATGATATAATACCCAATTAGAGTAATATATTTTCGGTACATGTAAAATAATGGTTTTACAATAAAATTTGGATGAATATAGGTGGGTATAGATCAAGAAATGAACTTGAACTTGAATGGAAATTAAAGGAGAAGAGGGAGAGAAATTACCTTTTAAATCCTCCTCTTGAGAATCTCCTTAAGGAAGCGAGGATTGGTCTTTTGATGAGACCATCAGCTCATGGATGTGGGAGAGGGGATAGGGTGGATTTTAGGTTATATTTTATTAAAGTCTTGTAAAATGACAGGTGTGACGAAATGAGGGTGTGAAGGGTGGTATTTATAGTGGAGGGGAGAGGGGTTTCCTTAATATAAAATTCATTAGTTTATTAATTTCCCCTTAGACAAGAAATTTTGAGTCATCCATGACCAAGAATTGTAAATATGGCATTTTATTTCGATATTTGGGTTCTTACATCACTTGTGATTTCAGGAATAGTGTGTTTTAATTAAAATGTATTTATAGGGTAAATTAATTTATTTTACTATTCACAAAAAATTCAAGTATTTTAGAAAAATTCCAAAATTTTACCCCAATAATTTTTCAATGTGTAGATTTCAAAAATGAAGTCTATTTTTCAAAAATTATTTTCTATATATGAGTAATTTAATATTTAATTAAAATCATTGTTTATTACTAAAAAACAGTTTTAAAACATTCATTTACTTATTCTGAAATACTGGTACATCATACTCTCACTTGAATACTTTTTTTATACCATCATAGGAAAGGTTACTATGAATTATGGTATATAAAAATTCATAAGGGTATGCTACTATTCTTAAGGGTAGGTTTATATTCCCCAAAAATTATTTTTGTTTTGTTAGACTCTTAAAATCATCTTGAACACAACCATGTATGCAAGATTTTCAAATATCTCAATACAGAAGTGAAATATTTATTGTTAAAGGTCACATAGACCATAATAGTTCGTTATGTTTTGTTTTCATGTTTTTTTATAACATTAGTATGATAAGGTAATTTCCATTGAAAAAATTTGGTCATTTACATTCATCCCCCCTTATGAAATTTCACCCCCGAAAGTTCATTTTACACAAATAGGTGAGGGTACTTCTCCTTAATTGCCAGTTCTGGTTCCCATGTTTCTTCCTCAAAATTTTGGTTTCTGCACAACACTCGGAAAATATGGGTTGTCTTGTTGCATAGAACTGTATCTCATCGATCCAGAATCATTACGGGTTGGTCCTCATAAGAGAGACCATATTCCCGCTGCACCACCTCTGAACTTAGTACATGGGAGGGGTCTAGTATGTACTTTCTAAGTAGTGATACATAAAACACATCATGAAATTGAGCCATATTTTGTGGAAGTACAAGACGAAATTCCACTACTCCTATGCAGTCAAGGATCTCAATAGAGGAAAATATACCTTGGGCTTAGCTTACCTTTCTTCCCGAATCGCATGAATCTCTTCCATGGAGATATTTGAAGGAAGACTTTATCTCCAACGTTGAACTCCATGTCGCTTCGACGGTGGTCAGCATAGCTCTTTTACTGACTTTGATCAACATTGATGTGTTTTGGGATGACTGTAACCTTCTCTGTCATCTATTGAACAAGATCGGGTCAACGTAGCTTTCTCTCTCCAACTTCATCCCAACAGGTTGGAGATCTACATCATGTTCCATAGAGAGCTTCATATAGATCCATCTAAATACTCGAGTAGAAGATGTTGTTGTATGAGAACTCTACTAATGGGAGATGCTGATCCCATCCACCTTTGAATTTTAGATAGTAGGATCTTAGCATATCTTCAATCCTCTAAATAGTACTCTCAGATTGGCCATCAGTTTGGGGGTGATAGGTTGTGGTAAAATTTAATTCAACACTCAAAGAATATTGAATGATGCTACAAAGTTTTGATGTAATCCTTGGATCATGGTCAGAGACAATTGAGAGTGAAACACCGTGCAGTCTCACAACTTCCTTCACATATAACTTTGCAAGTTCCTCATATGAGAGATCTTCCCATATAGTGATAAAATGAGAAGTCTTGGTGAGTTGGTCCACCAAAACCCATATCACATTATTTACCTTCGACGTCTTTGGGAGACCCATGACAATTTCTATAGTAACATTTTCCCATTTCCACATGTGTATAGAAAATGGATGCATCATACATTTGGAGTTTTTTTTCCTAGCTTTAACTTGCTGACATACAAAGCACCTTTATATATATTCCACAATCTTCTTCTCCATGTTATCCTACTTGAAGTGTTCTCAGAGATCACTGTACATTTTGGTACTCCTAATATGGATAGAGAATATAGATCTATGTGCATTATCCAATAGCTCCGTCTTTATCCCAGGTGATGAAGGAACACAAAGCCGCATTCCAAACCAAATCACACCATCATCATCGATATGGAACTCCTGCATCATCTATTCCATTACTGGATTCACATTCCTTTGTATCTCCACATCATCCCATTGTTCTTACTTAATCATCTTCTGGATGGATGGTTTCACAATCATTTGGGAAATGTAGGATGTATCCCTGCCCTTATTATTTCAAAATCCATTATTTTTATATCCAAGAAGATATGGTCTTTCTCTATCTGCAGCATGGATAGAGTAGGAGGTTCTTTTCTACTTTGAGCATCAGCTACCTTGTTCTCCATTCCAGGTTGATAGTTAATAGAGCAATCATAATCTTTGATTTTCTCTGACCATCTCCTTTGACGCATATTGAGATATTTTTGTGTGAATATATAATTTAGGCTCTTGTGGTCAGTGTATATGTCACACTTCTCACCATAAAGGTAGTGGTGCCAGATTTTCAAGGCAAAAATCACGGATGCTAGCTCTAGATCATGTGTCGAGTAGATCTGCTCATGGATCTTCAACTATCATGAGGTGTAGGCTATCAAATTTCCATTTTTCATGAGTATGCAACCCAAGCCTTTCTTTGAAGCATCACTGTATATCACAAAACATTCTCCGCTTCTCGATAGTGTGAGTACAGGTGCATTAATCAGCCTTCTCTTTAGCTCCTTAAACCCTCCCTCACATTCTTCCATCCAACCATACATTACCCCTTTCCTTGTAAACATAGTTAGTAAGATTGAAAATCATGATAAATTTCTCACAAAAAGTCGGTAGTACCCATCAAATCAAGAAAACTATGTATTTCTAGGACACTAGAGGGCCTGATCCATTCCTCAATTTCTTTTTTTATTGAAGGATACAAAGAAATTCCATCACTTGTGATCACATGTCCCATGAACGTGACTTGATTCATCCAAACTTCACACTTGCTGAACATGGCGTACAACTTCTCTTTTCTTAATGTCGCTAACACAAGGCCTAGATATTCTCCATGTTCCTCCTTTCTCATGGAGTATATGAAAATATCATCGATAAACACTACACTAAATTTGTCTACGTAATGTATAAAGACCAGATTCATAAAATCCATGAAGATTTCAAGGGAATTATTAAGTCCAAATAGCATAACCAAAAACTCATAGTTCCCATACCTTGTTCGGAATGCAGCCTTATGAATATATTCCTCCTTCAACTTTACCTGATGATATCCAGAATGAAGATCCACCATTGAGAAGTATTGAGATCCTCTTAACTGGTTGAACAAGCCATCACTCGATGGGGGGGGATACTTGTTCTTTTTGGTGATCCTGTTGAGTTCTTGATAATCGATACATTGTTCCATCCTTATTCTTCACAAAGAGCACTGGCGCACCCCAAGGTGATGCACTAGGGCATAAGAACCGTTTTTCCAGATATTCTTGCAGCTACTTCTTTAACTACTCCAGTTCAATAAGAGCCATCCTATATAGACACATAGAGATAGGAGTAGCTCCAAGTATGAGTTCAATTGAGAACTTTACCTCATGATCTGGGGAAATTCTAGGTAAATCTTTTGGAAATACATTGACGTATTCCCTCACGATGGGAATTTCCTCATGGTTGGCATTTACTTCAACTCAACCATTTGGCCGAGGTATGCATCTTCACAGGGAATGAACACCCACCCCGTTGTAGGATTTTTCAAAGGAGATTCATGATCTTCCTTGGATTTTTAGAGGATCATGGGATGGTTCATAATATAAAAAGATATTTCTTTTTCCTGACAGTTCATGTGTGCTCTACATAAAGAGATCCAATTCATTCCCATTATAGAGTCGAATTCCACCAAGGTAAGTATTACGAGATTTTCCGAAAAAATCTTAACACTTACGCCAATAGGAGAAGAGTAAAACAATTGGGTTGCAATGATTGCACCACTTGGTGTTTTTACAGATATCTATACTTCTTGGTTTTGGGTCTTCAATTATATAATTCTAGCAAACATGCACGATATGAAGGAATGTGTAGAACATTTATCAAATAATACTTTTACCATTATTGAGTTAATAGAAGTGTACCTTGTACGAAATAATTATCATGCTACAACTCTGCAGTAGTGACGACATACGTCTTCCCAAGTTACTTTAGATTTGGTGGTTTCTGTCGCGGATTACCCTCCAGAACTCGATGTTTAGTGCACTGGTTTGCATAGTTCCCTAGCTCCCTATAGTTATAGCATTGAACCATGAGTGGTTCACTACTTTCTTCTTCCACATTATCCTTCCTTATCATATATTTTCGACACTATTGAGCATGGTTTCCTTCTTTCCCACACTTGAAATATTTCCCCACCCCTTTGAGGACATTCCCATGGAGAAAATTTCCACATTTTTGGTATGTGGTTGGTTGAGTTTTCTTCCCACCTTTGTCATTAGATCCACCGGCTTGAAACTACATCTTTTGTTTATTATCACCATAGCCATTGGACCATTCTCCAAAATCCCTCCCATTTGGACAGCAGTTTGGGTGTCTCACTGGGAACTGGGGGGATTTATCTGATAGTGAGAAGGAGAATGCTGGCCGAGGTCGGGCCTCGTTCAGTGATGTTGTTCAATTTGGGAGGAGGACCATGGATGGGTGTGAGAGTAGTGTGACTGCCACCCCAAAAAGAAGGCAGCGAAACAACTATTCTAATATGCCAAGGCCGTTACCTACTAGATCCTCTTCGGGCAAGGGTAAAGGGATGAATACTTCAGATGAATTTCTGTAGTTGGAGAAGTTAAATCTCAGACGCAAGTTTGTGAAGCTCTTGAAGCAGTATGAATGTTCGGAATGGGAGTCGGTAACTGCTGATGAGGCTCTTGGTTATGGAGCTGATGATGGGTACGGTTTTTTAACTTTTCGTATGCTCTTGCTTTTTAATGTCTGCTTGCTGAACTTTTATTTTATTTTAATAAAAGGTCAGAGACCTTGTCTCTAACTGAGCCTTTCTGTCCCTCATCTCCACTTTGAGGGCACATCGAACAACTTCTTCATAACTCCCAATGTCTCATATTTCAAGAGCCTTTAGAATGTGTGGAATTAATCCACTAATGAATCTATCGATTTTGTTATCAGTGTTGATAACAAAACCCGAAGCATTCCTTGAAAGCCTTGAGAAATTCTCTTCATAGGTTGTGATAGATGCTCCTTCATTTTTCTTGAGCCCTATGAATTCTCTCTCCATCCTCGTGTGAAGAGTTATTATGAAATAATTGTTAAGAAACATTATCTTAACGTCTTCCTATTCCATCACTTCAATTTCCACTCTTTTCTTTGTGTTCTTAATAAAATCCTACTATTGATCGACTTATCCATCTAGAAGATAAATTTCTAGGGTCTCCTTCTATGTCTCCAAACAGTGAAGAATATAAAAGTTCTTCACCATGGAGTTGACCCACTATTCCGCAACTAGTGGATTAGAAGATCCACTAAACATCAGTGTTCATTTCCGCATAAAACATTCGATATCCAGTTTCTCCCTCTTTGGTGAAGGAAGAAGTTCCCCATTATTATGGTTATTTTACGTAACCTGAGATAATTGGTTAAGCATCGTTATGAGGTTTTGAACTCCACCTCCCAAATCATTGGGGATGTCGTTCAGGAAATCATTGCATTCTCCCTCACAAGAGTTATTGGACTTATTTCCCCTGGATCCAACCATTTTCTAAAATAGAAAATGTTACGACCAAACATATGTAAACAAGTCATGAATAACTTATTCATTTAAAAAATTTATACAAAAAATATAACATGTGGGATCACAATGTAAATATTCTTGTATGCATATTTGTACTTAGTATCATGCTATAGGATTTCTCTAGGGTTCACTAATCCTAATTTCCAAATTAACTAAACCTTTCCTTTGATACCAACAATAGAGACCCAAACTTTTATAACATTACTATTAAATCCTTTTAGGGATAAAAAACATAATATTATTACACATAGAGGATCTAATGGTTTAGTATCTTGGGAAAACAAGGACCATACATAACAATTACAACATCAAGCATAAACATTTATTTAATTTCTTCTTTTATAGCTTATTATTGGCACTTGACATATTCTTATTATATGTATCCACCTGTGGATATACATAAAAAGGGGTGAGCTAAAAGCACAGTATGAGGATTGATAAAAACAATATAGCATGGGGTGAGCATAATCATAACATGGGAAAAAAATCATGAACATCAGAGGAAGCATAAATATATGACTTGAAATGTGGAAATGCATAGAAAATGAAACATCATGTCTTAGTGGTTAAATACCACACAATCTTGTGATCCAAGATAGTATCTTGTTCACACATGATTTCACATTTTCTCATGAGATTCATCACTTTACCTAATGCATTGGAAAACATTTTGGTTGACATAAAAACCAGTGACAAACATGTATATCCCAAAAAAGGAATGTTGTTGATTAAAAAATGATCTTTAATGAGTTACCATATCAAAAATGGTGTGAAAGAGGAGAACCCATAGGATGAATGTTGGGATTGAGAATTTCCCCTTACCTTGTATCTGAATGCTTCCTTCTATTTAATGTCCTGTATAATGACATTATATTCATTAATTAGAAATAAATAACCTTTTTATAGTAATTTTATTCATTATAGTTTCATTAATTGATTTTATGGGACTTTGGATGAGTTATAGAGATTTACAATGTTGTTCAAGAATGTATGTTTTTAGGGTTTTCTTGAGTGGTGCACTTGTATTCTTAAATTGAAGTTTGTGTAGAGCATGGGTAAACATCTAGATCTTTATATTACATGTTATTAATTATATTAAAGGATTTTGAATGATCTTATAATGAATTATATTATATCCATCTGGATGAATCATTAGATAAGAATTAAATGATGATTATTTGGGTTAAATTGAGTGATTTTTCGATTATAATGAACCTGTTTTATTCTATCACTAAAAATATGGTCATAAGTTAGTTCCAGAACATGAAATAGGAGATTATACATATAAAATATTTTGGTTCAACCATAAAAATTGTTTCATGAATAGATCTGAAGATTGAAATGGAAGTAGAAAACATGTTGTTTTTGAAGGTGATAAATTTACACCTCACGAACAATGTTCTCTTTAATAAAATAAAAGGAAGAGGGAAAGGGGGTGGATGATATAATACCCCATTAGAATAATAAAATTCTAGTACATGTATAATACTAGAGTTACAATACAATTTGGATGAATATAGGTGGAACGTGATCAATAAATTAACTTCAACATGAATGGAAATTTAAGGAGAAGAGGGAGAGAAATTACCTCTTAAATCCTCCTCTTGAGATTCTCCTTAAATAAGCAATGATTGGTCTTTTGATGAGACCAATATCTCTTGGAATTGGTATAGGAGCTAGGGAGGATGTTTGGGCTATGTTTAGAGAAGGGTTGAAGCTTGAGAGGTGTGTGGAAATGAGGGTGTGAACGGTGGTTTTTATAGTGGAGGGGATATGGGTTTTCTTAATATAAAATTCATTAGTTTATTAATTTCCCCTAACAAAAGGAATAGCGAGTCATCAATGATCAAGAATAGTAAATAAGGCATGTGTGTTTGAGATTTGGGTGCTTACATCACTTGTGATTTCAGGAATAGTGGAGTTCAATTATAAAGTATTTATATGGTAAATTAATGTATTTTACTATTCACCAAAAATTCAAGTATTTTATAAAAATCCCAAAATATTACCCCCACCATTTTTCGACATATAGGATCCAAAAAGGAAGTCAAGTTTTCAAAAATAATTTTATAAATATGATTATTTTAATATTTAATTAAAATCATAGTGTATTACTAAAAAACAGTTTTAAAACATTCATTTACTAATTCTAAAATATAGTTACATCATACATTCAAATGAATTTTATTTTTATACTATCATAGGTAAGGTTACTATTTATTACGGTATATCACAATTCATAAAGGCAAGATACTATTCATACGGGTAGGTTACTATTTACCAAAACATATTTTTGTTTCATTAGACTCCAAAAATCATCATGAACACAGCCATGTATGTCATATTTTCAAAAATCTAAATACAGATGTGAAAATATTATGGATAAAGGTCACTTAGTACTTAGTAGTTCATTGTGATGTGTTTTCATGTTATTTTACGACTTAATTATATGAATAAAATTTCCATTGAAAAACTTTTGGTCGTTACAATGTTAAACCAATTGAATTATATTGATTTTTATGATTCAATAAATGGAATCCATTTTTATATATTCAATTTATAAATGTGGTAAAAATTATTTATAAATAAGTGCAAAAATTGTACCAAAAATAAATTATAAAAAAATTCATTTTTAAGAATAAAATTTAATTTAATTTTATTCATTACCTTATAGAAACCATAAAATCAATGTGAAAATATAAAAATAAAAAATGATATATATTTCAATAAAACACATAATAAAAAGAGGATGATTTAATTTTTTAATATAAAAATAAATGTATGTGTAAAAAATGTATTCGAAAAATTATTTTTTAGCACAAAACTGAACTAATAAAAAACCAGAATAATGATTTTTCCCAATTATTTTTTAATATTATATCTAATTATAGGATAATTATGTTATATTAGAGAAAATTAATACAATTATTCAAATTTTAGATGAAAATATATGTAACTATTTTACAAAATTTATAATTTTTTCTTTTTTACTAAAAAAAATTACATTTTAGAAAAATATTAATAATTATCACTATGATAATACTGACCGGAGGATTTGAAAAATTATATTAATTTAAAAAAAATACAATTTTTAATTTTTTTGAAATTATTTATGATTATTATACATGTAAAATTCAATAAAACCCCATAATTGAAGAAAAATAATTTTCAAGCATAAATTGACATTACCAACAATTGATTATTTATTAATTATAAAATCATAAATAAACATAAATTATTTGAATTTTTTATAATTTTTTTATCATTATTTATATATCCCAATTTAATTTCAAGGTTATAAGTGATTACATTATTATAGTTCATTTAGACTTGAGGTTGCGAGAATGGAAAGCTATCATATACATAATTTTCAATAAAAAGGAAATGAATATAAACTATTGGGTTGTTACATTCCACCACCCCTTAAAATTATGTTTACATTTTAAATTATTTCACTTCGATGAGTTTTTTTGTTATCTATTATTCATCACATACTCATGTTCTCATGAAACTTCCTCAATTTATTCATTCATCAAAAGAACATTGACCTAATGAGTAGTCTTATCCAGTATTACTTATTTCTATGATACCAGATGTATATCTATTGTTACTTATATGAAATATCATTCTATAGGGGTACAACTTATATTTTTATTATATGTAATTAATTTGGTATGTGATTCCACAAGATAGATACATGGTAAACATTGTGAACATGAGAGATTTTTGGTGGAAGTTCTATGAGATAATAAATTATACATACATGATCACAAATATAAATGGAAAAAACAAACCTACAAATAATATTTAAATGTTTTTATAATATCATAAAATTCAACAATGTATAAATTCATATGAAATACTTCTCACCAACTTCGTATTCTCAATCTCAATGATTATGGTCATTATAATTGATATGTGTACTCTGAGCTAATCTGATGTGATGTTGAATTACTCTAATCATGTCTCCTATATCCATAGCCACATTAAGATGTAATATATTTATTTCTCCAACTTCACCCTATAATTTCTGTGTTTTTTACAACATTCTATAGTAGTATGTATAAGGATCCTTTGGAATTCTTGACTAAATTCTATTGTTTTAAGAGAATAAATTTTTGGAAGTTATTGATCTCAAAAAAAAATTAATGTAGAGAAAAATTTCTCAACATAACCTTTATTGTTTAAATATTCCTCCCAGGGTAAACATTTATCTCAGGATGATAAGAAGTTCGGAAACACGACTCTGTATATATATTGTTTGCTAAAAATTCTCAAGAACCCCAAGGTAATCCTTGGATCTCAATATGATATAGATGAATGCGATACTCCATGAAGCCTTACCACATAATTAATTGATATCCTCTAAATATGGTCAATAGAGTAATATTATCTCATATATATAACATCTGTTGGAATAATAAGGTAATCAACCATAATTCTAATAACATTATAGTCTTTAAATGTTTTGGGGAGTCCAATGAAAAAATAAAGTGATATGTTTTAGCATTTCAATTTTGGTATATGTAATAGTTCTTATATTTCCATAGAATTCTCTCTCTCATACAAAAATAGCTGACATATCATTCATTAGTGTACATACATTGAAATATCTCCCTTTATGTTGTCCCACTTGAAAAAACATGTCATATATCCTAAAACCGTTTTTACTTCCGAGATTATTATATAATGGTGAGCATTGATGCTCTTCCAATTGTTTGGTCATTAATAATTTTATTAAAAGAATGCATACTCTATTCTTAAAATCTATATTGGTGAATATATACATTATATTTTTATTAAAATTATATATGTCAAACCTTTTTTAACTTTGATAATTCCTCCATATGATTAATACCAAGATTACCATTGATAACACTCACTCACAAGATGCTTAATTTTTATCCCGAAAAATAAATTGGCATGAGTCATAAGATTGAACCATACCATACTGCATAATAACAAAACCCATCCCCTTCATCACTGTGTCACTATAAATCACAATCCATTCTCCAATATAGGGTATTTTTAGTATAGGTGAACTGAATGACCATTCCTACAATTACTTGAAACATTATTTATATTCATCAGTCCAAAGTCACTTAACTCGCTAATAGGTTAACGTCATGAGTGGATTGGATATGTATAAAAAATATTACACAAATAATTTATATTATTCATAAAATATAAGAAGTCTATTTATTTAAATAATAGTGGTTCTCCTAGGATAGTGATAAATAACAACAAGCCTTTTTGGTAACATTGATACACCAACTCTTGAGATTATATAACCCAAAATGAAAAAATATATAGATAGAGTTTACACATGTAAAATTATATATATAAATTCTCCATCCTAAAGATAATTAGTTTAATCCTCATCTGATATTTATTCTTTTCCTTTCTCTAAGAGTATATAATAATATCATATGTAATTTTTTGGAATATTCCATGCAATTTGTTTTAAAGAAATATGGAATTATTCTGAGACCTCCCGCTATAATGACACAAGATTATGAGGCTAGGAGATCCTGGAATTTAATTTTAAACTTTTGTGAGGTATGTTAAGTAGACTTCCAAGAAAGTTTCTATATTTTTGAATCTATTCTCAGATAAAAAATCTGAGGACACAGATGAACTCAGAACGTCGGGATTCACCAGAAAATGGAATTGTATTAATCCAACAAGTGCCCAATAAAACTTTTTATTTTAAATTTTTTTGATAAATAATAAAATAGCATTAAGAAGTTATTTTACTTTATCTTTTCATCAGATGAGCTGCGACATGGAGACGTTGCAGGTCAATGATGAGGTGAAGACCTGGTGTATTAATTATGCACATTAATGACACATATCATGCAGCATAAGATTGCAATAAAGGAATCACAACAGCGACGTTGTTTCATGTATGAAACATATTAATGATGTGAAAACACTTTTTTCTGTCTAACAAATTGAGGGATGATTAATTAATCTTGAAAAATTCTATAATGAAAGATTTGTGAATATCATCTCCCAAGATGAATGAAGAACACCGATAGATCTTCATTGTCTTTTAGGCACCTCAATGAATATTGACAGAAGTGAAAACACAAATATCTTTAATCCTCGAGGATGAATGCTTTGGCATTGAATGTCAATGTATTTGGGGTTTGATTTATATTTCAATGCTCTTCCATGATCTTCCATTTCTAGAAATGACGAACATGGATCAACCCATGAACAAGTTGATCTGGGATTTGTGAATTAATAAATAGGGTGAAATTTATTGGGGATTTGTTATCTAGTATTCAATACTTACATGAAATGAATTAACATTAACTCTTGAACGTCCCACTTAATTTAACCATTTCACTTGGTATGACCAGGCCGAAATGAAAAAATGCACGAGAACCTCCATTCGTGTTTTCTTGGGGGATGTATTCTCTTAGTGAAGCCAATTCAATTTTGAGGCCTTCTTGGTGAAGATGGTGATCTCTGAGGGTTGTAGGCATTATCTGTATGAGGAACGGACCACCAGAGCACATCTAGTGGTCCACTGAACATACTTTAGAGCCTAAATCATCGATAAAATCGATGGCCCATATCAGCGGAAGTGGTGCACCCATCAGCACAGTGCGACACTAAGATGCCACGGTCGGGCCACCCAGGCGGTGAGTAACATTGTTCATTGACCGCTGCTAGAGGGGTCCCATGTCTGCAAGGCCAGTTGGGGCTGGACACGGTGCAGCTACAACATCCCATCTAGGCAGTACACCATTTGATGCTCTATCGTTTATTCCTATTCTAGCGGGCGTGACCAACTCCCACTGGTCTAGAACCATAAAGTCTAGCCTGACCTGCAGCCTTTGGGTTGGGCACAACTATACCGGGTCATTGGACGACCTGAAAGGCTCGACCCTTAGCCCAAACTGATGGGGTGCAGTGAGGCCTTTTGAGTCTGGCCCACTGGCCAGGCCAGGCCAGACCAACTCCAACATGAACAATGTTAGGTTGAGTCCATCTAATTAAATTATGGTATTTGGGTCCCTTGGGATGGGCTTCATGGATTAGTTTGACCAGGTCAGACTTAGACCCATTGCAACTAGCCCCCTATTTTCTAAAATGAATGTATCATGAAAACTGCACATCTGATTGATGATCCAATTGAGCTATTAGAACCTTATTTATGAAAAGTATCTTTTGGCATGATTTGTGGTGTCATTCATGGAATTAGAGATGTGATGAATGGGTTGAGGAGCGGTTCTCCCAAGCACACTACGTACCGAACCCAATGGTTGGATGAGACCGGAAGAATGCTCATCGATGGCCCCATGGGAAGTAGCTTTTGGGGACTTCAATGTCCCTTGGTTGGGAGCAGCTCTACCTTCCCCGATAGACTCATGGTACCTGATAAAAGGAATAGCTCAGTTCTGTATAGGTGGGAAGTGGCTCTATGAGACCTAGCAGGACCATGTTGGGTAGCGGCTCTATGTGTCCCATCGTACACACGGTACTAATCAGAGATGAGTACCAAAACAATTCAAGGATAGTGGTAAATTGATCTATGTGACCCATAAGTACAAAAATACTCGATAGAGGCGTAGTTTTCCATCACCCAAGGTGTTCGATGATGTGACATATGATTCTACTATCAATACCCTAGAATATATCTAGTGTGATCTATGTCTTTAACATTTTTCTATGTGGTTGAGGCCTTTCATGGTGGTATTACCTATGTGACATTTTTATTATGGTGATTTCCTTAGTTTATTACTGTTAGAAATTTAGGGGTGTTCGGGTCACTACTGAGTATTGCAATACTCACCCCTTCATTGGCTCCGCCAACACATGTTGTGTCTTGTGCAGAAAATCGATGTTTCGACAGAGGAGCTCAGGGGGAAGGGACTGGTGGATGCTACGATGGTGGACACGGTGTCCCTAGACAAGGTGGTCTGAGTAGGACCAGGTGGGAAAGAAGTACTACTTCATATTCTAGTAGCTTCACTACTATCATGATTAGGTGGGGTTTTCAGCAGATGACTATCAGTATTTCCATTTTGTACATTATTGTTTTTAGTTCCTTGGTGGGTTCATATTCGAGCCCACATACATTCACTTGTACTTGCACACAGCTTTGTTTTAGTGGTAGACATGCATCACATTTTTAGTGTGTTGGGGTGTGTTTGGGCATGTGTGTCCACAGGATTAAAGGAAATGCCTTACTATTCTAGGATATTTCATTTAGGTGCAAGTCAACAGCCAATGGACTATTGAAGGTAGGTGTGGGGTAGTCACAGCACATACCCCAAGGTACGAGTCCTGACTAGGTGGTATCTAAGGGAGGTCGGTCCTACCTAAAATACTGATATTAAAGGTTTTTTGAAATAATTTTAGGTGTTTTGAATCTGAATTTTAGATTTGGGGAGTCCAATGTCTGTGCTGAAGCTAATTCATCCATATATAAAGAAATTGAATTCTTCTTTTGGCCCAGAACATGAAAAAATGGTTCCAGAACATTCTCCTTATTTCGAATAAGAATCATCTCACATGGTCTAATCTTCTATCAATGGTAAATTGTGATCTATCTCAGGATGACTACATGAGGACGACAATCTAGGATCCTGATACGTGAGGACATCCTACCTTGAAATGAGGCATCTCTTAAAGGAAATTTTCTTCAGATGGCCCCACAATGTGGTGCACCAATGCTACCACCACGCTATGGAAAACATCTACTGTCATCGGTTCTAATAGATGATGTTCCTAGGCTATCTTCCCTACATGAGTTTCAAAGAGAGAGACCTCTCGGTTTAGCATGAGAGAATGATCCCCAGATCACTGTGGCCTGGATAAAGGCTGTGATGTGGGTATTTAGATTAGTGAGGACACTGCCTGACTAGATGGGGATCTTAGTAGTAAGCATTATATAGATCTTATCAGGGAGATGTAGGATATTAAGAACCTAGAAATATGATGAGGTAACCCTCACCTACTCAGACATCGAGCAGATTTTCCAAGATGAGTTTTTCCTGTGACGTTACGCTATGTGCACATTCATCAGTTGCACCACCTTCAATAGGGAAGTATGACTATAGATGAGTACGCAACGAGGTTCACTGAGCTATCTCCCTACTCCACATACATGGTTCAAGAGACTTTATTCAGGGATCATGCCTTTGAGAAGAACATATGGGAGAGATCGGGGAATCAATGTTGTCTCTCAGCACCCGTACATAGGCCAGGGTGCTGGAGCGAGACCTTCTTGTGATGATTTTTTTCATAGAATGTACTATCATCTAGAGAAGCCAGCTGATGCAAGGTAGAATACTCTTTTAGAGATAGAAGATAACAGACATGTGGTCCAAAGGGTTATATGTCATCTAGATGCAGACCCTAGGACTCAGGGTCGGTAGTGCGGGGCTCTTAGTTTAGAGGGAATTAGCAGGGATCCAGTAGTGATTCTTGAGCAGCCGGTAGGGACACATGGAAAATGAATGTCTAACCTTCCATACAGATGACCAAAAAATAGTCGAGGGGCTACCAAGATAGTGTCATCAGTTTGAGTGAGGATGTTCACTGGGCTATAGATGTGGAATGGGTGTTGGCCGAGTGGCTAGCAGTGGGCGGAAATCTGAGGTGTTACTGCCACCACCCCAAGGTGGTCCACCCAGACCTCAGGGGCATACAGACATGGGCGATCACAGATCCAATATGTAGAGTCCCATGACCACAACACGTCAGAGATGATCTGAGGTATGATCTGTGTCTTTTCCACTTTAGCTCTTTTTCTTATAGACACAGTTTCTAGTTTCACATTCTATTCCTTGACATTCGTTTAGAGCTCAAAGATTCCATTAGATCCTCTAGCATGATCCTTATGGCTATAGAATCTTATAGGATATTATTCAACCATTACACACTTGTTCAAGTAGTGTAATATTATACTAGGACCAACAAGAATGTTGGTTTTCAAATAGAAAATGTTCAAGTGAAATTTTTTTTCCCAAATAAAATTGTAAAATTATTATAATGAACTAAAGTGGTTTAATGTATATATAAGTTAAATAATATTACTTTTAATCCCACTTAATTAAAAAAATTATACTCTTTAAATGAAATTTATGTTTTCAATAAAAACTATTATTTTTCACTAATCACTAAAAAATGTAATCATTTTTACGAAAATCAAAAAAATTACCCCTATGATAATTTTCATATTCTTATTTTAATAAATGAAGTTTATTTATTCAATTTAAATTTATAAAATCCTAAGAAATAGATTTTCTTATTATTCAAAAAGTGAAATTGTTTTATAGTAAATAGTATTTTCGAAACAAATAATGACGTTTTTGAAAGAGATGTATATTTTTTTCAATATGTTATTATTATAAATAATCATTGTACATAATATTTTAAATTTATTTTCAATTTTAATATCTTTATTTTTAATTACTAGGTTGTAGAAGTCACATTTAAATAATAATATGAAGACATTATAATGCTATGTTGAAACATGGTGTTGTGTGTAATGTAAGATATAGAAAATTTTTATTTATTTGAAGACAAATTCATAAAAACCATTGTCCTATAAATCATGAACTGAAAATTTTACATATTTTCTGATGAAATCTCATTCGAGGAACAATTTTTCATTGACTTCATTCACCATGGAGAGATGGACTATATCCTTGTTGGAGTTTCTAAATTACACTTTCTAAATTCTCAAAAATGAATGAATCAATTTTTTCATTAACTACTATAATTATTCCTCTATCCAGTGGTAAAATTTGTCCTATATTTTACAATTTTTTGGGAGGTGTATACTTAAATACACTAATAAAAAGGTTATATTACTGATAAAAGGTTTTATTTTCTTCATCTTCACGTGACCAAAAATCTATACAATTAGGTTTGCGATTCTCCATAATGAAAATCCTGGGTTTATATATATTACGATAAATGTATATGTGGTTAGGATTGTGAAATATTCTAAAAAATTACATGGTTTATATTAATGTCATTATAAAATTCTGTTTTTATATCTCGACCATTAAAAAGTTAACCCATTTGTCTCTTTTTTATTGGGTTCTATTCTCTTTTAGTTAGGTTTTGAAGATAAAACATTATCAATTTGACCAAAAAAATTAAAAATTCACCATTCTCTCTCTAAATTTCATTTTTCTAGTTAATCATGTAATTTTAATATATTTTATATTTTTAGTAAAAGGCAAATTCACAACCCCCTCTAGACCATCTTCCATTACCTTTTGATGAAAAAAATTGGTATCATTGGTGAGACTACTTACGTATTTCATGGATTTTGATATTATATTTCCAAATAAATAAATTTTTATGAAATTGGGGACAATTTTAGGTATTTTATGTTAATATCTTGTGTATTTATTATAGTACTATCAATTGGAATCAATGGTTTTCCTTAACATGATAATCTTTTTTATAATGTTTTTGAGATAACTTATGTTTAAGTACTCAAAAAGACTATTTAAGTATATAATATATTGATGGAAGTTTAATAGATATTATACTTGAATCTATTGAGACGAACTCCATTCAATGGATGTGAGAACACATATTTGAAATACATAAATTGGGAATTTTTGAAAAATATAGTAATTTAATTTTAGATTAACATAGATAGAACATATAAAATTCCTATTGTTGAACATGAATTTTTAATTAGAAATTGTTCTGTAACTTATATCATAAATTACATAGTCATTCATTATCATAATTTAACTCTTAGTCAAAGTGTGTGTTGTCATATATATATTCATTCGAAATGTATTATGAAATTTTTTTTACATTAAAATTCCTGGATTAAAGAATTGTTTTATTATAGAGACCAATGATTCTTATTCATAGAGCTAAATTTCATAAAAATTAAACTTCTGATCATTAATCTATTAATTGGTTTGTCAATAAAATCACAAATATTTTAAACAACCTAACTGCACATGGTGAGACTATGGAGAATAATTTTCTCATTTAATGGATTCTTTAATCCTTACAAAATATATTAAATTCACTGATATACATCATTTAATAAATAAAGATTATATAGAATACTCTCTAGTTGAGATAAATAGATTCTGATTTCAATAGGTGCTTGAATTAATGAATTATGAAATTGACACTTCTTACAAAATAATCATAGTTTCATTGAAAAGTAAATATGTTTATTCTTACTATTATAGGGATTCCTATAATTACTATAGATTATTAAAAGAATATGATATAAATCATGTCGAAAATTCATTCATGGAATAATAAAGAAAAGGGAAAATCTCAAAAGGATGATGTGAAATGTGAGAGATATTAGAACTATTTCATTAAATGGAATGAAAGATAATTACATTATTAATTTTTATGAATTTAAGAAACCTATCCATTCCAAATATGAGCGTCCAAATATGAAACCAGAAGGGAAATATAAGATATACATAAAGGAAATAAAGAATGACTTTGATATTGGCTAGTTCTTCAGTGAATAAACCTTATCTATTGATTAATTAAGATGTGTGATTTATACTGGTGACCACTCTTTTATTCAAAAATAACCATAGATAAATGAATCCATTAATGATAATTTAAAAACAAATTTTATTATGAATAATTTAGGAAAGTTAAGTAATAATTCTAATTTTGATTCTATTTCACAATCATATGCTTCTTTTAATTTCAATAAATATAATGTAAAATAACAAGTGAATTACGTGATATAGTTTAAGAAGAAATAGAATTTATTTTAAAAATTTATGAATATTTAGAAAAAGATCATAAAAAGTTGTATAAATGAAATGAATCTATTTTTTTCAAAATGATAATTTGAAAAATAATATTATAAAGTATGAAAAAAAGGATAAAATAACAATTATAGGTAATAATTTTACTAATATATAAAATTAAAACCACCATTTAATTATTTATACTTCGTTTGCACCGGAATTTTTTTAGTGATAATGAGACTGTTCAGAAGAAAAATTATAATATGAAAATAAAGGTTTTTATTTTATATAAAATGATATCTACCTTTGTTCAGGGAAAAAATAAGTATGATAAGATTTTTGTTATGAAAAAAATTGAGATAATATTTATTTTCATTATAATAATTTGATTCATAGTATGTAAAATATTTAATTATTTAATAGTTATATAGGTAAGGTCTCAATATATACCTGTTTCAGATTTTATTTTTAATGAAATTATAAATATTATTGTTCTACCAAGTTCTCTTAATATGATTTTATCATTAGGTTTTCTATCTCAATCAATTTACCTTGTTATGTAACCTAATATTTTTTTTAAATCATCTTGTGCATTGGAAAATAAATTTAAATCCCAAAGTTGTACAAAAAATTGCATATTTACTAAATAGATTATGCATTTTATTGTTATAAGACTATGTCACATGTATATAAATGATTAATCAATTGTTGGATCCTCAAAAAATAAAATTTCATTTCATGGAGAATACGTTTTAAATTTATGATATATCTAAATTTGGGTTTATATTGTTGAACACCATTTTTTTGAATTAAAAAAAATCCATGGTTATCTCTTATTTTGTAGCATGTATTATTCATTTCGAAGAAATATTTATCTTAATATTTTTTTTAATTTTATATTATTTTCTCATGGAAAATTATGGTGGTGGAGGTGGGGAGAGAGAAGAGGTGTTCTTTTTTCTTTATCTCTATTTACTAAGTGTTAGTTTGTTCATTATTATTTTTATCTCCTTAAATGAAAAGGACAATAATTAGTTACTTTTTTTAAATGAATATGTTTTAATCAGTTTTTATATAGAAAAATGGGTAGACTAATTAAGTTCTATATGGTTTGTTTTGTAAGAAAATAAAAACCAGGAGACTGTTTGTTCATGTACATGGATTATGGAACTTTTATTTTAATTATTAATTAAAATTTCTATTATCATATAAGATTTTTTTTGTATTTTGTTTTTTAGATTTTTTAGGGTTTTATAGTAGGTCATATTTTATAAAATATATTTAAAATATAAAAATCGTTTTATTTATTTATTTATCTATTAAATATATGTATTTATATAAAAAGAATATATTATCTTATCACCTAGTAGCATTCAGTGGTGAAAGAGATAGTCTTATATCAATGGTAGTTACTTCGTCATATTATTAGTTGGATAAGTTTATTGGGATATGCTACTTCACTAGTATTACTATATTTCATTTATTAGCCCCATTAGATAGTGGTAACATTAGAAATTATATAAAGACGCCATATTTTTTCCAATGATAGCACATCTTCTTCCACTAAACTGTCGAAGCTATGCATATGATCAAAAGTATAATCTTCTATAATTATGGTATCAATCTAGTGGTATCAAGAAATTGAATGGGGAACATATGCCTTATTCTACCATTATTTCAAAACATCATCTTTTTTCAATTAAAAATTTCTAATCGAATTTATTAAAAACTTATTCTTTTATTAGATATTTTTTTCTGTTTTTTAGTAAAAAATATCTACAATTGTTAGCTCATTTTTTTATTTTGTTATTTAATTTTTTTTACTTTTTTTAGTGAAACATTTACACTTCTTGGAGTGCTGAATTGAAATTCTTGAATGTAAAATTATCATAATCATGGTTTTAAATTTTATTTTATTATTTCTGTCATATTATTTTTTTGATACATTTTAATGTTGTAATTATTAAATGTTTATTTATTTTGTTTTATTTTTTTCTTAAATTATTAAATTAATAAAAAAAAAATAAGAAATGTCATTGTTTATTATTTTTGTTAATTGAAATTTTTTATTACTATTTTTTTATATTCTGAATTTTTATAGAGATATTAAGAATGTGTAAGATAATATTAAAATATATAATATTTTATATGTGTTTCTTTATAATTGTAATAGAATAAATATATTTTTTATATTATTTTATTTAATAGTGTTTTATATTAATAAATTTCTTGTAAAATAATTTTATATTTAAGATAATATTTTTTGAAAATATTTTTTAAACATTCAATTTTCATGTATTATTCATTGATTTATTTGATTTTGTACAATAAAATCAGTTTCAATGATTATTTCCTTTAATTAGACCCATTTGAACATGTTTATATATTTTATTTAATTTATTTTTAATTCCTTATAATTTTCATCAAATTATGTTATCGAAGAGATATTTTTGGTTGGATCCTTTTTTATTATTTTTAATTGTTTTAATGCATTATTAGAGTATTTCACTAAAATATTATCCTATATTTCTGACTTTATGGATTAATGGAATGATTATGTATGCTAAAGATACACAACTGAATATATTTAATAAAAAACACAGAAATCAATGAACCATTATGTTATACTGTACGAAAATGTTTAAATTATTTTGGATAAACTCTCAAAGGAGGAAAGTATTTTTATCAACTTCATTATCCATGGAAAGATAAAAATTAACCATTCTAGAATTCTTATAGAAATATATCTATATTTTTAAAAGGGCATGTAATTTTTTTTATCATTCTTATTAATATTTCTACTTCTAGGTTGCTTTAATCTTTGTTCTCTCTTTTATATCTTAGTATATATTAGAAGGTAATTTTTTTGTCAAAAATGAAATAATACATATAATAATAATTCATGTGGTTATTCTCATGTGAAAAAAAAGTATTACATATGATTTGGTGTTTCTTCTTGTAGAAGAGCCTTGGTTTTTGTATTCTCTAGAAAAAGAATACTTGTTTATGTTTGGGGAATACTACTAACAATGTCTTGGGTTGGGATTTATCCTATTGTAAATTTATAAGTTTTGAATTATCCCATTATAAAAGAATCTATCACAAACATTTATAGTGGGTTTCATAATCCATAGGTTGGTATTTGTAGAATAGAGTATGTTAATTACACTAAATGACTATAAGAATTATTTATGTTACTGTTTACTTTTATTCCCACTTAATTATCACTTATTTCTAAAATCATTTATATTTTAGTAATGTTTTATTCACCCCATACTATAGACCCTCTATTATTACATTTATGACCTGATAATATGTTTTTTTTAATATGCATGTTCATGTGCATGTATATGTGTGTTTATTTAGAATATTGGTATATTCATATACATGTGTATATATGTGCTTGTACATGTAATTGTATGAGAATAAATAAATGTATGCATATGTTAATATATATTCATGTTTTCCTATGTATGTGAATATCTATGTGTATTTGTATATATATTCTAGTATGCATATGTAGTACATAACGGGAATGGATATTCATTTTCATCAAAGCTTGAATGCATATAATATTTTACAAATAGTCGTGAATATGTATTTCCACAATAATTTTAGGGGTCAATTATTTTTATCATAATATCATGTAAAGTCATTTACAAAAATCAATAACCAAGAGTATCCCCTGATTAAGATGAAAAGTGGTATGTTTATATAAGGAATCATACACATTTTAGTAGAAAAGGATAATACTGTGCTTATGATCCTAGGAAAAATCTATGTGAAATAGTCATAAGACAAGTGAAATAGAAACAAACATAAGTATGAATAGGGTGTTAATTGTCAGGATTAATCTCTAGACCAAAAAAAGAACACCCACAAGGAGAACTAGAAAAATTTCCCCAAACACAATCGAGGTTGAGATAATATATTCCCAATATTAATACTTCCCACAAAACAACCCAATATCACATTTCATTCTACTTAAATCAATCATTTGTTTGGATAACATTCAACTCCATTAAAATCAAATCATTCAAATAATCATTTCTCAGGTCCCCAAGTTCATGTTCCAAAAAATCATTTTTTTTAAAAATCCAATATCAAATGGGGTTTATATAAAAATCTTCTCATTAACTAACAAAATAGCAAAAGGTTTTTATCAAAAGAATCAGGCCCATAATTTCAAAAAAAAGTCAACTACAATTTGTCAAAAACACACTCAATTTATTTTTAGAAACCAATCGCCAAATAGATTTTATCAATAACCTCTATAATCTCATTTCAAATAAAAACAATTTCTCATGACTTTTTATTCCATTAAAATTACGTCATTTTACATGTAGAACATTTTTTGAATGGTCAATAATTAATTTTCAACATCTGTCAAGTGTTTTTATCAAATACACCATTTTAGTTCAATACCATTTGTCAATATTTGAACCAGACTTTATTAATTAATTGGAAACCAATGTAATCACTTCATGATCCATAGGATTCATGATATAGTGATTTCTATAAGTAATAAAATATATATATTACGAGCATATATAAAACCTAACCAGTGATAAAAGATATAAACGTTAGAAATTGAAAATATTGTAAATAAGAAAAAACCACATCTAGAACATTCTTGTTGATCACCAAACAACTATACACGTAAAAATGTCCAAGTGGACATCAAAATTACATGATATTAAATCATAATGTAATTTTGTTATATAATATAAACATTGAAAAACCACCTCTAACACACTCTTATTGATCTCCTAACCACTAGACACCCAAAACATCTAAATAATACATAATAAATCTAAAATAGTAAGGATTCGTGGATTTTATATAAATATACAAGGAATATTAAGGGGAAATGGATGAAAACAAAAATACAATCTTCTGTTTTAAAGAAATTATGATTGATGAGGGTTTTAAAATATTTATAATATGATTTATTGTCTTTAAAATTGAATAAATAATCAATTTATATGTTTTCTATAATTTAAAAACACTAATATATCACCATTGGTCAACTGTTGGATGAAGAAATGAAGACATATTTTTAATTTAATTTTTTCTAGAAAGTGTGTTATCAATTGGTATCATGGGTTTTCCCTTATATAACAATTAATCATTCAAGAAGATCATATTTTACCTTACACATCAATCGAAAGAGAAATAATTACACTATGATGATCCATTTACCAATAAATGGTTACCAAGTTACCATTATATAACCTTTGAAAAAGAAATGTTTCATTTATAAAAGAAACACAATACCCTTGTGTGGTACCCTATATAAGGACCCAGCCTTAGACATTACATAATCTTGAATTAACCGAATAATTAAAATTGGGGATCTGTTGAGGTTTAGAGTTTTAGATAATTAGGCCATAACTATTACATAACACCTTGAATATTACAAGTAGACACTACTACTCAGTATCCATTTGTTTATAAAATAAAAACTCTTAAAAAGAAACATTTCTACTTCGATGTTTTAGAAAACATGACTTTTCCTTGATCCCATACTTGAACATATTCATCTTTATGTCCTGTGGAAATGATTTTAAAAACATGGGATGAGCATATAAAACTCAGTAAGGGTTTTAAAATAAGGAAGGAAAACATTAGCCTAACAATAAATACAAATCAATGAAACCATACTTTTCAATCATAACATACCTTATGAAATCATATAATTTATGAATAACACACACAAATAATAAATCATGAATGTTACTTATAAAATCCATATTAAACATGCATTATATCTATCATAGTTGCGTAGGGAGTTACACTTGGAATACCAATCATAGAATATTCCATAAATCTCTTAGGAGAGACATCATGTTTACCTCTGTCACATTATCCAATGCATTGGAGAGTTATCTCGGGCTCACACGCCCTCGGTTTATCATAGAACTAGCCGTATAGGTAAATAATGCCCAATAACCATTAAATATTCAGAAAATGTAAAACAATCATAAAGGAAAGATAACATTTCCACATTTTAATCACTATATATCATTTCAAGATAGTGACATAATCAATGCTTTATCAAAACTTTTTCAAAACCATTAAAAACATTTAAGAAAGAGATTTTTGAATCAAAGTGTCGCATACCACGTCGAAACTTTTAAAAGATTTATAATTTTAAAACATTAATGTACATATAAATAAATCCCAAAACCATTTGGTAAACATGGAAATTAATGAGAAATATTTAGAAGAATACATCTTTAAAACATTTAAAATGATATTTTAGTTAAAGTGTTTTTTTAAAAATGAGAGACACTTGAATACAAAAAATTAAAGAATAAAATTTAATCATAAAATTATAATATCATGAGAATAAAAGTATTCATGATATAATATTCCAAAGGATAGTATATACACCATATAAGAGTGAATTGGTGCATAAAAATAAAAAAGTCTCAATGGAAATGTAAATTGAGATGAAATCCCTTATAAAGACAGTATCCTTAAATTAAGGATAAATCAATCAGATAATCATGTGTAAAAAATATAAATACACCCCATATAAGTGGATATTAAGTGTAAAACAGTTCATATCATTCACACATATTCATAGGACGATATATTCATGATGTACATGTTTAACCCAAATAATTAAAATTGTGTTATGAATTTCCCTTATACACATTCGACAGCCTAACGACGTCACTTCAAAATTCATAAATTGATTTGATGAGATAAAAAGGGTATCTAATCACTTGGGAATAAAATTGAAATCAATAAGGATATATAATAACATATCCCAACACAAAAAGATGTAAATTAAAAGAAAGAACAAAAAAGAAGTGTTTTTAAATGAGTAGGGTGAAAGGTTCCCATACCAATTTGGTAACTTTCGAAACATAAACCAAATGAAAGAAGGATCATCAAATGAAGATATAAATACTCATATATAAAATTATATTACACAAAGAGTAAAATAATGTACATTACATACACCACACAAAAATAGATATTGGAAAATATATCATGAATCTCACGGGAATAAAAACAAGTGAGATGAAGATCCATTACCACATTGTAATCATAGAATCGAATGACCAACAGTTAATAACCACAAAATGAATCAAATAATACCATGAATATAAATAAAATCATGATAATATATATCAAATGTAAGTACACAATAATCAACATGCAATAAATAAGTGGTGAATAATCGAAATCTCACTGAATTGAAAGTGAGATAAGAAATCCCTTACCTCATGTCCAACTTGACTCAATCATTATTTAATATCCTGAATAATAAACTAAATATTACTTATAATTTATTAAGAACCTTTTTAAAGTTTATTTTTACATTTATATCACTTATTACCATTTTATAAACATTATGTAATCATTTAAGTTAATAATGTTTGTTTTGTCGATATTTGGTACTTGAGTCAAAAATGGACTTCTTATAATTACATGTTGTTCATGTTCTCAAAGGTTAATTATATACAAAATTATATTCATGATTCAGATATCATATATATCATATATATCCTGTATATACATGTTTTTATAATAGTACATAACATTAAGAGGTAAGAAATGAAATGCACCGTTCATGGAGACAGTAAGCCGTACGTACGCATGAACACTACATTCATTTATATTTATTATTTTTATGGAATTAAAGCATAATGATACATAGTTATATTATAATTACAATGTAATATCATATATATCATCATTAAATCTATCCTTTATACCTCCCACATAAGGCATTAACGAGTCACATCACATTGACAGGGTAGTAGTCCACACCTCCTCAAATGAGATTATCGTATTTACCCACTATAGAAACCATAAAGGCATTCTATAAATGGAAAATATAAAAGAATAAAGAAAACATAAACACAATATATATCATATATAAATATAGTGCAATCATAATGGCCACCATGAGAGGTGGTAGAAGATAATCGAACAATCATCATTTTGTGAAGCGTTAGTTTTCCATCCACAAAAACATTATGTTCTTCACCCATTAGATTGAGGTGTGTGTATGTGTAGTTCTAATAAATATAATAAAAAAATCATAATATATTTAGTATACTGGTTTTGGTAATAAATAATATAATAAAAAGAGTTTAGGGGTTGGATATGTAAAATAAAAGAAACAAAATTAAGAGAAATTTTTACCTTATATTTGGGTAACTCTATTTGGATTGAACCAAATGACTTATTGAAGTGCCTTATTACAAAGAAATGGATTATATGAGGAGGATAGGGATGTAGGGAGATTAATTGGGAAGAGTTTTTACATCCCAAATGGCTTGAGAGGTGTGAGGAATTGGTTAATAAGTGGTATCTTTTCATAAGGGGGAGGAGGGTCTCTTTAGGAAAGTGCGAAAATATTATTTTATTATAAACATAACTTTGGTTTAAAAGGGTCCAAAATAATTAATGATGAAGATAAGATGAATCATGGTCGACATAAAATAATTCAATTTGAATTTTAAAGGTTTTGGATCATATTTTAATCACTATAATTTTATTTATTTAAATCATTTATTAATGAGGTAAATACTGCATCATAATTTTGTCATAATCAATTTAAATTATATTATGTCTAAAAATTATAAAAAAACTAATATCATGTAGGAAATATTTTTAGCTTTTGAATGAGTATTTATAGTCTAAATTATGACTTATATAACACCATATAAAAATTATATACTAAAAGATTTTTGTTAATGTCAATTTTGTCTATACATTAAATTAATTAATCTAAATTGTCATTATCACTACCATGTGGATAAATGGGGTCCCGAAATCGACCCAAGGATTCCCATGGTCGTTAATTACTTAAACAAAACGTTTTGGACAAGTTTTAAGGTAATTTTGAATTATTATAATATTCTTTTAAGCTTGAATTACCCTATTTACCTTTAACCGTGGTAAATAAAAGTCAAAAGTTACAATTCACCAAAAACAATTTTCATCTTAATGAACCAAATTTTACTTATATATAACAACCATTTATGTTGGATTTTTTTAATTCACTTCAAAGAAGTGGTAAAATTTCATTTATATGAAAAAGTCAGTTTTTTTAACTACCACTATGTGGTTTCAAAATTCATCAAAAATTGATGTTTTTCAGAAAAATACCAAAAATTCAGCCTAAGCAATATTTGAAATTCCTAATTAAAAAATGATTTCTATTTTTTCAAATTCATAATATATAAATTGATTTAATTAATTTTAAAATTAATTCCCATTATCAAGACAAATATTGTGTTTTTAGGAAACAATAACTATCAAAAGACTGATACTTGTTTTTGTAGAATTTCAAAGTGAAAATAATTCCAATGAAAAAAATTTGATTAAATGTTAAAAATATATTTTAATTACACTTTAAAACCAATTAAAAAGTGAATCTAAAAATATAAATAAATTATATTAAAACATAGTTTTGAATTAAAATACAATATTTTCACTATTCATTAAAAAATGAACTTTATTGGAAAAAAACTAAAAATTTAACCTAAGTAAATTTTGATGTCCCCATTATAAAGAAGGATTTTATATTTTCATATAGAATGTATAAATGTTACCAAAACTAGATTTAAAAAGGGTTCTCCATTAAAAGGCGACAAATCGTCCTTTTAATGTAAATTATGCTAAAAATTAGATTCATTCACATTTTAAGCCCCTAACATTTATTGGATAAATGTAAATACATTTAACAACCATGTATAATCATATTTTATTTAGTTTTGTTCATTCCCACCGATACAATGGCTAGGATTTAACTACCATTTAAAATAATAATATATTATTAGTGTGCAATGTATGATTTCAATGAAACTCGTTGTTGCATATCGGGTACGCTATCGAACATAGAAACCCTTTTAAAGTAAAATTAATATTTAATTAAAAAATTAATAAATATGAAAATGTAATATTCTTTATTTATCTGGGATGTTTCACCATGACATGAGATGATACCCATACATAATTTTGTACCCTTAAGCAGTACCCTTATAATAGTTATTTACCATACATGGTATCATTATATAGTATCTCGGAATACCCTTATTCAAGGAAATATTACACATAAAAATCCCATAAATATAGGAATGTACCCTTACACATTTCCACAATAACCTTACACCGATTATAAATTCTCTAGGATGCCCTTACACGACCCATATAAAACTATTCTTATCCTTAAATTCTAACAAAAAAAACATTACCCCACCCATGTGAATCACTTTGAACTATTGAATTACCCATATATTATTTCTAAAACCAACCTACATAGTGGTGGTAGGAACACTACCTTTAAATAGATCATATAACATATATAATAATAAAAAAAGGTAAATTTTATTAAATTTTTACACAAACATGACATCAAAAAAGACAAAAATGTTATAAACTGATTATAAAAATTAGGATTTTATAATTCTCCCAATGCTATGGATTTTATCCCCCAAAAATATCAACTCCGAAAAATAGAAATAAATTAATAACAGAATACCCACACTAAAACATTTTAATAGGCTGCCCATAAAATAAATGAACATACACCCAATAGTTTTCAAAAGGAAAAACTCCAAAATCAATAACATAAAATTAACAATAATGAGAGGGACCACAAAAAATCAAAAAACAGGATACATAGTCTTCCCACTATTGGATGATTAACCAATATTTTAAAACTTGTGGGAAAACACTCTCAAAATCACATCCCTCTAACTCAATGAGGGCACACTGATCACATGTAATAGTTAAACATCCAAGAGACCAAATAGAAACATCAAGGAATGACATATCCAAAGCACCTGAATGATTCCCCCAAGTCACAACTTCTCAGGATCCATAAATTATCATCTATTAAAATTAATTTAGTAGATCATAATTTTATATTTACCTTCAGAATTTACTCATGGGTAACCTATGATTTTCTACAATGAGGCTCTCCCCCATGATGATATCATCAAATCACACACTAGCCCCGCCATCTTCTAGGTCGATGAGGAATCTACATCATCCTAGTTAGACACATCCATTCCAAAGGCTTATCCAACTCCAACTATAATGTTATTGAAACACCAATTCTAGCCCATAAATTGGGAACTGCCCTATCAAGAGGATTATCTTCCATCATATCTTGATTGGGAATTAACCATCAAGGTAAAAACAAGAGGTTACAACCGAAAAAAATAATGTTATTCAATAACAACTATAGGAAGGCATAGATGTCTGGAATCAATAAGAGGGATTATAATAAATCAATATCCCCTATGAACCAAATTTATCTCAATATACAATTCCACTCCCACCCCTGATAGTATAAAAACCCTCAAGGGTTTCAAAACCATTAATGAGTGCTCAACCACATGGCACAAAAAAAGAGATCTCTATGATATGAGACCATATTTCAGATTATAACATTGAAAAATAAAGAAAAAACCTAAAATAAGAATTTAATCCATATGATATACCTATATCAAGACATTAATCAAGAACAATCAAGTAACGAAAAGAAAAACTAAAATGGTTTCCACAATGGGGTCAGAATCAACATGCTGGATCACATCAACCACCACCAAAAACTCTTATATTGTGTGAATATTTTCACTATAATTCCTATGTATTAATCCTTATCATCTTCATTAGTTTTCTACCCTATAGTTATTAGATGATGATCCATGACCCCTTTTACTTTCCCAACATACAAAACATCACAAGGTCACCCAACGATCATATACTTTTACAAAATGTTATGTTTTAAAACACAACTTTATATTATGTTCATGTTCTATACACTAGATAAATATGATATTCCTCTTTATTTATAGAAATAATTTTAGCTAGTAATCCAAAATTTTTTAATCCCAAATACGATATATCTCCACTTAATGAAAGCATGAATTGGAAATTATTTCCTTCTTATCAATTATCTTGCTATGCTTCAGTTGGATAATCCAATTCAAATATATCTTAATAAAAGGTCAAATAGTTTACCAAGATGATAATCCCAAGGTATAAGAAAATGAATTTTCTAAAATAGATAACCATGTGGTTTTAATTTCCAATAACATAATGGAATTAATATAACAAACATTACAATATTTTGAATACTCTAAAAATAATAGATCACATTTAATGAAAAATAATAAATGAGAGAATTTCTTCTTTTCAGTAACATCAGTTACTTCCACTAAATAAATACTGACTTGACGAATTACTAGGAGATTATTTCATGTATATTGGAATTAAATATTTACATCCAACCACAATTTGATAGATCCATCAAACAATGAGTTGAAATAATTTACCCTTAGTGAATAATGATTCTTGAGAGAATCAAAGATATCATAATTTTCTTCAAGTGAATTCATTAAATTAGGGGAACCCCACTAGCCACTTTTGAAGGTGGTAAATGACACTAGATGTCCTGGGTGTGGTCCAATGATTTGAAAGGCATTGCCTCTACAATATGAATTATATTCTAGGAAGAGTGGTCTACTATGGGTACCACATTGTAAAATTGTGAAGGTTATCTTTAATGATTATACTGATTGAAATTTTGATATATTTTTTTGGATTTTTTGGATATATTTCTAGACATCCAGAAAGAAATTATATATGAATCAGGTACTAATGAAAATATGAAAAATATAAATAAAAATATTACAAATCATTTAAAATTACCCCAAACCACTTTTATGAGATCATCATTGGAGAAAATTACATATGTTATCCATATTTATAAAAAAGTACACTTTCGATAAAAATTTAATATATTTTTATAAATCTTTCAATGTCTTAAAAATTCCATTACATACTCATCGAAATCTATCCATGGTATCAAAAAATTGAAAACTTTTTCAAATTCAGAAACCATTTATTTTTTAAACTCAAAAAACAACAAAAATGTATTCATAAAAATATTATATATCACATCACACAAGGGTATCTAAAAAATATTTCCAAAGGAAGCATTTTATAAGAAAAAAACCTTTTTTTAATTGGGAACACTTTTCAAATTACTCTAATAAAAAAGGATTTAAGTAACTAATATGGGTTTTAATGGATTTATAATCATAACTATATGGATTAATGTTCAAAAAATAAAATAATGTCCTAAATTAGATCACACAAAAATTTACCATAAAAACATGACCCCTATGATCTTTCCTCACCCTAGTGAAGTCATTGTTGGAAAAAATTGATTGCAGACCATGTTCAGGTAGAGTATAAGTATGCATGAATTATTTTCATGGTATAGTAAACCATGTGAAACCTCACAATTGTTCTAGGATTTAATTCTATATCAATCACAATGGTTCCTCACATTATACTATGCTGCGGAGGAATATGGTGACATTGGTCCTATTTCCACTAAACAATATCATAAGAGGTTAGTAAAATAAAATATATTCTCATAAATAATATGAATATCATTTATCATTAGAAATTAACAAAATTAACGAATGAATGAACTCCCCTCTTTCCCTAGGAACTTATGTCAGGTCATAATGAGGAGGTGATCCAGAACCACTCATGAATAACATCTTCTGTCCCAACACATTATTATTCACATTTATACCGTAGATCACCCCAAATAACACAATAGATTTGATGGGAATATAAATACATTATAGGAAACACCCACTACTATAAAATATTTAACTAGTAACTCATAATATCATCTAACCTTATATCTGAGCTAATTATCCAATGAACCAAAGGGTATTAGAAATCTTCCTCATATAATAACCACATAATTTCTTTAAAAATAATAAAATCAGAATGATTTCACCCAAAATAAAAAAAGATTAATTGTTGAATAGAAGAAAAGAAATGAACCATCATATATGAAAAAATATAGAACAGATGATTATTAACCTTTTAGGTCCACAAAATAAATAAAATAATACCATCAACCAAAAATATCTAGGTGAAAATTTGATAAAAATCATTATCAGGAACCACCAAATTATTTAGTCCCACAAATCAAGATAACTCAACACCTCAAAGTGGGTATTTTCATTTTCTTGAACCAGACAAAATAAAAATATATAGTTCTTGAATGAAAATGAAATGTGTGAGAAAAATTTGTATTAAAATATATATGTTTTTCTAGAAGAATAGATGTGAGTAAAAAACAAAATAATACTATAATGTTAAGTTATTTTCAATAATCAATTACCAAGAGTTTTACCAAAGAGTTAAGATCGATGATAGAGTTTATATTTTCATTTTTACACATTTTATTAAACACAACTCATGATGTGCAGAATTTCCTATCCCTAAGCTATTGGAAATAGTCTTAAGACCTGATAAATAGGAAAATCCATATGAATAAATAAGAGAAGACCCCAAAGAAATAATATCCCCACAAATAAATAAAACTCATAAGGATAAATAGTATAATAACCTTAATGGGATACCATATAGGGGTAATATATTCCTAATGTATGTTATTACCACCTATCTATAGAGGCTCTCTTATGCTTCATGCTAAAACAAGAATTTGTACGGCTATTATTCAATTCCTTTCAAATAAAATCATTCAAATATTAATTTTAAATGTACACATTTTTATGTTTCAATATATATTTTTCTTTTCAAAAACCAATATAATTTTTTTTATCAAATACATATTCCTTTTATCAAAAAAACAAAACATCATTTTTTTTAAAAAACCCATGAATTTTATTTGAATAAATATCTTCTAATTGTATTTATCCAAATATATTCCATTTATATAAAAAAAAATCAATTTTATTTTTATAAAAAAATCATCAGTCATCACATTTCAGAAAAAATCTCATTCCATTTCATTTCATCAGAATCATGGAAAAAATCATAATTTCAATTGAAGAAATAATTTATGATAATTAGGAACTGGTATAAAAACATCCAATATAATGGTTTTCTATCCCATACACAATACTATTTCAAAAAAAAATTAAATATTTAAAATTAGTATTTAGAAATTAATTGGAAATCCCCATAAAATAATCAAGGAACAATTCTTTCAAGTGACATTAATTACTTTATAAAAACACATAACATAATTGTAACCATGAAGAAGATCTATTGAAGGATCAAAAACAAAAAAAAGAGTTTTTATTCTCTTATTTGAAAAGGAAAAACACATATAACCCAATCATATAGATCACGAATCCATTGGAAACCTTAATCTCCTGTTGAGGGCATTGAAAATCCATGGTAAAAAATATTTATGTATTTTTTTACAAATACACCTAATGATCAATTCAATAAAACCCTAGAATTAATACTATCATATAGTATTATATTTTAATGAAATAATGTATGTTTATGATTTTGAAATCTTTTAAATAGGTGAATAGTAATTAAAATTGGATAAAAAATTAAATTCATACTTTTCTTACATTTAGTAACACTAAAATGAAATTGTAGGTTGTGTTAGTGGGAGAAGAAATGGAAAAAGGGTAATTTATTTCACAAAATAATTAATGTGTGCAGGTAGAACAATTTTACTCTTATGTGTATCATAATATTTCCATAAACGTATAGTTATAATCACACATACATTGAACAAGTGGTACTAGACATAAGTAGTTCCCTTTACCCTTACACGATAGACATGTTAACCTTACTTGACCTTCAAAAAAATATTCTCTAAAAATGATACACAGTATCTTTATGAGTTACCCTCAGGTAAGTCTGTAACCTTTAGCGGTATACTTATGAAAGTTTGTACCCCTACACAGTACCCATATGTTACCCTTGGAAAAGCTTAGTTACACTTACACAATGTCCTAGATTACCCACACTCAACAAAATATTATCATTATGAAGACAATATATGAAGGTCCTTAATCTTAAGTAGTACCCAAGAATCCTTATGTAGCATATGAAAACTCAAAACTACCCTTACACATCCCATGGAAAAGATGCCTACCCATTACACAACATTTAAAAACACACACTTATCCTCCAACAACTCCATGAATATTGATTCTCTCTTACAAAATTGTTCAAATACATACTACATGATTTTAGGAGGAAAAATTCCTAATATAGTCCATATAACATTAGTATTGGTAAAAATTAGATTAAAATTTAATATGTTTTCCCCAAAATACATTGAATATAAACCTAAAAGAGGGCCTTTCATTATCATAAAAATGAGGATGTTATAGTTGGATTATGTGTATGTGTCTCTATATATGAGTATATGCACATTTATTAATGGGTACATATATGTCTATACATATGTAAATAATAAATTTTTTGGGTTTTTATTCATATAATATTATATATTCGTTTTTAATATTTCTCCATGATTAGATTTTTTTTTAAAATTTTTCAATTCAAATATTTAATCATTAAACATTTTTATAATATATTCAATTTTGATTAATATTTATACACACTTAAATATATATATATACATTTAATCAAATAATAATATTTTCAACTATTATAAAAATTTAAAGGGTTATTAATTATTTATATTTGTATATACAATCAATAGAATACTTACATTATTAGTTAAGAATAACAATAATTATTATTTATTTATTTTTAATAATGATAATTTGTTTTAAAATCATATAAATAAATTGTGTAATTCACTTCATTTAAAATATTTTTTTGAATTTATTATACATAAAGAATTCAATTTTAGCATTGTACAAAATTTTATTTTCGAATTTGGATATATATTAATTTTTTAATATTTTTAAAAGTCATCAATTTTTTTAAAAAAGTTATACATTTTAATTTTCTCAATTTTAATATTTTCAATATATGTTTATATTATATGATTAATATTTATTCATTATTATTTATATAGATTTATTATATTTAAAAATATTCAAATTTATATTTTTTTATCTTTTAAATACATAGAAATAGTAATCTTTTTGTATATACATTATAAATAATTTCTAATAATTTTTTATTTAAATAATAAATATTATTTATTTTTTCATATTTATTCCTTTTTAAGTATTTTATATTCATGTAATTACTATTTTTAATTAAAATTTTAAAATATTTCTGATGTTATTCAATTTGATTTAATCATTTTCAATATTATTTCATTTAACATTATCTATACATTTATAAAATTTATTAATTTTTAATATTTTATAATTTATTCAATTTTAATATTTATTTATATAAATTTATTTTCTAATTTTTAATATTTTTAATATATTTGTAAAATATATGACAAATATTTATTTAAATTTATTTATTATGTTTAATTTTATTTAATGTGAATGATATTTATATAATTATTATATTTAACATATTTTTTTAAATTTTTATAATTTAAAGAGTTTATATAATTCATTATATTTGTATATAATATATTTATTCTGTTTTATTCATTTCTTGTATTTTTTTAAAATACTTGTAATCAATCAAAAAAATCCATTTTTAGCGAATTTTTTAATCTATTGAATTTAATTTATTTATTTTTAATATTATTTCATTCAATATTATTTCTTAATTCTATATATTTAAAAAAATTCAATTTTTTCAATTTAATCATTTTTAACATTGATTTAAAAATATTATTTTACTATATTTTATTATTTTAAATAAGTTTTTAATTTATATGAATAATACTTATGCATTTTCATTTATTAAGATTTATTTTTCGTAACTTGTTTCCAATTTATATATAAAAGCATTCAAATTCTTTTTTAATATTATTTCAATTTAAGTGGTTAATAGTTTTCATCTTGATAAATTTTAAATTTATATAATTAATATTATTTACATATTGATTTTTATTCATGTTTTGTTCTTATAAGTTATCTAATGAGTATAAGGTTCCCCTAAATATCTAAATTTTGTAATTTATTAACATTTATTTATTATTATTTAATATTCATTCATTCACTATTATTTTTTAATGTTTAATATTTAGTATCTATTTATAATTTCATAATTCATTCATTTTTAATATTTATTTATAAATATATATTTATTATGTATTGATGTTTTTAGTATGTTACCAATTCGATCATGTAATTTATTTAAATTAATTTGATTATATTTTTTAATTTAGTTTGTCAGTATATTGTATTTTTAAAAATTTTATAATTTATATAATTATTATTTTTTATTCATATTTATTCATTTTAATAGTTTAACGTTGCACTAGGTAATGCGATAACAAAATTGGTATTTCTCGACACTTATATTTTTCCCACTGATTAATTTGGATCATATTTTTTTTTGTGACTGAAAATAAAAAACCTCACCCACATTTTGAAATAAAACTATTAGATCGCTTCTTCGTAGCACTAATTTAATGTCTTGAAGAACTAAATCTCTTCTTCAATAGAAGTAGGTTGTTTCGAGCAATAAAAACCTCAAAAAATATTGTTTTAATTTCCTAATTTTTTTTTCAGTATTATCAGTTTATCATTCATGTGTTTTTACTATTTTTTGAGGTAATATACCAAAACTCGTACAATTGTGAAACCTATTTTTAAAATTTATTGAAAGAAAATAAATGAAGATAATTATTTCTGTTCTTTCCTGTATCAGATATATTTATGAGGAATAATGAAGTGAATAAAACATCTATTTTTTAATCGATTAAAATCTAAAATCATCATCCTATTCAAAAAAAATTTAACAAATGTGATGTAATATAATTTATAGTTTTTCCATGTGAATTAAAATATATTTACACAATCAATTTCATTCACAAAAATATTTTTCTAATTTGGAATTAAAAATCATTTAAAGTCACATTGATTATATGCATCGGAAAACTAGGCCATCAGTTATTAAAAATTTATTTATTGCTCTGTGGTTCATAATAAATTTTATGAATATATTATTATCCTAAAAAATTAATTATAGCCATTATATTTATAACAGTTTATGTATTATAATAGAATTTTAATGATTTTTTTTCAAATTTACATGCACAACATTATATTAATCAATTTTCCTCTATCTAGAAATATTGTAATTATATTTCACATTATAATTTATATAATTCACCCCATATTGTGAAACTTAATTTCAAGGGATTCCATTATTTTTATTGATATATGAATCAATATTTATAAATATACTATGTTATTTTATTTTAAAATTTTCAAAAAAATTAATTTTTTTATGAAAATATTGTTTATTTTATTAATTAAATTTTGGATTAAAATTATTATTATTTGATTTAATAAATCATCTTATCGATATTCATATATGAATAATTTGTTCATTTTAATTAGAAAATTAATTTCCCAATTATACCCACAGTAATATCTTTTTTAAAAATATCTTTGAGTATTAAGAAATCATATTTCGATTATTACTTGGTAATGAATATTAATTTGATCTCTTTCATATATTTACAATTTAGATATCCATAATCGATGCGATTAGTTTTTTCCATTCACTTTGGACACAATGTTAAATATAAGTAATTTATTTTGAAATACGTTTTGATAGTAATATATCATTACATAAAATGTAATAATTATCTTGTTGTAGAAGTAAATTGGTTTTTGTGAGATTTTAGAGTGACATCTAGTAAACTATCTCCCTGAATTAATCCATTTAAAAATGGACTAATTTATATTTTTTGACTTATCGTAATAAAAAATATAAGTTTCATTATACTTATAAATTGTAAAAATATTTTCCTTTTTGATGTTTAATTTTTTTTGATGTAATGGAAATTTATATAAAAATCTAATGATTATATGTCTTTATAAAAAAATAATAATTTTTTTTGCGTTCTATGATCATTCATTTTGTGAATTTATTTATTTTGTTATATAAGAGTATTATTAAATAAAATAAGATTTATATGAATAAAAAATGGATTGATTCTATGTTGATGAAAAAAGTGCAAGTGGATAGAGAGAAAGAGTTATCATGATTTCAAAATATTATGCATTTAACCTTCATCAAATCCTTGTTCAATGTTTACATTATTACATTTCAAGACAAATATACCATAATGAGTTGGTAGAACACATGATCAATCATGTAATAGATTAAAGTCATAAATTTTGTATTGATCAAGGGTACGAAATGAATATAGCATGTAACTGGGATAAAAAATTTTATGGATCATCTGATGTGATTAATTGAGTAAATGACGAAGAATACTATTGGGAAAAAATCCCTCAAGTAATTTTCTCTATGTTTTGGGGTCGATTGTGTCTGCTAACAAATCCCGATGATCATGAATGAGTTTGTTTGATGTTTTTGAAGATGGTTTTTATGGTGGTGTAAGTTTCCGGTACATAATGAATTTTCAGACCTCAAAATATGAAGTTTGTTTTTGGAAAAGGAATTATTTACCCCACGTACTAAACAGTACGAAGAGTTTGGAGCATAGTTCATTTACCACATAGGTGGTACGTGGAATGATGATGAAAACCTGTAAAAGGGTCTATGTAGTCCGTGAAGCACGGTACACAAGCTACGTAAGGAAAACCATTCATGGGACTATCGTACTTCACAGAAATCTTGTGGTTCACATAAATATGGATGTATGTGGGGTATATTGTCATTTTTGTAAGGGATAAAATGATTACATGAGCCAGAAATGGATTTTTTAATAGAATATATTGGAAACCACAAGGGAAGAAAGTCATTGCACATACTGTGAAGGGAAGAACTATTTTTGGGGGCACCACAAATCTATAGTGAAGGTTGTACCAAATAAATTATTTGAGTTAAAAGGAATGAATTATATCTCTGATCTATTTTACTATATAAGGACCACAAATCCCATAATTAATTTGAGCAATTTTATTTAGAAAAAATCAATTCTCCAGTAAAAAAGTGGATAAGTCCAATAGAATTCATGATGTAGTCCGAAAAAGGGAAGAGGTTCCTGTGGAATATTTTATTAAAGGAGAAGTTTTCTACACGAGACAATACATAGAAGAGATTTTATGGGGAAAAATATCCTTTTATGAATAGAGCTCAGTAATTTTTGGATTAATTCAAAAGAGAGGTGGTCTATGAAGGAATCAATCATCCCTGAAGGAGAGACAATCCACAGTGGAAGAGTTATTTCACTAGAGAATAAACTGCCAACAAAGGATAGGAAATATGGGGATGCAGAGGTAGTATTTGTAGTACAGGTGTCCCATGAAGAACTTATGGCATGTAGTGTGGCACGTTTCTTTGAGGAGGCAAGGTTGTTCGTGGTGGATTAAAATAATCAAAGAAAGGAACAACCATATTTTGAGAAACAATTTCCATAAACTAATAATATAGAAAAAATTATATTTCATATACATTGAAAAATATAACCACAAAATAAAATCTATCTATTTTTGTGGATTCGTGATTTCATAAAAATGAATGGCCCTATATGATTATAAATTGTGACTAGATCCCTTCCATGAAAAATGATAAAAGGAATAATAAGACAATGATCCTTTCCACCAATAGTGATCCAATGAAAGAGACATAGGGAGTGATCATTGAGAAAGCAATGTGAATACACTAATCCTTTTAATGTTAGTGATCCTAGGTATAGAATTGATCTATCATGATCTATTTGTATTGGTTGTGAGCTATAGTGTATTTGGTATATTAGTACATCATCATTTTTTTCTCATTGGATGTAGCCTCGTGAGGGTAAACCAAGTAAAATTAATTTTTCTCGTCCATGATTTAAATTTTGTTCTGACATTTCAAAAGGAGGGAGAAAATATTGATTTGTTTAAAAGTGAAATAATATCTGATGGGGCAGTTATTTTAATCTGTATTTTTCTGTTTCACCCACCAATCAGGGCATTTAAACTCATTTGGTTAATAGTTAACATATCAAGAATATGAATTTAGGTGTAAAAAATGATCAATATTATAGTAAGGAAATGAAAATTATATTTTAATATTATCATACTAATTATCCAATACTATATTAGAAGATAATTACTTGTAAAAATATTCATCGATTTATAGTTTAATTAAATAAACATCATTGTTATCCACGCAAAATCTATATAAATAACTGGAAAACGATGGAGTAACACTAGCTTTTCTAAACTACTTGCTATATTGAATGATATTCTTCTTATTAGTACCAAATCCATAATTTTATTGAAATGGATTATGGTTTGTGTTTATTTTCAATCCTCATAAGTAACATCAAGAAGTATTCAAGGAATTAGATCCTAAAATTCAAGTATACAAGAATATTAATGGTGGTGCAGTTTTCCAGTGTTTAGAGAATATTTTGGGTCCCACATTTGGAAGATGAATTTCAACATGAAAGGTTGTTTTTCTTGAAATCCATATAAAAATATACAAAAGTCATGAGTTTTAGGGATATGGGAAATCAAAGATGTGTTTCATGATGAATTAGAGGATTCTGAATGAGTTCATAACGATTATGATGGCCTTCGTGATCACTGAAGTTATGCTAAGTGATTATGAGAATTGTAAATTCCCAGTCATTGATGGGATGTTCTGTGATTAATATGAGTGTTGTGAAGGGTTTTAATTAAATTCTCCATGAATATAATGAGTATCACGAATGGAATATTAACATGGTTATTCGTGAAAGGAGGTGTTCCATGAAGACATTTTTGGATGATTTGGAAAATCCACAAATAGAAGGTAGAGCCTCAAAAAACTCAAAGACTATAAAATAGAGGCTAACCCTGTTCACTCAATATGATGTTTTCATGGGATATCTGAAAATGACCTTATTTAAAGAGGGTAAATATTCTTCTAAAATCAATATGTTTATACAATATTTAGCATCAAGAAAATAATATAAGTCTTAATTGATGATCAATTTTTTTAAAGTGTGCTTCACGATGATGGAGTATTCCACATTAACTCAGAAAGCTCTGTAATGGTATATTATTTGTTTTGTGATGGGATGTGAGCATTGTAAAGTGGGATTCACGAAGGATCTTTTCGAAAGGCATTGTTTAAAATTTGTTTTTTGGTGAATAATGCTTCTAGAACATATCTACCTTGGTCTATGGTGAATGTAGAGTCTTGTGTACTATAGAGGACAAATTTTTTGATGTGAATAAATTATGGGGACCTTCACAACAATAAACCGAGTCTGCCATCTCGTAGGGATGTTAGGTTGGCAGAGTCAGTGGATGTTTTCTGACGGATGTAGTCTGTGATCCCTTAATTCTTGTACAGGAAGTATTCCTAGAAAAAAGTGACTTTGTGTATCCAATTTTAGTCCACAAAATATTGATGATTAGTGGATCCTAGTATGACTGACACACAATAGGTGTATTCTCTGTGAACATAGCCCTTATTGGTGAACCAAGTAAAATATTTGTGTGTCGTATCTTTACATGTGACTGCTTGATTTATTGTCATATACATCATACATGTTTTCTGAGTTCTTATCCACATGGGAACATGGTCCATCAGTGTAGAAGAAAAGTTGATATAATGATTCACCCATCCCCACTCAACATGACTCGGGGTCCTGGAAGTGGTATCAAAGGGTAACAATTTCTTTTGTTAAATTTCAAATTCTTTTACATGATGGATTATATATGGAATGTCAAGGGAATACCCCTATTTTATAAAAACAACATTCAAATATGTAATAATTGGATGATATATCATATGATATCACTTGGTATCAAATTCTTTTTTAATCATGATCACAGAATACAAGTCATTGACCTAATATTTGTATCTACAACTGATATAGAAAAGAAAAGGATGGATAATGATGCTAAATAACATAATTCTCTTACTGCATCACTTTATAATCAAATCTATCTAAAGGTGATGAGCTGTACTTCAGTAATGATTATATTGGAGAAATTGGATTATATATATGAAGAAGACGACAATGTTATGTAAGGGAGAGTATAACTCTTACACAATAGGTTTTATGATCTAATGAATTATCCTGATGAAAATCATGATTCCGCCTATAATAAAATTACTCATGTAGTAGGAAGAACTCAGGGGCCTAGAAAAGTAATCTAATTTATTAACACTGTGATGAAAATTTGGAGAAGGCTTACTCCTCTCTATAACCCAAAAATGAAATCCCTTTATTAAAGGAATCCATATAAACATAATTTGGATGACTTTTTGAGTAGTCTAGTGGAATTTGAAATGATAGTAAATTCAGAAGATGCCACAACTTGTGTCAGTAATAAATTAGCATTCCAATCCATGAAAAACAAGATATTTTAGGACACTATATTAATGAAGCTAATGAGGAAGGTGATATTATTACACTATTTTCTATGACGTTCAAGAGAGGAAAAGTGATATTTTTTGAAATCATAACTTTAACATGTTTTTATTGTTGTGGAGTTACGAAAATTACTTCTTAGTGATTAGGGATGTTTTATGATGATGAAGGTGATGTTGCAAACTCCCAGCGGGTACATAAAATGTTTCCTCAAAAGGGAAACCTCAAATGTAGAATGAAAATTCATAAAAAGTGTTTTGTCAATGAAGAATAATATGACGATAATGAATTACCCAAGGAAGAAGAGAAAATGTTTAAATCTGGAAATAAATCATCTATGATGGATACCATTGAGATGTCAAAACCATCCACAGATTGGGATAAAAACCATCAGTTGTGTTTTGATATTGATCTAAAGTTACAACATCATGATTCTATTTCTAATCTTGAGAATCAATGAAATATATGGAAAACGTGGATTTTATTTGTGGGTAAATAATCATAATATGTTAATCAAATGGAGGATGAAATTTAACAACTAGAAGATGTTTTTTAATGTTAAATCAACAACCCTTAAAAGTACCTAATATACAGCTGATCCAAATTTCATAATTATAGAATTAGAAAAGGACATCAATGATCAGAACATTATATTGGGTGGGATTTCAATGACTATTGAGGGGAATGAATAGGAATTTTTTTACTCAAAGGAGTATAATCAAATTGAATTTAAATTCCAAATAATAAAATAAGAAAAAATAGTTTTGAAAATTCTCAGATGTGGAGTTGCATAAGAGAACTATGCATGGTTTTGATGTATTTTAAATTATATTGAATGACCAAAGTCTTGCATGCATGGGAAATAGAGTAATTAGATTTGATGGTGAAACATAAAATACTGCAAATAAAATCAGTAAAAAATAATCAAATTTGAATGTTGGACATTTTTAAAAGTCATAAGAAGTTATAAAAAAGGCCAATTCAAATTGAATGGATATTGAAAAACAATCATCAGGAATCCAAAAATGATAGGTGTAGAAAATGCCTTTCTACCAAATGAAACATCAGTAGTAATAGATATGTGAATACATTTCCAATTATGAAATTTAAATTATGTGCCTATCTAGGTCATACCATGTCATTTTTCAATGGAAAAAAGGAGCTATTAGAATTGGGAAGATCCAAGAAGTTATAAAATGAAAAAAAATTCAAATCATACTACTTAGAGAAGAAATAATTTTTATGGATATTGTTTGTATTATTCTAATTTTTTCCATAAATCTATTTATTGAAGGAAAAAAGAAGAACTTGAAAAATTCATTTTGAACTTAGAGATAATCCAACACTCATAAACCAGATGGTGCTACACTTAAAAACATGTTTTTTCCTCTGGAAGAAGATTATGAGTATAAAAAACCTACCCACATGGAATATATATATATAAATATGAATGGTAATTGGATTTTTTCACTCAATAAAATATGTCTTGAAATTAAATGAATAAAATTTAAAAGTATGATGTTGTATAAGTATCTCTCAATGATAAATGTTGAAAAACACATTGATCATTAATAGTGGATTTTTGACCCATATGTCATGTAATGGTGAATTATTAATAAATGATAAGAGAAGGGTAGATATAATGGTATGTTTAGGTAATACATGTGCATTACAGATGAATGGTTGTGGAAATACTGAACTAGCTATAGGAGAGTCGAACAAATCAAATGTTATTTATGTTGATGGTTTGTGTCACAATATCCAATGTGTGAGTCAACTATATGAAAATATTCCTATAGTGACTTTAAATCATAAATATTTCACTATATTGTCAATGTCTAGGAATTCTCCCATCAAAGACTCTTGAATAGATGGAAACATATATTAGGTTGATAGTAAAGATAATATTTTTTTCTAATAGTTGGAGAATAAAAAACTGTAGCATCGAAGGTTGGGGAACATTAATCAATAAGACATGGAAACTATTTCTAAGGTGAATATATTCATGTAAATCCCCAATAAAAACTATGAATGGGAATGAACTTGTTATTCCTCTATACAAGGGATGCCATTTTTTTATTCATATTGGAAAAATAAAAATATGGCATACAATCTTCATGATTTCATATATACATATGTATGAGGTCTGATAAATGATGCTCGGACTCATATAGAAAGGTATCTTGTTATATTAAATTATGTTAATAGTACTGTGTAGTGTGTGGTTTTCATATATAGGAAACATAATTTTCTTGATTTCAAAAAAATATATCACCGAATTACTGAGAATGATACTAGATAAAAAAACAATGTTCTTTGTTCAGAGAATGGAGGTTAATACACGTCTATTGAGATTGAAAATTATCTGGAGAAGTATGGAATATAACATTATATGCCCTCTATGAGAATCTCCCAACAAAATGGAGTATTTCAGAACATGAATTTACACGTGAAAAATTTTTCTAGAACAATGTTGTTTGAGATACATATCCCATGACATTGATAGAATGAGGTTATTCAATATTCAATATATATCCAATATCAAACCAATCTTTATATGGTCGAAACAAAGACCACATATGAATTATGTCATGGAAGGAATCCCACATTGATGTATATCCATTTTTAAATAGAAAATGATTTATTCAAAATAAATAATAAAACCAAGGAAAATTTTGGGATGCAGGGAATGAAGGAATATTCATTATATATTCAATGAAATGAAATTTATAGAAATGTTTCAATATCTATATCATAATTTTTTTAGAGTAGTGATGTGTAGCTAATATATGATAAGTCCAAAAATACTATGAGGGGATCATTTGCGGATGTGATCTAAGATGAAGATGATAGTGCCCATGGAGTATATTCAAATGCAGATGTAGTGGAAGGAGGGTAAAAAATCAGAGTTCATAACAAGATGTTGATTCAAAAGATGAATCAGAAGAAGAAACTATGGCTGATGAAAATTCTTCTTGAACCTCATAGGAGAAATTAAAGAGAAGAAATTGAAAAATCCAATATCATTGGGGATAGGATAGAACCGACAAAAATAAAAAGAATGAGGACTTATGCAGAATATTCCTTCTAATTGGTTGTAGAACAATCCTCATTTTAAGAGGCAAAAATTGATGAATCATGGATTAAAATGATGAATGAAGGGTCAGATCATATAAAAAATAACAGAACATGGGATTTAGTTAAGAGTGCTGATAATCACAATGTTATTAGTGTGAAGTATATTTTTAAAAATTAGTTCAATGAGAATTGTAATGTGATATGACCTAGTCACAATTGGTTTGTAAAGGATATTCAAAGATTGAAGGAGTTCACAATGAAGAAACATTTTCTCTTGTGGGTAGACTGGAGTCAATCAAACTTTTTCATCACATGGTTATTAAAAGAGGATTCACAGTGCATCTGAAAAATGTCAAAACAAATTTATTAGAAGGTGTTCTTGAATAAGTAGTTTATATTGAACAATGATTTATTTTTCAACTTGGTAATAATGAAATGTTGGTTTGCATACAGATTAAGTTGCTATAATGCCTCATGCAAGGACCACTAGCATGGAACTCTTGCCTGTTAACTTTTCTAATGAATATTTAATTTAAAAAGGTATGATTGGATCAAAATATCTATTTTATTAATTATCTTAAAAATAATTACGTGGTTCTTGTTTATATTGATGATATCATATTTTGTGGTTCATGTTTGGGCTCATTGGATAATTGTTCAAATAACATGAAATCAGAATATTAAATTTCTTTGATTAGGGAACTCACATATTTCTTGGTGAATTAACTAATATAGAGGAATGACTACACATTTATCTCTTAGGAAATGTATGTCAGGGAGTTGCGAATTATTTTCAATGTGTTTGAATCCAAACCAATGTCGACTCTGATTACAGTTGGTACTCTACATGGATTTCATGGGGATATGAATTATGTGGATCCAACCATGTATAGAATAATCATCAGAATCATATTATATTTAACTACAACACAACTAGATATTTTCTTTGCAACATGATTGGTTACACTTTATAATGTAATACAAAAGATGAAAGTATAGAATTAGTCAAAAGTATCATGAAGTACATTTATGTCACTCACAATTATGGATAATAGTTTATTATAGAATGAGATAGTGAACTATCAATGTTTTTTATACTGACTGGGATGAAGAATTTTTTGAATGAAACTAAAGAAGTAGTGGATCATTCATTATTTTAATGAAATGTGTTGGATGGTTGAGTATGAAATAGTAATGAAATTCTCTCAGTACTACCGAAGATGAGTATATCTCTAATACATAGGCATCTACTCAGCTGTTGTGGATGAAGAAACAACAACATGATATTAGAGATGAGGAGAAATAACCTATAGTAATTCACTTTGATTTCAAGAGAGTGATTTATCTCATAAAAAATCCTCTTTAGTATTCTAATATGAAACATATTTAAATTAGGTATCACTTCATCTAGGGAATATTTAATATTTTATGATCAAAATGGATTATGTTGGGACTAAAATTCAAAGGGATAACATTCATACCAATCCATTTCTAGCACATGTATCTGAGAGGAAACATTTAATACTTGGTATTCATCAACCTCCCAACAAATGAGGAGGTTATGGTGCACCCCTTATCCCCAAATGATTTAAAAATTTTAAAATATTTGTGGAACTGATGTTGGTTAATATGGGAGATATGAGCCAGGAGGAGTGTGATTTAAGCTATAAAATGTGCAATTAATGGTTTTTGGGATTATTAAAAATGGGAGAGAAAGGATGAATTAAATGGGACAAAAGAGTATGATGGAATGTTTTTTGGTTTTCTAGTTACATGTGCATAGAGAATGGAGAATAGAGATGTTAGATGTGATGAAAAGGGGGAAACTGCGATTTCGGTGTTATCAAGAAATGTTTTAGGGCATGTAATGCTTCTATTACATGGACTTAGAATATCTTCTACATATTTATGTATTCTAATACATGATAACCGAATACTAGACAACTTTAAATATTCATATACATGGTAAATAGATTTAATCATCCACAATTGACTTCAACACCGGGACTTCTCACATAGACCTAGAGTGTGAGCTGTGTTATTTCCTGGGTATCAGGTTTGGATAGTGGATACATCTCTTTTGTATTTATCTACAGATATACAAAAAACCAAATGAGTATATTTTTTGAACTAGGGATTTTCATGTCATGAAATGAAGTATGTTTTTTGTTTTTTGTAAATCTACATAAGGATGTTAGTGAGTTTTCTAGGTAGGGGATCTTATAGTTCAAAATGAAAACATTATTTAAGGTGGTGTAGTTCCTAATATTTCGCCAATATTTTTTGGACTAAAATATAGAAGATTACATTCAACGTGAAAAGTGGTTTTTCATATAGGCCATATGAAGATATGGAAAAGGAATGAGTTTGGAAATGATGGTCTATATAATTTATTTTTTACAAAGGATTCAATGTTTTTAATAATCTTCTCTTAGATTACGATGGGATTCATGATATGAGGAGATGTTTCCCATGATTATAATAGATGGATATTAGCAGTCATTGATAGACTGATTTTTTTAAGATAAGCACCATGAATGGGTTTGATAGATATTTCTACTATTACGATGATAATCACTAAGGGCAAAATTTCCATAGGGATTATTGAGAAATGGTTTTCCCCAAATAAGATCATGAGTGATTCAAAAAATCCAAAAAGAGGGGGTGGAGCTTCATGAAAGGAAGAGCCTATAAATAATTTTTTACCCATCATTACTCGTTTTTCTGGATTCAAGGAAAATCCAACGGTGCTCTAATTTTATAGAGGAATGGGAAATTAACAAATCTAGATTTCTATGTGAGACTGAGTATAAAAAAGTACTAGTCTTAACAAATGGTTAATTATTTTATTTAATGGGGGATTCATGATGATTCGGAATAATGCATTAACATATTCAGCTTTGTGAAGGAAGTGTAATTGATTCAGGAAGGAGAGGGATATTCATGATGCAGGCTTCCCAAATGAGCTTCACAAATGGCTATGTTGAACATTTGGTTTTATGTGATCAGTTATTTTATAGTGCATCAACATAGGTCTATAGTGAAGGTAGAGTTTGGTGATCAGTCATGGGAAATGGTTTTAATTCCATCCCATTAATGTTACCTTCCTTTCCAAAAAATGAGTTTGAATTCACTCATAGAATTTAACTAGGGGGATTTAGTGGATGTGTTCTGTGGGATGTAGTGTGGGGTACCTGAATCATTGTAAATTTGGTTTTCCTAGAATAGGGTTACTGTGTCTAAACTCTTATACACTATAAACTTGTAAAGTCTTATTGATCTTGGTACAACCAACACACTGTTGACTTATGTACCTTGGAAATATCATTTAGTGGTTAACCAAGTAATATTGTTTTGTGTCATCTATTTACATTTGGATGTTTGATTTATGGTCATATCCATCATAAAAGATTAAAATGTTCCTACCATCATGGGAAAAAGATACACAAGTGTAAAAGAAAATGTTGAACCCCTGATTCATCCTTCCCCTATCTAGGTCACCTAGGGACATAAAAATCTAGAAGGCGAGGACATTGCATTCCAAATATTTGATTCAAACCCCATTTTTTTTATGGGTTTGTTCTGTAATGTAATAAATTCTTATAAAATTGATTATATACTATAATCCAAGGACCAATATTCACTAAATCATTCCAAATGTGTGGTGCATAATAATGTAATAATGTTGAATCATTTACCAAAAATATTTTATTAGACATTCCAATCATTCCACAGTTAAAGTAAATATTTGGAAATGAGGGAACTACAAGGCATATTGACCTAGAACAGAAGAACTAAAAATTAATATTGTAAACATTATCTCCCAGTGGACACTCCTTAGTGGAATAAAATTGACAACGAGCACCCTAATTTTGGGATCAATCTAATAAAACTACTTCTTATTCTAACGATACATGGAGTTTATAATTTGTTTAATATTATAAAACTCAAATTATGTATCTAGATTTATTGGAAAATATTATGTTTTTATTGTGGTTATACATGTAGTGAATAGAAATTATGTTTTCTCTGAAAATATTAGGAACAAAAAAACAAGGTAATGATATTTATGTTTATTTGTATCAATTGATATATAATTTTAAATTAATTTTGGATATTTGGTTTGTGTTGTATGATTCTTATTGAAATGATGATTTCATGTAGAGATCCATGTTATATGGTAAACTAATTTATTTTCCATCTTATGTTAATTTTTCATAATATTGAATCAAAGGAACTCAATGGTGTCCCATTTTTGAAATAGGTACATAGATAATTAGGTTGGAATATTCATCAATGTCTGTGTTTCAAGGACATCAAAATTTACCAACCCAATGAGATAATTACCAACCATGGATGGAATCATTTTATAGCGATTTAGAAGATATTACCACACCTCTTACAATAAAAAATGATAAAATACATGGGATAGTGATTGATATAGCCAAGAATTTTAGTAGTTCATATTTTATAAACCTGATGAATATTTGTTGAAAAAAGTGATCAGTTTTTTGAATTACAATATTGGAATTATTTATACATCATAAATTTTCAATATGATGTTCATGGGTAATTTTTTTTATGATGTTTAATATAAAAATTACTAAATCCACATATAATAATAATTTATTGACTTACGGGCATTTTGAACATGTTTCAGCCGGGGTTATAGAATGAGTTGGTGCTACTGAAATGTAAAATATAGAGTATTATTCAACTATTATCTTACAAAATTTCATGTAAATACTGGTATATATATTCAAAATTCCTGAATAATGAAAAGGTTTCGTAGTGGAATTTATGGAATTTTAATAACCTTATGTCAATGAAATATATAATGTTAAAAGACCAAAAATCACATGGAATTCATGTTTATATACATGACTTTATTCCCCTATAATTATATATCATTTTTGATATACATGTTTTTTGTACATTGACCAAGATATATTTCATGTTTAAAAATGTATATTGTAATCTTATAACCCGTAAAAAGTTTCTAACTAGGGAAAATGAAACTTATGACATATTATATGAATTGGAGATGTTTTCCCACTATTATTCATTGATTTGATGCATCACTTAATGGTACAAATAGTTAGAGTGTTATGACTATATATTCACATATAATATAGATTGATGAACTACATTGAATTATATATGGGGATTTTTAAAGTGTATTTAAAAATTACATTTCAACGAAATTGTTTTATCGAGTGATAAATTATTGAAGGAAATGTTGAATTATATACTAAATACTTGTCTAATGTGGAAATAAATGGTCTATCGTTACCTTATCACCATGTTAATACTGTGGGTGGCGGAATATTTTGAATTGATGTTGTCAAAATTATTATCATAGAGCATAAGAATGGTAATTTTTATGTTATAAATAATATTTTAGAGGTTTTTATATATAATTAACACCAAAATTTAATTCATATGAAATTGAATCCATTATGGTATGAAATATGGATATAAAATACAAATAATAATAAATGTTTTGGTAGGATTCGAGACTATATTTTTATAGAGGTCAAACATAAATCATAATTAAATTTTATAATGACATTTATGGGTAGAAAGTACACCATGTATGTTGGTATTATCTTATAATGGGTATTTTATTATTGGATATATTTTCTATACAAATAATTATGACAAATTTAGTACCATGAGAAATCATTATGTTACTCTTGCAACTGGTGTTATTCATGTGTCATGTATGAATGATAGAAAACATAATTTTTTGAACATGTTATAATTTAGAATTACAAAAATATGTTTGTGGGATTATTAAACAATCCATTTGTATATTTTTTAATGTTGGTTTGTTGATAGTAAGAGTGTAGTTAAAAGTGACGAATTCAGATTCACATATGTGGATTTTAGTATTGAATGGTATAAAAAACCATTAATAATGGAATTATTGGTTCAAAAGTACTTTGTGTCTTATATATAGTAAATGGAATGTGGTCAATTATTTTGTTACTAACCAAAACCACGCACGTGTCAGATGTAATTTCAACTGAGGATTCCCTATTCATTTGTACATTGAAATCATTTTGTGCAATTCCCAATGTAGATAATGTCTAGTATGTTAGAGTTGAATATAATTTGGGTATTTGGATGCAAAAAATAGGGGTCAAATCTAATCAATCATTAATTAAAAAAATAAATCAATAATCATGATTTTTTTGTAATATAAATTTCATAACCTCATATTATTCCATTCAATATTACTTTTTGTAATAAAAATTATGTGTTATTATATTTCTATTGATAATGAATTATATATATATATAATGTTCCCAATACACAGGTACACCAATTTTCCCTTCATGATAATGCACCCAATATAGATGAACATCATGTTTCTCTACATACGGATTCTACCAATCTAAATGAAAAAAATATTGAAGATGTTTAAAAAAAGTTAGTAGTAGATGGTTCACATCCTATGTCCTAGAGGAATTTGGAGTATCATAGCATGATTAAGTTGACAATCAATATTTTGTTATTAAGAAATGGAATTACATTTGATGATTTATTGATTGAACATGAAGAAACTGTTAATATAAAAAGTCCATTTTCATTAGTTACACTTGGATCACCACTTGATGTCATGTGCATATTGAAGTAGATAAATTGTGAAATGTTGTACCTATTAATAACGTGCTAATTTGGGATGAGATTATGGTGAAAATACAATGCTCATTTTATATTTTTCTTTAAATTAATATATTGAAATATTGATTTAATCATCATTATCCTTTATATAGTGAATTTATACTAGATTACTGTTTAATGAAATTTGTTTTAATAGTCACTAAAAATGATCATAGATAATTTTATAAAATTATTACGAAGGATGATGTCATTTGTTTTTAAGAAAAAAAGAAGTCCACTTACACTAATGAAATATGAACACATGTTATTTTATGAAATTTGGAAAACGTTTATTCGTCAACCAAAAGAGGCATAATTTCAGGTAAAAAGTGAATTTTAATATAGTACATTGAAATAAGATTATTAATCACATTTATTAATTTTATTTTAATTATGAAAAAATGAATAATTGATGAAAATAAATAGAGGGAAATAAAACTACTGAACTTTTACCTTAACAAAATAATGAGGTACACATCATTCGAAAAAAAAACATATTTACATTAAATATATAGTAATAATTTTATGTTGAATGAAACCAAACAATAATTATGTTCTATTTATTATATGAATATTGAAGTGTCAAAATAAAAATCCAATTCATTCCATATATTGTCTTATGGAGGTAAGATCTTGTTAATAAATATAGAATACTAATAAATGAAAACACAAAAAATATAGAAATTATCATTAATTATGACATAATAAAATCTCATTTTAATTTATGTCATTAATATATAAAAATGAAAACATAATTTCATATATTTTTTACTTGTTTTATAAAATTTAATCGTCAATTCATGTAGCTGATGAACTACTAATTTACAGGGACTATATGTTATTAGATCACTATAGGTGCATCAGAGGTGAGGGTTTATTGAGAGATTCCTCAACCATATGTTGAGAAAATAAATGCACAAGAAAATAAAATTATGAAAATTGAGGAAATTGAGACATGGATAAATAATTTATAAGGAAAATATAATTAATATATTGAGTGGTTAGTGAATTTTTGGAGAAGGAATCAAATAAGGGAATCAACACAATAATTTTCAACTCATGAAGATCCAACCCCAATCATTGAGGTGATCCATTCCACTAAAATTTCCATAATAATAGAGGTAATATATTTTTTCATATATATTTTTATGAAATGTGGATTAGGAAGATATTATTCATTTCCTATATTAATATTAATTTTTTATAATTAATTATGATATATATATCTCTCCACCCACCTATCACCATGTTGTTAGGGGTATATTTAAAAATATCCAATGATATAATATACACAAAAAAAAATCAAAAAATTGTAATAGTGGGATTTAGGTATCTCATGAGATGATGATTGATTTAAATATTACACTTTACGATTTGGATGATCACACAATTTACCACTCTGTTGGAACATTCATAGCATGATCTTTTGATCTTGTTCAAATACTCATCATCCATAAGGTGTGTATTTTGAAATTTAATTTTTAATAATTACTATTAAATACTAATTAAAAATGTTTTAAATAACTAAATATATTACATATATATAAAATGAAGGAGAAACTAAATGTTGAATCAATAAATTCTAAAGGACCAAAAAATAAAATAAAAATACCTTTTTTCAGTGTACCATTTACTTTATTATTCATTTATTGTATTTATTAATTGTAAATTTTCATATGCATACAATGTTGGAATATCTTTTTTTACATGAATGATTTTTATGAAAAAATATATGATGACACCATTTCATATATTATTATCACTTATAATATAGATGAAATCCACATGCGTGGATGGCATTGAGTCGTAGGAGTAAATGTTTATATAATGTGAATATTTTATTCAATTTTTTCAAAAAATTGTATAAAATGTTATTTAATGTTTTTTAATATTAATATATTTGTAGGAATATATTTATTTATACTATTTGAGGGGAAACCCTATTCAAATAATTCTGACTCATTAATCCTCACATCACAACTTCAAAAAAAAAGTTCATTTGAAAAAGAAGAAAATGAAGAATTTATGGTAAATTTTGTCTCAATATTTGAAAGTAATCATATATATTAAAGATTCATCTTTATACCCATGATACATTCGTAAAAATCATCAATTTTAATTTTAAAATATATTTTTATTTGTGTAATTCCTAATTTATTATCATTTCATTATAATTATTTATTTCTCAGTATAAACAATTCTTATACTCCATTTATTTATTTCTTGGATTCAATGTAATAATTCACAGAAAAAGTCAACATATTATAAAATTTACCAATTTTTAATACACTATATTAAAATTTTAAAAAATATATATCATGTTATAAATTTATATAATGTTTTAATGGATTTTTTAATGATGGTAATGTATTTAAATATCATAAAATCATGGTTTTAGGACAATGCATGAGGAATAGAAGCATAGGGAATTGTACAACTATATTGGTGTTAGGTATTTATAATAAAAATTCACTATGAGAAACACTTCCTTTTTTGATAGTTTCATGTGCGTTCGAAATAAACTATTAGAACAGATTTCTGTTCTAACATTTATAAATTTATGAAGGATATCCCAGTCCATCAAAAAAATAGCTTAACCTAAGATGTATTTCTGATGATAATACCAATTTTATTTAATATATTTAATAATTATTTTTTCATTTATATTTTATAGTACAACTAAGACTACAGATAGTACACTTATTCTAAATCAAAATTGATTGTTTAGAAAATAATGGGTTTAATATATTGTTTTAGAATGCTTGTAAACGTCATAATGTGGTGGCTTTAAACAACATATATATTTAATTTTAACGTCAGTAAATATTATTTATTTGTTAATAGGCATATCATTTTATCTAATAATTATTTAGTTAATTTCCACAATGATTGTGTTGAAATTAGTTAAAAAAATTATATTTTTTATCAGAGATTTTACGATCTACAAAATGCACAAAATTGAAAGAGATGAATCACTTCATGAAAATACATAAATATTTATTATGAACTCAAGTACTATTTTTTATCATTTTATTGTTATTTTTACACAATTTGATCGGTTTATGTACACAAAAGTGTGATTAGTGTTTATAAATTATTCAAACTCTGAAGATTTTGATTAAAATGAAATTTTACTTAGGAACATGTGACAGTCATGGAAAATCAATAAAAATTAGTCATATTGTATATATACATTAGAAAAAAAGTCAATATGTCATTTCTGATTTTTAGAAATCAATTTCGTGTCAATCTGACACAAGGTGGGTTAACTATTACTCATTGTACATATTTTTATTTAACATTGAAATTTATCTTCATAACATGTTTCACAAACTCAATACTATGAAATTAATTTCCTTATTAACTTTATAATTTAGTAAAATGATACATGAGTCATTAATGACATGTATGAATAAACCACATCTCAATCTGACATAATGTGTGGTCTGTGAGACTCAATGTTAATGTTTTTATTTAGATTGGATATTTTATTTAAAAAGTTATTTTGACATAATCAAAAAATAATAAACACCATAAAATTTTACTAATAATATATGAAAAATATCTATATGTCATTATTAATTTGTATTAATTAGAAACTTGTCAATCTAATAAACAATGTTAATGGTATGAATAATTTTCTTATATTTCGGTTAAAAATTAGATTTTAGTAAAAAACATATGTCGCACATGGAAAACTATGAAGGATCACTACCATGGGTTTAATCCATTAGTAAAATAATCTATATGTCTTTTTTGATGTGTAAGAATTACGAATCCATTAATCTGACAAATGGTGACACCTGATTGAGAAAAAGTTGTTGTTTTCAATTTAAAATTGTTATTTTAGATAAAACATTAGTTCCTCAAAAAATCATCTTAATTTGGTTTTTAATTTTGAAAACCAATAATTAAGTTAATTATCATGGAGATGATTCATAAAATCATTAATCTGACACATCATGAGTCTCATATGTATCAATGTGTACTTTTTCATTTAAAAATGAAGTATTAGTTAAAATCGTGTACCAGTCACTGAAAATTTGGAAACAACAATCAAATTTTTATTATTCTTTTTAAATCGATTAATAATTTATTTCTACCATATGGGAATATTTCAACTGTCAATCTAAAAATTTTTGTGCGATGTATGATTCAATGTGATTTTTTTTACTTAAAAATGACAATTTCATTCAAAAGGCATGTTTCATAATAAAAAATAAAAAACAAATATTTTTTCATACCTTATAAATTTAATGTAAGAAACAATTTTAAAATTTATGAATAATCCAAGAACCAATCCAGTACATGGTGTGACTGGCATGACTCAAAATGGTTGTTTTAATTTAAAAATGTAATTTTAGTAAAAAAGTATTTCACTCACATAAAACAATGAAAATTCACTTACATGGTATTCAGAGTTTAGGAAAATGATTAAAAATTAAATTTTGATTTTTATGAATTATTGTAATTTCAATACATGTTTTGATTAGTTTGACTCATGGTCGTGGTTTCCTATAAAAAATAAAATTTTAGATAAAAATGTTTTCCACTCTTTGAAAATTGAGAAATCATTATTTCATTGCCTTGATTGTTTTGGAAAATTATTTATCATTCATTATTTATGTTCAGGAATTATCCCCACATCAATCTGAAACATAGTGTGATGATAATGACTCAAAGTGAATGTTTTATGTTTAAAAATATAATTTATAATAAAAATGTTTTTCATATTAATGTATAAGCAATCAAATTGGGATTTTATTGATAGTATAAGATAATATTCCACAATTCATTTTCAAATTTAAAAATCAACTGAACCTCAATTCAAAACATGGCATGGCCAGTACATCTCAACAACCATGTATTTATTATTAATTGACATTTTAGTTAAGAAATCATTCCACATACTCAAAAAAGATAAAAAAACTAAGTTCATCATTATAATATTGTAAAATGATATATAATGAATTTTTTATTTGTTGGAGTCAACTTCATTCTTATATAACACACAATGTTACTGATATGATTCAAAGTGTATGTTTTTTGTTTAAAATAACATGTTAGTTCAAAAGGCATGATATTTGTGAAAAAAATAAAAAACTATCCAAATGTTTTGAATAATTAGAAAAAATGATTCATATGTCATTTTCTACATGTCAGAATTAGCTTCATCTCAATCTTATTGTGTGATCAGCATGACTATAAATGTGTATTTTTAATTTAAAATAGGAATTTTAGTTAAAAACATGTATCACTCACTAAAAACAATAATATAATTATCATATTGTCATAAAAAATTAGGAAAACAATCCAATAGTAATTTAAGATTGGTGAGAATAATTCAAATGTCAATCATACACAATTTCTGACTGGTATAACTTAGAGTGCCTATTTCCATTTAAAAATGAAATATAAGTTGAAAAAATTTCTCACTAACTAAAAAACTTGAATCCATGATATGATGTTTTTTAAATTTTAGGAAATTGACTAATAAATCATTTATGATGTGTAAAAATCAGCAAAAAATCATTCTGATACATGTTGTGTCTCTCTTGTCTCAATGTGAATGTTTTTTATTTAAAAACGAATTTTTACTTCAAAAATAGACTTCACAAATTTAAAAATGACCAAACACAAGTTTCATTTTCATGATAAATTAGTAAAATAATCCCTAAATAACTTCTAATATGTTTGAATCAAACACCTATTAATTTGACACATGGGGGGAGATATGACTTTTAGTGTATGTTTTTAATTCAAAAGTGACAATTTATTATTGCATCATTCCCTAATTTTGTTTAATTTATTTTTTTATATCACTAGAAAAATTATAATTCTTTTTTATTTATGAACTCATATCAATGTCATATAGTAGTTAGCTCGACAAATTGTAGTGAGATCATTATATTTTGATAGGGGGTTATGGATCAATGACTAAATAACATTATTTTTTAAAAAATATTTATTGATCGAGAAAAAATATTCATACTAATTATATTGTACATACCAATTTTTGAAATATTTGTAATCATTGTATTGTGTTTTTATTATTCATTCATAAATTTAATTTTAATTAAATTTTCAATTAGGTGTAGAAGCATGATGTAATTTTAGTGTCACCCTTCTACTTATTGGATTTATCAGTGCTCGAAATATCATTTATTTATGTTCACTATGGTTGTAATAGAAGCACACTAATAAAGTGTCCCATATATCAACCCAAAAATTTTGTGGATAAATTCACCATTTATGAGTGAAAAACTATCAGCGCTAAAGGACCACCACCAATAATTTGGTATTTAGTTTAGATGATGGTATAATTTTTTTCTGAATTTTTTGGCATTAATAATCTTTTCCCTCTTTTAATGATGCATACAAAACTACCTCTTTTGTGATTATTAATGATATTTATAGCACTGTTAAATACCATATCTGTGTTAGTGATTCTAAACCACCATGAAAACATAGATCCTATTCTTAACAACTGATTTTATCTTAATTCATACATCTTATCAAATTTTCATTTAATTTGTCTTCCTAAGACGTCACTACTTCATAGTGGATGATTCACACAAAATTGAGTTAAATCATATTTAGAATATATATGAAAAAATAATCCACCTAAAACCACACAATTAAATTTCATTTTACATTTTCAAAAGTGATTATTCATTATCTTTGATGTGATTTTATATTTTTTGTGATTAAGGATCAAGATATCCCATTTAGCTGAATTAATCATAATAATGCATACATCCAAAACAAATAAAAATGAAAACCAATCAATAATTTATATCACCTACCCTACACATGTCTAATAATACCCCATACAAGTATAGTAATGAATCATTCAAGGTAAATGTAATAATAAGACATAGCTAAAGAAATAATGAAACATGATGTTCAATAACATTTAGTATATTAATTTAATCTATTACCAACTACTCACAGTTTTTTTGTAAAATAAAATGGAAGAACTATAATATATATACTAAAAAGCTATATAAAAATGAATGAAATGGGAAAAAATTTCCTCAGACATTATCTAAGAGGTGTTTTATATATATCACCTATAAATAAAATTTTTCAACCTACTACCACTAATAATATTGGTGTTAGGTTTATATGAAACAAATCAAGATATTTACATTTTTATTTTTTTTAATTTCGCAAAAAAATAAATGCAGAACATTACACAATTAAAAAAGGTTTATTTGAAGTGGTGAATAAAAAATTTTAAATTTTTTCACTCTATAATATTTTATACCCTTCTTAATAAGGGTAATGATATGCTTTGAGTCTGTAGTTTCACCCAAAAATTTCCCCAGAGTGAATTTTAAGCACCACCTTATTGTAGATGGCAGGATATTATTTATTATAATAACTATAAAAGGATATCTATTAGACTAGATCAACAAGGTCATCATTGAAATCATGTATGGAGTTAGTAGTTATATATGATAATGAAAAATCAATTAAAGGTGATTCAATGAAAGATCATGTCCCTCGATATATTGTTCATTATCTCGTTATGTTGATGGATTTCCTATTAAGGGATGAATGAGATTTCTGGGAGGAAGTATATTTTATTTTTTTCTCACACCAAATATATTTTATTATCTACAAACACAATAAACTATATTTTTTATTTTTTGTAAGATATTTTTATTCCATTTTGTTATTGGTGGGAGGAAAATTTAATTGATATTTTTTTAACTCCCTAATCTCAAATTGATACCCCATTAATTATTGGTCCAACATCAGTTCACTAGTTGGTATCATTTGAACAACCTTTTGTATTTATTCATATTTATTATGAAGGCAGAAGGGAATGTGATCAGTTTGTGGATTGTGTAAATTTTAATACCAGAACCCTCATTTCATCCATTATTGTACACCTTTTGTTGTTCCTCATGGTATGGAATGTTTATATTTTTATATTCCCATACAATTATGGTGAAAAAGTGTCTGACTTCATATTACAAGTCCATGACTAAGACCAATAAAATTCATGTTAGTTGGACCACTAATATGAATTGGTTTTATTGTCTGGGGCCTATAATAGATTAATGGTCACAGTAGATTGAGTTTACATGTTGGTGGAATGCACATATATAAGTATAGAACGGAAAATAAATATATGGGAAGAAAATATTTTTATTATTATTTGTGAAGCAAAAAAAACTAGTTTACAATCATATGAAATGATACCAAATTTACATCATTCTTATTATAGGGTCTTGATCAATCTAACTTTTTAAAATTAGTGTGGCTTATTGGAAAACCATATAATCTCTCCTAAGGTCATTGGAATAGATTTCTAACTTATGGTTTATCACATGTGTCCAGGATAATTATTTGTGTAATCATATGCAACTGTGTCATGTCTTCAATTTGATATAGAAGAAATATTATTATGTAGCTAGATTAATAATGTATTTAAATCTTCGTTTTACTGGATTATTCTTATATATGTTACCAAAAACGAGATACTCATCTAGTACTTTTAAATATTATATTTTATTCCTATTATATAACTCATGTGTATTTTTCATCCACCTATAAAATACAAAAACCCATTTTTAAGTACACCCATCACATTTAAATTCCCAAAATCTATTTGATAAATAGAATCAAAATACCGAGCCATATTTAAAATATGATTCTAATTTTTCTTATATAATAGAATTTTATAAATTCATAAAAAAATTTAACATTAAAGAGTTAATTTAATTTAGTTAGTATTATAAAACTAAAATTTTGAAATCAATAATTACATTCATGAATTAAGCATTATTTATGATAAAAAATGGATATGGATTTGTTAAAATTCATTTTTTTTATTTTCACCAAAATTTTTGACAATATTATAGCTTATTTATAAGGTCATCCCTCCAATGTGTGCGAGACATAACCTCAGTAATTGTATCCAAACAACTACCTATTGGAGGAATAATTTGAGTTCCACACTTCATTTCACCGAAATCCCTTGTATATTTCCCTTGGAGTCATTTTATGATATAGTGATATGAAATAATTTGATTGTATATATGATGTATTTGGTAATTATAAAAATGTGACGTTAATTTCATTTGTTAAAAGGTAAATAATTATTCATGTATTTTACTTTATTCTTATTGGGTAAATAATGTAGAATATGGTGTAGCGCCCAACACATTCCTATGAATGTTATTTTATTTTTTGGTGAATGAATATAGTATTTAAGGAATTTAGTATAGAATTTTATTTATTTGGTATATGAATAATACTAAATTTAGAACATTATATGTATTCACACTGGCTTGTGATAATGGAATTATCCTATGGTTGGTACTCAAATTATTTTTCGTATATCATCTAATATCTTCTATTAATAAAAAATATTCTTATTGATATTTTTAGTATCTATTTTATGTTCCATAATGAAATATGGGATCTTTAATATGAATTATTCAAGTAAAATTAATAATTTCTTCACCAAATACCACATTAGTTATTGAGATACATATAATTTTGGACATGTTATGGCAGTGAGATGTGAGATATGTTTAGGTGATGTTGTGAGTGGGATGGGTGAAATGATGTTATTTGTATTGATTATTGGGAACTCCATCACATATTATTTCATTTCATTTCATTGGATGACATTTTATTATTATTCGATATTTTTTTATCATTTTTGATTACACAAATTTATTTCTTTATTATTGTGAATGTTTCAATATGGGGGTCATAAACTTGTGGATTTAATTTTGATACATTATTATTTAGATCATGACTTCCGTTTATATTTTTTTGTATATTAATTGACAGTGAAATGGAAAATTTGTATTGTGAGAGTATGATGAGTAGTGTATTGTGTGGTTTAATTTAATATGATCTTGTTTCATTGTTGGAAGACTGGTTCTCGATGAAAATCATTTAATATTATGGGATGATTAGTCTAGTGTTGTGAAAAAATATTTATTTATTGAATAGATTTAGATCTAATTGTGACTGTGTATGATGGTATAGGATATATTATTAGTTATGTTATTTTTACAGGTAAATAGAGTACCTTTTAATGTATATTGACCCAACTTCTTGCTCCATATAAAGATTATTTTAACCAAACTACATGTTTTAGAGGTGATATATTGTCACTTAATTGTATGTTTCTTCGGGTGAAATATTGTGAGATGGTTGCATTTCATGGGGGAATATTTTTTATAAATTGACTATAATAATTTTGTACTCATTAGTGAGAGTAAAATTTCTATGGTGGGATTAGAGAATGATATGGTTTATTTATTTTCATTGAGTGGTAATGAAAAAGATCCAAATAGAGATAAATTTAGTAGTAACAGTTCACAATTACCAACATTATGAAATTGTATGATATTGATTAATTATTACATAAAAATATTTACTGTTGTATTATATTTATTTTTTATTTGTAATTTTTATAAGAATGAATACTAACACTTGGATTAGTTACTTGTTAAATATTTGAACCCACACTTTATAAAGTGTAGTTAGTTTGGGTTTTTGGAATTGTGGTATAATTCCATAATGATTCCAACATTAGAATTCATTATATCATTAAATTTAAAATATAATTTAATAAATTAAAATATACCAATGCTCATGTCAATGAATATAATGTTGTTATTCAATCACAAGAAATTGATTGTGTTTATGGTGTGATTCAATGTCATGAAGAATGATTGGTTATGGAAGACCACATCAGGTGTTTATAATGACCATAACATCATTCACATTTGGTTATGATGATATGGTTACATCATAGAAAAAATGTGTAATGATATAAAACACTATCTTATAGTGATATGAAAATTGTATCTTTTTATTTTAAAGGTATTTTTTTGCAGTGATGTCCATCATATAAACTATGATGATTGAGTCCTGAACCAACCTACTAAGGACTATATAGTCTATGAAATGTTATGTCTGACCACCCCAAGAGAGTAAAAAATAGGCCAGGGGCTAGATACCAACACCAATTTCGCATATCCCACATATAGGAATCATTAGCCTCGTGTAACGAGACACACACACACACAAACATATCCAATCCCATAAAACGATGAAATGTAAAGAAACTACATACAATGAATGTTTTAAGATATAAATCCACAGTAAGACTAAAATATTGTACTATATAATATAATAATAGGTCCCTATACCATACAAGTAAAAATAAAAAAATAGTCCAATATACTCAAAGGAAGGGGAAGGCCATCATAAACAACACTATAATGCACGTCAGTCTGTATAGTAAAGTCTAATTTCGTCATACTCTTGGTCATCCATGTTTTCCAAGAACATGTTTTTCAAATATATATAAGATAGTTCCTAGGAGAAAAAAGACCACATATTGGTGAGTATAAAAATAGTTAATAGGAAACACCTGAATCATTCAGAATAACTCATAACAAATATTTATATGATAACAAAAATAAAATAATCAAAACCCAGATACATAAATAAGAGACAGCTGGTCTCAATTGATCTCAACTCTCACCACCAGCCAATGGATACTTCTTAAGAATCAAGGTATTCCTAATTCTAGGATAACTCACTCAATGAGGAATTATATCACCAGTGAAAATAATTAAAGCGGTAATGATCGTTAGACCCATCTCAATAAGTAATCACTGGATGTAAGAACATATCATCCTCTAGGTAAGGTATCACACCCCTGGCCACATGGGGACCCAATAAACTCTAATGGAGATTCCATCTATGTAGGGGATTGAACCCATTTTCACGGTGGTCATTCTGATACCACAATCCTAACCTATGAATGATAGCATATCCCACCAACAGTGACCATATAATTACACAAATATTATTACATCATTTTATGTATAATTATCTATTAAATACTAACAATGGAGAAAAATTCTATGATATTTGAAAGAATGGGTTCATAATAATAAAACATGAGACTAGAATAAAACAACTTTTTATTAATCATCCACAATAATATACTAGCATCCTTTGATCTCTCACTCATGCATTGGATAATAGGGTGAATATATTTTCATAGATAATGATGTAAAAAAATCTTTAAGGGAATAATCATGGGAATGATGAATAAAACATTATTTAAAAAGCATAAAATACTGACATAAAAGAAATGTATCCTGGATAAATATATAGAGTAATATGATACTTGATATGGAATCATATGATAGAGTAATTATTGGAATCCGGATGCAACACCTAAAAATACATAAATCTGGGCCAAGGATAACTACCAATAGGGAATCACATGATGTATAAATTTCTATAGTTGATTATTAATACTCCATAATCCTCTAAATTACATCACACTTGACAAAACATTTCCCAATTCATTGGTGTGGTATCTGGGAGCACACATCATAACATCTTTATGCATATGTGTTCCACATAACGAATCAAACTTGAAGAATACACATGGGGTTACCCATGGAATGAAATATGTATCGTAATCATGTCATAATGTGTAACACAGTGCTGTATAATAATGGTATCAATGAAGGAATGAATAAAAATTATTCATGTGAAATTATAAATGATAAATAAATATATTCAATGAATTATAATATCCAAATAAATGGGAAACAATGATGATATTGGTTAGGTGACATTATAATGGTCCAAATTCAGTGTCATTTAGAGAAAATAATATTTTTATTAAATTGGATAAAATCAGAACGGTATGAAGAAAAAATAATATGAACATAAAAGGGTTTGTAGTATAAAATTAGTTATTCAACAAAAATATTGGTGGCATATAAGAGGTTTGGTAGTGAAGTTAAGAATGTACATGGAATGGATATATTCCCTTTAATCTGGTTTTCATATTGAGAGGAATTGAGAATGGAACCTTCTAAAACATGTACTTTCCCATCAAATAAAGTTGAATTGAACTGGAATTTTTTTTGGAACATGTATAAAACATTTATAATAATTATATCATATTAATGAATAAATACATTGGGGTATAGCATAATAAAGTGTAACCCAAAAGGATAAATGGGTGTTCATAGAGATCCCCTAGATCATATCTGAGTGTGTTCTTCCCATTCACTAAATATACAAGATAATAAACATAGATTCATTAATATTTTAATTAGGAATATATTTTAAAAGTATTTTATTTATTATAATTTTATTAAGATCAATTATTTCCATTTAAATGAGTTATTAATTATAATGTTTTCATTTTAAGTGTGTTCGTTTCATGGTTTAAGGGATGGTGAAATTGTGTATATTTATAGATGTTCTTATAAATTAGGAACAATTTTCTAGAAGTGATATTATATGGTATTAATTCAACTATATATGTTTTAATGTTACTATATAAAAATTTTAATTTTGCTATGTGTATGATTCTTTTAAAGAAATTAATGATAAATGTGAATTGTTTTTTTGTGTTTTTTCTGACAGTTACTAACTATTTCCATTAAATTTAACATTAACCACATATATTAATTCAATAATGAGATATGTTATATTTTATACATATTTAGGTTATAATTAATAATTATAAAAGAATTTAAACATTTGATTAAATTAATAATGGGAAATAAAAACTAATTTTCTATGATGGTGGTGAACCAACCCCCCTCTGAATATGTAGTCATTTTTAGTATAAAAGGAGAAAAGAAGAGATTTGATAATTAATATTCCACTAAAAGAATAAAGTTATTGTATATATTTGATACTAGAGTTATAATTACTCTTTTTATGTGGGGGACAAGTTTGATGATAAGTTATAAGAAAGAAGTAATTTAAATTAGAATAGAGGAGGATTTTACCTTTTGAATGTCATCCCCCTATGAACAGCATTAAGGTAAATTGAATTTGTCATTTGGTGTGAGCACAATGTACAGGACATGGGAGGTGGGATGGTTGGGGAATTGGGTAGAATATTTGAAAGAATCAAATCATATTATTTATGAAGAGAAGGGATAGTAAGTGGTGGTATTTATAAGGGGGAGAGAAGTTTTTTTAATTATTATATTCCATTGTTTTATATTTTATTCACAAGACTCCCAACAATGTTGAATATTGTGATTATATACAGTAAGTAGTGCATTTTATATACAAATAATAGGTTCTTACATCATCCTTGGCCCAATAATTATTGTATTTTTTTATAATGATATATACTGTAAATTACAATATTTCACTAGTAAAAAATTCTAATATTTTTATAAAATCCCAAAAAACATAACTAAATATTTTTCAACATTTAGACATAAAAAATAGAATCCATTTTTTGAAATTACTTTTTTTATATATGTGAAATTTGAATTTGAAATTTAATCATCTTCTAATACAATAATAAATATTTCAATATTATAATCAATTTTATGGACCCTTGAAAATTATTTATAATCTAATAAAAGTATCATATATTTATAATCAAAAATAATAATAATTTTAAAATCCTTTTTCTGAAAATAATATTTATTGTACATGATAATATTTATTAGAAGTTCTTTTAAGGCATTTTTTTAATAAACACTTAATTTATCTTTTTAAGACAATTTTTTTTATTTTGAACATGATATATATTTATCATATTTTCATTAATAATAATCCTAAATATTTTTTAACATTTACATAGTTAGGTCACTATTCAATCTACCATATTACCATTTTTAAGGGTAAAATTATTATTTCAATAGTCTGGTTTAATATTTCAATGGCCAAATTACTATTATATTGAATATATTTATAATGGTTGTATAGGTTCCTTAATTCCAATCAATACCTACATTTCCTTATTTATTTATTCATTTCGACATTTTCCCATGGATATATGAAATTTATCTTTAAAATGAATATTGTATTTATTTATTTTATTCTAACTACTTTGGTAATGAGTTTCGACATTTTAAAGGATTGAGAAGACTCAAATGAACCCATTTTTATTATCGTATTGTCTATTTATTTCCCACAATAATATTTTGGAATTATTATTGAATTATTTTATAACAGATTTAGTACACTTCATTTATTTGAATGATATTTTTTCGGTTTCTCTAAGTGATGTATGATCTTTATACTATATGAAAAAATTATAATAAGGAAAATTCTTTTATTTATAATTTTGTGTCGTCACAATATTTCCACCTAATAAAATTTCACCATCAAATATTTTTTATATTCTAACATGAATAAATGTGAGGGTACTTCCCCATTATCACTTCCATTAAATCCAGTGTCTCCTCTTCATTTGTATGGTTCCTCTTGAGTTCATTGACCTTTTGTATAGTCTTTTTGTATCGAACCTTAGTACAATGGTCCAAGATCTTCACTGATTCCTCCTCATAAGAGAGATCATTTTTCCTACTACACCACCACAAAATTTCTAATATATTATGGATATGGAATCTTTTTCTACAATGGAGAAATGTGAAATACATTATGTACTTGATACATGGTTGGTGTATGTTCTAGTTAATACTACACAGCTTCATTGCGATCATGAATCCACATGATGATGATATGCCTAGGATATATCTTTACCTTCTTCTAAAATCCAAGGACTCCCTTCTATTGAAATATGTTGAGGAATATCATTTATCCGATGACAAAATCTAATTCTTGTCGATGATTATTGGCATAGCTCTTGGAAAAACTTTTAGCTACATTGAGGTTCCGCAGAATGGGTTTCATAATTTATACGATTTCTTCAACCATTTTAGGCCCCAATAGATTACATTCAATGAATTCATCCCATCATATAGGTTATCTTCATCTCTTCTCATTAAGTTCATCATATCTATCAATTTATAATATTTAGTGGAAACTATTATTATAAGGCAACTTTACCTGTTAATGATGCTGGTCTCATCCTCCTTAAAAGCCTAGAGAGGATGATATTAACATATCTTTCAATGTATGGATATTCTACTCATATTTCACATTGGTATTGGGGTGATAAGGCACCCTGATGTTTATCCCTTTATTTAGATCAAGTTGGAATCTTTTCCAGAACCTGAAGGTAGATCTTAGATCATAAATAGATACTATAGATAATCTTACTCCATGGCTAATTTTAACGTACTTGATGTATATCCCAAATTTTTTTAATCAGGTGATATATACTATCGAATTTACATAATGTGAGATAACATTGTAATAAAATTTAGAAAAACACATATTGCATTTTTTCCTATGGATTCCATTATAAATATAGTGAGAATATCAGTGGTGACTTTTTAAAATTTCCATGTAGGTATGGAAAATGGTTGTCGAATCCCAATAGCCATTTTTCTTTACAAACATCATTTTTTGAAATTCTCAAAATAATTTATGTATATTCAGCAATCTCCATCTACATATTTCCCAACCAATAGTGCACTCATATATCTCAATACATCTTTGTGTTCCCTGGGAGGATAAATAAGTTAAATCTATATGATTCATTAAAAATATATTTCATTATATAATGATTATACAGTACACCTAGGTGTGACACATATATTACAAATTTTTCTTCATAAATTTTTTACTCTATGGATTTATCATTTTATTTCTAATTCCCCTTCTTATCATATTCCTCATATCCTCTTTTAACATCAATTTTAATTTATTAAAGGGATGGTTCATAAATAATTTGAGAATGTTTTGATGATGTAACATTTTTTATAATTCCCATGTCCATCCTTTTCATGTCTGAGAAGATATAATTAGTCTCAATTCTCACCATTGGTATAATTATTTTATCCTTTCTTCATAGAGAATATTTTACATTGTTTTATTTACCAAAATGATAGTAGATTTAAAAATAAAAAACCATGATGATCATTAACCATATTCCTTGATTAGTATTAAGTTACTTCAATGGAAATATATATTTTAGTCTCATATGATCAGTATAAATCTCACATCTCTCCCAGTAGAGACAATGCTGCCATATTTTCAAGGGAAAGTTGGCAACCACCAACTCCATATTAAATGTGGGATAGTTTCATTCATGAACATTCAACAACCATGAGGAAAAACCTATCAAATATACATTTTTCATCAATATAAATCCAAATCTGTCATCTATGAATCACATTATACTTGAAATAGTTCCCCAAATATGGGTAGTGTGTGTATTGGTGTAATGATAATCCACCTTCTGAACTGATTAAATTAGTCTTCAAATTCACATGTCCTAAAAATCATTACTCACATCCAATTTGTTAAATAATAACACACATAACAGAAATTAGTGCCCCAAAAAGTTGGGTCATGCAGCATAAAGTTCTTCTACATATTTGTGAGAGGATATCAACTACCATTGGGGGCCTATAATGTGTCAATGGGGAGTTTTTTCCCTAATGAGATAGTGTAACACAACAGAATGATAATAGAAATAAATAGAGGAAGTAGTAAATTAACTAGTTAGAAGGTAAATAGGTAATAACTGAATATATAAACAACTCCATTAGTAATTTCATATATAATGAAGTGCATGTATTTTATCTAAAAAGTATCCACAGAGGTTATACATTACTTAATAAAACACATGTATCAAAAAAACAAAAAGTATAAAAAATAAAATATCCCATCTCGTATCACAAGTTCCATATTGTTCCAATTCATCCATATATATCTGAATATAAAAAATTAAAGCATTAAAATATAGATTCTTTCCATTATTCCTACCCATAGAGATATAGTCTATTCAGTTACCCAATAGTGGTTTAAACATTGTGTGAGATAACACTCAATTGGCCTCCATCAATTTTGTCTATAACATATCTGATATGTGTAAATAAATTACTATTGTGAATTATATAAAAATTGTGAGAGTAGTATATGTGAAATCCCATGGAAAAAATTATAACTATAAGTGATACTAGAAAATCGAAAAAATATGACTATAAAACAAGGATTAGACTCCCATAGAAAGGGAAGCTGTAAAATAATAAAAAAACCACCATCCCCACATAATGTAAAAAAATTATAAATTACTATTCAAAACATGAGGTATTATATTGTAGAAAACATTCCCCATAAAAAAATCCCTATAACATATCGTAAAAATGGAAATTAAATGTAATAAAAAATTTCAAACCCTGCCAGTCTAGATCCACGATAAAGAAGACCATGGAATCCATGTAAGTTATAAAGAAGAATCCCAATAGAAACTTTTATAGACATGGGTGGAGGCCACAGAGCATGTAAACCAATATTATACTGGCTATACAATACCCAAAACCACAAACAAATTGATATATCTCACTAAAATATCACCTTTTCTTTTAATCTTCTTGTGTACTAACCACAATGAGATATATAAAAAGACTGGATCCACAACATACCGCTATGGTGGTCAAAATTGGAAAGCAGCATAAGATTTCATTCATGACTTTTTGGTATACATCCATATGAGGAGAATCCCAATTGCTGACGGATCGCTTGACATACCATCACTGCTGGGCCATCACCCTCCGGGATAGTCTGCCATCTTAGCTGGCAACGGCTCCTTCCTAGCGGTGGCTCTCTCTGGAGTGACGCCTTCATGGGTAGGGGGGTTCCCATGTGTGGAGGGTTCGAAAAATCCACACATGGGAATTCCATTTAAAAATAATTAGCATAATCATTCACTCTGAGTGGATATCAGATTTAGCGTGGTATATTATACCCAAAAGAACATGTGTACCTGAATCCTTCTATATATATTCCAAAAAATGAGACATAAAATGGGTCTCCCTATCTAAAACAATAGTATGTGGGGTATTGTGAGGCTGCACTATATCGTGGATATACATCCTCCAATGATTATCAAATGATATATTTTCCATAATTTATAAGGAATGAGAAGCCGTCATGTGTCATTCCACAATAACCCAAATGGAATCACTGCCTCGTGGAGACCTCAAAAAACTAGTCAAAAAATCCATCACAAAATCAACCCATTTCCAATTAGTAATGGTTAACATCTATAAAATCCATACTAGTCATTAATTTTATTCCTTCAACTACTCATAAGTTGAAAACCTAATTGATAACCACCTTCCATACATTTCATTATCATTCCCCAATACATTGGGTATAAATCATGATACATATTTGTAAAAATGGCCTGAAATTCCCCAAAGGAGGCATCAATCACTCTTATAATCTATGTACATATGTCCCTAGATTCCACACATGACCCTGAATGTGTATCATCTGATCCAAGACATTATTCAAAATAAGTGGTGGGAATTCATCTACCACACTCTCCCATATGACTAGGCTTTCATAGAAAAAAATCCGGCACATGATCTCTCTATCCAGATGGTTAGTGGTCACAGATAAGGATGAAAGTAAATTCAACCCCTCACAATCCTTCTTCTCCATGTACATCTCATAAAATAGATCCATAAGCTTCTAGTAGTTGTGGACCTACCGAACTACATATATATGAGTCCTCCTACTTAGTTCGTTGCCTATTACATTTCCCTTTCAAGGAATATAGGCAATCAGGATTCCCAAATACTATGGAAATACCCTTGACATAGTAACTAATTATACTTTTCTACAATAAAAATATGGGTTTTAATCCCACCAACCCCATAATGATCTATTCTAACTTGGCATGCTTGGACATCCCATTCACCTTTTTTATTAAATACACTCCCATATGGGGATGTGAAATTCAAAATACAGTGATATAAATCAACATTATCTAAATAAGATACAAGAAAATCCATCCTATGTATGATTTCAGACTCTAAAATTTAAAGGGGAAAAAGACTATATAATATGTGACTGCTCCCAATCTCATGGGGAACACTCTTCAATAGTGGACACCATCTGTTCTAATGCCAAAAAAAGTATGCAATGACATAATTATATCATAAAACTATTTAAAAATGCCATGTCTTTTCACAATAGGTATAGATATAAAACTATGTGATTACCTTCTATAAAAAATTTTGTATATAATGTTATAGGATACTAAAATTTTACCTATCACCATAGATAGTTCAGACCTCTGTTTCATATGTTTCAACTATAAAAAATATATTTGGCATGAATTTCAACCCTAAGAAAAACTTCAGTCACTAGACAAGTCCAACTATACTATCTAGGTATAACAGTTTTACAGTGGCCTCGTCAATGACCACATCCCCATCTAGAATGATCGATATTGATCCAGCTCCAGGCTTGATGTAAAGTTGTAAAATCCACTCTAGAACCTATAGTCATAGCCAACACTCTTCCAATAAATCATTGATGGAATGTAAATAAAAACACCACACATTCAAAATCCAAATATAATCTCATCACCCAAAAACTTCTCAGTCACAATCATTCCACACATGTCCTTATATGGTAAAATGGTGACTAAAAAATACACTATGAGCATTATTAGTCTGGAAAGTACTCATCTCACAGGAAGTAACCGAACATGACATCCAACCACTAGAAGAAGAATGATATGGTCAAGTGTTTTAACTATCATGAAAGTCACCCCAAGACTCCCACAAGTTCGGTGCTATGATCAGTTCGACATTTAAAATCTCAGTAATTTTTGTTGACCAGAAAATTTTAAATTAAGATCAAACTTCATTACTGATAACTACTTCAAGTAATCCCTCACTTGTTACATCACCAAAAAAATATATCTTGGAAAACACTACATATTTGTAAATAAAAAAAACTTATCATATCTTTTATCACATTATATTTTAGAAACATAAGCTAACTAACCCAATATGATCTCAGAGGATCATTAAAAATGTTTTTAAAAAAAATTACACCACCAAAAACCATATATCACATCTATTCATCCTAGTTTAAAATACCCTATTATCTCTTTTCACCTCCACATTGAATATATTTGAAGAGATTCACTCCCATAATAGTAGGAGTCTCTTAATGCTAAAATATTGATTGATTAGTCTCAATTGATAGGTCATAATCATGTGGGAATCCTTTCCCCAAACACATAGGAGGATTCTATTATAGGAACACATGTGTTAGATCTTCCATAGATTGGTCAGGATGCACTGATCATTAAAAACAATGCCTACAGCCTTAAATACCCAGTGGAATTGTTCCTCAAAACGTTCCTAAGGAACCTCTAGTTTTGTAGTTATAACTACATGAGGATCTATTAGTTTCACGTGGCCTACCACATTCAGAGCATGCTCATCACCACCATCAAAACATATGATTGTTTTTCATCATGGTGGCATGTCTCTAAAATGATAGAAAACTTCATTCAAAAAGATTGATAACTATGTATTAGTGCTTAAAACATTTGAAATGACAAAAACCTCCTCTAAACACACCACACCACTATTCATAATCCTAAATCTAGGATTGACAGAAAATAAATAGTCACTAACATCACTAGAGACAATAAGTAATGATCACTTTATTTCTAGGTCAAGCTCATGTTCTCTATTTATCAAATGTAATTCAAATTTTATTTCAAATTTATATCACATTTTTATTTTAATTGTTTAACAAAATTGTTGAACACAACCATTTCATAATCTTCTATAGACCTCATGATCCTTAATATGGAATTTACTTGACCCACACTATAACAAATTCTAGTCTATGTGTCTAATGGTCAATGAATCAATGTGCCACAATTGGATTCATCGTGTGTATTCTGTATCCTAATAATGAAAAAACTACGTAGTATATGACATCCACAATAAGCACTGACCATGTTTCTCAATTGCCTATAGAAATAATTTATCAAATAATATATATATCATCGAAGGAATATAAAAAAATTCATGTGAGAAAGAAATGAATCATAAATGGAATGGTTTAATGCATGAAATGTGAAGCTTGGAATGTTTCTAAAAGTGGTGCTCGAGATGAATACCCTCACCTCATTGGGAAATGATAGAGAATATCCCCAATCATGAAAATCAAACCATCAAAACTCTATTTCGTCACCCAATGGTGGAATCAAATTGACTACAAAGTCAAAATCACAAATAACACAATTTCTATTCAATAAAATTTGTCTTTACCGATACATGGGTAAGATAATCCCTAATAGATCTCATTACCTAATTGTAATACCTACCAATTCCATATATATTATCTCATATAGTTAATTAACATAGAAAATTAAAATCCTCTCTGATACCATATTGTATCATACCGACCTGGATTCCACCAATTATGGTTCCCAACAAAGTGGGTTAGTTATCCTTAAACGCATATATAAGATTTAAAGAGGCTACCATCTAGCTGTTGGAGCCTTGGGTGTGTTAGTTTAAAGTTTATTCCCTCATCCTATAGTAAAACATATGAAAATAATAATAATATTATTGAAATGTAGATGCATAAAATCAACCAAAAAGAAGGTAAATAGAAAGATAGGAATATATATACAATGCTCGATGTAATCTCATATACAATGTTGTGTCTTGTCATGTATCTACAAAGCATCCAATGAAGGAATATTGGAATTTTAAAAACACATGTATCAAAATACCAACATGACCAAAATTGAACAATACCATCTAGCATCATGAGCCACAGATCGATTCAATGATCCCCTACTCCTAATAATGTCCCAAAGTCAATAATTGACCCCTCGGAACATTAAAAAATCCAAACATGCATCTATATAGTTTTTATGGGTACTGAATGGCTACCAAAATAGGGTCTGAGATAACACAATGTGAGACACCAAAAATAGTGTCTATAACAAATCTAATGAAATATAAATGAGTTAAGTATTGAGCCTTAAATTAATTATGTGAGATTAGTAAAATGGAAAAACATAGAAGAAGTAATAGTTATATGATATACATTCTAAAAAAGGATTTCTAAAAAATAAATGTTGTAATTCAATAAAATATTAGTAGTAAATCAAAGAAAAAAAAACTATGTCCCCATTGTATACTGAATATATTCCAATACCATTTCAATGCTGCATTATCCATCATATAACATTCACCACAGCCTTATAATATGAAATGTCATCACCAATTCCCATGTTGTGTATTCCAATGTGACGGTCCACATAGGGCTTGATACAGGGTATAAAAGGCAAAGGAATCATCATTGAGCCCTAGGAAAAACTCAATAAAAACATGGTTTGACAAGGATGGAGTCTAAGGAGCATGTCAACCAGACATGTCCAATGAGAGTCCATGTATACCAGATCTAAGGGGTAGTAAGGCCCATGTCATCCTACGAAAGTCCCAAGGGGAAATATCATCCATGGAATCCACTACCATAATCAAGATCCATGGGAGAAACTTCCATGACATCTAATGGAATCATGATCAATGGTATACCAACGAAGGCATGCACTACCATTTCAATTTATCATCTCAATCATAAATCATTTCATAATTAATCACATTCCATGAGTTCTTCTAACTCTTCAAAAATATCCATTTAAATTATTTAAAAAATTCATTTCATGTCAACATAGCTAAAAGGAGGAAACCCTTATCCTAACAATATCATATAATTTAATCAATTATAATGGTTCCCACTATCTTCTAAAATACTCACACACACATTGGGCTATATAAATCAAGATAAATAAATTTTCCACATGGGTGGGATAGGATGGAGAAAAAAATATAAATAATCAAAGGAACTAGTGTGAATCCCTAACGGGATGCAATTAATTTAATTGATTAATTAAATTAATTTTATGGGTCTGCCAGAAAGTATAGAATTTGGATCAATTGAAACTAGGAATATAAAACACCAAACCACGAAAGAAAGTTATATACTACATACCATTGTTCCATAGTTGACCACTCACCTATATCAGCTTTTGATTTGATAATCCTAAGATTAAAAATGTATAACTGATGATGTTCCTTGATATAATAAATGTTATATTGCACCTAAATAACTCCATTTATATGAAGTCGTGTGAAGAACAAAACAAACCGATCAATTAACAAATTTCCTTAAATCCCTCATGACTGAAAATGTTCAATTACGAGTTTTTATGGAGAATAGGGAGCCAATCCTATACATTCTCGTCAATTATGGTCTCCCATTGTTAGTTCTATCAAACATAAAATATAATAAAATAGGATTAGGTTTTAATTGTTTTTAATGACAAAATGGTAATTTACATATGATTTACAAGGACACATGGTTTGTCCACATGATGGGCCAAACCATGCATCAACAGTGGTTACATAACTATCTTAAGGGGAACCTCACATGATTTTTGATCATTGTTTTCCTATATATGCAATAAAATGTCTTAGTCATAGGCCACCATGCATGGGTGTTCACCTGAGGTTGAATAGTTTCCTCAAATATTTTGAACTATTGTAAACCAATGAAATGCCATGAATACTTATGGGTAACCATGAAACTTTTCTCACATGGATTATCCTAAGAATGCGACCTATATTATTTTAGAAAAAATAGGGTTTCAAATTCTAACAATCCCTACACACCGCCTATAAAACAATTATTACATTGGGTACTCACATTAGTTCATATAAAATAATTTAAACTAAAAAATAGAATATTTTTACCTCAAAAGATAATTAATATCATGAACAAGTCATCTTTTTTAGTGGGTTTGATAATTTATAGATGTTATTCAAAATTCATCAATAATACCCATTCAGTTCGAGGAAAATACAGAACTCTATTGTAGTTATTTTCATGGGCCACTCCTCCATTTCCATTGACTTAGTTGGGTCTATAGATATTACATTATTCTTTATAACACTGCCCAAGAATGAAACATCACACCACTAGATCTCACAATAAATATACATTTCATATAGTTTATCCATTTACAATTACTTTTCAACAATATTCAAATTCCCCACATGCTCCTCCTTGCTCTTGGAGTATACCAGAATATCATCTATAAAGGATACCCCATGTCTGTTGACGTAGTCTCTAAAGAATTTATTTATCATGTCTCTGAAAATTAATGGAGAATTATTGATTCTAAAAGGACTCACTAAAAACTCATAGTGTCCATATAACATTTGAAATGAAGACTTAGGAATATCTTTTTTTAATTTACATTGTGATATTCTGACCAAATATCCACTTTAAAAATAATACTTGGCGCCATATTGTGGATTAAACATACCATTTATCAGGGGATGAAGAAACTCGTTATTTATCATTATTTTTTTGATCACATGATAATAAATGAATAGGAATATTGTTCCAAAATTCTTCCAAATGATTAATAACAGTACATCCCATGTTGAACCACGTTGGCATAAAAACCATTGAATATATTCTCTTTTAACCACATCTTCCATTATTCCAACTATATTATGTCCATATTTTATGGAGTCATTGATATGTTTAGAGATCAATAATTGTTCTCAATTTAGAAATCATCAACTCAATTTGGAGGAATACTGATCAATTCGTTTGGTAATAAATATGCATAGTCCCGTACAATGGTCATGTATTTAATTAGGATCCTCTCATTTGACTCAATCATTTGAGCTAGATATTCTTTCTCATAAGGAATAAATATCCATGCCTGAATAAAAGATAAAAAATTATTTCTATACTCCGCCTTAAATTTTTATACAATTGGAGGATGCCTCGGGTTCTCCAGACTAATATCCTTTTCCATGTAGTTGACTTTGGATTTATATAATGATAGACAATTTATAAAAAAATATTATATAAAACCCCACAAAAATAAGTATGATGAGATTTTATGGGGGGTTAATTCCACATAAATTGACTGGGTAGTGTATATATATACATTAGATTTAATAATTTTCCCATTATATAGACTCACAAGTAACTCAACCATGCATATTTTTATGTAGTCTAAGTATAGTTTTATTAAACATGCATTATATAAAAAAATTGGAAGAACTAAAATCAAATAAAAAGTTCTTTATTCATGAAATAAATAACTACTGTACATATCACCACATCATTGTTGGGATCCACCACAATAACAGTGAAAAGATATTCCTTCCATTGCTTCCATTTTGGATGGTTTCATTTATTTTCTCCATCAATCCTTTTTTAAGGTAATTAGATGTCATAATCAATGTATTCCTTATAGTTTAGACAGTATTAAATAGGATAAGAGTTATACCTTTGGAAATTTTTATCATCATGACCCTTAGATCACCAAATCATTTCAGACTCCTCCATATTCCCTAAAAAAGTGATCCTAATTTCTTATATCACTCATGAAAAATCTAGAGGCATAACATTCCATACTTTTAGTGTTTTTATTATATGCCTCAATAGACTCATATTCCTTTTTAATTAGTATAAGAAACCCACATTACATCATAAGATGAAGAGTTTATGGAATGTATTTAATAAAAAATACATTCATTAATGAATCCCATTATGTGGAGTCCATTTCCACTTTAGTATTCATGTTTTTGATCAGTATCCACTAAAAATTATCTTTTCCATTGAATTGATAGACTACCATTACAAATTTTTATTCTTTTAAGAAATGGATGAAATAGAATATATTATTAATAGAGTTAATGGATTGTTCTATAATTACTTGATAATATGATCCACTATATATTTGACAGATTTTTCATATAAACTACTCAACATCAAAACAGTCTATTTCTTAAGAGATTGGTGAAATTCCATATGATTCAAGACATTATTCAAGACAAGAGACAGTTGACCTAGTATTGTAAATCTGTTTTAATCTATATCCACATAGTGTTTGGAATCTAATTAGGGAAATCATAACATTACCTATAACATTTATCTTTGGTACAAGTTATCTTATATTAATCTATTAATTTAAACAAATCAATGGTTTGAATAATTATATACTGAATATATGAAATGGAAACTATGAAAAAAAAGAACGATTAAATTATAATTAAATGGATATCCTAATTTTTTTTCATTCGAATTCAATATAAATTATCCCTGGAGATAAAATTATCCCTTGGGTTTCTAATAATGTATTCTAACTATAATCCAAATAAATAATTAGACATGTCAAAGGTACCAACTATAGAGACCCTATCCATTCCCACATATTATTATCTGTTTTTAAATATAATTATCTATAAAATAAAAATCAAGGATTAAAATAAATATTGTATTTGGAAGAATAGGTATGTAATTGGAGTCATGAAACCAGAATAAAAAACAATTTTAGTAATCTTCCATAATTATCTCATAATATCCTTTGTCGTCCTATACCAGCATATGATTACCTGAGGAATACATTAAAAAAAGGGAAGATCTAAAAAATAGTATGGGAATAAACATGCAAAAAAAGAATTAGACATGAGATAGAATGAATAACATAATAACATAAAAATCATGGATAATTAATATCAAAAATAGAAATATCATAAAATACATGGAATAATTTGATCATGGAAATTATAGAATGTTGTTGAAACACCTAACTTGACATAGACATGAGTCTTGGATAACTGTCAAGATGGTATAACCTGGTAAAAAAATTCCCATAATGGCCATGTTTACTCTATAATCCCATACACTACGTCTATTGAGACAAAAAATTAACTAATTAATTGGATGACTATCTATTTGAACCCATAATAACTTGTTCATTAATATCTGTTCCACATAAATAATCAAACATAATGAATACATTAAGGGTTACCCATGGAATTAAATGGGTATTATATTACTGTCATTAGGAATTATCACAAGGAATATAATAATGGTATACATCCATGAATGGCTTTAAATAATTATTTGTAATTTATAAAAGAAAAATAATAATATTTCATGAATAATTATGTCGAAATGAATTAGATCAAGAATTATAGTGGTTAGGTAACATTAGAAATGTCACGTATAAGCTTTATTTTAGAGAAAATAATGAATAGATTTAAAAATAATAAAATAAAAATAGCTTGAATAATACTAGAAATGAACATAAAAGGTTTTACATGGTAAAAATAGTTATTTTATTATAATACTGGTGTCTTAAACCAATTTATGGATTGAAATAATAAATGAAAATGTAATTGAGAACATGTCATCAATAAAGTTTTCATATTGATAGGAATTGAGAAGGGACCCATTTAAAACATTTATTTCCCCATAAAATGAAAATTTTATTTATCCAAATACATAATTTTGATCATAAAAATGAAATTTCAAATAACATTATACTAATAATTAAGAAATAAATTAGGTTAATATGTGATAATACATAACCCAAAAGATAAACGGATGTTCGAAGAGTTCCCTTAACTTATGTTTGAATGTGTTTTTCAATTTCAATTATTTAACTAAAAAATAAAATAATACTCCATAAAAATTTAATTTAGAACATATTCAATAAATATTTTATTTATTATAGTTATATTATGTTCTTCTACATCCATTTTAATGAGTTATAATGATTAATTTTACATTCTAGTTGAAATTGTTTTATGGTTTCATCGTGGGTTTGTTGGGGTACATTTATGGATGTTCTTGTAAAATTTAAATACATCCCTAGATGTAAAATTATATGTTATACATGAGTTTATTTATGTTTTAATGGTACCATATTTCATTTAAATTTGTTTTGTGCATGATTCATTTGACAAATGTAAATAATAAATTTTGGCATATTTTCCAACCATTAGGATGTTGTTCCATTTTATATTATATGATGGCCATATATTAAATCCATAATTTGATTACATATATAGAATTACATGTGAATTTTTCCCTATCATGAAATCCTTAAGGTGAAGAACCAAATCACCATCCATGATGGCCGTGAACTGACATACCTCAGATGATGTTTTAATTTTTTTAATATAATTTGAAGAGAAGAGATTTGATGATTAATATTACATAAAAAATATATTATAAATATTATATTGGTGTCATCATTATGATTTATATAGAGTGTATGGGGGTTTGGGTGAGGATAGGATAAGATATAATAACGAAATAATCCTAAAGAGAATGAAGGAGAATTTTTACTCTTGAATGTTGTCTCAATGAAAACCTCTTTATGGAACATGGAATTAGAATTTTGTTGAGACCATAAAGACCAAGACATGTTTCAAAGGATCATTAGGTTAATTATGAAGAATATTAGAATGCTCAAATGATTATAATGTGTGAGTAGAAGGGATGGTCAAGGGTTTTTTTTATAAGGGGAGGATATGCGTATTTTTTATTGTTATATTCATTTGTTTTTTATTTTGGCCAAAGAAAATATATAGTGTTGATTCTTATGACCATATATAGTATCTAAATCATTTTACATGAAAATAATGTGTGATTACACCATCAATAAGAAAAATTTCATGTATTTTTCTTGTATTAATAAACACCATAAATTAGTATTTTTCATTATTCACCATAAATTATACAATTAAAAAAACTACATAAAATTCACATTAATTTTATTTAAAAGTGTAGATTTAAAAAATGTAGACCATGTTATTAAAAAATTTATAATTTTAGAAATTTAATATTTAAATAAAATGTTTATTTTTCTATAAAATACGGATTTTAATATTATAATTCCTTTCACATAACTTTGAAAATTTATTTTTTTATAAAATATAATTTATTTTAATTATAATAAAATATAATATTAATATATAAATATAGTTTATATAAAAAATATTTATTCTATATCATTATATTTATAATAAGATAAACTAAAATTTTATATTTTTTAAAATATAGACACTTAATTTATCATTTTTAAACCATTTATTTACTTTGACCATGATATAAATATATCACACTCTCATTATTAAGAGAACTAAATATTTCATTACATTTCCAGATGTTAGGCTTCTATTTTATTGTTTATATTACTATTTCTAATAGTCAATTTACTCTTCCAATAGTCATGTTACTATTCTAGTTGTTAGATTACTATTCCATTGGTCAGATTTATAATGGCCATATATGATTTTTAATCTCTATAAATTCCAATTATTTCATACATTAAACATTATTATATAATATTTTTCTCATTTAAATATATAATATCCTCTTTTAAATTAATATTTTATTATTATGTATAATTTATTGGGATTTATTCGTGAGTGCGGCCGTTCTAGTGGATCAAGCGTATATGTATTTTCCTATTCTTATTATCTTATTTTCTATTTGTTACCCTCTTATGATAATTGGAATTTTTATTGGATAATGTTATGACTAATGTACCATTGTACATTTATGATTATAATATTTTGTTAGTTTCTCTATGTCATGTATGAGATTAAAATATCATGACATAATTTTGTGAATGGGAAATTCAGTTGACAAAAATTTTGGGTCGTTATACTACCATAGTCTTATAGTGGGATGAAATTAAGTATGTCCAAAATTATAACCATATAGGGGATGAAAACCTATGGTGAAGTTGTCATTCCAAAATTTACCATCATGTTATATGACCAAGGTATCACAATCAACTTAACCAAGTCTCCATTAAATAGATGAAGGGATCTGAGTAATATTTGAGGAAGTACATGGAGTTTTCATATGGTACACAATGTCTACCCCAAAATCTATACCATCCCATTTCAATTTTGGGGACTTATTTTGATGCATATGTACTGATGAAAATCCCATGTATTTCACTATGTATGTGTAACTGGATGTGTTAGAGTACTTTTCCATTCATTTTAACACTAATAATGCAAAAGTCCATGACTTGTACATAACATTTTACTCCATGTGTGAATGAAAATATTCTTTCAATATGAGACATTTTTTATGGACCACATTACATTTAATCCTTATCACATCAATGATAACCCTTATCCCATATCTAGGGAGACACACTGCGTGAATCACCAGATTATATGTAGTGTACTACAGAATTTTTTAAATTCCAATGATCTTGTATATGTAAAACCAATCTATTACCACCACATTCAATCTTGTAGGTAAAATAATATCTAATATCAAATGACAATCAATACCACCTTTGGTTTGAAATTTGGACACAATTTTCTAAAAAAATTCCATCTCGAGTTGTGATGTCTTCCCACATTATAGTCATGCATTAAATAAAAAAACAATATATTTAGATCCATTCTAATCTACCTTCATTCATTCTCCACCTTCATTTCCCCCTTATCATATCATTGATCACATAATTAAACCTTTAGTATTGATCTGTTAAGTCAATGATGGATTGTGTAATGATCAAATTCCACATTTTTATCAAACCAAATGCCAAAAAAAATACTTTAGATGAGTGTCAAAAATAACTAGGGGAGTAAATAAATAAATATTAAGAATTAATTTCATGATTTATATTTTTCATAATTTTTGTTTTTTTTTTCATATAATTAATTAATGAAGAAGAATAATTTACCACAATCAAATAAATCAATCCCAAAATAATTCAATTCGTGGTGCATGAATCAATTAATTTTTGTAGATTCCAAAAAAATTTAACATATAATAAATATGTTGGGTGATTAAACATAAATAAAAAATCCTTCCATATATTGGGATCAATCATTTACGAATAATGATTCTTCATATTCATTATTGGAGAGATCCTCAGACTTCATTGGTGTAGACATTAATTGTGGCACCGATTCGATCATCTGGTTTGATATCAAACTCCAATGCCTCCCAAAAAGATCCTCTATAGATATATAGAGTTATGTGGATAAACATGAGATTTTCCTATAACATGGTATATATTGAATAGAAATTATTTTTTTCAATGAAAATAAAAATTTATTTATTCTTTTTCAATTCCTACAACAACCTTTTCAAAGATGCCTAATACCAAAAATGGTAATGTAAATCCTTGGGTGGAAACCACATTATGAACACATTGGTGGCATTAAATTTTTCATATTTAATTTTTTTATATTTTTTATAAAATTTCAGGAAAACATCATCTCATTAAATTAATATGTTTTAATATTTTTATAATATCAATTCTGGATCATCAATACATGTAATGTCACACTGTCTTTTTTCATGGAATCGAATGTATCACTAAGTAATTTTTAATTCATCACATGGAAATGAAGTGACATTTAATTTTCGCCATAATATGGATTTAAGCTAATAAAGTAAAATATAAAACATAAAAAGATATGGTCATTGAGAAGATTTTTAGGTTTCCCGCTCTCTACGGCTCTCTGGAATATTGTTATTCTTGCACTAGAAACGTATTAAAGAAATGGATTTCCCATAGAGGATCCTAGCCTGATGAACCTAGATCTCCACTAGGTACCCCAAAAATATATCGACATACTTTTTTTAATTCTCTCACACATTTATAACATGTAACAAGTAAATATTTTACTTCTTCTTATATGACATGTATAGGACATCATATACCCTTTCATGGTTCTTCAGAATGACTATAATGAATAAAATGACACATTAGGGTGGAGGTGAATTGAGTTCTTCCAAAATTTTATAGACTCATAACACATGTATTTTTTTTAATTGAACCTTTAATTATAATTTAAATATGATTTATTAGTGGAAACTAATATGGTATAAAATAGAATGATGTATAGTGGTTCATGGAACAAAGATCCCCTAGTCCAATCCACCGATGTTGTACTCCTTGATATTGCTAATTTTCTATAGTTGGTTCTGTTATCTAAATACATATTTATCAAACATCTGAGTGTAAGAAATTTAATCCTTATAAATATTTTACAGTACCGTGTAGTCATTTTATAGGAAACATAGAGTCCATAGGATTGTATTATAATAATACACTTTACCACAACGGAGTCCTAGTTTTCAGTACACCAATTAATCAATATAGATTGATTAAATTTAGAAAAAAAGTCTTGCTACATAGTTTTACAAGAAATTTATAGATAAATTTAGATCTTCAATAAATCCCAATTGCAAATAAATCATTAATAACACAATTTATTTCTTTAGTAAATGATATTGAAAAAATCAGACAGGTGAGTAATCATGTATGTCAGCAAATTATATCATTGAAAAACTCTTCATATATATTGTAGAAGAACCAGTAATAATAATATGGTTCAATAATGAAAGAGGTAACAAGGACTCAATTAGATAGATATTTAGTTTTATGTCTCTAATGTATAGCTTTGAACACAATAGCACACTTTATATTTTTCAGACCCTACATTTTCATATATATATATCTGTTTTGTATCACATATATAATTTTTTCTAATGAATATTATATTGAAAATTTTAATATAGACAATATAACAGCCCGAGATTTTATGAAAAATATTCTTTTTTATTTCACTAATGTCTTATGTTGTATTCTACACCAAGATTACCTTGCGCTATACGCAACACCGTATTAGCTTGCAGTATACGCAACACTATTCTTGGATCGTGTTACACACAATTTTGATAATAGTTATTCTACGCAACAATGAGTATATATATATATATATATTAAATGTATAAATGAAATATGGATGGATTCTGTTATACGAAACAACGAAGGATTCTTTCACAACACGCAACCCTGACTTGGCTTGCATTACACGCAATCACGAACTTCCTCGATAGCGTGTGTTGTACGCAATACCGGGTTTTAATAAACAATGTTATATTATTATAATATTGTCATGAACTAGCCGTTATGAATAGTATTAACTAAATTTTGAATTTTATAACATTATTATTCAACTTACACATTTCTAGAACATGGTATAAGAACAAAATAAATTTTTCGGGTAAAATAAGTATTTTTCAAAAAATGCAGTTTTACCGCCTTTTGATGGCGCACCCACTTTAAATCTGGTTTTTGACATGTTTATATGTTCAATTTGACAAAATAATATTCTTCTTTTGAATCAGGATGTAAAAATTTACATTAGATAAAGTTTTGATATTTTTCCGACAACTTTTATATTTTAATGAATAGTAAAAACACGCTATATTTTAATTAAAAACAACTTTTTTCATCATAATATATTATGTGGTTAAATTATAATATTGAATGGTTTTAAAGTATATTTGGATATATATTTTTACCACTTAATATAATGTTGGTCATTGGACACAATTTTACAATTAAACCGAACATAAACAAGTGTCAATCTTTTGATAGTTATTAGCTCTTAAAAACACGCTTTTTGTTTTGACAGCGGGAATTAATTTTAAATTAATTTCTGCCACTTCTGTGTTTTGAATTTAGAAAAATGGATTCCATATTTGGAATCAGGATGTTCAAATTGTGTAAATAGATAACTTTTATTTTTAGACATTTTGAATAATTACTGCGGTAAATATTTTATTTACCATGGTTAAGGGTAAATCCGGTAAATAAGGGTTAAAAAATAATATTATAAGAATATTAAATTACCCTAAAACGTGTCTTAACCCCATTGGTTGATACATGGTCGACCATGGGCATCTTTGGGTCGATTTTGGGACCCCATTGATCCACTTGTAAGTGATAATGAAACTTTATTTTAATTAAGTTAAAATGAATACAAAATTGACACAAGCATATATCTTTTAGAAAAACAATTGTTACATAGGGTTATATATGTTGGATTTTAGATTATAAATATTAATTAGAAAGATAAAAAGATTTCCTACATAATGGTATTTTATTGGTAATTTTTAGACTTTAAATAATTTAATTTATTTATGACACAATGATGATGCAGTAATTATCTTATTATTGAAATATTGACATAATTGATGTTATAAACACAAAAATAAATGTAATTTGAGACTTTTATGAATTACACTAATTTTCTAGGTTACTATGATATATTAATGTTGCTTTAATTAACTTTCTTCGAACATTTAATTCTTTTATGACTTTCACAAAAATCATATATCAAATAGTGTCAAAATTGACACAAAATAGTTTTTAAATCAAATATTATATTATTAATTGTTATTTTATTCCTAAAAATCTAAGGTTCGGCCAAATGACTTAGATAAGGATATATATATTAATAATAAACAATTTGGGGTTCTTTTGGCATGTTATAGTAAGTGTATTAACCATATAGTGAAAGAAAACAAAAAGACACGGTAAAAGTTAAATTATTTAACTTAGAGTTAAATCTAATTGATAAGGTTAAAATAATATCCTAAACTTGTCTAGATTCTATTGGTTGATAGGATTTCGACCCCTCCCCACCTTATCTTTGAAATAAGACCATTTGGAACCATTATAAACCGATTTTGACTTTAATATTAAATAATATTTTGAGATATTCCTAAGGTGCCCCTCTCCTCCCTTATAAAAGGACACCTCCTCCCCCTCCTCCTCACACCAATTTGAGCACTCAAGCTCGGCCAACCCCTGCCAAAATCTCTTCTCCACTTCCCTAGAAATATCCTAGAGGTTCTGGTCTTCCTCAAAGAACAATTTTAGTGCCCTAAGAGGAGGTCTCAAAGAGGCGCTTCAAAGAAGAGGTAATTACCGTTACCAATTCTTTCATCTTTATTTCTTCTTCCACTTCTTCTTCTTAGGTTGTTTCATTATGAAGTAATAACATCAGTATCACTCATATACTGATATGTTATTATAAGTATGAAAAAACCCTATTTCACCATCTATCCATCCTACGGAAAAAGAAATCACCGCGCGTGCGTACGTATGGAATACCGTCTCCACGCCGTGGTGTAATCTATTTTCCACCACCACCTTACATGGATGGGTATAATGGTGTAAAGAATAACTATACATAGTTATTAAAACATTATATTGATTCTGATATATTGTATAATCCACTCCAATTAAATTCAATATTTATATAAATGTTATCATCGCTCGTGCGTACGTACGGACTACCGTCTCCACGACGCGATGAGATTCATTCTCCATGTTAACCATTTAAGAATGATTATAAAGTATATATAAGAAATAATAATGAAATATATGACATTATAAAGCTACTGGATTTATGTATATATATACATATGTATGTCATCTACTTACTTCCATTTCAAGACAATAAGGAAAGGAAAACAGCGTTCATGCGTACGTACGGACTACCGTCTCCATGAACGGTGTTTTTCATTTTATTTATCTACCAATTATATATATATATATATACTGAATATATATGATATATAAATCATATTTTATATTCTGGAAGTAAGTAAATCATGATATAAGTAATAATGATGTCAAGATCAACAAGTCAAAACACCTACGATAAATGAAACGATTTTACCCAAAACGCTTCTTTAACATGGAAATTACAAAAGAACGGGTAATATAATGTCATAAGTGAACCATATATGATATCATAACAATGAATATGATTCTGTAATAAGTCAATAACATGATTTAAATCATTATACATGAGGTTCGGACACTTACAAAGCAAGTCGTACCTAAGGTAAGGGAAAATTTCACAATCTCATTTTTATCCGAGATTGTTTATTCGTAAGTATTTACTGGGGTGTATTTTATCATCCACATCCATGTTTCATCAATATGTAATATTATTTCCATCCTTCTACAATATTGTATATCCAATTTTACCCTTCGGTAAGTTTTTTGTAAAAGATATGAAAGGAATCTTTTGTCGTTTTTCGTACGAGGTACTTTATGACTTTTCCGACAAAAGTACGAAGAATGTTTTTTTAACTTATACGGCATGAATGAATTTTTAAAACATTATTTCCAAGAAACTTCCTTTACAAGTTTTCAAGTTTATTTTTAATCAACTTCTTTTATTTTAATGTTGTATGACATGTTATGAAAGGAAAAATGTTTTTCAAGAAGAAAGGATATTTTCCTCAAGAATGGAGTTCAAGTGTTTTATCAAAATTATTTTCCATCTAAGATAATAAAGGGTTCTGTTTTTATCCCTATTATTAAATTGATTTGATCATGTTGTGATGGAATTATTTTTATGAATTCCTTTATCTTATATGAATTGATTTATGATGTCATGATGTTTCAAGAATCCCATTTTTGTTACATGTGTTATGCGATGATGTATGTTTTATGATTATGTGGCACACATAAGAAAGGATTCATTATAAGATGGGTGGGACCTATATCTCCTTCCAATGCATTGGGTAAAGATTTTATATCTCATGAGATAGACATGGCTGGAATGGTAGGTTATACCGGTTCAGTGAAACAGGACTGAAATGAGGGTTACTCTATTCAGAAAGGGACTTTGTCCACTAAGATAGTCTTGGCAATGAGTCTTGACTAACAAGAAATGATTCTCTATGACTATGTGTGAATGCCACAAAGTTTCATGTTTTATGTTATGATTATTGTGATTACATTTCACTACCATGATTTATCCCATGTTATGAAATTATGCTCTCTTTTGCAGGTTATGATTTCCAAAATGTTATGTTCTTATGAATACGATGTGATTGATATTTCTTTTGTTTACCCTTACTGAGCATTTGAGCTCACCCTTTTATGTTTTCGTTTCCCCAGGATATAAAGAAAGGTTTTAGTTAAAAAAAAGAAGATATTTATGGGAGATGTTGAAGATCTTTCCCCACGATTAGAAGATTTTATTCCGAGTTTCCAAAGACACTAAACTATTACGATCCTTGTGTGTGTGTTTTTTTTTGTACTAAGTATTCCGCAAAAGTAATGTAATGTCAATGGACGTCAGGCTTCGGGTCTCTACAGTTGGTATCAGAGGAAAGGTTTAGTCAACCTTTGGAAACTAGGATGCGAAAACATTAGTGAGATCCCTAGAGATATTTCTAAGGTATGTCTAGGGATGTCCCTAAGGTTAAGTATACGTATAGGTTATAGTCCTAGAATTGCGCTAACGATCTTAGAATTTAACCTAAGATGTTAGATATTGAGGGTGTTTTCCCTTTACTATGTTGTCTTCCCTAGCATGATTTCGCCTCTCACAAAATTCTTTTTTTGTTTTAGTTAATGGAGGGAACCAGAAGGAATTCGGTTAACATTGAATCCAATGGACAAATTGGTGACAATGAGCAACAAAATTGTGTAAGACCTAGAGATAAAGATATTGTGATTATGCCGAATCAGTCATCGCGATATATGATTAACAAGGTGAAATTTAGTGGTATGACTAATTCATCAAAGAAGAGGAAGATAAACTATTATCCATGTTCGCATGTTGAGGAGCATAAAGAAAGGAAGATTGAGATTTCTAAAGAAGGGAAGAAGAACCTTGAGGAATACCTCAAATGGAGGGATCGATGTTATCTGTGTGGAGAAAAGGGTCATAGAGTGACAGATTGTTATGGAGTTCAATGTCTTATTTGTGGAGAACATGGGCATTACCCAACTCAATGCCCTGACCTAAAAAGTTACTTCTAAACCAAGGAAGGACTTACTCCAGGACAATAATTGAAGTGGATGGACAGAAGTGTGTATGTATTGGTATTCAAGAATAATGTTGTTGAGGTACTTTTATGGTGTACTGAAATATTTATGTTTTGGTCTATTGTGGTTTTCAATAATTTTATGGTACCGGTAACCATGAAAAGTGATTGAGACATTTTTGGAATGTAGATGATATGCGCATAATGAAGGGATAAGGAGAAAATGAAATGTTTGACAGTATTCATGAGTTCATGATTGATATAAGGACTAAGTGATATCATGGTTTGAGTATATAGAATTTTGAGTATTTTGGTATGTGGAAAGTGTTAACTTTTAACTGAATTCATGTTTTCACTAAGGTATTCAAGAGAATACATGATTAAGGACTCTGAATGTTTGGAATGTGACCAACAAGAAATATCTTATGATATGTGGGGATCAACGACAGTATTAAATCTCTGGTAATCGTTGTCACTATATTATGAGAGTGGACTGCAGTAGTATGTATAATCCTAAAGATTAGAATGGATTATGTTGGACATAAGTTAGTATTGTTTAAGTATAGAATATTTTAGATATTATTAATGAGATGTTATAGTATTATAATTTTAGAAAAAGGAAAACCTGCAGGACGGGCGACAGCCCATCGCTTCGGACAAGGCTGTAGGAATCGAACCCACAACCGAAGTGCGACTGGACTTTATCGCCTACCACTGACCTACAGGAAGTCCCTGTTTAGTAGAAAACTAGTTTTATTATATTAAGCAGTATGATATGTGAAGTATAAGTTCATTTTAGGAACCATATATGATTAATCTCACTATAGAATGACTTATGTATATTTAATAACTTTTTCTAACCTTTTTTTTTGAGACAGATGGAATGACCCGTCATTCTATCACATAATCTTCTAACACTTCACGAATAACAAATTCAACTTCATTTATTTAAGAGATGAAGTGGAAATTGTTCAAGGCACGAACAGAAGTGAGATTGTTCCAAAATAAAGTAAGTATTTATTCTAATTCAAATTTTCTACTTTAGGGAAACGATATTGAAAACCAAAAATGTTGTCCTAGTGATCTTATACCTGATTAATCAGATGGTACCTTAGATCGTCACAAATTTATGGATTTGTGATTACTGGCTTTTCCATAGCCATGTTCTCTACCACTCTCCATCAGAACATGATGGTTAGATTTCTCTTCCATATCCATATTTTCACCTATGTGGAAACCCAGTGATTAGGTTATTTGGGTAATCGTTACATTTCATACATTAGTTTTTAAAGCCAAGTTTTGGTATTCCTTTTTACGATGTGGGTTTCTATTAAAGAAACTTTTGAATAGTAAACTATTTATAACCCCGACGAATTTCGAGGGCGAAATTCATTTTAAGGGGGGTAGAATGTAACAGCCCGAGATTTTATGAAAAATATTCTTTTTTATTTCACTAATGTCTTATGTTGTATTCTACACCAAGATTACCTTGCGCTATACGCAACACCGTATTAGCTTGCAGTATACACAACACTATTCTTGGATCGTGTTACACACAATTTTGATAATAGTTATTCTACGCAACAATGAGTATATATATATATATATTAAATGTATAAATGAAACATGGATGGATTCTGTTATACAAAACAACGAAGGATTCTTTCAAAACACGCAACCCTGACTTGGCTTGCATTACACGCAATCACGACCTTCCTCGATAGCGTGTGTTGTACGCAATACCGGGTTTTAATAAACAATGTTATATTATTATAATATTGTCATGAACTAGCCGTTATGAATAGTATTAACTAGATTTTGAATTTTATAACATTATTATTCATCTTACACATTTATAGAACATGGTATAAGAACAAAATAAATTTTTCGGGTAAAATAAGTATTTTTCAAAAAATGCAGTTTTACCGCCTTTTGATGGCGCACCCACTTTAAATCTGGTTTTTGACATGTTTATATGTTCAATTTGACAAAATAATATTCTTCTTTTGAATCAGGATGTAAAAATTTACATTAGATAACGTTTTGATATTTTTCCGACAACTTTCATATTTTAATGAATAGTAAAAACACGCTATATTTTAATAAAAAACAACTTTTTTCATCATAATATATTATGTGGTTAAATTATAATATTGAATGGTTTTAAAGTATATTTAGAATATATTTTTACCACTTAATATAATGTTGGTCATTGGACACAATTTTACAATTAAACCGAACATAAACAAGTGTCAATCTTTTGATAGTTATTATCTCTTAAAAACACGCTTTTTGTTTTGACAGCGGGAATTAATTTTAAATTAATTTCTGCCACTTCTGTGTTTTGAATTTAGAAAAATGGATTCCATATTTGGAATCAGGATGTTCAAATTGTGTAAATAGATAACTTTTATTTTTAGACATTTTGAATAATTACCGCGGTAAATATTTTATTTACCATGGTTAAGGGTAAATCCGGTAAATAAGGGTTAAAAAATAATATTATAATAATATTAAATTACCCTAAAACGTGTCTTAACCCCATTGGTTGATACATGGTCGACCATGGTCATCTTTGGGTCGATTTTGGGACCCCATTGATCCACTTGTAAGTGATAATGACACTTTATTTTAATTAAGTTAAAATGAATACAAAATTGACACAAGCATGTATCTTTTAGAAAAACAATTGTTAGATAGGGTTATATATGTTGGATTTTAGATTATAAATATTCATTAGAAATATAAAAAGATTTCCTACATAATGGTATTTTATTGGTAATTTTTAGACTTTAAATAATTTAATTTATTTATGACACAATGATGATGCAGTAATTATCTTATTAATGAAATATTGACATAATTGATGTTATAAACACCAAAATAAATGTAATTTGAGACTTTTTATGAATTCCACTAATTTTCTAGGTTACTATGATATATTAATGTTTATTTAATTAACTTTCTTCGAACATTTAATTCTGTTATGACTTTCACAAAAATCATATATCAAATAGTGTCAAAATTGACACAAAATAGTTTTTAAATAAAATATTATATTATTAATTGTTATTTTATTCCTAAAAATCTAAGGTTCGGCCAAATGACATAGATACGGATATATATATTAATAATAAACAATTTGGGGTTCGTTTGGCATGTTATAGTAAGTGTATTAACCATATAGTGAAAGAAAACAAAAAGACACGGTAAAAGTTAAATTATTTAACTTAGAGTTAAATCTAATTGGTAAGGTTAAAATAATATCCTAAACTTGTCTAGATTCTATTGGTTGATAGTATTTCGACCCCTCCCCACCTTATCTTCGAAATAAGACCATTTGGAACCATTATAAACCGATTTTGACTTTAATATTAAATAATACTTTGAGATATTCCTAAGGTGCCCCTCTCCTCCCTTATAAAAGGACACCTCCTACCCCTCCTCCTCACACCAATTTGAGCACTCAAGCTCGGCCAAAACCTGCCAAAATCTCTTCTCCACTTCCCTAGAAATATCCTAGAGGTTCTGGTCTTCTTCAAAGACCAATTTTAGTGCCCTAAGAGGAGGTCTCAAAGAGGCGCTTCAAAGAAGAGGTAATTACCGTTACCAATTCTTTTATCTTTATTTCTTCTTCCACTTCTTCTTCTTAGGTTGTTTCATTATGAAGTAATAACATCAGTATCACTCATATAATGATATGTTATTATAAGTATGAAAAAACCCTATTTCACCATCTATCCATCCTACGGAAAAAGAAATCACCGCGCGTGCGTACGTACGGAATACCGTCTCCACGCTGTGGTGTAATCTATTTTCCACCACCACCTTACATGGATGGGTATAATGGTGTAAAGAATAACTATACATAGTTATTACAACATCATATTGATTCTGATATATTGTATAATCCACTCCAATTCAATTCAATATTTATAGAAATGTTATCATCGCTCGTGCGTACGTACGGACTACCGTCTCCACGACGCGATGAGATTCATTCTCCATGTTAACCATTTAAGAATGATTATAAAGTATATATAAGAAATAATAATGAAATATATGACATTATAAAGCTACTGGATTTATGTATATATATACATATGTATGTCATCTACTTACTCCCATTTCAAGACAATAAGGAAAGGAAAACAGCGTTCATGCGTACGTACGGACTACCGTCTCCATGAACGGTGTTTTTCATTTTATTTATCTACCAATTATATATATATATATATACTGAATATGTATGATATATAAATCATATTTTATATTCTGGAAGTAAGTAAATCATTATATAAGTAATAATGATGTCAAGAACAACAAGTCAAAACACCTACGATAAATGAAACGATTTTACCCAAAACGCTTCTTTAACATGGAAATTACAAAAGAACGGGTAATATAATGTCATAAGTGAACCATATATGATATCATAACAATGAATATGATTCTGTAATAAGTCAATAACATGATTTAAATCATTATACAGGAGGTTCGGACACTTACAAAGCAAGTCGGACCTAAGGTAAGGGAAAATATCACAATCTCATTTTTATCCGAGATTGTTTATTCGTAAGTATTTACCGGGGTGTATTTTATCATCCACATCCATGTTTCATCAATATGTAATATTATTTCCATCCTTCTACAATATTTTATATCCAATTTTACCCTTCGGTAAGTTTTTTGTAAAAGATATGAAAGGAATCTTTTGTCGTTTTTCGTACGAGGTACTTTATGACTTTTCCGACAAAAGTACGATGAATGTTTTTTTAACTTATACGGCATGAATGGATTTTTAAAACATTATTTCCAAGAAACTTCCTTTACAAGTTTTCAAGTTTATTTTTAATCAACTTCTTTTATTTTAAAGTTGTATGACATGTTATGAAAGGAAAAATGTTTTTGAAGAAGAAAGGATATTTTCCTCAAGAATGGAGTTCAAGTGTTTTATCAAAATTATTTTCCATCTAAGATAATAAAGGGTTATATTTTTATCCCTATTATTAAATTTATTTGATCATGTTGTGATGGAATTATTTTTATGAATTCCTTTATCTTATATGAATTGATTTATGATGTCATGATGATTCAAGAATCCCATTTTTGTTACATGTGTTATGCGATGATGTATGTTTTATGATTATGTGGCACACATAAGAAAGGATTCATTATAAGATGGGTGGGACCTATATCTCCCTCCAATGCATTGGGTAACGATTTTATATCTCATGAGATAGACATGGCTGGAATGGTAGGTTATACCGGTTCAGTGAAACAGGACTGAAATGAGGGTTACTCAATTCAGAAAGGGACATTGTCCACTAAGATAGTCTTGGCAATGAGTCTTGACTAACAAGAAATGATTCTCTATGACTATGTGTGAATGCCACAAAGTTTCATGTTTTAAGTTATTATTATTGTGATTCCATTTCACTACCATGATTTATCCCATGTTATGAAATTATGCTCTCTTTTGCAGGTTATGATTTCCAAAATGTTATGTTCTTATGAATACGATGTGATTGATATTTCTTTTGTTTACCCTTACTGAGCATTTGAGCTCACCCTTTTATGTTTTCTTTTCCCCAGGATATAAATAAAGGTTTTAGTTAAAAAAAAGAAGATCTTTATGGGAGATGTTGAAGATCTTTCCCCACGATTAGAAGATTTTATTCCGAGTTTCCAAAGACACTAAACTATTACGATCCTTGTGTGTGTATTTTTGTTTTGTACTAAGTATTCCGCAAAAGTAATGTAATGTCAATGTACGTCAGGCTTCGGGTCTCTACAGACAAAATTATCTTGGTCAAATAGTATCCATAAATATCATGCAATATTCTTGAATAATTTAATATTAATTCACTCAAGAGATTCATAAAATTCTTTGTAAATATAAATTTCATCTTCCATTAAATGTGATCCTTTGGATCAGTCGTTAAAAAATTTTCAATACATATTTACTATTGGATAAACTATTCATGAAATTATGGGTAAATTTTTCAATTCAAAACTCCTATTTTGAATATTAATATTTAGGGTACCATTATGTAATGAAAAAAATAATAACATAGGTTTAAAAATGTAAGGTTTATAAAAAATGTATGTTTGATAACATAAACCTTTTATTATCATTTGGTTGACAAAAAATAAGATATTTTTCCCAAATGTAGGTTTTATTCTAAATGTAGTGTATATAATCAACACACAATAATTCAAACAAAGTGCATCAAAAGAATACTTCATGATTAAAAATATTTGTTATGAATGGTGTTTCTTGAAAAATAAATCTTGAATAAATAAAAAAATATTACCCCTTAATCAATGAATTAAATATAATTTCAAAATACATATTCTACATAATATATTCTTCCTAAAAATTCAATAAAAATAAATATTATTAGTTATGTAAATGTTGAAGTCTAGGAGCATGAAACAAAAAAAAAGTTAATTAAATATTTTAATCAACACATTTCCAAAAATATCCCCTTTCTTATGTTTATTGAACACAAATAAAATGTCATAAAATTAAAAAACAAATATTTGAAGTACAAATTTCCATAACAATAAAATCATATCCACTGTTAAACAATTTCTCATAAGTAGATAAATTTATTCTACTAATAATTTATAATTTAATAAATTCTTATAATATTTATATAAATTTGTTCACTTTTACCATCTTTATAAAAATTTATCATAAATTATGAATTATAAATTTCTTACAATGATAAAAACATTTATCCACCATTCTATGACATCAAATATAAAATAGTAAAATATTGAAATATAAACTCCCTCTATATTTATACTTGTATAAATAGATATAAATACATAATCAAGTAGTATATAAACTATTAATTTTTTGGAATAAAATGGATTGGAAATTAAAAAATTAAAATAATTAGAATACTCTACAAAAAAATGGATTCTTAAAAATAACCCCATCTAAGTCAAATCACATATGATATACATGGATGAAATTTTATCTTCACTTTTCATATTTGAACAAAATTATTTTTTACTAAAACTATCATACCACATGTAATGAGATAACCAAATATTAAGTATGTTCATATGTAATATAACGAATAAAATTTTAAATAATTGAAAATAATCTACGAAAATACTTACAGAACATATTATTATGAAAATATATATTATAAAAATGATATATATATCATTGAATTGTAAAAATATATATAGAAAATAATACATGGGTTCTAGGAATGATTTGACTTTTAATATAAAGTATCCATACATCAAGTTTTTTCAATTAAATCGGGTAAACATAATAATTTGTCATATATTCCTCTATGGAAATTTGATGTTTGTTGATATTTCGAGGAATATAGACATTGTTCAACCAAGAACACATTCATCTTTCCAAGAAAAAACATAGTAAAAAATTTTCTTATTAGTAACTATATATGAAATAATATTTCTATATTAAATTTATTAATGTATTATTGAGAAATAAAACATTAATTCATATTAGGATTTTCCATTATAGTTATTTAAACAACATTATAGGTGTATTTAGATCAACTTATAAACATATAATTGCATTATTCTGAGTACTGACTTTGAATTGAATATTTTAATAATACATTTTAGGTGAAGATACATCTAGTTCATCATATTCATTACATTACTTATTAAACTCAAAATATTTTCCAGGTAAATCCTTAATAAATGAAATAAATTATTTTATTAAAAAATAATAAAGATTACCTTATTCAATTTGGTGAGAAATAATTTCCTCTGAACATGAAGTTCATGACCACATTATATTGTAGTGACATGTTTTTAGAACCATTGAAAAATATATTTTTATGAAGAAAGATACATAATATAAAAGGATTTAAGAAGAAGATTCAAGTATTTTTTAGGAGAATATGATAAATTTTGTTCTGACACATTGTAGACAACACTTAAAATTCCTGAGTGAAAAAATAAATAATAGTCATTATTTAATTTAAAGTATTAAAATTATTTTTCATAAGTGGACACGTTTTAAACAATAAATAATTTAAAAATGTGTAATGTATTTAATATAATATAAGAACTAATTTAAATATATTAACAACATGATTCAAAAATAAATAATAAACATTTTCCCTATATATAAATGTTAATGTAATAAAAAATTATATATGAAATATTATACATTCTGAATTATAGATTCCAGTTATAATGATTTATCTTTAGATAAAGATATAATTCAAATTTGGTCATTCCCTTAAATTCAAAATTTCTATATACTAAACAATCAACCACTAAATGATTTAATGCCATTTCTCAATAGATTATTTATGAAAAACATCAAAACCATTTTATTTTTGGTACCAATAATCTTTTTGTTCTATTAGTTTTATAAAATAAATAATTAAGTGAAATAAATCATTATTTTGATTAGATATTCTACTATTCAGGATAAATATAAAATTTCAAAAATATAAATAAAAAAAATAAATTTTAGGTTTTAGAAAAAACAATATTTTGATAAAATTACATTAATACAACAATAAAAAAATCTAATATTTGAATTTTTCCCAATTTAAACTAGGCAGAAAATAATTCCTATATAAATTTGGTCTCTCTGTATTACTTAAAATTCTATGTTTTCCTTTATGTATTTTAATTTTACCATGTACATTATTTAAATTATATTGTCCTATTAACAACATAATAACTATTTTTTCAAATAATAAACATCAGAAAATAATTATATGACATCATATTCTTTGAAATCATATAAAACGTTTGAAGAATAATATTTTAAATATGAAATCTATTTTGAAAAACTTTAATTATCATGTCGAAAAACATATTTTTAATTGATAATTATTCAATTATTTTATTTATGGATTCATATTTTTCGTATATAAAAAATAAAAAACTATTTAATTAATCAATTGAATGTTTCTCAGAGTTATATTTTTGAGATTACGAAGATTTTAACTCATCAATATGATCAATAAGATGTAATATTTTTTCTTTTATGCTTATTCATTTAATTTGATGAATATTTACTTGTGAACCAAAAGAATCAATCCAAGTAGTGTTTATAATTTTCATTCATTTTCTCTTCTAATTAGATTTAATTTGATCTTTATCTATAGTAATTTTACCATTTACCTGACTATCTTATTTTAATATAATAATAATATTTTCAGATTTCCATTTTTTATGTTTTGTATAGTATTAAAAATATTTTAACAAGATCTGAATGAGCATTACATAAAACTAAATAAGTTTAATTAAATGATTCATCCATTTTAGTGATGAGTCAAGCTTCTTCCTATTAAAAATACATTTCTACATCAGCCTTTATATCAACTTCATACATCATTAAAGTTCCAATAAATTATTTCATATCTAATTGTTTCTAGATATATATATTGATGTATAGATGCAGATAATACATTCAACATAGAAGGTTATATTGTATGTACCATTAATTCTTGGTTATATTGTGAAATTGTATCTCTAAGAGAAGAAATGTTATTTAAAACCTATATAAATATTTTATTCATTTGAGTGATAACATTATTTTAATGTATTCTAAAAGTATCCAACATTCTCTTTATAGTACTATAACATAATCGCCTGATATTTTTATTTAACTCATAGGATGAAAAATAGTATTATACCTCTAATATGATGTAAAACATTGAGAATACCAATTAAATTTATTAGTTCCGAAACCACAAACAAAAACACTCATTGCTCATGAATTGAGATCATGTTAATTTTCTTGATCATCATCCCATATCCTCAAATAATTCTTATGAATTAAATAAGTCTTAGAAACCATTAAATAAAACATTATTCCATGATATTTCATATAGTTATCGTACAGGGTTTACAACATCCATAATTATCACCTTCAAAGTAAGAAAATTAGATCATTGATATGACTCCCCTATAGTAATTAATTTCATGATATTTTTTTCTATATAGTGAACTATACCAAATTAGAGCCAAAAAATATTACTGCTTTGGCATAGGTGTACAAAATTTTGACAAACTTTTATAGAATTAAACAAAAAAATAAATGAATTGAGAGAAATTAAATGTTCTTATTAGATAGAATAAAAATCTTTTTTACGATGAAAATATATTAGTATAGACCTGAAACTTATAACAATTTTGTGTGGTAATGAATATGATGAAGGAAAATACACTTGGGGTGGATGAATTGTGTTTTTCAAAAAGATTTTATATTTAAATCACATATCATATTATGAAAAAACAATTACTTCTAACTTAAATATTTTTTATCAATGGAAATAAATATTAAAAATATTGTACTAATGTATAGTGGTTTTGTGTAAAATGATCCTATAGTACACTCACCAACTCGGTAATCCAAGAGATTAGTCATTATCACTTATAAGACATCTTATCCATAGACCTTTTAATAATGAAAGTGATTTGAGGTCGTTGAGAGATTAAAAGTGTTTTACAGGGCCTTCTAGTTCATTTTCATGATAAAAAACCACAACATGATAAAAGAAGATGGCAATTTACCACGACTATATCTATAACAACTAGAATTTTGAATCATTATTATAGAGAAAAATGAACTTATCTGGTTCTATATTCTATAGGATTCAATATACCATTATTAATCATTATCTGTGAAACTATATCCATTAAATAGTGATCACATGATTAATAAAAATGCAGGGTTTTAATAATTCTAGCTGACACGAAAATAGGATGTCATGTACCCAACCAGTAGGATTTTTCTGTATGAAGCCCATTTATCAATGATTATATGTTGATAGAATCACTATGATTTTTTGTTTAATAATCATACGTTGACATCCAAAATCATAATCATAAGAGAATACTTTTTTGGGTAAATTTCAGGCTCAGTGGGAACACAACCCAATCTAGGTCCACCGAGAAACCCCATGAATGATTCAATGTCAACCAGCATACTGTCATGGGAGTTAAAAGGTGTATTAATGGGATATGCATCAAAAACCTCAACAAATTTGAATTTATATTATTTTTTACTGAAAAAGTATCATATTTTAATCATAATTTTATTACATTATAAATTACTTTAATTTATATACAATAAAACATAAATGGTATTATTGGTTAATATTAAAATTCAATTAAGGAATTTATTTTCATTATTTAAAGTATTTATGAAATTTAAAATATTTTAATAATAAATTATTATCAAATATTGTTTAGTATATATAAAGGATCATATAATTTTTATGATTTAAAATGTAGTTTTTATAAGGGTTAAGAAACAAATATTATCAAAGAACCTATCATTTCTAAAAAAACTACAATAATTATTATAAAATTAAAAATTAACATATTTGAAATTTTTTTGATGAAGTGAATTTTTTTTGGTAATCACAATTTCAAAATTATCAAATGATTATTTTTTCATCATTTTCTATGATAGTAAAATTTTCAGGTGAAAAATTCAAACCTTATAAATATAAAGTGTGAATTATGGTATCAAAAGGACACATATGATAAGTAATAAATACTATAATTGTTATACACCACAAAATATCTTCTTTCACTTTCAAATAATGTTATTTTATGTTTATATTAGTAGTTTAATGAATCTCTATGGAGTCCTCAAAACCGATAATGTATTTTATGGTTTTAAAATTCATTCTTTAAGAGATTGACTCACTTCCTCATATGTAAGGGTATTTTTTTATTATGTTCACCCCATGGACATATTAAATAATTAATACCACTTCCTTTTCATGGAAAACACATTCATAATCCTTGGGGATGATTGTGGTACTTTTATATTACTATATAGACTCCAAAACCAAACTTTTAGAAATATTAATGTCGTCCATAATCATTTTCAATATAAATCGACCCAATACATGATTTATTTTCACATAAAAAAATATATCATGATATTACTCTATCCACTCCCTATATATTCCTCCCATGGTCCCCTAATGCTCTCATGGGGCCCCTCCTAAGGATTTGGATTCACACACTCATATAAGGGATCATTACATTATCTTCATTATTCTTGTTTCTTTATTATCTTATAAATTATAATTAATATTCCTAATATTGGGATATGTATTTACATGTATATATTTCTTCACGTTGGATGTAAATATGATTAGATACAACCTTCTCTCTCATCAACCCAATTTATGAATTTTTTGTGATGTCATGATTCAGTCGAAATTTTACCAGGAATTCCATAACAAAAGATTCATGTTGTGAATACCCTAACCATTTAGTATAAAGAGTTTTCACCTTTATCCAAATATAATTAATTTAATTTGGACATACATGTATTTATTCCTCACTCTGTGGTTGTGGAATAAAATATTATTATGAAGGAAATGTTGTTTGTTCTCTATGGAAGACATAAGAATGTGAACGAAATTAAAGTGGTGGGTACACACGGAATTATATAGTGATTCAAGGTATTGGGTAGTGTTTAGTCTCATGAGAATTCATGTTGGGATATGGAATGAACCAGATTTTTTATTTGAATTTTTCCATCTGATTGTCTTCGAACAAAGCCTTGACCTATCTTTATGATGTAGTATGTTGTGTTGTTTCCACATTTCCCATGTTACCATTATGTTATCACGCTAAATTAGGACTCATTGTTCTTATTTTTGACTATAAAATATTTATTTTCAATTTATTTTTCCAATTTTAGAACATATATCCCTTTAATCCATGTTTATTCAAATACTAGTCTTTATATTTCCCCCTTTTTTATTTATGTAAATAGGTTATTGCTAATAGTTTTAAAATAGATGAAATTTCTTAATCTTGAGAAGGATGTTTAAATTAATGTTATTATATCCCATAATGAATATGTTATTATATGTACCTAATATAATATAAAACTAGACTTATCAATAATCTGGTGTTTATTTTTTGTACTTTTATGTAAATAATAATGAATTAATGTGTAATATTGAACAGGGTTATTATGGTTGTCATTGAAGGAAACCATTAGTTTTTTTGTGTTTAGGATAGAAAAACTCCAGGGAATCCATTATAGATAAAAATAAGTATAATTAAACACAAAAAATTTTGTTATGTATTTATTTAGTATTTTTTCAATAAAATAAATACATGTTAGTGTATTTTATGTGGATTTCAGTTGGACATAGATATATATAGGTGTCATATCCAAAAACACCATATTGAGCTAGAATCACCCAATAAATGGTGTATTAAAATGGGCCTTTTTGTAACACTTCATTGGACACTCTCGTGGGATATACATTTGTTAATTCATGAGCACATTACAATCCATTATTGAGGGAACAAAAAAATTCCAATAGAAATATTTTTTTGGTAAATTAGTAACAAATAACTTATATTAAATAATAGGAATTTAAATGATTTGAAATATATATAATTTACATGCAAAGCGTCCAGTTTCATAAGATTCCCATTTTAATTATTAAATAGTTCAAAAATAATCATCAAAATCATTCCTTTTATTATATTCCATTATAAGAAAGAGGAGGAATCAGGTAAATAACCAATGTGATGGAAAATATAATGAATTATTCAATGAGATTCCCAACACGATTCGAGTGAGAATTGTGAAATTTATTATGATATTATCTCAGTTGACTTTGGTTCTAAATAAAAACTGAGATTAGTATGAGCATCTAAATTCAACTAGGAGAGAAAAATTTTGGAATTTTTCTTTTACACAATAATGGAATCCACTTTCTATAGACCTTATTATCTCTTAATCATGGAATAATTGATCAACTCTATTGAGAAGACCATATTCATCATTTAATGTTCCAAATAACCAACGGTTTTGTTTACTATTTGTCATATTGAATGATAAGATTATTAGTGATGGTCAATGATCAATACTACAAAGCTTGAGAAAGATATAGAAATGAATTGTGGAAGTAATTATTCCAAAAAATGATACATATTTTCCTTGCACTATCTAATATAAAATAGAAATGTATTTTATTAACCTTAATAAAAAAGGTGTTTTAATTGGGCTCTAAGAGAAAAAAAATTCCAGAAGTGCATGAAACACCTCTAGATATTTAATTACCCCTAAATTTCAAGGTTGACCACATATTTTTTTGGGATAAAATCTTTTTGATGAATAGTCCATGGGATCTGTGGAATTTATATTTCTGATGGAATTTTTTGATGGGAACACAATGATGAAATAGATATCATTGAATCTATAGGGTATCATGGTTATAATGAGTAGAATGTGGGTTTAAATTCTTGTATTCCTATGGAGAAATCTAGTATTACCAAGAACTTTCAACGTCTTACTTGTCAATGGTGAGAAATTATGTACACTGGAATTTGCCTATGGGTAGGAAGGAAATACTTTTGGTGTGGGAATGAAGGATACCAAGCTAATGACTACCCTCAAGAGAAAGATTATTATATAAAAAATTAAATGAATTCCTGAGTAATTCCCCAATGAATTTTTCTTTGATTCATATTCATGTAACATGGGTAATTTTCAAACCAATTCTCTAAGATAATGGTTTTTAGAGACAATCCACAATCACCTAGGTATCAAGGATTTTATTTTCCCATCACAACTACTATGGTGGATTGTAAAAACATCTAGGTAGAATGTACTCTTTTAATTAATTAATTAATAGCGGTTTTTCATTATTATTATAGTGTTTTGAATTCTATCATATCCTAAACATTTGATAGAACTATTTAAACACCACCACAATGCAAGGAAATAATGTTATCAGTGAAAACATAAAATAGTGAAATTATTTAATCTGAAGTTTATAACTCCTCCCATATAATAATTTTTGGGATGAACATCCTTGAAAACCATTATATAAACCATTTGTGGAAATTATAGGAAATTATGGGGTTGTATGGGCATTCCCTATGTTTATCAAACATAAATTTCTACGAGATGGAAATGACACTCTATATCGGGAATCATCAACCAATTATATACATGTTTAAGGAGGAGAATGAATCTTCATTAGAACCAACATCAGAAGCACACATATTATTTCCATATCATAAATATTTTCTATCTCAAATGATTTATTCTATTTAATAAAACATCCTCGAAGACAGTCTTATTGTGTGGGAATACATTGAGACGTTTCCTAAGGGATTTCTGGGTCAACCTCCTAGTTGAGAGGTTGAATTTTCAATTGATCTTATTACATGGGAATTACCAATATCAAATACTCTATATAGAATGGATATTTTGTAAGTTGAAGAGATAAATATGAAAATACAAGAGAATATATATAATGGGTTCATACACCCTTATGCTTCACTAATGGGTTCACCTATCCTCTTCATCAAGAAGAAGGAAGATCAATGCACCATTATATTCATTACTGTGAGATCAACATGATCATGATAAATAAAATGTACCTTATTACATGGTTTGATTTTTTGTTCCATCAACTTTATGGTAAATAATAATTATATAGGGTGGATATTCAATCAGGATATTACCATGTAAGGGTAAAGAAGGAGGATATCCCGAAGAATTATTTTCAATCATGGTATAGGAACAATATGTCCATAGTAATTCATTTAGGACTCACTAATGATCCAAAAATCATCATGGAATATATGAATAGTTTATTTAGAGATTACCATGATACATTTGTGGTCGTATTTATATAAACAAATAGAATATACTCCAAAAATTATGGAGGAGCATGAGGATAGTATGAAAAATGTGCTAAAGAACATAAAAAGAATAAGCGTTAAGAAATGTACTCCAAATGTGAGTTATAGATAAAGGAGGTCTGATACATGGGTTATATTTTCACAACCTATGGGGTATCTATGGACCATTCAAAAAATAGCTGAAATTGAAATATGACCAAAGATGGCATATGTGAAAAATATCTATAGTATCTTTGTAATAGGTTGGTATAGTCATTTAATTGTATGAAATATCATGAGATATCAAACCCTATAACCATGATAATGAAAAATGAATTCATGTTTTTACTACATGATGAATGTGAAGAGAGATTCATAGAGAAAAAAATGAGCCTTATCACATCCCTAATGATCACAATACCGATAACTAGGGAATATTTCATAGTATTCAATGATGCTTCCAAGATAGTAATAGGATGTGTGTTAACGAAAAAAGAAATATTCATATACTACGATTCAAGGTAGTTGAATTTTCATGAATAGAACTTCCAAACAGATGATCTGGAGTTCGGTGTAGTAATAATCACATAAAAAATATAGTGGAATTAACAGTTTTAGAAGAAGTTATATATATATATACAAATTATAAAACAATCAAATATATATTCACATTGAAAGAGAGGAATATACTACCAATGAAGATGGTTAGAGATTATATATCACTATGAAAACTCAATCTAATAACATCCCCTTAAACTAAATGAATTAGTAGGTGATCTATATAGATAAGGTCAAACAACTCTATCCTTAATGTAAATTGTGTGGGATCTAAAATTCTTATATTTTAAAAGGATGTACATGGTAATCACAAAGGGCATAACAAAATAAATCCTTTCAAAAATTATTTCACAACTATCTCTTTTAAAATGTTGATTGATGCTCATAGAAATGATTTGGAAAATAAAAAAATAGAACCTATAATAAATGTGAAATAGTTGGAGTGTATTGTTAATAATTATATAGTTGTACGAATTGGGTCATGAATATGTATACCGTAAAAACCTATGTTAAAGAGGGGGAATTTTTGATGATGCACATAGTTATACTTTATGTATTCATCCAAAAAACATAAATATGTATTGAGATATCTATGGGAAAAACTTATTTGACATTTTGATGAATGATATCATAATGTATACATCAAGATTTCCTATATATTAGAAAGTGAATGAAAAATGAAAAAATCCAAGGGTATGAAACAAAAATTACCCATACCTGATTAAAAATGATAAAAATAATCATTGAATTTGTCAGTGGTATTCTGAAGACACCAAGAGGGAATAATTCAATCTTGGTTATGATGGATAATATTACAAAGGCTTCAAACTCCAATGTGATTGGAGGGGATTTCTCACTGGATCTAGTTTCATTGATGCTCATTTGAGAAGGGGTAAGGCCACATGGAATACAAGTATTCATTCAATCCGATTAAGATCCAAGACTCACCTATATGTTTATGAAAAGTATCCAACATGCTCAAAATACTATGTTGAACTTCACTATAGTTTATCACCACTATTCATATTTATAGTCTACGTAGACACTCCAGATAGTGGATAACGTATTGAGAGAATGATAAATTGACATCAATGTATAATGGGACTACATAATCTGATGATTGATCTCCAAAAATATAATAGATACCACTAGATCATCCATATGGATCCATATTAGTAATTATATTGGAAGAGGATCAGAACACATGCATGATGGGTTGAATTTAAGGAACGAAAACATCTGGGTCCGAAACTGGTCCTGGAAATATTGTAAAATGTTATATTCATTAAACAACACATTAAGGCAGCTCAAACTCGATAGAAGATATATGATGAAAATCATTAATTATACTTATAGATTGATGTTCGTGACAAGGAATTCCTCTGAATATCTCAAAGGATGAATGTGATTCTATTTATTAAAAAAGAAAATCTATTTACAATATACATTGAACCCATTGAGATGCTTGATTGAATCAAAATAGTGGTCTATAGATTATAACTCTCACATATCATATCTAAATTACATGATGTGTTACATGTATCCTCCTAGGAGAAGTATATACCAGAACCCTCAAGTGTACACAATCCATAGGATTTACAGTTTTTAGAATGATCATTAATTTGATGAGTAGATGGTGAATATCATATATTGTTTAGACAATGTTCTATAAAAAAGATAATGCACCTGGTCAATGTTCTATGTTGTAACCAAATGGATGGGGAATCGTCATGGGACATAGAGGTATTTATGAAGAAAAATTACCCTCATTTTTTTAGCTATGAGAAATTTAAATTCTGAGGGTGAATCTTCTTGAGGGAAAATATTTTAATGACTCAAACTATTATAAATAAAATACCCCTTTGGATTTAATTTAATTCTTTATTATGTATTATTGTTATAGAAAACATATGAAAATATCTGGATTTATATCCTATCAGATAAAAAATGTAGTTAGGAACTAATAACGTTGATAATATAGTCATTATACAATGTTATCAAGATTACTATAAATATAGGGTGTAAATAAATTCAGTTGACACAGATGAAGGAAGTGATGAACTTAACTAGTAGGCTCGTACCACATGAATCCCATTAATTAAAGAATCTCAGTGAAATAGATTAATTCATATTTTCCCTTGACCTATCCCAATCGCATATCCAACAAATTAAGCATTATTGAAACTATTTACTAGAGAAGTTCATGTTCATTGAGATCATAACCTAAACCATGTTCGCTGAAACACCATAGATAGTCTCACCATCGCACACCTCACTCTTAGGGAGTTCACTAGTTTATTAGAAGGATTTGTATCAAGATGATATAATTATGTGTATTTAGATAATATATTATTTAATAACAAATATATTTTCATCATATTATTTTAACATAATAAATGATTTTTTTGTGATAACATAAAATATTTATATTTGAGTAATATTAAAACTAATTAAGAAATTAATATTGATTAATTAATGGTTTTTTGAAATAAATATAATTTAAATTAATTATTAACATAATTATTTTTATTAAATACAAATTATCATATTATTCTGATGAAGTAAAATGTATTTTTTAAAACATTATCATAAACATTTATTGTCAAAAATCCAATCTTTGTTCTATAAATATCGATTATAATTTTAAATTTGAGATTTAAAATATTTAGAAATTATTTTTTATAGAATTAATATTATTTTTTTAATTATAATATTGAATGTGTCTAACAGTGAATTCATCTTAATTTTAGGATAAAGTTGAATTTTAAGGTAAAAATTACATACTGTGTAAATAAACTATGTGTTTTGTGAAATCACAATGACCCAAAAGTGATGAAATATTGAATATAATGTTTATAAAAAAAATGTATGTTACCTTAAAAATAATGTTATTTTATGTGTATTTGGTTAATTTTATAAATCCAGTATGATTTCTCAAAAACAATTAACTTATTTTAATGTATTAAAATCATTTTTATGATCATCACTCACATACACATATGAAAGGGTTTTGTGATATTATTTTTTGACCCTTTATTTAAAAAACAGTTAAGGCCACTCTAATCATTGAAATACCATAGGCTTAAAGGAGGGAACAGTTTGTGGTTTTGGTTATTTTATTATGTTGAGTCAAAAACCTATGTTTCAAAAATATTAATGAAATCACCACACATTTAATAAATAAAATCACACAAACCCACAATTTCCTTGACTCAAAATTCATTGATCATATCCTTAACCAGAATCCCCACTATAGTGTCTATCCATGGACCCCCTTAGCTCTCCATAGGTCACACCCTTTCATTTGGAGTCACACACTCGAGTAAGGAATTGCCAACCTCTCTTTTTTATTCAATATTGGTTATATATTATGCCTTCTATTTACAATTTTTAATATTGGTATATATATTAAAATGTCCCTATTTATTAACTTTTGTTTTCTAAGTGTCTAGATACCCCATTTCCCCAATCAACCAACATTATTAATTTGTACGTGACAACGTTATACTGTGAAAATTTCAACGAATTATCCATGAATAAAATAATCATGTAGTGAATACCATAAAATAGTCTTGTAATGTTTGTTAATCATTATACTCATTTAATTCGTTTATTTGGTAATATATGTATCTATTCAACACTCCATGATGGGTTAATAAAATTTTATAATGAATAAATCCATGTTGTTTGATTTGTGTGATGCACTTAAGCATTGGAATTAATTGAATGTGTAGGGTGCCCCCAAATTTGTTTACCACGCCAATGCATAGAGAAATGTTTAGTCTAATGAGAAATCAGGTATATAAATTGAGAGAACATAATTTCTTTATGGTAAATTTCCATCGTTGTATCTTCACAGTTATCCTTGACCTATTTTTATTATGTAATATTTTATGGTTTTCCCACATTAACCATGTTGCCATTATGTTATGAAACTATATCACGCCTCAATGTTCATGTTAATGACTATCACACAATTTATTCACAATTGATATGTCTATTTTATATCATGTACCAAATTATAAAATATTTACTCCATTTCCATGATTTATAGTGAAACCCTTATTTATATAGTTTTAGAGATTATCATGTGGAATTTTAAATGAAATGGAATTTTTGAAGAATGTAATGGAATTTTTCATTATATTTATTATATCCCATGGTTAGGATGAGATTCAATGTTTTTAAATACCAAATAAAATATATTTATCGATCATTTAATATTTATTAAATTTATTTTTGTGTAATAAATCATTAATTAATTTCTATTGAAGAAAATAATTTCTATATATTTAGGGCCTATGAATCTCATATAAATCAATAGTGATTGATTTGATTGAGAAAACAGTGTTTAATTTATAGTTAGAGCATCAAATGATAGATATAATTTAATATTCATCAATGAAAAACTGAAAATAAATCTTCATTGTTTTAGAGGATCTCATAAATTAGTGATAGAGAAAACACCAGTAAAATTTGTAAACATGTATGTCTCCAATGTTTATCATTGAGAAATGCTTGGTAGATCATTTATGATAAGATGTAACAATATGATACAGTGGAGATGACATCAACAGTAGTGGGCCGATTAGATATATAAAATCATAAATGTATCTCAACTATCTCCCTGAAGTCAATGACACATTTTTTTTTTCAAAAAAGAAATCTCTTAATGTGTATATCTCTTTTTTATCTCATTTCAGTTTTTCCTCAGTGAATAACGTCTAGATATTTATACTATATGACAAATATATCTAGGTCAAAATAGATCAGAAAGTTTCAAACAATAAATCACTAATATTTTATTTCCAAATAATTCAAGAGAGTTGTAACTTAACATAAGAAAAGATGCGATATATTTCATTGAATTCAATCCATTAAATCAGTCATTAAATATATTTGAATTGATATTTACTTCTAGAGAAATATTTTCACATATTATCGTTAATATCATGAATTTAAATCCTTATCAATCAATATGGGAAACATATGTTTCCTTCATGTAATGACAAAATCCAAACCCTGGTTTGACAATGTATGTTTTTTACAATTGGAGGGTTGAAAACGTATGGTTCTTTACAAAAAAAATCATTGAAAAAAAATACTTATTTTTCTAAAATGTTGTGTTCTCATAAAAAATGTTTGATATATGATCAATATAATTTCTCCCAAATGTATGATTTCCAAATCATATGATACAATTAAAGACATTGGTTATAAAGAATGTTTACAGAATAAAACATCTGGAATATATCAACATATACTTAACATGAATAAATGACATGAATATATTTACTGAATAAATATTCAACAAAATATCAGATTACTAAAATTCATTTAAATGAAATATAATTAGTATCATAAATCAATGTGTTTTTAAGCATCAATACCGAAAAAAATTTAATAATATTGAATGATAAAATTATCAACAAGTCTTACTTTTGGAGTAGATGCAAGTAGTATTCCACCTCACCAACACTATGAAATGTCAAGACTGTTCCATTGAATCTCAGACATAGATTAATCCCATGACCGAATATACCTAATCCATATCAAGGTGAAACAATCAATAACACATGGTCTCACTCCCTGATCTCCAATGGAATATTTCATTAGTCTATATCATTCATCGGACAGATCTACATAGTAATCATCTAGTCATGGATGATTTGAACCTTCTATTCCATATGTTCATAAATACTAAGCCCCATTATTGCAGAACAGACTGGATCAACCCAAAATATTTGTAAACTATAGTGTCAACATTAAATAGCTTAAAATTATTCCTTTCCAAATGTGTAATGATATAAGTTTTTTATTAAAAATTATACCAAGGGTAGGTTGTCATCTTAACATTTGGAATAGACTAACATGAATTATTTAAACATGTACACTCAATCAAAAATAGTTATTTTACACTAGTTGAAATTATTTTGTTCTAACACACTATGCCCAAACACAATTGAGTCCCAAGGGAATCATGAAATACCATCCCTAATCATGATGTAAAGAAAGAATCATGCTCCGAAACGATTGTCAAGGGAACACTATGAAGCCAGACTATCTCTGACACATAATGGTGTCCCAACCTCTATACTGGATAATACTCTTGGATAGATGGGATGATGGACATCATGGTTATTCAAACTATGATAACCACGAAAGCAATGTGTCCTATTGCCATCTATGGTAAACCCATCACTATGTCTAACTACAGTCCATTCCATTCAACTTTTTCAAAATAAGGAGTTGAGACAAACCCATTAGAACCTAATTTGTATCCTTCACCACCTAAAAAGTGAGGCATTGAGAAAAAAACTCCACTACATACTTATTCATAGATAGCCTCAAAAACTGATTTCAAATGATTTGTTACATAATCACCACAGCTAAATTTTCCGCTAAAGTAGATGTATGAAACTCCCTCACCCCCTCCTCCCATAATGCCACTATTTTCATAATATATCCTTCAAAAAGGATATTGTTCTTCCCATATTCGGCAAATTTATCAAGAGAATGTTTAATGTACATTTTTGTATGTAAGTTATCATAGTCGATATCAATAATTTATGCTTCCATTATTTTTTTCAAAAGAGGTGGGTTAATAACCATCCAATATTGATATGATTCACCATCCTTTTCCACTAATGAAAATAGAAATGTGTCCAATAACCTTAACATCATGATGAACAATTAAAAACATGATAGTCTATAGATAACATCTTCAACCACATTTAAATTTATAGGTGTATAGACTATCTAGAATTCATATTCCAAGAAGAAACTATATCCACTACCTGTTTCCCATGTTATGACCCCTATACAAGAAAATATACATGAGATAGTTTTAATTAGAGTAGATGACAAACCACTCACTTATAAGGTATTTTTTCCATACCACTAGGTTGTAGTCTATCGAAGATAACTAATGGTAATGGTTCACATAGTTATGGTAATGTGGTGTCAATGGTTAGTCGTATGTATGCATGTATGGTGACGTTTTCATTCATAGGATGGATATAATATTGAATATAGTTTTACCATATTTATAATAACATCATAGTATGTAGAAGGTAATTAATTAATTTTTTTGGTATGGAAACATCTAAGAAAGAGGAAGTGGAAGAAGAAAAGAACTTTTTTACCACCTCTTTGGGTGCTTCCTTTTAATTTGATCAAAAGGGATAATTAAGTAAGATATATGATAAAATTTAGAACTCTTGGTTTATGTGATGGTTGTTGGGAGGATATTTGACTAAGTTATGTCCAATCCAAATAGATTTTGAGGTTTTATTTTGAAAGAGTGGGATGTACACTTTTATAAGAGAGGTGAGGTTGACTTTTGGAAAAGCTTGAAATAGTAATTTATTAAATAATCATATTCAGTTTATAATGGCTCCAAATGAATTTATTTAATGTCTACGGTGGGGCTGGGTCTAAAAACTCTCAACCAATAGGTTTTGTACTGGTTTAGGTCACCATATTGACCATACATTTTAGATTTAACTCTTTGTTGAATAGTTTAACATTTACCATGTGTTGTTGTATTATTATAATAAATGGTTAATAAACATACTATAAAAAGACAAGAAAACCCCAAGTGTATCATTATTAAAATATTTTTCTCTATCTATGTCCTTTTTTTGATGCTTAGTTTTTAGTAATATTATGGAAATTAATATTGTAGTATTTGTTTTAAAAACTCATTAATGTCAATTTTGACATTATTTAACATTTGGTTTGTGAAAAAGTAAAAAAACATGATTACTTCGAAAAAAATTAAATCAATCCTAAAATTTCATATTAACCTATAAAATTAGTATAATGCATAAAAATTTCAAGTATACATTTATTTGGATATTTATAATATCAATTATTTTAATCATTCATTAATAAATTTATTAATGCATCAGCATTACGTCTTAAATAACATTAAACATTTAATGTCTAAAAATTATAAATAAAATAAAACTATGTAGTAAATATCTCTAGCTTTCTAATTAATAATTATATTTTAATTTCTCTTGCATATAACCCTATATTAAAAATGTTTTTTAAGAAAAATTGAATTTAACACTTTTAACTCTTCTTTAAATAAAATAATAATAAATATACTAATCTAGTCGAACTGAATCAAAAAGGATAATATTTTATACCTATGGATTATTTTGGTAAAAAAAATATAGAATAGTATTAGGACATATGTTTGGGTAATTATAATACCATTTTTACATTTAATTACTCTATTTACTTTTCACATTGGTAAATAAAATTCAATAGTTATTGTTCATCAAAAATTATTTTCATACCATTGAAGAACATTTTACTTACTAATGTCAAATGTGTATCTCGGATTTTTAAATTCAATTCAAAGAATCGGTGAAATTATTTTTAATTCAAATTTTCTAGCGTGCCTTGAAGGTGGGTAAAAGGCGTTACAAATTTTAATAAAATTTTATACATGTAATTTTATTATAAAATGACTCAAATAAATTAAATTGAACAAATATAGATATTATGTCTCTATTTTTACTTAAAATAAATTTATATAATATAAATAATTTTCAAAATAAAATGTTAGTTTTAATTAACAACATAGTGTTTTTCTCTATGCATAAAAAAATTATGTTTTTAGAAAAATACCAAAATTTCACTCTAAGCTAATTTTGATATTCTGAATCCAAAAATGAATTCCATTATGAAAATTAAAATTTATAAAATTTAAAAAAGTTGGTATTATTATTCATAACAGCTAGTTTAATTGGTTTTGGTGTGCTTGAACTCGATGTTGTGTACAGTTCAAGATATTGCATTATTCAAAGAGAAACATAATGTGGATGATTGGGGTGTTACATTCTTCCATCCTTCCAATAATATCATCCTTGAAATTTCTATAATACAACTACATAAATAGATTTTGTAGGTTCTTCATCATAAGATCCTTGGGTTCCCATGTTGCCTCATCCATTTCAGGGTTTCTCTATAGGACGTTTACCAGACGATTCATCCCGTTTTTCAGCACATGTTGTCTAGTATCATGATTCTTGACAGACTCTTCACAATAGGACAAATCAAGTTCCAGTTCAATTTCTTCATAGGTGAGTACACACATTTGGTCAGGCATGTATTTTCTCAATAGTGATACGTGAAATACGTCATGAACTTTGGAGATACTTTGAGGCATTGCCAAATGGTAAGCTATAACTCCAATTCATTGTAAATTTTCAAATAGTCTGATGTACCTGGGACGTAATTTACCCATATTATTGAAATGTATAACTCCCATCCATGGGGGTTTCCTTCAAGAAAATATTATATCCTATAAGAAATTCAAAATCCTACCTTCGGTTATCGATATATCTCTTTTTTCTACTTTGAGCTTATTTGATGTGGGTTTGGATAATGTTCACATTTTCCAATGTCTCTTCAACATGTTTGGGGGCTATGAGTTTTCATTCACCAATATCATCCCATCAAGCTGGTGTGTGACATCGCATTCCATATAACTATTCATATAGTTCCATATGAATATTGAATGGACAAAATTGTTATTAGAAGATTCGACCAGAGGAAAATATTGATACCACGTATATTGAAAGTCATGTGGGAAAGATATCACCATGTATTCAAAGGATTGAATAGTCAAGTCTGGTTTTCCATCAGTTTGAGCGTGGTTGGCATTGCTCAAATTATGTTCAGTATCCAGGGCCTTCTGATGACTTATCACAAATTATGATGTAAAATGGGGATCAAGATCATAAATAATCAGTATATGTACTCCATGAAGTCATAAAACGTTATTAATATATACTATTTCATAACGTTTTAGTGGTAAATTGTCCCTTATAGAAAAAATGTGTGGACTGGTAATGACGATCAGCAATAACCCGTATTGCATCATACCTTCTAGGAGTATTTGGTAGACCTAGGGAAATGTCCATCGTAAAATTATACCACTTACACTCAAGTATGGGAAGAGGTTGCATGACTCCTCTAGGATGTTTTCTTCAATCCTACACTTGTTGACAAACCATACATCATGAGACATAATCATCAATATCCCTATTACTGTTGTCCAACAAAAAATGTTCCTTCAAATATCTATACCTCATAGTGATACCATGGTTTTCGTGAAAATAGAGATATGATCATCGTCCAAAAATTCCCTATTTAGATTAGGTATTTTAGGAATACAATGTCTCTTCCCAAATTTTAAAAATCCATATGTATATACATAGTCAGTCAATCTCCCATTATTCACAGTATAGATTTTATTTTGAAACTCTTCATCATCGGTCTATGATATATTTATCCTATATAGTAATGATGGTTTGGAAACCATTTGAAAAATTAATAATGTTTCACCTTCCATGATTATTCCCAAATCCATCAATACTAGATCCATGAACATAGGATCCCTTTCAACTCTCATCTCTTTTAAAACTCCTTGATATTGATTTCTCAAATCATCTTCCATCTTATTTTCCTTCCCATGGTTGTACGTTATGGTGAAATCATAATCTTTTAGTAGTTCAAGACCTCAAATTTTCCAAATGTTGAGTTCTTTCTGTGATAAAATATATTTCAAAATCTTGTGATCAATATATATCAACCATTTTTAACAATTTAGTGAGTGTTTCTATATCTAGAAAGCAATGATTATAGCTTCCAACACAATATCATGAGTGGGAATGTTTTGTTTGAGTATTTTTAGCTATCACGATTCATAGGAAAAAAGTGTGTAATTTTTCAAAAGGAAACAACTTTGTCCTTTCATTGAAACATCACTATAAATAACAAACCCATCATTCCATGATGGAAGAGTCACTATATGAGAATTTACTAATCATCTCTTCAATATTTCAAAACAATCTTATCACTTTTTTTCCAAACAAACTTAACCCATTTATGTGTGAGATTTTTTAATGGTATATCCAATCGGGCAAAATTCTAGACGAAACTCCGATAATAACATGCTAAAGCAATAAAATTATATACCTATGTTATATTTGTCGTTGCTGGACATTCTTGTATTTCCATTGTCCGAGATGGATCAATTGATATTCCCACCTTATTGACAATATGTCCATGAAAATAAATCTCTTCAAGAAATAATTCACACTTGATAAACATCCCATACAATTCATTTTATCTAAGATTCATTAGAATTGTGAAAAAGTGATTTCCATGATCATTGTAGATTTTGGATGATACCAAGAAATCATCAAAAAATACCTCTTCAAAGTCATAAAAATATACCATGAAAAATATATTCATTATATCATTGATGATAGAGGGTGGATTACTTAATCCAAAAGGCATTATTGTAATCTTGTAATTCCCATATATGGTACATAATGTTGTCTTCAGAATGACTTCCATCATAACTCACAATGGATTTTATCCAAATCGATTTTAAATATTTGAAAATTATTGATCTCCATGAGTTTTATTGAATAAATAATAAATTCGATGTAGGGGATTCATGTTATTTGTTTTTATAACATTTATATCCCAATAATCAATGCACAACCTCATATATCCATCTTTCTTCATAACAAAACGAACAAGGGCTCCCCATTCAGAAACACTGGGGTGAATAAATCCTTTATTATTCAATTCCTAAATTTGTTTCCATTGTTCCACTAATTCCACGATGGTCATTCTATAATGGGTTTTTGATATGGTCCTTGAACCAGGAATTAAATCAATGGAAAACTGAATATATTGTTCTAGATGATGTCCAGGGAAATCTAATGGAAACACATCAACACATTCTTTTATTGTTGTTATGTCATCAATTTTAACATTCCATTCCAAACCCACAATTATCTCACTCTATTACTCCCACATAATTTAATTTAGTTGAGCTATTTGTGGTGGATCTAGATAAGAATCAGATGGTGATGTTTTTTCTCTTATTATAAGTTACTCATTATCATCATAAAAAATTGCAACCACCTTCTTCTTTCAATAAAATTTTGCATCATGGTCCGAAGGCCAATACATATAGATGATTATATCAAATTCAATCATGGGTATGAGGATGATATCATCAGAAAAAAAGAACATTTATTTCCCTAATGGATTATGATTCAAAAAACAATGTTGTAATTATATTTCCATTATGATTTATGACTGATAATTCCCTCATTATATCAAATTGGAAATATATAATTTTCCTAGAAAACTGCGAAGATATGAAACAATGAGATGATCTAGAATTAAACAAAGCATTGGATAAATTTTAGGATTCTATTAATTTTCCGGCCCCCAAGTCATTCAGAGCTCCAACCTCAATAGTAGGGATTTCATAAGCTTGGCCTTTCTCTCTTGGGATTTTCTTAGGTATGTTTCCTTGGTTCTTAGGAAATTCATTTCCATAATGCCCCTTTTATCTACAATTGTAGCATTAAACATTGAAATAATCATTTTTTCACTTGCAATCATGATCTTGGTGGACATTTACACAACACTAGTAACAGAATCCCATTACCTTCAAGAAAGTACTGAACTGTTTATTCCCACATTTACTGCATGATGGAAATTAAACTTTTCCCTTCTTCCCCAAATTTCCATTGCTATATTGTACAATTGATATCTTCTTCTCTTTCATTGATTTAATGTTTTAAGACATAAAGAATTCATTTTCTATCCCAATAGTGAAACATACTTTGTCATTATACAATGAGAAGGATTATGAGACTAATAGTTGACAGAGAAACGGTTTTAACCCTTCAATGAATCGATCGAACTTACTCTTTAGGATATGTATATAATCAGCTACATTCTATTCAAACCGTGTAATTTTAGCATCATACACTACGACATTGTTATCCTCCTTCTTCCATAGACATTGAAATTGTCTTTCCATATCCGCTCGATGGTCATGAGGATGGTATTTTTCGGAGAAAATATTTTTAAACACACTCAATTCTATATTTGGATATTATTCATCCTTCTTTTATTATTAAATTAATGACCACCACTGATCTGCATCTCCCATGAAGAAATAAACTAAAATGACAAGTTTTTCCCTTTCGATACTCCCCAAATTATGAAATATTTTCTCTAAGGAACATATCCATTTCTCATATACAAATGGATTTGTAGTCCCATTGAATGTCGGTGGTTGTTTCCTCATGAAGAGGTCAAAAATTTATCCACCATGTTGTGGATGAGGTGGCATTATTTTGGTAAGGTTATTACTCAAAACCTGAGTATGTTATTCTAGAATGGTCATATGTTGTTCAATACTGGTTGAATTACCTACTCCACTATAACTATCTTGAGTAGGACGGGAGTCCCTACATGGATTACATGGGTTGATACAGGTTCCATTCCTTCTACAAGGCTCCATTTCTAAACAAAGTCATACACTAGATTAGTTTATGAATAACAATAAATAATTCCAAACTAGTAAAATACAGAATATAAATTGAATAGATTATTCATATAATCCATAGTAAAAAAAATGTTTTCTTTGGGGAATTATTTACTCATAAATCCTTCATAATGGATTGTAAAGAAAATGTGAATTATCATAAGCATATCCTCAGGGAGTGTCATATTCAAGAGTGCAGCAAGGCTCATTATTATGTTATAGGATACCTCAGGTCAAGCCTGAAACTATGTATCATAGTTTTCACTCCTAGTTACATTTTTCTAGAGGTTCCTCTACCAGATTATATCCATATAAGGATTTATTTCTTTGAAAACTCAAAAAAATATCAACGTTACCAAAATTTTAGGAAGTTTTTCTATACTGATCCTTAATGTTTATCTTATAGTAATGTTCTATCATCAGAGTTTTTATAAATCTAGTTTCCAAGGTTTGTACTAATCTTGCACTGATTCCAACTGTAAAAACATAACCCTAGTTACTGAGAGTCATTTCATTATTACATAACATTGTCATGATAATAAGAGATCATATCTGAAAATAGAGATTAGTTTAGTATCCTTAGAAGTACTAGATACATACATAAATTCTACATTACATCATGAAATAAAAAACATTGGGCCTCCTTTTAACACACTCATATTTTTTGACTATCTGTCCAGGTTAATCATAATACCCTTCTTCGCATCCATGGAAAATGAAAACATATGCAATGTGTGAGCTCCGATACTCAGTAAGGATAACAATATAGCATAAACTATCATAAATAAGAACAAATATTTATGGAAATATATAAGACTAAAACAAAATCCATTTAAAAATAAAAATAAACATAATATGAAAAATATAAATCAAATAACTCCATTTACATATTCACATGGATAATCTACTAGTTGAATAATCACAAGTAATATCAATAGATAATTTTATATTGATGGAATGCATAATGTCGGACATCATAACCACTTTGTCAAGGCCTCCTCCCATGTATACAAATAATATTTTGTCAAGGCCATATACTGAGACAGTAGTTTTTCTCAAGAGTTCTACCATTTCATTGAAGATTTATAGCGGTCTCCTCCCGTCACTTACTTTGTCCAATGCATTCCTCATATGAAAAGGTTGAAACATAATATAAACATTTGTATAAAAAATTCCATATGAAATATCAATACATTAACCATAAACAATGAATGGTATAAAAATAGCACATCCACAGTCTAACATATCAAAAAACATTCAATTAAATATGAATTACTGTTTCATAATTATTCCAAATCAAACAAATGTAAAATCCAACGAAGGATGATGGCATAGATGAATTTAATCTGAAAACTATTTGATTATCATATTTAATTCTAAATTGAAATCATTCAAAAGTAATGAAAATATTTATTTTGAAAATATTTTTATAATATTGTAAGGGAAGCATTGAAGGTATTATAATAGCAGAAAATAGTAACACCTACTTTATAAGATAAAAAAACAATCATTCCTTAATTTTTCAAAAATTCCATGAAGTACGTTGTTTTGAAAACAACAGAATGATTCCATTAATAATATTTTATAAAAAGTTAAAAAAGTTATAAATGAATTTAATCCATATTCTATGAAATATTAAAAATGTTTTGAAATACATTTTTAATAAATACAGATGTGGATGATAAAGAAGACCCAGTAGATATTTAGTAAAAACAACCACAGATAATAAATAGATTGTAAAAATAACCATCACCTCGAAATTTTCCATAGACGATGGTAGGTTAACCTCTTATATAATATTTAAATCATTTTTGTAAAATTATAATAGAACCACATAAATAAATATTATATCTTATAAGTTCTTATAATATTGCATTTTTAATTATATTTCAGTAGCATCATCATCTCAGGTGTTAAGTGATTCGTTTTCTTTTATATGTTTTGTTATTTAAGTCATTTTGTTTATGTATAGGATGTAATTTATTCATATATATAATTATTTTATGGTACTGAACATTATTTTTTTTTCATAAAATGAAATTTATTCTTGAAGGTTATGACAGGGAATGAATCTTATCGCGTTCTTGGACAGGTTAATTCGTACGTTCGCACGAGCGACAATACTATTCTATAGATGTATGAATCATAGGTAATTGGATTTTATATAATATATAAAGAATGATTAACAATTTATATTTTATATTTACATCAATTATATTAATTATTATACCCATACAAATAATTAAGTGTTGAATAACAAACTACACCACGACATGTAGACGGTAAGCCGTGTGTACGCATGTATGGTGACTTTGTCATGCATAGGATTGATAGAGTAATGAATATGGTTGTAAAATATTTATAATAAAATCACAACATATATATGGTATTTTATTTATTATTTTTGTACGAAAACAACAAAAAAATAAAATGTGGAAGAAGAAAAGAACATTGAAAAAGGTGATGAAATTATCAAATCTTCTTCGGGTGATTTCTTATGATTTGATCAAAATGGATCTTTAGATTGGATTTATGAACAATTTAAGGCCTCTAGGATGAATTTAGGGTATTTTGGAGGATATTTGAGAAGGTTTTGTCCGGGCCAAATGGCATTGGGTGTGTGATTTTGAGAGAAGGGGTAGTACCCTTTTCTAATAAAGGGGATGGTCACTTTAGTAAATGTATGAAATATTAATTTATTATACAACCATATTAAAATTATAATGTCTTAAAAAGGATTTATTTATAGGATAAGGTTGGGATGGATCTAAAACATTTCAAAAAATTGGTTTTAGATAGGTTTAGGGCACCATATTAACCTCATATATTAGAGTTAAGTCTTAGTTAATTAGTTTAACATTTACCATGTATTCTTGTATTAGTATAATAAATAGTTATTAAAAATAATATGAAATTCTAAGAGAACCCCAATGGGTGAATTATTGAAATATATAACCTTATATAAGTCCATTGGATGATAATTATATTTTAGGAATATTATATCAATTGATAATATAGTATTTCATTAGAAATATCAATTAGGTCAATTTTGACACTATTTTGTATTTTGTTTTTGTGAATGTAAAGAAAACATGATTACATTGAAAAAAATAAAATCAATCAATTATAATATGTCATATTAACATATAAAATTAGTGTAATGCCTCAAAATATTCAAATTAAATTTATTTTGATATTTATAATATTAATTATTTGAATCATTCAATAATAAGGTAATTACTGCATCATCATTGTGTCATAAAATATTTAAATATATAATGTATAAAGATTATAAATAAAATCTATCTATGTATGAATATTTCTTATATTTCTAATGAATATTTATAGTTGAATTTACCTTATTTATGACCCTATATTAAAAATGTTTTAGTTATGAAAATTTGAATTTGACACTTTTAACTATTCTTTATGTTAAATTGTAATAAATGTCCTAATAAAATATATGTGAATAAAATAGGATCATATTTTATTCAGAATGAGGAATTGGGTCAAATAAACACATATCCAATCGCATTAGGACATGTTTCAGTGAAATTAAAATATCATTTTAACCTTTAATTAACATATTTTCTTTTAATTGTGATAAATAAAATTCAAAAGTTACTATTCATAAATAATTATTTTCATCTCATTGAACCACATTTTACATACTGATGCCAACATTGTCTCTCAAAATTTCGAAATTCAATTCAATGAAGTGGTAAAATTACATTTTACAGGACATTGCGAACATGCCTAGATGATGAGTAAAAGACGTTAATAATATCAATAAAATTTTATAACCCTAATTTTATTATAAAATGACTCTAATGAATTACATTGAACTAATATAGGTATTATGTATCAATTTTGAAATAAAAATAAATTTAAATAAAATAAATAATTATTTAAATTAAAAGTCGATTTTAAACAATAAGGTAGTGTTTTTCACTATTCATCAAAAAATGAATTTATTCCTAAAAATACCAAAAATTTACTCTAAGATAATATTTATATTCCAACTCCACAAATGAAGTCCATTTTGAAAAATAAAATTTTATAAATTTCAAAAAGATGTTATTATTATTCATAACAGCAAGTTTGATTGGTCATAGTGTACTAGAACACCATGTGGTGTACAACGCAAGCTATTGCATTAATCACAGTAGAACGTACCATGGAAGCATGGTAGTTACATGAACACTACATAATCAACACCCCCTCTCGAAATATTTAGATCTATATGCTCGTTAATCTAAACCTCAACCCAAATAAGCTAGGTGGAACCTCTCCATCCAAATAAATGGACACTCCTTAGAGGTAAATGTATTGAAATTGATGAACAGTATTGATAAATATCATATAAATCCCCTATAACATCCTTCCAACCCAAGTAATATTTTTACCTCCATCATACCCTCTGGTTGCTCCACAGCTAATACTATGTCAACCATTGTCAGATCTAATAATTTTTCATCATCTGAGATGGTGTATCCAAAAAGAATACCTCTTAAATCAAGAATAGAAACTTAAATATATTATCATATATAAGGTTTTCTCAGAGTGTGTCTTAAACCATCCTCAACTTTACTGCATGGTCCTCCTCGGATGCTGAGTACAATATGACAATGACAATGAAGACCAACACAAACTAGACTAAAAATGATGAATGACCTTATTCAAGTGTCCCATGAAAACTGTTGGGTAATTACATCCATTGAAAAGAGTCACTATGTACCAATTCGTGATTATTGTTATGTATGAATAACATCATTTTTATATATTCATCTTGTATTCACAATTAGTGATTGCTTCATCTGAGGGGAATCATCATAAAATATTAATCACCTATCAAATGGTCAAAGAGTTAGTATTTCCTCATTATTGGATAACATATTACTCACACCCACCTAGTTTAGGTGCCAATGAATGACACACAACCTGAAGCTCCCATCCAACTTCTTCGTAAACAACATATTGGAGTCCCATGGGGAAACATTGGATCTCACAAATTATTTTCTTTATAATCCCTCTAACTACACATTCATATCTCAAATAATTTTGGGAGCCATCGAATATGTTGGAACCGATATTGGGAAATATTTCTGTGTAATTCAATACATAATTCTATCTCTCTATGGGATGTTATTATCGACATGTTCTTTTGAAAGACGTATTCATACTTAGTTATGACCTCAAAAAACTAATAGGCAATAAAATCCAATAATCTATGATTCATTCCAGATAAATATTCAGTAATTTTATTCAATATATTATATATAATCAGTTCTTTCTGTTCATGGGATTTCTTCTCACCCATAATGGAAATCCTAGAGCTATCACCATGGTCAGAAAAAATATTCCACATGAAATAGTCGATCATGTAATAAAGTATGGATAAACAAGACACACATAAGATAATATCATAAGTCTTAATCATTACTAAAAAGAGATCCCTTATTATTTCATCACATATAAGAATCATGTCAAATGATCGGAAAAAGTGTCAGATAGCAGAGTCAACTCTATTCAGGGTATCCAAGCCCAAGGGTCAAGCTTCAAGAATGAACAAGATTACTCACATACCATTGAAATTGTAGTAATATAGTGAATTAGATTATTTTCTATTAGAAATATAGATAATTAGTTTCAATGATGGTTTTATTTTCATCCCTTTCTATGTTGTGGGTTATCAATGAATGTAGTGTTATATATTTATGTTAATTTTTACATTCATGATTTTATGTTTTCCCCTTCACTCCTTAATAATTTGTTTAAACTGTATTCAATTGATAAAACATTATGTTTTGAAGAATTTATTTGTTTATGGTGACTAATGAAACATTCGATGATTTTTTAATTTTTTTAATAAAGTAATATATTCATTGAATTACAAACCCACCCAAGTAAACTTGATAAGTCACCCAAGGTGGTCCACCACATGGTGACATATTAAAATGATATAAGAAACAAGTTTTGAATATAAAAGAAAGAAAAAACCATATTACAATTTAGAATAAATATATACAATAATATCCAGATAAATTAAAAGTCAATACACGCTTAAAGAGCTAGAAAGATAGAGAAGACCTGACTAAACACGTCTTTATTAGAGAACCCATCACCACAAAATGTTCCCATTGTGAAGGAAAAAATGAATAGAGAACCGATAATTTTACACTATTCCCTTACCTTTCCATGAATCATGTAAAACTATGACTACAAATACCCAACTATAAAATATTTTCTACTCAAAAACCCCAACCAGATACCACTAATGAATATATAAATGTTATAATATCATGAATTAACTAATTATATCTAATTTTTTTATAAATGTTTTTTATAAATAAATCCATTTTTATACAGCCTATTTATTTTACATAAATACATACATTATATTCCAAATAAAAAAATATAATGTATACTATAAAATCACATTATTTAAAAACATGATAAAATATATATGATATAAATCATCATGCGATAATTATTGAATAAAATAAAAAGCACCTTTTGGGATATAGATTATTAAATTTGATATTTGACATAAAATTATAATAAAAGACCATATGTTGGTTACAATAAATTTTTATTCATACTATAGACTATCTATACAAATTATGTAAACCTTAATAGTTCCACACACACTAAGGTCACATATGTCAATTCTCAATGTACCAAAGGATCTAAATGTTCTATGATGGATAAAAAAATTTCACATTCAATACACACATTTAAGTAAAAGATATTTTATTCAATGTAAATCCATTTCAGTGAACAATAAAAATGTTTTAATAAGAAACTATAACAATTCAAAAATTTACAACCCTTGCATAGATTCACCTACATCACAAAAATTGGAATCCAAACTGCCATTAAAAATGTTGATTGAGTAACCATGGAGAAGAATTCAACAGATAAGGAGTGATATGAAACTAATAAGGGTTGGTATAAAATACCAATCTATCATGAATTTAAATCCCAAATATATCCAAAGATGACACCATGACGGATGGAAATTAACTGACTGAAAGACTGTTTACCATGTATATGCACCAGAATCCGCACAAGAGACAAACATGGAAAGATGAAATTTAGAAGGAGAGGAGATCCCAAAAATCTTATGGTGTATATCCAAGGTGTTAATATCAAAGCCTGTGTTTGAATGAAAAATGAATAAATGACCAGCATGGATAAAACATTAAATCATGAGACATTCATGACACAAAATAATTTTATGTAGTCAATTTATCAATTAACATAAGAATCCAAAAAAAATGCATTAGATTAAAAATAATAATTTTTAGAATTTCATGATGTGATGATAATTTATAGTGTGTAATCCATTAATTCTTAATGAAATTCATGAAAACTTTTTGAAAATGTTTTCACATGTGATAAACCATTCATGACATAAAAATTCTGAATGTCTAAAAAACAGTCTATATCTTGAAGGAAAACATATCAATCACTTTACATGTTTATACCAAGACTCCATTAATTCAAAAAACATGCATCCCAGAACATTATAACATTTACCCAAAAAAAGGATATCTATTAATGAGAATATCATTATGAATCCAAATGAAAGGGGAATCTAAAATCCCAAGACACAAAATATCTGAAGGAAGATAACGAGGTATTACAATATTCCCCCTATAAATGATTTATTCTCCAAAATGTCCTCAAGATCCTAGACTTGATTAAAAATGAATAACATTGATTCCTCATCAAAAATTCCTTCTCTAGCATCTCGTGGAAATCCTAATCACATGAGTACAGTACATGGACCAAAGGAATCACTAAACCATGAAAACCATTTTCTCGGATACACATAATCAGAAATGGTTTCATAAATATAGTGATATCGGGATAATGATTGATATCCTCCCATCCAATCACATGGGAAGGATTGAATGTATATTTCCTTAGCAGGAAAACAAGAAACAATTCATGTATAGAAGTAAAATATAGAGATTAATTCCAACAGATATCAAACTATTCCCTATCGTCCAAAGATGTCAAATGGGTCTATTATCCCCGGTTTAAACATACCCTGATCACACGACTGATGTTTTCTAAAGTGAGGCTAAACATAAGAAAATACTATATTTTGTGAAAAATCTCATTTGGATTAACTACAACCTCTTATTCATAACTTTATGGAGACAAGAAACAACTATGGATTTTATCCAAACTTTTCCCATTATAATAGAGATAATCAATGACTCCCATAATAAAGTCTCAAATGAAATTATCTTTATTAAATCATGATATCAATTTTTATTGGAAAATACAACCAAAGGAAAATTATTTTACCAATAACCTCTAAAATAAAGCACATTGGGCCACATCCTTTCCTTAAAAATGTTGATAGATTTGTCTTTATTTCCGTCAATTTCTAGATTATATTTTGTACTCTATTTCAAATGGGAACCCCTCACCTGTGACAAAACCTTTTTAAAACATGGATGTGAATCTCAATTTTTTATTAGAATAAATTATATAGTGAACCCCAACAAAAAAATAATGAAATTCATAGAAATATCCATCAATTTCCAATCATGAATGGGAATGGGTTGAGACAAACCTATAGTAATACTATGTACCACATTAATTCATTGAAAAGTAATACACCAGGATACAAAATATGAAATTGTCTACATCATCCATGACCCCCAATACAGATATCTATAATCATGACAAATCATGTTATCCCCTGGGTATATAGACAAAATGTACAAGTTTCCACTATATATCAAAACCTACATTTGAGAAATAATAACAACTCACCTACCATGAATGTTAAAAAAGTTCCAATGGGAGACTGGGACTACTCACTAGATGTCTCCATACAAAAAAGGCTTCCACTTTTGAATTATAACTCAGTGTTAGTCAACATACAAAGACGAACGTCCTCATCAAAAGATAAGAAAATTTCATTAAATATAATAACACATTTCCACCAATAACCTCCACTCCCAATGTCATCTTAACAAAGTAAAATCATTCGATACCACTGTTCCTCAAATTTCATCACATCTTGTGTCAATAATTTACTCAGTAGTTCATTAGATATGATATTACTTTTTCTAGGAGTATTAAAATGTTCAAAAAAAACTAGATATACTACACCCAACATCTCTATCCCATGTTTAGATATCATTGACTAGGAATATAAATTATGATCTTATTATCCAAAGATACCATAAATTGTTCCTGAAATAGGTATTGATGCAACATGTTGAGTGCTTGCACAACCACTGCCAAATCCTGATTATGGTTAGGGTTGTTCTTCTCATGAGGGTGTAAATGGTTAGAGACTTAAGATACCACCTTTATACCAAAAATCAATACACTACATAATATCATAATAAAATAATCATAGATAACATCAAAACCTGAGCCTTATTATTGAATAATCTAATTTGGAGAAGAAGTCATCTCACATTCAGTTTCCCAAAATATCTCTGAAACTAATCATTCCACTCAATATTTTAATCCCTCAATGGTTAAAGGATATGTAAATGATGTAAAATTAGATAATTATCAATAAAAACGCATGTAATAAAATTCTAACCCCATGATCATTTGAATCTCAAACATGTTTCTTGGCTACTCCTAGGACATAACTACCAATATATTATCAATAAGAAATGTGATAACACTATCAAATAAAATATATCCTAAATACATTACATGATGAATCAAAAACTTATATTTAAAAATATTACCATACATATGATGTTCCTCTAATGATAAAAGAATGATATCCAAAAGTTCCATGTTATCATCCTACGACTTTTAGTAGATAAATTTATTATCCATGAGTACTAAAATATATTATAAGAACTGATGAAATAATTTTTTCATCAATTCCATATAAACCATAAGAGAATTAGTTAGACTAAATTTAATAACAAGAAACATGAAATGTATTTATCGGATCATAAATCATGTCTTCATTATATCTAATATTTGGAATCTAAATATGTGGTACCCTTGCTAGAATTAAATCATTGAAAATAAAAAAGGCCATATTAGTTGATAAAAGAGAGCATGAATCATGGTAAAGGAAAAATTATTCCTAATAAACCGATTATTTAACATTTAATAGTCAATAAATAGTCTAGGGTTCCCTTATTACTTCTTAGAAATGAGGATTGGAAATGACCAATGTGAAATGATAAGAATAATAAGTCCCTTTTCCACAAAATCCACTTGTTCGAAGGTAAGTTCTACAAACCCATTAGGATCCATATGGTAATATCCCATATAAATACAGTTATCCCAATATAAAGAACAACATTGCATTCTCTTAATGAACTAGAGATCCAGTCACCGTAAATTTCAGGTGGGACCCAATAAGAATTTAATAATTGAGCACGATAGTTATCAATCTCTATCTAGATCATAAAACTAATCATCTAATACATACTGATAATCATGTTAATGTTTTCAAAATCATGCACTAAGATATTCCACTCCTCCTCTTGGTAGGCTGTCATCACATGACATGCTGAGAACGTTAAACGTTGTTCATAACTATTTCCAAAAGGCATGGACATATACCACAATATTGGTATATGCATGGAACTAAATCCAATCATTTAAACATGTTTTTAAGATTTTAAATAATATTTATAATCAATAGAAAAAAAATTGAACCATAGGGGGGTAAATAAACATCGTACCTTTCACTATGGATTTCCATTATTCTGATTCGATAGGTGAATAATCCACTATATAAATACGTATGGTCTCCGCTCTTCCATCATATTTATTAGCCACATTGATTTTACCCTTATCATGAGGATGAGATCCACCATCATTGGATGCATTGGTAAAAACCAATTATCCCTTAGTTAATGTGGATCAATCTATAATACTCGGGTCTTCCTATCACAAAAACTTTTTAGATAGAATGATTTTCCACAATGATGAAAATTCAAGGGATGCATCCCATATTTATTCATGGTATGGCCAAACCTTCCACATTGAATGAAAAAAACCTACTAATGTCTTGATGAAGCCCCCAAATATGGTCAATAAGAAAATGAGGTACCCTTGGGTTTCATTTTCTTGTGAGAAGATACACCTAGAAAAGTAAATTATAAACTAAAGATCCTATTAAACCCATTTTTTTAGATATTTTAGCATCTTCCAAGTATTCCTTATCAGCAACCTAAAAAAATTCAGAAGGTACGTGGTAATAAACATCGGATGAATATCATATCTCATACCCAACATAAGCTTCCAATCCTTCAGAATAATATTGGTTCTAGATCCTATTATAAGTGCACAAAATTAAAAAAAATGGATGAAAAACTCTAAAATTGTATTCACTTTTTATTATATAGTAAAAAAACACATAGGACTTTTCCGCAAAAAATGTCTAAGGATACAACATTTGGTTGAATAATTTTTTTTAAAGAACCCTAGAGAAGTTCCTCATGAAAACTTTCTTATACTATAGAATAATACTATATCATTACCATTATTCGATAATATTTATGTAAAACCATTATTTGAGTTCTCAAGGGTCATCCTGTAGTTGAAGAGGGACTCAATATACTCAAGCAATTTTTCAGATTCATATGGCCCAATTTCACCATAGAAGGTATGTGGATATTGCTTTGTAAATTATGAGTATTGATCCACAACTAATCATGGATTCCAAACACCCACTTAACTTCGAGTCTAAATACGATGGATTATAACTTTTACCAATGAAGGTTCCATAAGTGGATTTCATTGAGGAACATATCATGCATCTTCTTAAATTATATCTGAAAGTTCTCTTCTACAATGCATTCTCTACAATAGATAAAAAATAAATCAATCATATATAGAGTCCAAAACCATAAGACCATTATAAGGTATTGAAATAAATGATTTTAAATTATTAGAAAAAAAATAAAATTATAAATTCAACTGAACTAGAATGATGAATTATGACATGAATAATTTTATTTAAAGAATTTTCCCATATAGTTCATTCAAATGTCCTCAAACTCAAACTATCAACCCAAATTTTTTTAAAACAACCAATTTTAACTAATGTTTATCCATGGATGTGTGATGGTAAGATCAGTTCTTCGAGTTATCGCTAAAATTATAAGGGTTCTAACACAAGGCTACCCAAAACATATAACTAAAATTTTTCGGTTTGAACACACTTCAGGATGAGTATTTTTTCTGATTTTAATTACTAATGAACAAAAAATGGTCTACATTAAAATTAAATTATGGTGGGCCTCCACAGAGTAAGGTATGGAAAAGATAATATAAAAAATTTTGAATAAAAATAACAACATATACATCCATAGTGTAGTGCTAAAGAAAGAGATTCAATAAAATCAATAAAAAATAAAATGGCAAGAGACATTCGCCAAAATAAGAAGATAAAATAGGCCTAAATAAATAAGTCAACATTTGACCATACATCCGAAGCAAACAATCCCACTATGAAGAGATAAATGAAAAGAGAACCTATAATACTAAATGGTTACCTTACCTTTACATGAGTGGTGAAAAACAATGTCTAAAACCACATAACAGACAATGTAATGTGTTATCAGGAAGTCCACAACGACACCACCATTGAATCTATATTTCATATAGTAATATGAATACTCAAATTATATAATTAAAATAATTTTTACTTTATGAATCATTTTCATTAATAAATCCATTTTATGTATTTCCATTGTTTTCTATAAATTCTAACAACATCCTCCAAATTGATTGGTATCATGTATTATTGAATAAAATTTACTTTACACGTGTATGAAACTATCAAATAAATTTATGATTATGTATTAGACTAGGTATAAAAGATAAATCACACCATTTAGGATATAGCCTTTAGGAATACGTACTAGATGTATAAGAATCCTAAACTATTCAAAAGTCACTTTATATTTAAATTGAGTGATAATATAGTGCCTCAATATCATTGAACTAAACCCAAATGGTTCCACACACACTAAAGTCCCCTGTATCAATTTTTTAACACACTGAATATTTTCAATGTTCTATTTTTTTACAAAACCATTTGTGAAACGCATGATCACATTTGATAAAAATTGTTTTTTTCATATATGTAAATCTATTTAAATGAAAAACCCAAAGAGGTAAACAATAATACATAGAAATTAAATAATTATCTACCCATAAAAAGTTTTTAATACATCAATAATGAAGAAAACCTATCATCATCTAAAAATAGTGTTTAAAAAAACTACAAACCATATTTCAAATGTCAAGAAATGACAGCAGACCAGTAGGATCAATATAAAATACCAACAGATAATAAAAATAAAGAAAAAACATAGACAAAATCACTTCCATGACCAAAGGACATGATGAAGTAGGATGATTTTTTATTGGGTATATGTGAAAAACAACCATATGAGTCAATCACTTAACAGATGAATATATATGGACATAAGGTTACTAACATTTACTATGGGAGATATTTTTTCTTGAGAGAGAATTTTACGACCCAATGAAATATAAATTAGACAAGGAGTGGGGTTAAAACCACAAATAATGATACATTCTTTCTTTAAAGACAGTTTAAGATGATAAATTATCTATCCAAAAAATATTGAAAAATGCATTCCCTTTGATAAAAATATATTTTTTACCATTTCATGAAATAAAAAAATTAATAACAAGTAAACATTCACTTATTGAAGCAATTCACCAAATACTACGAATATATGTTTCACATTGTCAAAACTATTCACTTTATGGAAAAATATTGAAGACAAAAAATAGTCTAGAATCTTAATGATGGACTCTCAATAATTTCACACATTTATTTCTAAACTACATTAATTGAACCAAACATATATCCTGATCTATTATTTCATTTTACCCATAAAAGGCTCTCCATCCCAAAAAACTTTAGAATGAAATGAAATATGGAAACGAAAAACAAATGTTAATGAATAATTGAAGGACTACAATGTCATGTAACACATTGCAAGTGGTATACATGGCACCATGATTTAATAGAATTTTGATATACTATGAAAATTTAATTTGTTAAATGTGGCTAGTATAACCAAGATATTAATTTTGCTGTATGAATAATAATAAATACATTAAGAGAAATATTTATAATATATTTTTTTAATGATTTTTTTAATTTATAATAAATACAAAAAAAACATTTTAGTAATGTCATTTTTTGCTTTAAATATATTTTTCTTAAAAAATGGGTTTTATTTTAATTTTCACATAAAATTTATAATTACATTTCAATTTATTTAGAAAATATTTTTGAGGGAATTAATAGATTTTTTTCAATAAATAGTTCTACTAATAAATAATGGAATTTTTTTTTTATTTTTTCTTCTGACACTGTTTATTCAATTTTGTGATTTGTAGAAAATATTTATTTTTTTAAATTAACTTTATTTTTCATGTATTTAAAATGTCATATTCAATTTTATGGATTAGTTTTAATTCTTAAGTATTTATTTTTTGAATTGTAAGCAATTCAATGTCATATGGATAAATATTACACTTTATTATTGAATAAAACACTTTTATTCTTAACATATATTTTTAGTGGACCGTTTAAAATCATTTTGAAGGTCTTATTTTAAGATATTATTCCCCAATTAAAAATATTGAATTTTATAAAATGTACTAAATATTTATAATAAATAGTTAAAAATTCTCCAATGAGAAAACATTCATATTTTTTATTATAAAGAGAAACATTTTCAAAAAAACAGATTCCACAATTAAGGCTCAAACATGTTAAGATGCGTAAAACTAAATTAATAATGTTAAAATTAACTTAAAACATTATATAAATACTATAATATTTAAAATAGTTTATTCTATATCATATAATATTTATATATGAGTCATTTTGGATCTATTTTTCTTGATTAAGACATTAATATATTTTAGTTTTCAAATTACATTCCAAGTGTTTCATCATCCTCACTTATAAAAATACACAAATCCTCACATATTTTTCAAAATTAAAAATATGCTTATATTATCCAATAAACACTAAAATAAATTTTATAAAATACATCAAAAATGACCAGGAGGTTCTATTTTGATGGTTATACGACACGTTGATGTATTTAGGTAGAAATATAACGAGGTTTTCTGATGAATAATTATAGTTCAAAACTGAGAGTTTTATTATTTTTTCTTTTAATTTACCACATTTAAACCTATCATAATCATTGTGATGTAATAAAAAAAATTATTTTGAATATAATTCAAAGGTATTATATTCAGAGGTTAATATTTTATTACTAACTTATCCATTTAATGGAAAGTAAAAACAACTTTCGTGTGTACATGGGGACTACCACCTCATGAAGGTGATATATTTAATTTTTCATAAATACCTCTCATGATTGGTCACAATGATATAAAAAAATCAAACCATATGAATTTTATTAAATAAATATCTTCAATTAATAATATATAGAGTTACACATTTTTTAATTATCATCGACAAAAAAACACTACTCAGGCATATGTGCGGACTATCGCCTCGCATGTAGACATATCAAATTTCTAATCACATCCAAAAATTGATGATAAATAAAGGTAATTTTAATGAAATAATAATATATGTATTAATTAATTCTCTCCTATAACTATTATGTAATTCTCACCTACTTCCCCACTTGTTGTTTGAAAAATTGAAATATGTATCATGCGTTTGTATGGACTACTATTTTAATTATGTTACATATATTATTTTTTATGATTAAATTGAATGTATGGATATTAAAGTAATATAATAGAATAATAATCATAATTATAACATTATCCTGAATATTAACATGACATAACAAAAATTTATTTAACTATAGTTAACCTAACAATGCTATTTTTTTGTTTTGAACTGAACATCCCAAAAACGATCAAATTAATATAAAAAAATTATGTGTTTAAATATTATATGATAATAACTAAAATAAAAATGAAAAATAAAAAGATAATAAACATGGAAAATATTTGTAAACATGTAAATAATTAGAATAATGTTATTAATTTAGAAGATAATGAACACAACTGAAAATTCATATTTGAGGTATTTTCACTACATGTTTTTTGGTGTATAAAATTAATTATGGATTTATTTTAACAATATTATGTAAATGTTAAATTTTACAAATCCATTCAATGATTGTTATTTTAAATTTTCTTTGGTTCAAAATTGATCAAGTCGTAAGGGATATTCTATTCTAAAATCTAATTTTTAAATATTTTTAAGATATTATAATAAAATTTTCTATAAGTCTGTAGTCATTGATTGATGTTTAATTATTTAAATAAATGAATTAAGATGGTAATTTTACCCGTCCATTAACATTTTTCCAAATTACATTCAAATGATCTTTTTTTTCTATTTAAAATTGATTATTTGAATTTCTTTATAAATTACAAAAGGAATTTTTTAATTTATAATAAATCTATGATTTTTACATCCACTATAAATATTTTTTTTAAAATGGTTATTTTAAAATATTACATTTTTTCTTCAAATAAAATAACCTATTCACATGATAGGATAATAATTTCTTATCTGTAAATGGGGTTTTAATGGAACAAGGTATATCAGTATATAAATTATTCTTTCTTATGAGTTTAAAAGTTTATTTTTATTCATTTAATAAATTAAATGGATTATTTTATATGTTTTATGTATTGGATAGTGCTTGTAAATTGTTTATTATGATGAATGAACCTAATATAGCTCTTTTATTCATTAGGAAATTATTGTGTTATGTGGATAATTATATATGAATTAATTTAATAGGATATTTCATTTATAAATATTCTATGAATATGATATCAGAAGTCACCTACACATATATTTTTATGCATTAACATTATTTTTAATAAAAATATATTTATTTTATTGTGTAAAATAATTATTTTAAGGGATCCTTGAATCAAATATATAATGAATAGTATGTTCTAAAAAATTGTTTTCATGGGATCTCATGTTTCTTATGAAACCCTGAAAATTATTTTTTTGACTTTATTTTTTATTTTAAATTATTTATGAAAAACTATGGGTAATACAACTTATTTTAGGCATATGAAAAAGATTATATGATCAGAAATTGTTTTTTGTTTGAGGAAAACTCATGGATATTATTACATTGCTTTCAAAGGGACTAATAAATTTATATTAGTTTATATATATATATCACTTATAGATATTTTATATCCATTATATTGAAATGATTTTCATTAGGAATAAATGTGTGTTGAAATGTTAACATTGTTAGATTTTGTTATATCAAATTTACCTTGAAATAAATAATGGTGTCTTTATAATGAACCTGTTCTGTTGCAAAAAATGCATACAATGATGATATTTCCACTTTTAAATATTATGTGATAATTATATAATAATATTTACATATATGTTCCTTGGGTATTATAGTGATTCAATATTTATGTTTAATGTTGTATGTTTTGGATAGCTAAAATTAGGACACATTTTTTGATATCAGATCCCAGAAAATGTTAATATTATCTTTTTATCACTGGATTCGAGATTTTTGGTTCAGTGAATGTATAATAAAAATCAATAAAATCGTCTAAAACATCCCTCCGTATAAAATTCTTATTATATTACTCTTTAAAAATTATTCACACTAACTATTATACCTATTATAAACTATAGATTATAAATTTTAGACTATGATTTTGTATTTTTTCTTTATTATTATTTTTCATAATGTTCAAATATTATTTGAATAAAACATACAGAATAATTTATTACTACATTCCAATAAATTATAATTATTAATTAAATATGTGTTAGTTAAAACACTTAATTATTTTTTGCGTCAAACCCTAATACATTTACATAAAACTAATTTTTATTTTAGGACAATTACTAGAAGAATTTGTTTATATATTAATCTATAGATATAATAACAAAAAAATCATTAATAATATTTTAAATTTCAGGATAATTAAATAATGTGTTAGTTGAAAGTATATTTTCTTTTATGGTATGTGTTAATTTCAAGAATTTTTTTCCTATTAGAAAAAAATATATTTATAAGAGTGTTTTCTTATTTATTTATAAATGATATTTTTTTAAAAAAAATCATTAAAAATATTTATTTTCAATTTAGTTGATTTTATGATCACCAAATCTTGTTTCTTCATTCATTAACAATTATAATATGGATAGTTTTTAGTTAGAGGTAGATGATATTATTGATGAATTAAGCAATCAGAGGAGGGATTCCCTTTTTATTATATGACCTAGATATATATAACAAAACATATACCACCACCACATTAATATAAAATTTGAACTCTAAATCAAGAAATTATTTGACCCTAGTTGAAAAACATTTTTATTCAATTATGAAAGTAAATAAAACACTATCGAGTATAATAAGTCAATCATTCGTAAAACATAATTGCTTTATGAGGATCGTTTCATCCAAAAAAAGTTGCGGTTAGAGAGAATATGTAATATCAAATCCTATAGTTGATGATATATCTAAATAGTTTTAATTTTAATTACAATTTATTTATTAAATATATATAATTTTGGAAATTCAATCTCTATACTTTTTATACATGTATTATGAATATTTTGATATCATTTTCAATGACATCCATAAAATTGTTCATGATATTGTATAAGATTATTGTATAGTACCAAATAGAATTTTTTGTTAATAAATTTATTCTAGACATTTCAACGTAGATATATATGGATATATGCATGTGTAAATGAATATTATTTATTTAAACATGATACTAATAAAGATAAAAAATTGTTCTAAAAGTATGTTCTTAAAAGGAAGGGCAATGAGTGCACTTGCGAAGCTGAAAAATGCATTGAACAAAAGTTTTTATGATACTTCATAATAATATCACAACTAACAAGGTTTTAATCAATGAATCAAATAGCTAAAAATAATGTGGGCATAAAACATTAAAATTTATGATTATAACATGATAGATGATTTTGTTTCAATAAAATGGGATATTATAATTTAGAAGTGGTTATCATCAAAATAATATTATAGAAACATTATATATGATCTTGAAATATATTATATTATTCCTTTTTATAATATGATATGTATATATTGTTATTGGGAAATTTTCTTGGAAACATACCCATTAATTCTATGGTTATTATAGTAAAAGTAGCATTTAATATTGAAATATCATATTATAATCCCATAGAAACAACATAACGAAATGTATGATTATATTCATACAATAAATTCTACCATTAACGTTTAATATATTAATGGTATAAATAAATATGATGGATTATTACAGTATACATTCTATATAAATAACTTATTGATATGGACTATGAATGCCTTTATTACATATACATTATATTTTATATTTCCTCCAATAAATAGAGTGACTTGTCATTTTTTAATTGTAATCAGTATTCATATTGGATTTCAAATTATTTATAATTATAATATAGGGGTTATAAATAAATTAATATTGTAGTTCATATACCTTGAATGAAAAATAACTACCATAATGAGAATTATGTAAGAAGATAAGACAGAGGAAGTCCATTGGTTATGAAATGAATATAAAATTTATGAAATACAAATAATATGAATTAAAAATTATATTTTATAATGAAGGATCCCAACAAGGATTTGATTATAGAAAATGAAATATTTTTTATCATATCATATATGGTAGGAATAATGTTAATTTGGAATTTTCCCATTTTTTGATGGCTATTTCACATTATATGAAATCAATATTGATCATTTTTTAATATAAAAATGTTATATATATATTTTATTGATAATTATTGGACATTATTTTCATTTGTAGTGTCTTTTAAATTATAATAATTGATATTTACGGTATACTGAAAAAAATATTTATGACAACATTATTATATCATTTTTTATATTAAATAAGGAAACTAAGGAAATATTTAATTCATTCATGGAGAAGAAATGGATGATACATAAAATCCTATTATGTAAATCCAATTTCACTTATTTATTTCAAGAAACAACTTATAAATCATAATATGAGAGATAATAATAGAATTATACAAATTTAAAATTATCAGATATTACATACATATTATTTTTATTTAGAATATTGGTAGCTACCTAATACATTTTATTAATAAATCTACATAATTGAATGTATCGCATTCCTCTTCTATTAGATTTTCGGGGGAAATGAAATTCTTCACATTTCAATGTAAAATATCACTATATAGATCATACAAATAATTTGATTGTCTCTGGGAAGCCATTTGTTATAAATTTTTATAGATGTTATTTTCAAATATGATTAGATTGTGTATATCTTATTAAAAATATCATTGACATTATTAATTTTATAAAAAATACAAAATTTATGATTCTTTTGAATGATTAATTATAATAACATTGTTTTAATGACCAATAATTTTGACTTTTTTTCTTTTTATATGCTAAATGGAATATTTTATTTATTTACTATTTTCTTCATAATGAGGGAATTTTATATTTTTTTATATATTTGTTTGAATGGATACACTATTTTATTGAAGTGATTCATTTATTTGAATGATATAGTTTTTAGGGGTATTTAAAACTTCTATCAATACACTGATGTAATCTTTTTAGTCATTGATTATGTTTATTTATATTTTTCTGGAGTTTTAATAGTATATACCCCAGTTATTTATGTTTAACTTAGTAATTTCAAAATTAATGTTTTCAAATTTATTATATTAAAATATCCCTTTTAAATTATTTTTTGTATAAGATAAGTTCTCTTGAAAACAGAAAAAAATAAAAAATATAAATTTACAAAATAAAATGTTTCATATCATGATGGTTAACATAAATTACTCTTTTCTTTTAAGAGTTATCCCTATACATAGTTCCCATGGTAAATTTCTTAAAATAAAATTCAACCTCATGTGTCTGAACGATGGTATTTTATGGTAATCTATTCCAAAAAATCCATCAAATCAGATGGAAGAACGTCCATCTAAGATGGATTTTTAGTAATACCTTTTCTAGATATAACATTTGTGTAACACCACATGATTTCAAGAGATATATTATATTTAATTTCTTTTATGTCTTCTATTATACACTACACCAAGATTATATTTTACTATAAGCAACACTATTCTTGGCTCATGTTACACTCATGTTCATGTTTGTTTAGTGGAAATTATTCTACGCAACATTTAGTATAGATTTTGTTTAATATATAAATGAATTAAGTATTGATTTTGTTATACGCAACACCAAACGAAGCTTTCAATACACGCAGCCCTTACATGGCTTGTATTACTGGTAATCAAGACCTTCCTCGATTGTGTGTGTAGTACACAATACCGAGTTTCACTAAACGAGCTATTATTATAATATTATTATGAACTAGCCGTTATGAATAGTAATACCAACTTTTTGAACTTCTCAAAATTTTATCTTTCAAAATGGACATTTTTTTTGGATTCGTAATATCAAAATTATCCTATGGTGATTTTTGATATTTTTCTGAAAACATTAAATTTTTGATGAATAGTGAAAACACTGGGTTACTATTTAAAAACCGACTTTTTATTTAAATAATTATTTATTTTATTTAAATTTATTTTAGGTAAAAATAGATACATAATACCTATATAAGTTCAATGTAATTCATTGGAGTTATTTTATAATAATTTTAAATATATAAAAATACTATTGAACTTTTCACCGTCTTTTACGCATCTCCAAGGAGAATTTTCAAATTTAAATAAAACATAATTTTACAACTTATGTGAGATGAATTTCAAAAATCCGAGAGACACGGTTGATATCAGTAAGTAAAATGTGGTTCAATAAGGTAAAAATAATTTTTGGTGAATAGTAACTTTTTACTTTTATTATCACAGTTAAAAGTAAATAGGGTAATTAATGTTGAAAATGATATTATTGTTACACTAACACATGTCCTTATTCTATTATATAATTTTAATTCGACCAATAAAAACATTAGGAATAAAATATTACCCTTTAGTTCCACATGGATTTGATTAGGACAATTATTATTATTTTATTTAATGAAGAATTAAAATAGTTAAAATCAATGTTTAATAACTAAAACATTTTTAATACCAGGTTATACATAAAGTAAATTCGACTATAAATATTCATTAGAAATATAAAAAGGTTTCATATATAGTGGAATTTTATTTATAATTTTTAGACATTAAATAATTTAAATTATTTATGACACAATGATGATATAGTAATTTCCTTATTAATGAAATATTAAGATAATTGATGTCATAAATACCAAAATATATGTAATTTTAGACTTTTAATGAATTAAACTAATTATCTAGGTTAATATGGAAAGTTATTATTGATTCAATTCACTTTTTTCGAACTTATCATATTGTTATCAATTTCACAAAAATCAAGTACCAAATAGTGTAAAAATTGACAAAAAATTGTTTTTAATACAAATATTATATTATTAATTGTTATTTTACTCCTAAAAATCTACAGTTCGAAAAAATGACTTAGATAAAGATATATATATTAATAATTAACCACTTTGGGTTCTTTTGGTTTGTTAAAGTAAGTTTATTAACCATATTGTGTAAGAAAATAAGAAGACACGGTAAAAGTTAAATTATTTAACTTAAAGTTAAATCTAACTGATATGGTTAAAATAGTAACATAAACTTGTCTAAAACCAATTCGTTGAGATTATTTAGACCCATAAATACTTTAGATTCTAAATAAATCAATTTGGATCTATTATAAACCGAATATGACTTTATTATAAAATAATATTTTATGTTTTTTCCAAAGGTGCCCCTCTCCTCCCTATACAAAGTACACCCCTTCCCTCTTCTATTCACACCATTTTGAGCCTTAAATCTCACCCAACCCTGCCAATTTATCTTCTAAAAATATCTAGTTATATCATTGAGGTTCTGGTCTTATCAAAAGACCAACACTAGTGCCCTAAGAAGAAGTATAAAAGAGACACGTCTAGGAAGAGGTAATCTCTTCTACTGATTCTTTCAAGTCTCTTTCTTCTTCTACTTATTCATTGTATGTTGTTTAATACTAATGTAATAACATCATTATTAATCATATAATTATATGTAATTATAAATATTAAATAACCATATTTCACCTTCTATCCATCCTACGGAAAATGAAATCACCGCGCGTGCATAAGTATGGAATACCGTCTCCACACCGTGGCGTAATCTGTTTTTCCACCACCACTTTACTCGGATGGGTATAATGGTTTAATGAATAACTATATATAGTTATTATAAAATCATAATTATTATGAGATATTTTATCATCCACTCCAGTTCAATTCAATAATTATAGGAACAATATCATCGCTCGTGTGTACATACAGATTACCGTCTCCATGACGCGATGACATTCATTTTCCATGTTAATCATTCAAGAATGATTATAAAGTATATGTAATGAATAATAATGAAATACAATACATATTTAAGCTACTGGATTTATGTATATATTTATATATATTTCATATACTTACTTCCATTCAAGTAAATAAGGAAATGAAAATAGCTTTCATGCGTACATACGGCCTACCGTCTCTATGAATGTTGTATTTCATTTCATTCATCAATCTATTATATATATGTATATACTTAAAATATATGATATATAAATTATTATTTACATTCTGGAATCAAGTAAATCATGATATAATTAAAAATAATATCAATAACAACAAATCAAAACACGTACGATAAATGAAACAATTTTACCCAAAATGCTGCTTTAACATTGAATTTACAAATGAACGGGTATTATATAGTAATAATTGAACCATATATGATATTATAACAATGAATACGATTCTATAATAATTCAATGACATTATTTAAATTATTAGAAAGGATGATCAGATACGTACGAAGAAAATCAGACCTAAGGTAAGGGATAATTTCACAATCTCATTTTTATCCGAGATTGCTTATACGTAAGTATTTACTGGGGTTATATTTTTCATCTGTGCCCATAATTTTTTTTTCATAAAGTGTTTAATATTATTCCATGTATGTTCAATGACATTTTTCCCCACTTTGACTTTTACTTTATGTTATGGAAGAATTTTTTTTTTACCATATGAGGCATTTTTTGACTTTTCCAACAAAAGTACGAGAAACATGTTTTTTTAACATATATGACATGAAAAGTTTTTTATGGTTTCATAAAGCCTTTTCTTAATGAAGATTACTCTAAAAGATTTCATGAATATTTTCAAAAAAAATATTTTCTTTTAAAATTTCATGGAATATTTTGAAAAGAAAATGATTTTCATGAAGAATGGATATTTTCCTCATGAATTTACGTCATGTGTTTATCAAAAATATTTTCCATCTAAGACGACATTATTCAGTTTCTTCATGTTTCAAGTATAATGTCTCTAGTATTTAAATTGTTTGAATTTTATTATGATGAAATGATATCCATTTGTTTTATATGGATTATGTTATGATGGGATGATGTTTATGAACCCCATTTTATTATTTGGGTTATGATGAATGATTTATGTTTATTTTATAGCACAAGTAAGAATGATTTCATTAGGAGATGGGTGTGACCTATATCTCCATCCAATTCATTGGGTAAAGATTTATATCTCATGAGATATAAATGTATGGAATGGTAAGTTAATCCGGTTCAGTGTTACCGGACTGAAACGAGGAGTGAACTCGATTCAGAAAGAGACTTTTTCCACTGTGTTGGTCTTGTCAGCAATGCCTTGGATACTATGGAACTAATATAATGTGCTTAATGGATTTCCACAATTACATGTTTTATTCCCATGCTAATTTATCATTATTGATTATCTATTATGTTCTATGCCTTACGTACTGCCATATTTTATGTCATTGGTCAATATTTTGATGTTTACATTTTATGATCATGTTTTTGCAATAAAATGTTTATGGATTTTTTTATGATCCCTATGTTTACCCTTACTGAGCATTTGAGCTCAGCCTTTTTATGTTTTATTTTCCCCTGGATATAAAGAAAAGATTTAGGTAAAAAAAAGGGGAAGATCTTTATGGGATATGTTGAAGATCTTTCACCACGATTAGAAGATTATACTGTGAGTTTCAAAAGACACTAAACTATTACGGCCCTTCGGTGTTTGTATTGGTTACATATTAAGTATTCAGCAAAAGTAATGTAATGTTCATGTTTTTCAAGATTTCGGTCTCTACAACTAGTATCAATGGAAAGGTTTAGTTATCCTTTGGAAACAATGATGCAAAAACATTAGTGAGATCCCTAGATATATTTCCAAGGTATGTCTAAGGATGTCCTTAAGGTTAAGTATATGTATAAGTTATTGTTATAAAATTTTCGTAACGATATTAGAAATAAACCTAAGATGATAGATATTGAAATTACTCCCCCTTTATTATGTTTTTTTCCTAGCATGATTTTTTACTCTCACACTATTCTTTTTGGGTTTTAGATGATGGCTGTAACCCGAAGGAACCGTGTTGATCAATGTAATGTAAAATGCAATGACTTTCCTACAGAGAAACCAAATGTTATGGGAGATAGAGTGGAAAATATTATTGCTATACTTACGCAAGATATGAATCATTCGAGATTTCCAAAGGATCAGAGAAGGGAACAATATTCTATTCAGTCCTTCATGAGGCAACATCCACCATATTTCAATGGGTCTTCTGATTCACTTTTTTCTGAACAATGGACCAGTACCATTGGAAAGATATTTTCCATACATCACAGTTCAGAACATGAAAAAGTCATTTTATCTATTTACCGTTTAGAAGGTGAAGCAGACCAGTGGTGGACTCTAATTAAGAATACAAGGCCCCAAGATGAAATTGAATCCATAAAATGGGACGAGTTCAAGAACATGTTTTTCAGTAAGTACATCCCTTGTATTCTTCGAACAAAGATAGAAAAGGAGTTACTTGACCTTAAGCAGAGGGATGGAGAATATGTTGGTATATACAAAACGAATTTTACATGACTTGTGAGGTATGCATCTGGCATTATCATCCTACCTGAAAGTAAAGTTGATCGATTCATCAGTGGTTTAAAACCAAATCTTAGAAAGGAATTATCTATAAGAGACTTCAGTAGCTATGAATATATTGTGAGTTGTGCTATCAAGGTAGAACTAGAAGTTGGTGTAATGTGTCTATCTCATGGTTTGGACATGACATGAAAGATGGATTTCAAGGAAAAACCTCAGAATAATGGTGAAAATAAGGTGAATGTTTCTTTATTCTCAAAGTGTCGAAAGAATCATGGTGGAGATTGTATAAAAGGTAGTAGAAAATTTTTCAAGTGTGGAAAAGAAGGTCATCAAGTAGTTGAGTTCCAAAGTAATGCGAAAAAGGTTTGTAATGACGTGATTATAGAAAGGACTATAGAGAACGCTCCACCAACACATTAATACTTCATGTTCAAGGAAATGGGGCATTATGCTAACCAATGCCCTAATCCAAGGGTTAATGATGATCGACATCAACATCCTCTTAAGGAGAAGGATAAATGGAAGTCACATTCGATCACTATTTGTGATGTTGAGTATGAAAATAATGTTTTGTTATTATTAAGTGTTTATGAAATGGGATTTCAAAAATAGTATCATGGAATCTCATTTATGGTATCGTGGAATTTTGGAATATCTATGTATTGGTTTTCAATAATTATATGCTACTGATAACCATGAAAAGTAATTCAAATATTTCGGAAAGACGATGAAATTATCATAATGAAGGGATATGGAGAAAATAATATGTTTCATAGTTTTAATGATCTCATGAGTGATATAAGGACAAAGTGATATCATTATTTGAGTTTATAGAAATTTTGGCATTTTGGTATGTGGAAAGAGTTAAATTTTGACAACATTCATGTTTTCACTAAGGTTCAATGAGTATTCATTTTTCAAGATAATACATGATTAAGGTATACACATGTGTGTAATGTTTCCAACAAGATATATTGTATGATAAATGATGGAATTCACATGCTCGGTAGATGACGTTTCTAGTAATAATTTTCTTTATTCTATGAGATTGGACCGATGTATTTTGGATAAGTCTAAAGATTGTAATAGATTATGTTGTAAATCAGAAAGTATTGTTTAAGGATATAACTTTTTTAGATATTATTTATGTAATGTTATAATAGTGTAGTTTTAGAAAAAGGACAACCTATAGGATGGGTGGCAACCCATCACGTCAGTAAAGGCTATAGGAATCGAACTCACAACCGAAGTGCGACATGCCTTTATCACATACCAGTGGCCTACAAAAAGCCCCTGGTTAGTAGAAACTAGTTTTATTATATTAATTTATATAATATATGAAGTATAAGTCCATTTTAGGAACCATATATGAATAATCTCACTATATATGCACTTATGTATATTCAATAACTTTTTTTATCCTTTTGTTTGAGACAGATGGAATGACCTATCATTCTATCACATGATCTCTTAACACTTCACGAATGACAAATTCAACTTCATTTATTTAATATATGAAGTGGAAATTGTCCATGCAACGACCAATGGTGAGATTGTACCAAAATCAGGAATGTAATTCTTCTAATTCATATTTCTTCAACTTTAGGGAAATCGTCTTGAAAACCAAAAATTTTTTCCTAGTGCCCTTATATCTGATTAATTAAATGGTACCTGGGATCATCACAACTTTATGGCTTTGTGATTGTTGTCTTTTCTATAGCCTTGTCCTCTACCACTCTTCATCATATGTTTATGGTTATATTTCTCTTCCATATCTATATTTCCACCTATGTTAGCTTATGTGGAAACCCAGTGATGAGTTAATCTAGGTAACCATTACATTTCATACATTAATTTTTAAAATTAAGATTTAGTATGCCTTTTACGATGTGGGTTTCTATGAATGAAACATTCAAGTAGTAAACGATTTATAACCCCAACGAATTTCGAGGGAAAAATTCATTTTAAGGGGGGTAGAATGTTACACCCTTAGATTTTAGGAGATATATTATTTTTAATTTCTTTTATTTCTTCTATTATACACTACACCAATATTATATTGTACTATATGCAACACCTTATTAGCTTGTAGTATACGCGACACTATTCTTTACTCGTGTTACACTCAATTTCAAGTTTGTTTTGTGGAGATTATTCTATGCAACATTAAGTATATATTTTGTTTAATGTACAAATGAAATAAGTTTTGATAATGTTATACACAACACCAAACATATCTTTCACTACACGAAGCCCTGACTTGGCATTCATTACACGTAATCAAGACCTTCCTCGATAGCGAGTGTAGTACGCAATACTGAGTTTCACTAAACGATATATTATTATAATATTTTTATGAACTAGCCATTATGAATAGTATTACCCTCTTCTTAAAATTTTATAAATTTTATATTTCAAAATGGACGTTATTTTTGGATTCAGAATATCGAAATTATCCAATGGTGATTTTTTGGTATTTTTTTTGAAAACTATCAGTTTTTGATGAATAGTTAAAACACTGGGTTTCTATTTGAAAACCGACATTTTATTTAAATAAATATAAATTTTATTTAAATTTATTTTAGGTCAAAATATATAAATAATACCTATATAAGTTCAATGTAATTCATTGGAGTCATTTTATAATAATTTAAGATATATAAAATTTTTATTGAACTTTTCACCGCCTTTTACCCACCTACTATGAAAATTTGCAAATTTACATAAAACATAATTTAACCACTTCTCTGACTGGAATTTCAAAAAATAGAGACACAGAGTTGATATCAGTAAGTAAAATGTGGTTCAATAAGATAAAAATTATTTTTTGTGAATAGTAACTTTTTACTTTTATTTACCACGGTTAAAATTAAATAGGACAATTAAGGGTAAAATTGATATTATTATTACCCTAACACATATCTTAATTCTATTGGATAAGTTTAATTAGACGAAAACAACCTTAGGAATAAAATATTCCCTTTTAGGTCCACTTGGATTAGATTAGTACATTTATTATTATTTTATTTAATGAAGAATTAAAATAGGTAAAATCAAAGTTTAATAACTAAAACATTTTTAATATAGGGTTATACATAAGATAAATTCGACTATAAATATTATTTATAAAGATAAAAAGTTTTCCTACATATTTATAAATTAAATAATTTAATTTATTTTTGACACAATGATGATGCAGTAATAACCTTATTAATGAAATATTAACATAATTGATGATATAAATACTAAAATAAATGTAATTTTAGACATTTTATGAATTCCAATAATTTTATAGGTTAATATGACTTGTTATTATAGATTAAATTAAATTTTTTCAAACTTATAATGTTTTTATCATTTTCAAAAAAATCAATAACCAAATAGTGTCAAAATTGACATAAAATAGTTTTTAAAACCAATATTATATTATTAATTGTTATTTTATTCCTAAAAATATAAGGCTCAACCAAATGACTTAGATAATGATATATATATATATATATTAATAATTAACCACTTGGGTTTCTTTTTTCTTTTTGTAGTACGTTTTTTAACCATATAGTGTAAGAAAACAAGAAGACACAGTAAAAGTTAAATTATTTAACTTAGTGTTAAATCTAAATGATAGGGTAAAAATACTAACCAAAACATATCTAAAACCTATTGGTTGAGATTATCTAGACCCATACCCACTTTATCTTGGAAATAAATCAATTTGGAGCTATTATAAACGGAATATGACTTTATTATAAAATTATATTTTAAGTTTTTTCAAAGGTGCCCCTCTCCTCCCATATAAAAAGGGAACCCCTTTCCTCTTCACTTCACACCCTTTTGAGCTTTGATACTTGGGAAATCCCTGTAAATTTATCTTCTCAACAACTCTAGTTATATCATATAGGTTCTGGGTTTCTCAAAACACCATCTCTAGTGCCCTATGTGGAATAATAAAAGAGACACTTCAAGAAAGAGGCAATCTCTTCTACAGATTCTTTCAAGTTTCTTTCATCTTATACTTCTTCTTCATTTGATTTTTCATAATAAAGTAATAACATAAGAATCAATAATATATTGATATGTTATTATAAATATCATACAACACTATTTTACCTTCTATCCATCCTACGGAAAATGAAATCACCGCGCGTGCGTACGTATGGAATACAGTATCCATGCCTTGGTGTAGTCTGTTTTTCTGCCACCACCTTACTTGGATGTGTATAATGGTGTATATATATGGTTATTCTAACATCATACTGATTCTGATATATTATATCATCCACTCCAATTAAATTCAATAATTATGGGAATGATATCATCGCTCAGGCGTACGTACGGATTACCGTCTCCACGACGCGATGAGATTCATTGTCCATCTTAATCATTCAAGAATGATTATAAGGTATATTTAAGTAATAATAACGAAATAAATGAAATAAAGAAGTTACTATATTTATGTATATATATATATGTCTTCTACTTACTTCCATTCAAGTCAATATGGAAAAGAAAACAGTATTCATGCGTACGTACGACCTACCGTCTCCATGAACGGTGTATTTCATTTCATTCATCTATCTATTATATTATGCATAGACTGAATATATATGATATATAAATCATGATTTACATTATGGAAGTATGTGAATCATGATATAAGTAATAATAATATCAATAACAACAAATTCAAACACGTATGATAAATGAAATGATTTTACCCAAAACGCTGCTTTAACATGGATGTTACAAAAGAACAGGTATTATTAAGTCATAATTGAACCATATATGATATCATAACAATTAAGATGATTCTTTAATAAGTCAATGACATTATTTAAATCATTATACATCAGTTTTGGATATGTACGATGCATATCGGACCTATGGTAAGGGATAATTTTGCAATCTCATTTTTAACCGAGATTGCTTATACGTAAGTATTTACTGGGGTTATATTTTTCATCCATGTCCATAAAATGTTTTTCATAAAGTGTTTAATATTCTTCCATGTATTTCTAATGTAATTTTTACCCCGATTTGACTTTTACTCTGTGTTTTGGATGAAATCTTTCTTTTTTTTACCATACGCGGTACTTTTTGACTTTTCTAACAATAGTACGAGGATAATGTTTTTTTAACTTATATGGTATGAATGAATTTTTACGGGTTCATAACGAATTTTCATAATGAAGATTACTCTACAATATTTCCTGACTATTTTCAAATAAAATCCTTTTTCTTTTAAACTTTCATGTAATTTTGTGAAAAGAAATTAATATTGAAGAAAAAGGCATATTTCCCTGTAGAAATCATTTCAACTGTTTATCAAAATTATTTTCCATCTAAGATGACATTATTCAGTATGTTCATGTTTCAAGTAAAATGTCTCTAATATTTACATGGTTTTATTTTTATTATGATGAAATGATATTCATTAGTTTTATATGGATTATGTTATGATGTGATGATGTTTATGAAACCCATTTTATTCTTTTTGTTATGATGAATGATTTATGTTTATGTTCTGGCACAAGTAATAATGATTTCATTAGAATATGGGTGGGACCTATATCTCCCTCCAATGAATTGGGTAAATATTTATATATCATGAGATAGACATGGCTGGAATGGTAAGTTATTCTGGTACAGTGTTACAGGACTGAAACAAGGAGTGAACTCAATTCAGAAAGGCACTTTGTCCACTAAGATGGTCTTGGTAGCAATGCCTTTGCAACTATGGAAATCATATCATGTGCTTCATGGTTATACACAATTACATGCTTTATTCCCATGCTAATTTATCATGATTTATAATCCATTATGATCTGTTCCTTACGTACTACCATGTTTTATGTCATTGCTCATGATTTTGATGTTTAGATTTTATGTTCATGTTTTTGCATTCAAATGATTATGGATTGTTTTACGTTCACTATGTTTACCCATACTGAGCAATTGAGCTCACCCTTTTTATGTTTTCATTCCACCAGGATATAAAGAACGGATTTAGGTAAGAAAACAAAAGGGGAAGATCGTTCTGGGAGATGTTGAATATCTTTCACCACGATTAGAATATTATATTCAGAGTTTCCAAACACACTAATATATTACGGTCCATCGGTGTTTGTATTTGTTATGTATTAATTATTTCGCAAATGTAATGTAATGTCCATGTATTTCATGCTTTGGGTATCTACAATTTGGCTCCAGAGTCACCTATCTATATGAATGTGTGATGTTTTAATTGATTCCAAAGAGAATATTCATGCATTCCCACCATTGAGTTTTGAGATTCCAGGAAAGTTGTATCATACAATTCCTAATGTCTAGGATAATAATAGTGGAATTTATTTTCAGCCATAGATTAGTTAAGACAATATATTTTGTAAAAAAACAAAATTGTTCACTCTAATAATTTCATCTTTAAGAAACAATTACTAACCAACTGAATCACAAAAACCCAAGAAAACTATAGCAATTATCGCAATAAATAAAACCTCATATATAGGAACAATGATTTCCTTTTGAGGAAACCTCTGATTTAAATTTAATCCTTATTTGAAGAGTGGAATTATATAAAAACTCAATATTAATGGAAGGAGGATTCATATTCCCCACAATGTCTACTCTTCTTAGAAAATTAAAATCATAAATAATATTATAGAAGAAAGAAACATTAAAAACCCTTGAATACCAAATTGAAATAGTAATACCTACAATTTCTGTTTGAATATGGAGTATTGCAAGAAGCGAATAAAAAAAAATTGGTCATTCCAAAAAAATTGTATCAATTCATCCACATCCACATGAAAGTGATTATTGAGAAACTGTGAGAGAGAACTCCTCCTACATTGAAGCATAACACTGATTGAATCATCCATCTACCTCATAAGCTTGCACAGGTAAAAGAGAACTTTCTAGAGGGATTAATATATGTCACAATAGGGAAATAGTTGATTGATGTCATCCTAATACTAGTTTCACTTGTGGCACCTAGAATAAGGGAAATCATTAAAGCCTTGTAAGAATGAATATTCGAATGTTGAATATGTTCTAAATAACATTTCATTAATAATCTCAAGGTCCAAATAAAATATTTAATGAAATAGTGAATCCAATCAAAATCATGATTAGATTTCATATAAGTATCCCAATAATAAAGTGGGATATTGATAAATTTATTTTTTCAACATCCCAGATGAGAACACCCTCATGAGTAGATAAGGTATAATCCTTGATGATTTTAAAAACATTATACTATATCCATAAGATGATCTTAAAATAAACATTTATTTTAGAATTTGGTGTCTAGAGAGGAGTCAAGAGGCTGGAAATTAGGAATAAAAGGATTGACCATCCAATTACATAATAATAACATGTTATTTGATGATCTTATAGATAAGAATCTGTAGTAATTATAAAAATATGAGTAACATCACCTGATAATTGTTCAAATAGATGAATCCATGTATCTAGATTTCCACAAACAAAATCTCACCAGTAATATTTGTCTTGAAATTTTAAAATCCATGGAGAAAATATTTGAAAGATTACATGAGAATCTAGACTGTAGAGCATCATTAAAAGATTAATGTTTTTATACCAATTCGACCACTAGACAAAGAGATACAACATTATTTAAAAGGACTCTATACCATTTTCCATTCAATATAATTACCAATTCGAATTATGTTTTAAATATAAATATTTAAGAACATGATAAATCATAAATGAAATCCAAACAAACTAAATGAGTTCACTATCATTGATTAAATTTTAAATATAACACGAGAAATAGATCAAGCCATTACTAGTGCCTTTCCCATCCATGAAGAATGTATATTTTTGATCAGATAAAAAATTTGATTAATGAAAATATATTTTTTCCCCTCTAAAAGACAACAACCCCCTGATAGATGAAGTGTATAGAGACTTATTTGATTCAAATATCCTTCCGAATTATAGACTTACGAGTATGGGTAAATACATCCCAAAAATATAACACAGATATAACGTTGTTGATAACTTTTTTGATATTTTTTCATAAGGGTTGATAAAATACTTATGATTATGATGGATCCTATGAGTTCATTTAATGATTAGATGTATATAACTCTATAATTAATATATGTAAAATAAGAAAGACCCCTAGAGGCTTGAATGTGTTTGATTACACCTTGAAACAATGTGTGAGAAAGGAGATGACTAGGATAATATTACATAATTGAGAATTAAATTTAGGAAAGTGGGAAACCCTACCTAAACCCTTGAAATCAATTAATGTAACCTTTAAGGGGTCCTTTAATTAGAATTGGGGTATGAGAACAATGGAAGAGATATTTCACCTATAAAATGTAATTGAAATTGAAACTAAAAAATCCTAAGAACATTGTAAATTAAATTACAATCCATTATGTTAAAATAATTCCTGATATCAATAATAAGATTAATATTACCTCCCCTACTAGTCATTATGTAAATGTTAAGACACACATATTCTATTGCAATACAATAATGGATACACCTACCTTTAATAAACCCAAATTGATTCAATGAATTTATCTTATTAGAAAAAATAAAAAGAAAATTAGAAATAATTTTAATAAGGTTATGATAGTTCATTTTCATAAGAGAAATAATCCTAAAATAATAAATTTCACTGAAATTGTCATTATTTTGTATAAGGTTTAGAATCTCAGAAATGAGAGAAAACAAGAGAGAACCAATAATAGAAAATTAGGAGACCAGTTTACAAACATCCACATGTTTGAAACAAAAATATATTGAAAGAAAAAATATAAAATACCATTCAGTTCAATAGTACATCTCGAAGTAATACTAAAAACAACATCAATTATTTCAAAATCTAGTGGATTGTTAGTGAGAAATATTTCTGTTTAGATAAGACATGATTGGGGAAGAAACCATCAAAAAAATCCCTCCAACTTCCTTTTACATTAAACAGATTATTTTACATTGAAAGAATATGATCTTAATGTTGAGCATTATACTAAATAATGATACCATTATATTTTAAGAAAGATAGTGGGATACAAGCTCTCTTGAACACCTAATGTGAATTGAAATACACTAAAAAACAATTCCCACTATTTTTCAATTTTTAATTAAATATTTGCAATTGAAATTTGCCTTTCATTGAATATAAGTAATTCTATTTGGAAGATAGTGCAATTTATTTACATAAATTGGGAGTGAAATCCATTTTTTCATTATTATTCTGTAAATATTGAAGTGTTTCATCAAGGGAGTTGATTTCTTCATTATATTTTCTAAATGATTCCCTACTCTAACCCTTATATATTTAATTTAGTATATTCGGCATTAGAATATATTCCCCCACCACATTTTCCATAGTTGATGGATTCCAAAACACTCTATGAATTCTAGGATTATCACTATGGGGTGACAATGCATTTTTTATGTCAGAAGATAGAAGAAATTTTACATCATTACTCACAAGACTGGATAAAATGGTGTGATAGAAATAATTATATTTATGGGATGTAATGATAGAAAAAAAATCCCAGCTAATAAGATCCAGAATATTGGTTAAATTACAATAATGCTAATTGAAAACAATTTTATTGAAATTAATCATTTACAACGTATATTTGGGTTTTAAAAAATTAATTTCACCTAATTCATTCTCCACTATGAATTTATGAATTCAAATAGTGAGATATGAAAAATATAGAACTCCAAAATTATCCCTATGAGAATGAATTGTTTTCAAAATCATACCATATCACCCATGGAACCCAAACCCCCTATGTAGACTGTTAAATTCTTTCCATAAATCCCTTCGATACTGAAATTTATTTTCGACATAGAAAAATAAAAAAAATTTGAAAATTATTATGATGTACATCACACGTAACAATTTATCCATCTATACTACACATATAGACATTCTCAATAGATAAGTGAAAAAAACCGTAATAGTTTGGACAAAGGAATAGACACTATTAACACTAATCAAAGGATATCCCATTATTCTTGAACTATATTATTTAGAATAATAATTTGAATTTGGTTCAAAATTAACAATTAAATTGGGTTTATGTGTATATAACTACCTATGAAGAGAGTTGGTAAATTTAAAAGTAGGAAAATACATGGAAATTCCGAAAAGGATGATTTATTTGGATACGTATTTATAATAATAGTTTCAATTCATGTCACATCCATTATATTTATTCACATTGGAGGAATTATTTTAGGATTCAATATATATATATCTATTATAGTAGTAGGAATCTTTAGTACATAACCACTCTCATCTATGACATGTGACGGTGTACACATAATCTGTACATCACTATCTCCATATGAACATATAGAAGAGATCTGAATAAGAAACAGATAAATTAAAAAAATTATGGAAATATCCTCGAAGTCATCTTCATCATCAATGATATTACACATCTTAATATTGTTTCTGGAAGACATAGGTAAATTTTTTAAATTTGAAAAATCTTGTATAGAAGAAGCATTGTGGACATTAGTGTTCAACTATGCATGAAAATGTTGTTTCCTAAAAATACGTTGAACAAAATTATCAATGAGATTCTCAAATTCTTGTAATGTATCGATAAGAATAGGTGTTGAGATTACATCATTGAATACTAAAGTACTAAGGATAAGAACAAAAATAATAAAATATGTAACACTCATTTCCATTGATATTCCAGTATAAAAGGGGGAAATTTTATAAAACAGTCAGTATAATAAAGTAAATTAAAGAGATGGACATCAGGCCCATATTGGGTTACCATAGAAGAACCATGTTTAGAGGGTTTTTCATGTGAAGGAGAATAATATTTCATTAAATCAGTTTTAATAGTCCAAATGAATATCCACATGGTCTCAGCTAAGAGTATATATAAAATTTTAAGAGAGATCCCATAATGAAATAATTGTTTTTCTAAAAATCTATAATTGATATGTGATAAAAACATAAATGGAAGAGGTAGAAGTCCTCGACATTATCATACATTACAAATTCTATGTGGAATCACATGTTAAAAGTGTCATGAAACATTAGATTGTGTCACAAACATTTATTGGAACAAATTCATTGTGTATTATTTTACAATAAATGTGTTATGTGATTATAACAGAAAATGTTGATTTTTTAATTTTTCTAAAAGATTTCCCAATTATGTCAATAATTTTCATTTTTGAACTAAATTTGAAAAAATATTTTATTTTAATTATTTTACTGATTAGAATTATGAAATTGATCAATATGAATTTTTATTTTATATGCTATGTTATGATTTTGATTGTTTATAAATAAAGGGATGAATACTATAACTATATTTTATATCATATAGAAGTATTACTAGAATACTAATTAATAAATAAGAAAATGAATAATACTTTTTTATAATTTAATTGCATTAAATAACACTAGATTCAGGTTATATAAAATTCATAATTATAAAATTAAAAGGTTTTGGAATTGTATGTGATTTTTGTTACATTTTTATAACATATGATTTCTTTTATAAGAAACATGAAATAAACTAGTGAAAATTGAAAAAAGGTAATAAATTTTAACAATGTGACATTCCATAATTGAAATATTAATTTTTTTGTATTATATTTGACTATATGAATTTGATGTTGTAGAATATATATTTTATTATTCTATTGTAAATGATTATATAATAACATCTCTGGAGACTATATTTTAAATTAATGAGGAGGATACCAAATATGTATTCACCCATTAGCTATCAAAGAATTCAATACAATAATCAAAATATACATATTATGATATACCATAAAATATTAGTATAATAAGTTCCATCATAACTTTTAAATAACTTGTATTGTACCATGAACCACCCCCATCAGGACCACTAAATATCATACAGTGAAGGTGACAGTAGCCACTGAAGACTATCTCCAATCAGACTCAAAAAGGATACTAGAACGGGGGGAATAAAACATAGAAAAGTGATTCATTGCCCTCATATATAACTAGAACACATAAATAATCTTATAATCTACTCCATAATATAAAAAACCTAGATCCACAATCAAAATGAACCTATCAGGTCAGCTAGAACCCATCCTCACTAAATACCACCCACCAAGAATCAAATCAAATATTTTAAGATAATATAAATGAAAAAAAACAAAGGTTCCCCAAAACCACCACCGCAAAAAAAATTTCCATCAAGCTCCGAATTAAAATATTTCATTCTCACTCCCTCTAAAAATTAAACTGGGGGGAGGGGGCTACTTATCTTAACATCCCACAGGGTCCAACATCATGTGTTGACATTAGGACATCCATGCCATAATTTTAACCATACTGTAAGGCTCAATATTTTTGTTATCATCATTGCATATTCACTGCCACATCTCACATTTCTCATATTGAAGAGTTAAACTAAATTGAAGTAAATTAATCTAATTATGAAACACCATTATATTTTTATGAATTATTTCTCCTAACAAATATTAGTTCTTCACAATCTTGAATTTTACCCAATAATATGATTAAATGAACAACTATACATTATTAAAATATTATTTGTCCATTATTGCTTAACTGTTGAATTGAAAGGTATGTAATAGTAATAACTCAACAATGAAAATTATATTGACTATAAATTTATAAAATTAAAACATTAATTATCAAATTATTGGAATTTAAAACATAAATTGTTTTAAAATAAATGTAGTTTTGTTTTGTGAAAAGTTGTTTTTTGAATGTAATTTATTTTTGTATTAATAATATAAATAAATCATTATTGATGAAATAATTTGATGAAATATATATAATATTTATATTTTAAAAACTTTAAACATTCAATAAATATATTTTTAGGCATAATATAATAATAACTCCAATATTATGGTATAAATATATTTATTTTATAAAAATTTACTTCTATATTATTTTGTGAATTTACATTTAAAAAACTACATCCATTTGTATTTATTAAATTATAAAAATTAAATTAAATACTTATAATTACCAGGTTAATTTTGGTAATTGGGATCCTATTACTTTTAGATAATATGAATAATGACTACCAATTCTATTTCCATGGTAAGTGTAAATCAAATAATTTAGGTTAAAAATGATTAGTAATACTAAATTAACCACAAAATGAATAAATTTTACTTCATAATTAAATTTTTAAATAATAACCCAATATATATTTATATATCATTTTCTATTCATCATGAACAGATTATGACCCTTATAATATTTTATTTCACAGAAAGTCAAACATGTCACAATCATATTTTTAATAAGTATAATATTCTTAATATATAGATAAATTGAGGATATGGTCAACTGTAAATATTATTTTTAAATATAAAATATGTATCTTCACCGTGATATTTTTTTAAATTTTAGAGAATATATAATTACCTAAACTTCTTACAAAAGGTTGATACGATAATCATTCAATTAACAGAAAAAATAAATACATGATATTAAAAATAAGTATTATAATTTTTGATAATTTAGGTTATTTAATAATTTTAAACAATAACTTGAGATTTTATGATTTTTATAACATAATTTCATCTAATAATATTTGTTTTATTTATGTTATTATGGTTATTGTAATGAATAGAATCAATGTTGATAGTAATCATATTTTATTAAATGATTATATTATTAAATTATTTTAAAAAAATTAAATAAATATAAATAGGTTATTATATGGTTTAGAATTTAGTTCTTAATCAATTTAATAGTCAATATTTATCTTATATGTAAAATTATTACCATTTATGAGTGAAAAATATGTCACCAAAAAATGATAAAAATGTTAATTAAGGGGTAAAAAAATATGGTATACTACTTCACATAGGCATGTCAAACTATGTTTTATGAAATTTAAACCATATCCCTCCCTTGGTTCTAGTTAATTACCATTTATTCTTATTTTTCTATATAACTGACTTATTAGATTTTATTTATTTATGAAATTCATGATGTGACCCTACCACCAACTATGAGAGGGAACCACATCACTCATTTATTTACACCAGTTTTATCCTTATATATCGACCATAATATTCCAATTTATCTTATAAATATTCCTTGAAACATTTTATAGGTATTTTTTATCCCAAAATAGTAACTCTAGTACCCTTTAGAGGATATCGAAAGGATTCGTTTTGAAGAAAAGGGAATCGCATTAACCGATCACCTTTTTTTAGACTCTTCTTAAAAAAATATAAATCAATGATGTTTATCATAAAATAATAATTTAAAAAATTAATATTCTTAAATGTTATTAATATTATGAAGACATCATTATAAACCCTCTTCCCATCAAACAATAAGAGAAAGTGTCATGCGTTCATCAGTACGACACACCGTCTCCATGTAGCGATTCAAATCAATTTCGATGATCATATTTTTTCGATGGGTATAATTATGGGTTAAATATTTATATATATAATTAATATATAATTATACTAACATTAGGATAAAATCATATCTATATTCTTACAATCCAGTACTTTGGGAAGCAAAGAAGTTTTCTGTGCGTACGTGTGGACTACCCCATCAAAGATGTGATGAGATTTGTTTTTTAATTATATATTTCATGGATAGAAGAAATGGTGAATTTATATAATATATAGGATATTTATTATATATTAATAATAAATTTAATGTAAATTAACATTTAACATATTAGTCAAAAAAATGGAAAAAATGTCTCTGCATACATACGTCCTTAAATCATCAGGAACGTTGTAATTCATTAAATATCAATAAACTTGAAGAATTATTTTAAATATGTATATAAAGTGTATATATTATATCTTTACCATGATTTGAATTTTATATATTATGGAACCCTGATCAAAGTATATGGACCAAGATTTTTAAAACAAAACATGATTAGATAACGAAGATGTTATCACACAGAACAATGATTTTAATAAAAAGAAATATTAATAAACCAGTGATAAGATCTTATATATAAAACATAAATGTTATGATATATATTAATATGGTTATGGAATATTTTTATAATTAATATATATTTATTATGTAGGTTTTTTAAAAGTGACCATGAAATGCAGATACTTAAGGTATGGGTTGTTTCACAATATCATAATTTTTTGGATTGTTTATGTTTAAGTCTCCATTTGGGGAATATTTATATTCCATGTTCATGTTTAAAACAAAACAAAATCCATCCAATATTATCCAAAAATTTTTAAAATTAAATGTAAATTTTTTTATTTTTAAAAAAGTGATGAAAATAATGTTTTGGTTGTTTTCCTAATAACATATATTGTGAATTTTCTGAAAAAAAATATCGAATAAATGTTTTTTAACATATATGAAATGATAATATTTTCCCACCATCATCAAACATAATTACATTGAATCATCCTTTACAATATTTTTCATATTTATATCTGATTCTTTTTAAAAATATATGTGATTTTAAAATATAATATTAGTTTTGTCCTAAATTATGTCAAGTGGCCATTCAATAACAATTTTCATCTTAGATGGAATCCATTAATTTTAATTATACTTTAATAGATATATGATCCATGCATATAATAATTTATATATCAATGGATGATTCATTGTGTGATTTAATGATGTTTATGGATCCCATTTCTCATCGAGGAGTTATGTTATATTGATGTATTTGTAAAACCCATTTCTTTCCATGAATTTTGAGATAGAGAATGGTGTATGATGTTTTGGAACACATATGTATGATTTAAATTATGTGATGGTTTGGAATTTTATGTCACTGTAATTCATTAGTTAATGTATTATATATTGATTGATAGTTATGGGAATCAATTCAATGTTCTGGATCCATTATGGGAAACAAGTTGATGTGCATGATGCACCACAAGAAACAAGTGTTAATTATTATTTTGATTGTTTTCTTATTTATACATGATACATGAAGAGGTTTTTCTAATTATTATCATTCCACAATTAAATTTATTAAATGAAATTATTGGTCATTATTGATTTATAACGAGTTTCCACTCTTATAGATCAGGCCATTTGAAATGGTAGTGATTTATGCCATAAATCATTTTTGGGATATTTTTCAGATTGGGAGTGGAGTTTGTATGTTATGATCATGATCCCATATGGATAAGTTTAAATTACTCATTTATATGATATTCTTATTGATATCACTCATGTTTACTCTTAGAAATAATATAATATCACCCTTTCTTTTGATTCCTTTTCATAGGTTATGAAATGTGTTTGGGGATTTTTATGACGATTACTTTCAAGTATGATTTTATTGGATATATTGATGATTTTTAATAAAATAAAATTATCTGATATGTAGTTTCAAAATACACATAACTATTACGAGTGTGTGGCAGATTGTATTAGGATTTTTCGAATATTCATCTAAATAGTTGTAATATTTATTTATAAAAATTATGTGATGTTATAGTTGATATCATAAAAAGGTTTTTCCATCCTTGGAGATTAGGGTTATAGAAATTTTATGAAAACACTAAGAATTTATTAGATGGTATAATTATATCCTAATGTTTGTGTAACAATAATGAATGATCTATGTTAAACCAAAGGTTTTATAGAATACGGTGTCCAAATTTGTACAATCTATAAATGATTTTTTAAAAATTATGTGTTTTTCCAATATGATTATTGTCTCACAGAAATTGATTTTTAGTTTAATTAAATTTATAAAACGTGAATGAATGAGGTTAACACTAAATTATATGGAATATTTACTAATTTTCAACAAGGGAAACGACATGTTTTGGGTGATAGAATGCATAATATTACGATTATGATCACACAGAAATCTCCAGATATGAATCATTCTGAATTTATAAATATTCAAAGGTGGGAACAGTATACTATTGAAATCCTCCTGGGGAAACATATAAATGATTTTTTGATTTATAATTAACTAGTAGCTGTGAAATTGATTAATTCCATTGAAATTTCATTCTATTCAATGGTCGAGACATTAAAATGTTTTTATACAAATTTATCACATTAAAGTTGAAGAAGGTTAATTTAGGATTCTTTTTAAGAATATAAGGCTACATGAAGACATTGAATCAATGTAATGAGATGATTTTAAGGGTTATTATTAAATAACTTCTTCCCTCCTATTCTATATGTAGTTATGGTGACTGAATTTTTTATGTTGATTCAAAAAGGTTATGAATCCATTGTTATATACGTGTAAAATTTAACACAAAATATATGATATTGTTGTGGTTTAATTATCTTTCATAAATGTAAAAGTAATGAATCCATTGGTGGCATAATACCAGGTCTCTAAATGGAATTATCAATAATAGAGTTCAGTAGTAATGAATAAATAATTTGATGTGAAACCAATATAGAAATATGAATTTATGATTTCCCCCATTACCATATTTTCGATATGATGATAAAGATGGATTCTCTTGGAAACTCAAATAAATAAAATGGTGGAATGAAATTATGTCAAAAAAATCCAAAATTGTCAGAAAAGTCTTCAATGGTTGTGTTTTAATGGAAATGATATGTGCTTTAAATTTTTAAATGTTGGTAATAAATCCCATGCACATATAAAGGAAATGAATAGGATAGTTAATTTAATGGAGGAAAATAGGATACTATATAATGCACCATGAATTACCTAACGCTTTAAATTAAAGTAATATGAGTGTTATTACAGCTACTAAATGAAACTAATGTTTTTTTCTAATCAACATCATTAAGCCCAAAGAAAAAGGGAATATCATTTGATCACTACTACTGAAGTGGGTTACGGGAATGATGTTGTTAAAGGTACACATATCATCTACTATAAAAAAGATAATGTATTATTTCATTTTTGATCAACCCACTCATTATTATTAACGATTTTTTTTAATTTTGTCATTGAATCCACTCAACAAATAAATAATTTGTGATTTGTGAAATCTCGGGATGGACCAATGGTCATATCTCATTTTTATATCTCTTATCTTATTGATATTTGTGGAAAAGAGATTCATTCAAAAAATGTGATTCCCCTTTTAGATGATTTTTAGGTGACTCTGGGAATAGATTATATTTCTCAATATGGAACTTATACAATTTCCCAGTGATCTATGTCTCATTTTATAGTGTAAATGAACAAATAATTGTTTATCGAGGCACGAATGAGTATTAACATCTACTGAAAATTGATTCCATATTATGGGTCTCTATTCCTATACATGAAATTTATCTAGAAAATATGATTTAGGAGAAAATAACAATTAGGGAGTCACCTATTGTATTGGAGGATCAAGATGTCATCCCTAACGAATTTATATGATTTCTACTGAATGTTGAAGTTTATATTTCAATATAACTTCTACCTGGTGATATGCCTATGTGAGATTATCTTTAAATATTGGCTCCAACTATGTTACAAGAATTTAATAATTAAAACCTATAGAACCATGAGAAGGGATTCATATTCCCATGGGTGTCACCAAAGAGTGCACCTATTATATTTTTTAATAAAACTAATGGGACATCTCATTCATTCATTAAATATCAAGAGCTTATAAAATCACAATCAAGAACATATATTAACTCCCCTATATTGGTGACTTATCTTATTAACTAGAAATAGATAAAAAAATAAAATATTTACCATTATTCAATATATTATAAGTAGAGTTTCATGAAAGAGGATATACCCATGGAAAAATTTTATTCAATGTATGGTCACTATTAATTTATAGTTATACACATTAGTTTTTCTAATAACACTAATATATTTATGGACCAAATGATGGTCCTTTAGAGACTATGTTTATCTATTTTTTATAGTCTCTATAAATGATAATATATTATATTTAAGGAGAATGAAAGATGATAAATATCAGTTATGTATTGTGCTGAAGTGTTTAATGATGTGGAATCATTATAAGTTTTTTTACCTATAGTGATTTTTGGCTTTAGAATGCTTCATTTTTAAGTCATGTATACTCGGGCTACTATATATCAGTATATCCATAAAAGATAGAAGTTAATGAGAAATGGACTAGACCGTCCATTGTATCTAAAATCTATATTTTTTATTTGTAATATAGATGTTATCTATGTTTTTTGAAATACTTATCATTATTATTTAATAAACTCAACACGTTGATTTAAAAAAACGGTATGTTTATATGGATATATGAGTATGAAAAAATAATCAATGATACAAAAAGAAGGTTCATTAGTGCACAATATATGACACTATCCTATAATGGAAAAAGTATTGTGATCTATATTTTTCCAAATAAATAATGTAATGTGACATGTTATCATGAAAAATTATATAGTGATAGCCTACATCTCATGCCAATTGAAGGTCCATGGGGAAAATTACCCAACTCACGATTTGGAGTTACCTATAATATATTTTTTAGTATATAATATGGAGATATTATATTTATGTAGAAAAGTGTGGCATATCGAATGATCAAATAAGATCTAATTACATTTTCACTCAACTAGAGTTAAGCGTTCTCCATGTACAGTAGTTGTAGATGATTAATATTTACTAATTGTCTATATATTTAAACCCTTTGAAATTGAACATGATAGAATATCATTTTAGCTAAAAGAATTATATTATATTATCTCTGATGAATTTCAAAAAACATATAATATTTATATATTAAAAATGATGGACATATAAATATAATATCAATGAGATAAATTTTATCCAGATCAAGTGAATGTCTTACCATCTTTCTAATTGATGATAATTGATATTGAAGGGGAAAATGTAGATCTGTAAAAGAAGATGGGAAATTTTCCAAATTTCAGTCATGTCTATGATGAAATATTAATTGTCCATAACCATATATGTTTCCATACAAAATTATATTTGATGAAGGATTTTTTGGATGAGGCACATGTTTCATCATTCTTAATTCATCCTAAAAGTACACATATGTATACTCACATAGTGGATTATTTCTAGTAGGGTGACATATAAGGAGATAGGGAAGAGTATATTTTATTGTGTATAGTTTTCATGTCAGTTATAGATGATTAAAATAGGTATAAGGGATTTTTACAACCATTAACCATACCTAGATGGAAATAGTAAAAAATTACCATTGTTATTTTGTTTATACTTCCCAAAACATTTAATGATATAATGACACATCGAATATAGTACACAACCATAAAAGAATGGAATAAATAATTAATATAAGATATGATATATTTATTGATAATATTCGCAGAATATAAATTATGTAAGTTCTAATATTTCATTGAATACCATTTCCATTATATCTATTATTGATCTATGGCTTACCGTATTATTTTTGAATAAGCCTTTAGCATGCTCGGGATACAGTGTCAATTTTTATCCATTCTTATCATCCTCAAATAGATGGATAGTCATATACGTATGTCCAAAATATATAATAAATATTGATATGATTCACTATAGAATTAATTGGTATTTGGGATCAATACCATCCTTTGGAAAACATTTATTAGAACAATATATTTCACTCAAACGTATAATTGAATCCTTATGAATTACTATACTGTTATAAGTATTGAACTCAAACATAGTATAATATAGTAGATAATAAAACATTTGAAAAAATATCATGAATAGGTAATTGGAGATAATATTTAATTTATTCAAAAACACATAATAGAATCATAGAGGTGACAAGAAAGTTATTATGAAAATTGTAGGATTGGTATGAAAATTGATATGGGTGAAAATGTGTTGAAATTAATATCTCCTTGGAAGTGAGTGATGATATTTGGAAATAAGGGAAATTTAATCCCATTGTAAATTATTATTTTTTAAATAATTTATTATATTGGGATTGTAGCTTATTGATTGGAACTTCCAATGAATATCTCTCATGTTCTTGGTGTGTCACATATATCCCTCATCTGGACATAAATACATGATCCTTATCAAGTAATAAACATAGAGGTTTTATTTTTAGATAAGGATATTTATATTAATAATAAAAATATAGATTCTTGAATCATATAGTGAAGGTTCTATGATAATAGTCTACTCACATGGTCAATGTTTTGTTGGGAAACGACCAGTTTGAGGAAGCTATGTGGGAATCTGAGGATATGATGAGAAAAATGTATGATTATATTTTTAAATTTGATGAATATATGTATAAAAAATTATTATTATTTGGGTATAATGAAACACACACATATTTTTAGGAAATATTTCTCATTAAATAATTTCATTTCTTCGATATGCTGGGATGAATGCAATAATGAGTTTTAATAAACCATGTATCATAATTAAAATATAATTTGTTCAATATCTCATAGTCATTAGATTTATGTGTATGAAAAATAATTACTAAATTATGAAAAAATATGGTTTATAAATTTATAATATGAAATCATCTGTTATCAAATTATTATATTAAAAAAACTATTTTATAATAAAATTGTTTTTTAATGAAAATTTATTTCATGCACAAAATGTATTTTTATGTTAATAAAATAAATTATTCACTATTGATGAATTATTTTTTAAAATATATTTATCATAAAATTGATCATATGTTTTAACATTGAAAAAATAATTTTCAAAGCATATGTTTAGAATATATCAAATCATGTGACTAAAATGTATTTCTTTTTATAAATGTATTTTATCTCTCATTTAGTGAAAATTCATAAAAGATTATTCCAATTATAGGTACTACATTAGAAATAATTAATTATATATTGATAAAAATGTTGTTTATATTTTTCAATTGTGTCCCTTTTATTTTTTTCCAAAATGAATAATATTTATATTAATTTTATTACCCCAAAAAAGATGAATCAAGGAATTTAGATTAAAAATAAAATGATAAATGAAATTAAGTAAGAAATAAACATTGAATTTTTTTATGATTAATTTCATCCATATAAATCAATGTTTTTGTTATATACCATTTTTTAACTACTCTTATGAGACAATGACATTATTAGTATTTTATTTTAGGAAAATTAAAACATGTCACTATATTATTTTAAATAAGTATAATATTATTTTAATACGGGGATAAAAAAAGTTATGTTAGACTATAAATATTATTTATAAATATGAAAACTTGTCTTTATAAAGATTATTTAGTGTCATTTTTTATTGAAAAATAATGACCATAAAATATTACACAATGTTGTTGCATTCATTGTTTAATTGAAGGAAAACCCAATAAATTATATAAATAATTTTAATGATTTATAATTTTAAATTATTAAGATCATCCAATAATTTTATAGATTTTCATGTCATTATTTTCATGTGTTAAAAATTTTTGTTCTAATTATATGTGTTTTATTTATTTTATTAATGGTGATATAATAAATCGTGTCAAAATTGACAATAATCATATTTTATTAAAATAAAATTTTGTTAACTTATTTAATAATAATAAAAATATTCAATAATGACAAATGTGAATAAGATAAGGCATAATGGGAAACCATTTTTCCATTAATGTGTCAATAGTTTCCTTATATTTAAATTTAAATCCTTTTATGAATGAATAATATATTACAATAATTAATGTTTAAATAGGATAATTAAGTAGTTAAACACAAAGAAAATATTTGAAATAGAATATAATCCTATAAAATTTGATTTCATGTTTATATTTAAACCATATCATACCCATTTTTTTAATTCATAAATAAAATTATGAATATATATATTGAATAGTTATACAATATTATATCTTTTTAATAAATTCCAAAAGTGACCTTCATAACTATTATAAAATGGAACCTTCCAAAAAAATTCATTACACCACATTAGTCCTTATAAATTGGCCATACTCATCTCATTTTTCATAACAAACCACTAAATATGTTCTCTTATACCCAAAATACACACTCTAGAGCCCTTTTGTAGAGGTCTAAAGGAGTCGTTTCAAGGAAGAGGTAATCCCAATAACTGATCAGTTTCTATTTTTTATATATTTTCCCTCCAATAAATGTCTGATATTTAGATCCAATTAATTAATTAATTATTATAATTATTTCAAAAAATTATTCTAATTATAAAAACACTTTTATACACACTTTATAACATAAAAATGTCAGTGAAGGGATCAGTCATTTGTGCGGATGTCTTACCATCAATCTATAGAGATACAATTCATTTTTCATCATCATATATAATGGCTATATATTTTGATGGATTAAATATTTATATATGATATTTATAAATAATTATACTTCTAAAATTTCATTATCATGTATACCTTTTGAATATCCAATCCTTTTGTAGATGATAATGTTGTTTGCGCATATTTGTGGAATATTACCTCCACAGTGCGATAAGATTAGTTTTTCATTTAAATTATATTTAGATGGTAAGAAGTTTGAATATTATAAATATATATGATATATATGACATAATAATTATTCTATAATGGTTAATTATTATTTAACTTTATTTTATCCCGTCAGACAAAAAATGGAAATAACATTCTTGTGTATGTATTACCAACCATCTCCATGAATTATTTAATTCATGTTTATATCTATAAATTTTTTAAATAATTATAAATAATATTTGTTGAATATATATTATTATTCTATCTTAAATATTTTTTTAAAATTATAGTACTATTATTAAATTATATGGATAGGGACAGGTGAACTGAAACATGCTTGGGAAACCAAACTGTTATCAACTAGAAGAGTGATTTTAACAAAACTATTAATAAACTGGTGTTAATGATTTATAAATAAATAAAAAAAATTATGATATATATTAATATTGTTATGTAATACATTTATAAAAAAATCCATATTTATTATATATTATTTTAAACATGAAAATGTAACTCTGAGACATGGGGTAAGGATTTATTTCAAAATATAATAACTATTCGGGATTGTTTAAGTTTCAGTCTCTAATTGGGAATATTTCACTAACACATTCATGTTTAATAAAAAAAATTTATTTTTTAATTATTATAATTTAATTGTTAAAATTAATTTTTACCCATGTATTTATTTTTATAAAATGTGTTGGAAGTAATCATTTTTTCGTTTTAAAAAATGTTATACTTTGGTACTTGATGGAAAAAAATATATGAAAGGACAATTTTTAACCTATATTGATGGAGCATATTCTTTATTCTACCATGATGACTAAATTATTTTAATATTACATCTAATTTTTACAATATTAATTTGAAATGAATATTTTTCATATATATGTTCATATCTTTTTTAAAGAGATGTTATTTTAAAATAGAAATATTACTTTGCTTAAAAATTATTAAAAGTGATATTTCAAAATACTTTTTCCTCCAATATGAAATAATTTTATGTTACATATAAATCACTATGGATATCATCCATTTATTCTATAATTTTTCATATTATGTACCATATATTCTTTTTAAGTAATTATGCTTATTAATCCATTTTAATTTCATCTGATTAATGTTATGATGAATTGTTTCTGAATCACATTTATTTTTATGGGTTCTGATATAATGAGTTCGTTATGATCATATGGAACACATATTTATGATTTTTATAAATTAATGGGTGGGAAATATATCTTCTTCTAACTCATTGGGTAAATTATTATATATCATGATATTTTTATGGGAAACAAGTCTATGTGATTGATCTGTTATGGGAAACAAGTCGATGTGCTTCATCCATTATGGGAAATAGGTGTTGATAGAGGATCTTATGGTCTTGGTAGATTACCCTATCACATGAATTTATTTTAATACTTATGGTGATTGAACATACACATTTAGGATGTGAACTTAAGGGCCATGATTTAGTTATGATGAGTGCTGATTAATATTCTTCATGTACTTAAAATTCTACAGATTTATTCCATAACCCATGTTTATGTTCATTATCAGATTAGTTAATAACATTATAAGTTATGGTTATAATCTCAAACCCTTATTATTTTCATAGTATTTCATATGATAATCTAATGATATCTCTCATGTTTGACCTTACAAACAATCGTATGGTTCCATTTTCTTATGTATTCATTCATTATTTTATAAATATTGTTTTTCATAGGGTACATATATAATGTGTTCTATAGGGGATGATCTTTATAGAAGATGATGAATATATTTAAAAAAAATTAGAATACTCCATATATATAAATATATATATGTTGTTTTTGAAGGCTCCAACCCATTATAGTTATAGAGTGGATCTTATTTCTATGTAGTCAATATTTATCTAAAAAGATGCAATATTTATTTTGGAAAATATCAGGATGTTATACATTCCCTCCTCCTACCATACAATGAACCACTATATCTCACCACACTATCTATATAGAAAATACACTATACCACATAGTATGGTGAGATAAGGGGATATGTTATGACCATCCATATAAAATCACTAACTTTTATTACATAGAAAACAATTGAAAACCAAAAAATATGGCCATATTAACGGATGTAAAACTCTAGTTGGTGTATATAAAAATAACAAGAAAATACATCATAAAAATAATATTTTTCCCAAAATAATACTAATATATTATAATCAATATAACATTTTCACTATCCATTATCATCACTAGGTGACCTTTAACACATACTGCCACCACAACCAATAATATCACTATATCCAAAAAACTTCACACATAAATTAGCCAATGTAATATTAAAACCCCTCATTAATCATACAGTATCTCCATTACAACATTACCATTAACAACAAATTATTTTTCATCATGATTTAAATATTTTATTTAATTATAATAAACTGTAATCAAATTAATCTATTTCATTCTATTTTCATCAGTAAAAATTATATTCTGATGCTACTGAGAAACCATTAAAAATTGAAAATTCCAACCTCTAGATTATTTCATAAGTCACTCTTATTCCCCAATTTAAATAAAATAATTTCCAATATATCCCAAAATTATAGTCGACATTTAACATCTAATACATTCTACCCATATCATACTAACGAAATCAGACTATTTCCCAACATACACTATCAAATGATACCAGACATCAAAAAAAAATCTAACCAAGTCAATCCTATTTTCCCAAAATAGTTTAACCAATACAATCCAAAATCAACCAATGTAAAGTCCCCATAACATCCCCCCAAAACTATTGAATCACAACAGTTTCAAAATTAATCAAGAATAACAATCTCATACAAACCAAGTTTAGAAATAATAAAATTGATAAGTCCTTTTTATTTACATGTTACACAAAACAATTTACAAATTTAGTATACCAAGTGTCATGAACATTTATAAGTGATTAAAATTTTATTATAGGTGAATTATAGAAAATAAAATGGTTTCCATAAATATTTATAAATAGAACATGTTAGCTTTAGTAAAATCCACCATCAAGAATCACATTTATGATAATATCATGAATACAGGTAAATAAATTTGAATTATATCATCACCATCAATATCATTTATGTATGGTTCATTTTCATTATTAGGTAGTTATATACAAATTATCCAAATATAAAAAAACCTAGGATAATTCTAAAAAACACATAATAAAAGAAATATCACAAATATCCTACCATAATCATTTATTTTCAAATCACTATGCATGGATAAAAAAAGGAAGATATGATCTCTAGGAAAAAAAACTATAAATAAAATTGAAAATAACCTAATACAATATAATCTATATCAATAAATGACCACATAATCATCCAACCAACCATTCTCATGACCAAAATCATCTCCCAATAGGGAAATGAGATAATAATAAGAATGGTATGGAGGGATAAGCTCAATTTAGAACACCAATGATCAATATCCTAAATTAATGAATCAATTTTAATGAAATGAGGTTGAAAGAAAACATAAAATTTCACATATTTATCTTAAGAACCAATATCACTTATGACATACCAGTATGTTTTGAATGGGTTTTCTAATTTTTCTCAAAAGTAATTTTAACTGACTGTGGTGAATCACTACTATCTATATCCAATTTACAAATGTTTTCCAAAAAAAACTATGACACAATTCAAGAAGATAATACTAGATTACCTCTATTCAATAGGTCTCTAGAAAACATCCAAAAAAATCCAAAATTATTTAATTCAATGTATGGATTTAGAGGCCCATGTGTACCATGTATAATGTACATACAAATTCATAGAGACATATAACTCATCCACATGGACCCTAGGATATAGCCTGAACCCTATACCATATCCACCTCTATACTAGTAGAACCTCAGAACTAATCATTTCTAGAAATATACACCATATATCACATCTAATTCTTTGTTATTGAGAAATTAAGAGTCATAAAACCATTTTCCTGGTCCTTGACTCCATAATGCTTAGAATATTCTATAACAACTTACACTATGTCATAAAATTTGGCTCCATGCCTCAAACCTCCCAATACATCTGTAATTCATTATCAAAATCCTTCAAAATATATAAATCTTATTCCAAACTCCTCATTATTCAAAAACACTCAATGTAATTGGACATGATTGGAAACATAACAACATTAGATACCTATCCAATAATTATCTTCCTTGATAATCAAAACAAAACCATAAGAGAACCACATGAACTAAAAACCATGGAAACAAAATGGATACTTATCAAATGATATGAATCCACCATTAAAATATTAAAATGTCACACTACGAATAAACTCATTTGAATATACATAAGAAATTAATTTTCAAAATTGATTAGAAGGCCAATCATCCCATAAAAAAAGAATAAAATACCATAGATGATTAGAATACAGAGTATAAATATGTGACTCATATTCAATCATAATTATCTCTTCACCACCATTACATCATATAACATGATATAAAAGTAATGGATTTCCTACATTGCACTTTTTTATAGTCTTTGATGTCAGTTGTTCACTATTATAATATACATCCTCCACAACATTAAACTCTCCCTAGTCGATGAATCAAGAGCCATCATGGATATATTGATGAAGCAATGAAGCCTAAAACATATAATTGTTTTGATTATTATATGGTGGAAGTGATAGTGATGATCCACCCCATATGTGCATTAAAACACCTTGAAAGGGTTTATAAACCCTATATAGAGACAGATATAAAGACCAAGAATCCACTTACCACAATTAGGGGAAACCATAAATAACACATGGTCTCCACACTAAAAATAAAAATACATAAAATAAAAGAAAATGATGTAAAATATCTCAATATTTTTTTTGGGAACTACTTGTCCAAGAGAAATAGGAGGAAGAAAACAGAAGGAGTTGTCTCCCAACCAGTGTAGATCTTTACTACACTGAAATAATTTATTGATTCGATGGATCCCCTCAAAATTTGATGAGAATACATCAAATTGACAACCTCAACCTTATTATGAACTGGAAAATAAATAGTCATTATAAATAGAGTGACAACATATCAGATAACAAGATGCAATGCCTCTTCAAAATATCGATCTCTATACTCTTCATCAGGGAAAAAATATGGGGTGAAGCAAAGGATGTCCCTAAAGAAGATCATGATATCATGGATTCCCAATATAACAATATAATTGAAGGGTATGTCCAAATTTTTATATTCCATCATCATTAGTGATACAAACTCATAGAAAAAATTCCGCTAAAAATCATCCCATTAAAATCATCCTCCCTCCAATATCCTAAATAGAGGATCCACCACTTCTGTATTTCTCCCCACATCCAACTTCCTTATAATGATACAAAATTATAATACATATCATTAATAAATTAAAAATTGATCTGAATAAGCACTCAAATGTGACCTCATTCAGGATTAGATTTGACCTCTAATATATAGTTATATCTTAATGCCACTTAGGATCTTACTCCAAAAACTATACCATGTGGGTTCAACTATCCTATTGTTTACCCGACTGGCTTGCTTATCCTCATCACCCAATACCACAAATAAATGAAATGAAATTACTATCTATAAGAAAAAATTAAAATATAAAAATTTATTATGGTATTTAAATAACCAATTCTTTTATTTTCTAAAAATAATCCTCTATTCCAATATAATCACAGTAAAATATGAGGTTTGTACCTCTCATAATTCTACAACCTAAAAAGGAAAACATTTATATTGTTTATTTCATAATTTCAACTTTGTTACATTAGATCTTGGGGACCTAAAATCTCAATCCCTAGTCTATAATATATGCTACCTTGAATACAAACGACTAAGATACTATATCTTTAACAAACCATGTAATAATCACAATGCCTAAATATTATATCAACACTAAATTCCAACTAATTGATTCAATACCACTCTATCAAAAATCAACCCAAATAGGAACCCCCACTAGAATGATTGTGAATATGATAGTGATTTTGGATTCCCACCTATAATAGGCATCCAAATGGATATGAAAATGAGTGTATAAAACATAATTATGGGAGGTATAATGATCATATATCATTGGGACACATTAAATCAGCACTGTTACACACTATAATAAAAAAGATAATATCCAGAATTACCACGCCATGAATGGATATGTAATACAAATTTAATTCCAAAATATTATACCAAAAAATTCCTGGGTAAGAACTCTATTATCACTACTAATATTCAATCTACTAGTCATCCATTCATTGATATTAAATTTAAATTAATATTCAAATCATCTATTATTGGAATGTAGAAAAATGGTTTCCATATTTATAATAATAATAATTTATACTTATTTATAATTTCAACATTGTTTTTTCCACAAATTATTAGTGATAGTGATTAAATTTAATTACAAATATTTATAGAAAATTGAGATTAAGAAGAGACTAAACCATAAACATAGGTCCAAAAGCTAAAAGTAAATTTCACAAAAATCTATTTAATGTTCTTAAGTATATTCTATCCTCTATTATATCAACTTTTTATTTCTATTGTTTAAACTTTTTGTGGGAAATGTGTTCGCGAATTCTCTATTTAAAAATTTACAATAATGCCACACCTCCTCCACTAAAAATAGAAACTCACCCTCCCACATATTACAAAAACTCATGACTTTTATTTCATCAAAAAATTTCACTAATAATCTAAAAAAACCTCCAATAATTCTATAATCATTAACATGGGAATAAATCAAAATAGGAATTTCATTGCTGTAATCCAAAAGGATTACATGAAAAAAGTGTAACATTCTTCAACTGTCACGTTCATATTATTTTATTATACACAACCTAATATCTTCTAATTCCTTGATTATATAATAAAATAAATATCCTAAATATAATTATATGTAATTATTCTATGGTTCTGATCTAAAAATCCACACACATCCTTCTAATGGGTAATGAACTCACTATTTGAGTATATAGTAGACCACTACCTCACAAAATGACGATTGTTCATTATTCCTTTACCACATATCATAATAGGAATTAAAATAGGAAGTTTTTTGTAACTTATATGAGATAATAATAATTTATTTATACTGATGTAATTTTTAAATTCCACATAACATGACACATCCCATTTTTTTGGGGTTATGATAACATCATTTGAGGACATATGGACTACCACTTCCTCAATGTGATGTGATTTCATCACACTATACATGGATTGTATTAAAGATATTATTAAAAATAATATGTGACATATATTTCATAAAAATGATAATTTTTCTATAATTTAAATATATATCATTTACATTTCTTTATTTAAATTTGAAAAACAAATGGAAGTAGTGTTCATGCGTACATACGACCTACTATCTCTAGAAACAGTTAATTTCATTTCCTATCTCCAAATATTATAGATTCATTTAAATTAAAATATAATGAATATATATAATTTAAATAATTATTTATATTCAAGATATGTTGAAATCATAATCTATGTAGTAGTAACCAAAATAAAATGTCAAAACACATTCAAGAAACTAGGCAATTAACACACAAAATAGTGAAAAAATGGAAGATAATTAACAAACATGTAAAAACATATTATAAAAAATACAATAGGAAATTAAAAATTATATTATGGTTAATTAATAAGTTATTAAAATATTTAATACCATTATAAAAAAATTTAATGGATGTTTATATGAAATGAGACACAATGTAACAGATTTTATCTCGATTTATATTCCATTGAGAATTATTTTATGTTATCTACTAATTCATTTTAATGAAGTGTATATAATTCTAATTATTATTTTAATGTCCTGATAATTTCATAAATAATTTTATTTTATGTTTTACATTTAATTATCTCACGAAAGGGGTTTAGCTAGAAAATCATGAAGTGGTAAAATAATCCTTGCAATGTCACTTTGTTTTGTGATGGTTAAATTTCTGTTGAAACAATCACATTATGTTGATAATTTTAATATCCTAATTATTAGATTATGGATATTATTATTTCTTATACTACATATAATTTATACATATGGTATTTACATATTAAATTATTTTATCAACCAGGGAATTATTGATACATCCATATCTTTTATTCTATATAGATTTTTGATAAAGAATTTTTTTATTTAATCCATTGTTCAATATGATGATTGTGTTGGAATTGTTGTGAAATGTAGGTTCTATAATTTATATAATCTCTTGATTCATTAAAAATTTATCAATTGAAAAATATGTTTCGAAAATTAGAAGGGGTTCTACCTACATTTTAAAACTACTTTGTTAAATGTCTTAATGGTATATGTTTTTGTGTTCCCCAGATATTCCATCCAATAATTAATAATTTATATTATTTTGATTCAGTTATTATTATCCAATATATATCAAAAATAAGGAATCTATGGATTTATTTAATTCTTATTTTATTTATTATATGTCTTGTGTGTACAGTTTCATACCATTCCAAAATAATTATGCCTTATAAATTTATTGGAGTGGAATTTCATTATGATTATTAAATTTCTATATTATTTATTATACAACCTTCAATGTTTATTTTTTATAAGGAATGTGTGTTCAGTTTTTACCATCCCATATTGATTATGAACTTCATTCTGAAATTATTGATTACATATATTTTTCTTCACTTCTTACATTGCAATATTGAATATTCTCATAGATTCTTTATTGAAAAAACAATGTGTCTACCATATTGGGAATATATCCTCACCCATATTTTATTAGTTCTCATGGATTAAAACCAGGGTAAGAATAAATATATTTTGAATACTATACCTGAAAATAATTTTATATTTAAAATAAAATAATAATGTTATAATTAGTGTATTGATTTGGAATACAAAACAGGATTACGTATCTTGTTTAACAAGGTTACCATACTCTTTAGTCCGTAGAGATTTGATTCCTTGGAATAATTCCAATATAATGGTATTAGACACTAGCACCAAGAATTATAGGGTTAGGTCCCTAAATGGGACATCCGTGGATGTTTTCTAACAATAATGGGAACTATATTTTGGAAAACATATATTATAGAATATGTTCATAAGGTAGAAATTAAAGATATGTATAGAAGAACATCATATAATTTTGGTAAGGTATATATTATGTGTGTATAAAATTAATGATATAATATGGTAGATAATATATGTGGAAGTGGTTTTATCATAAATATAATAAGGGTTAAATCTCCAAACAGCTACATCAGGCCTGACTCTGGTATAAACTAGTACACGATAATGGGGCTTATTCGAAACCTATTTTGACAAACCCATTATATATTCTTAGGATAGTTCTAACTTCCACTACGAATAAATATGTAGGATTTGAATAGATATTGAAAATTAATTACCAAGGTTAATCCCTAGGTGTTTTAGATTGAGTATAAGATGTCATGATTTATAAATCATATAAACAATATTATTGTTAATACCTATACAAATGAAGTACCATTGTGGAAGTAAATGGTTAATGAATTTATGTATCGATGTTCTATTCAGATAATTTATTAAAAAAATATTTAATGATTATATTTCTAGGATATCAAACATATTTATTTGGAAAATTACATTAATATGGTTTTAGAAGATGAAAATATACACGGTCGATGATAAGTCATCCGGACCGGTGAGGCCACGAGAAATGAACTCCATAAAATATGATGATTAGTGCTTAAAAAATATGTCATTCTCTTTTTGATATGTATTTTTTTAAATTAAATAAAATTGCTGAAAATTATTAAAAATCAACTAGTAGTGTTAACTATAAGGTTTATATATTCATTTACTCAACGTTAGTAAGGTGATCAAAAAAATGTTTTCTTAGTACCATAATTTTTTATGGGATCCTGGTATTATGAATCATCAATGATTTATTTCTAATAGGGTATTAACATTGACCTTATAATTAACATGTTTTGGATTTATAACATCAATCAGTCACTATAAATTTTTACAATTTTCCTCTTGGTCTATATTTTAACTTTCCACTAATATTCTCCAACATGGAGACCTAGTAACATGTTAGTCCATGTGACATTTTTAATTATTACTCTATATTTTAAGAGGAATTCTTATCAACCCTTATTGTGATTTGGGATTTAAAAATAATTAATAAAAATCAGTTTATTACCATTATCATGTTTAAATTGCGGGGAAGCTGTTTATTTAATTTGGGGAGAATCAAACGCCCAATATTTCTAAAATAAGAAAATATTATTTAAAAGAATGTATGAAACATTTCAATAAGAATGTACGGTAATATATTATCCTGTGACTTTGAAGAGTATTTAATATTTTAAATACAATCTATGTGTTATAGAATTTTCAATGCACACAACCCCATGTTGTAGTTCTTTACACGTAAGAGCAACATTGTTCGATAGGCACACAAGAAAGAGTTTTACTAAATAATAATATAATATTAAAATATTATTATTTTATATATTCAGACATAACCTATAAGTTAAATTACATTTTATTAATATTATGAACTATCTTATGATAAAATATGTTTTATAAAAATATAAAATAAATTCATTGGTCGTTGGTTATTTAGAAATAAAAATATAAACTGATTGAATATAAATGATGTAACTTTATGATCCCCAAGGCATTTTGTAATAATAAATTAAATTAATTATAAATAAATAATTATTTTAATTAAATATATATGTTATATATTCATTAAAATATTTATTATAGTCATCCAATATATTTTATTGTAAAAATATAAGAAAACCCCACATATTAAGAATAAAAACCTATATTTTTCAAAAGGTAATTTTAATTCTTTTTTATGGTGAACATATTTAAAGTATACTTTTTTGAACTTTTGAAAAATTTATATTTCATAATAAAAACCATTATTTAATTTGAAACATCAAAATTAATTGAAGGGTTATTTTTTTATTTTTAGTTTGGTTTTATTTTATGTCGAATGCTGAAAATTAGAGAATTTTTTTTCCAAATTTCTTTTTTTATTTATTTTTTATGATAAATTATAATTTTATTGGTTATAAAGTCTAATTAGATCTATTACATATAAATTAGTTTAATTTAGTTCACAGGAATCAATTTTACTTAGAAATTTTATAAGAATACATTGGAATCTTTTGACTAATGTTTACATTAAAAACTTACTTTGTCGTCCCATCTGCAAGATTACAATAAAAATAACTTCTAACAAATATGTGACATGAATTTGGATAATTGAATATTTATTTGGAATCATAAATATATTTAATGTATTATAATTTAATGTTTTTGTGACAAAAAATATTTGTGAAGGTGAATAAATTAGAACGATTAGGAGAAAAATTAGCATTAAAGAGGTATATACAGTATTCATAAGGTCGAAATCTAACTAAAAACTTTTCCAAAATAAACTAGATGTTAAAATTTAGAGCATGAAATACCATTTATCTATTTTTTTCATTATTGGATCATCATAACATGGGAAAAACATTGGTTGAATTCCTTTTTAAAAAATTTACGAGAATTCCACTCCTCCTCTATAAAGAGAAAGATACCCATCCCACTTTTTAATAGATCTAAATCAATTTTTATCAGCCATAATCTGACCAAATAAACTCCAAAATTCCATACCATCATAATATAATCCTCTAATTGTGTATAAATCAAACCAAGGATGTATTTTTTTTTGTAAAAACTAAAACGAGTTATCTGAAAATGTCTGAACATTATTCAACGATCACTTCCATATTATTTCATTGTCGACCCCCTAAAAATGTCATATTCCATAGTTATATGTTAACATTAGTATCCAAAATATTATGATTTTTTATTGTATTGGATATACATAAAAATACACAATATTTTATCTAATGGTCAATGGACATACCATTCGTGTGTATGAAGGACTACCACCTTGCAGTATAATTATTATTCGTTCTTCATATACCAGTTATTTTTGGTGGGGATTATGATGAATAAAATTTATATGTTATGTATGATATTTATAATTTCAAAAAACTTCTTAAATTTTAATTTACAATATACCATCATGCATTAAATTTGGTGGGGATACAATAATATCATTTGTGGATGTTTGGACTTCCGCATATTCCCAAATATATAATTCATTCACACAATATATTGAATATATTAATGATTTTTTATTAAACATATGTGAAATATTTGAAATTATTATGAAAATTTATTTACAATATACATATATATAATTATTTTTCATTCATTATGTACGAAAAAAATGAAGAGGCTTCATGTGTACGTACGACCTACTATCTCCATGAACGCTGAATTTCATTTCCTATCCCCATTTATTGTGGATTAATGTAAACACATATATACTAAATATATAAAACAATTAAATTATGGTTTAAATTATTAACATTATTAAATAATTATAAAAATAATAGGACCAAAAAAATTGTCAAATCATACTTTATAAACTTGAAAATTAACCCCCGAAACTATGAAAATAATGAGTTATTGTTAAAAAATGGGTAAAAAGATAATATAATTGAATCATATTAGATATTATAAATATGATAATGGTTATTTTATAAGTTATTGACATTTTTTAAATATTATATAATATGTTAATGGAAATTCACCAAAAATGAAACACAAGGAAAGTGATTTTTTCTCAATTTACATTCCATTGGGAAATATTTGTTGTTATAATCCAATTAACATTAATGTGGTGTATTTATGGCCACTTTTAAAATAATGTCAGGATTATCTCATATATCATGGTATTTTATGTTTCAATTTTATTTATCTCATCCAAGGGGGGCTTGCTTCAAAAATCAATAGGTGGAAAAATTAATCTTTCCAATATCACATTCTTTGGTGATTATTAAATTTCTGTTGAACCAATCTCTTTATTGTGTTCGTTCAAATGATAACATTTTTAGTGATGTATATAATTATTTCCTAAACAATATACCACTTATATAAACATTATTTTTAATTACTAGTTGTTTTATTAATTGGGTAATTAGATATAAATCATTACTTTTCATTTAAAATTGACATTTGATAAGGAAAATTATTTATCAATTAAATTGATTATTCTATATGAGGAATGATTTGGATATGACGTGATGGTTGGGAATCATAATATTTACATACCCTTGTTTCACCGATATGTTCTCATGATAAAAATAATTTTTTTAAATTTAAATGGGTTTGCAGCCTTAGTTTTAAATCATCTTTTGATGATCAATACTATATATGTTCTCATGATTTTGAGACATGATGTCCAATAGTTAATAATTCTGATCATTGTGATTGAATAATTAATATGAATGGGATTTTCAGTCTAAAAATATATGGATTCATTTCATTCTTAATTTATAAATTACATGGAATCTGTATTCCATTTCCTAAAATTCAATATTAATTAACACTCATCACGTTATTTGGATAACATGTGTTTCCAGTTATTACGTTGCAATATTATTTTTTTACTTCCTTCTCGTTTAAATGATTATAGGGATTGCATTATATATTATTACCATTTCGAAATGTTTACTATATTCATTATTAGTTTATTGATTGCATGGGATGTGACATGAGTTATTACCTTTCCATATTGACTATTCTCATTGTTTAATTATTTATTTCACTATGCCTGGCCCTTATTAAACATATAATATAACATATTTTATATCCCCTAGATTCCATAAAATTTACTAATTAAGACATTTAATGATATGGTAATTGGGAATAACATTATCCTTTGAAGAAGATGAAAATTTCAATTAGTGTATTCATTTTATTAATACAAGACTAACATGTTTATATAGATTACCATGACAAATAAACTCTTCATACATTCAGGATTTTATTACATGAAATAGTGAAAATACAGTTGTAGTATAAAACAAGTTATTTATTATAAGATTCATGTCACTAAAATCAAACCATAACCAACGAAACAACCCTAATTAGCATACACAATCCAATATAGTTCCACTAACCAACACCCAAAAACAAACATACCAATACTTCCCAACAAAATATAACCAACACAATGAATCCTAACACCATAAAAGACCATAAAACATATTGTGTCACTTGAAGGGTTACTCGTATGTCTTCCTTTTTTAATAATTTATCAATAGTGTTTATGATTTTTAGGATAAAAACGTCATGTTTGGGAAAAATAATCCCTAAATCATAGTTGGTGCATCATCTGGGGTAACTGTGTGACAAACCATGTGAAAGGGAATTTTGGGGAACATAAGGGTTTTTCCTAGATTGAGAATGGTGTTTTAAAAAATGGGGTGTATAATAGAAATTATTAATCATTTTTAGGGGATTGTGAATCCCTCACGATTGGAGCATGATTTTACATACTATAACGATTATCATTTTCATTAGAAATATTGTTTTTAAAATATTTCCCTATTTAAAATTTACATATTTTCACCCCACAATCTCTCCCTCATGTTTTCATCTCTATATGTTCCCGTGGATATTCCTCATCTTCAGTTATTAGAGGATTTCTCTTAAGGTTTCGTGATATACCGAAATTTATTATTTTATTTCTATTAATTTCAATATCTTCTCTATTATTCCTCAATATTATTCAATTTTCATCAAGTATTAAATAAACTGGCATTTTAATGGAAAAAATGGCATTATTGATTCAATATTTTTGTAATATATTTATTATTTAAGTGTGTGAGGACATTACTTCTTCGAATCCAGTGATAATTAGTGAATGTGTAGTGTTTTAATTTTCTATTATAGTTGTGTCTATTCAAGGAAATTTTTCCTTGGATAATAACTGATTCATAATGTAATTTTTATTTATGGATAAAATTTCATTTTTTTGTGTTAGTAATATTGATATATACATTTTTAATGTCATTCATGTTTTGTATCATAAGTATGGTGTTTTAATGGGGAAATTTAAAAAGTAATTTATTTAATTTCAAATGAGGTGTTTGATAAAATTACTCAAGAAGGAATTATGTCATTAAATAAAATTATAAAGGAGTTATAAATAGGTTTAGACCTCGATAACTATGATTTATTATTATGTGCTTGTTCAGCTTATAAAATTAGAACATTATATCTGTTTTCTTTATTTTCTTATATGGAAAATGGGAGACCTTGGGGGCATGCGATATTAACTTAACATATTAAATCATATCTTATGTCATTGAAAAGTTCAATTGGGTTATCTAAGGTGAATCTAGATCCTTTGGGAGGGAGATAGATTCATATTAAAAAATTTATCCATCTAGACCAAGTGTGCCATGGATTAATTATTGTTCTTAAGGTTGAATGGGAGTTCATCAAAACATGGTATTTATATATATCAAGTTATCCATCCATTTTAGACTAAGTCATAGTATACACTACTAGTTAGTTTATATGATTATTAACACATGTGAATTATTTTATTTGTATGACCATGTGTTTATTATAAAAACCCTTCTTATTTTTTGTATTGTGATTCTTATTATCATGTTTATGTTTATTCTTATTCCATGATTGGGTTTGATTCGAATATTTGTTTTGTATGGATTCACAACCATATTACATGATCATTGAAAATTTCATGTTATAAGAATATATAATGTTTTCATAAAGAAAAATTTAATATTTGAAATGTAATTGTTTCACATGAACTTTTTTTTCAATGTGAACGTATTTTAAATATTGTTTTAAATATAAAATTATTTTTTAAAAATAGAAATGTGTTATATAGATTCAGGGAGAAATTTTATCAGGATATATTCCACATTCACTAAATATACTATTGGGTGTATGAAAATGCTTCTTTTTAATTTAATTGGTAAGGTAAGGGAAACACATACCATTATTCCCCATCAATATTACCAATAACCATGATTTTTTAAGGATGGCAGATACACGGTATCATGGAGTTAGTTTGTGTGGAGTAGTTCAAAGATTTCTGGTTGTTGGGATGTTTTGGTATTTTATGTCTCAATATATATTTTAGTATTTTTACTATAGATATCATATGAATATTTATTGTATTTATTTAATTATGTGATGTTTGTTATGATATCTACTTTAGTCAGAGTTGTGTAAACTATAATGTACGTCAATTTTTTTAAGATGTCTTTTATTAGTTTGTGTGGATATCCCATTCATGGATATGTCATTCCATATTCTACGAATAAATACCATGACAAAATTGTTATTTATAATTCCATATGGATTTTATCCACCACATGGTGATTAATAATTACCTTCATGTATTATTTAATATAGGATCTAGTGGTGGGTTTGGTAATCATGTACCTATTTGTTATAAAATTGTTTCTTTAATCTCTTTTAGTTGGTGTTTATTAGTAGATAGGAGAATGGGTCATTAGAAGTGGAGGGGTAGTTCTATAGGAGTACCTGGTTAGCACTCCATCATGACAAACATAATGTTTCTAAGAGTGTTTTGAATCTAATTTCGAAATATAGACTCAGATATTGGTTGTTTTTTTTGAAATTTGATTTTTTTTCATTGTTGTTTATAGGGTTTTTGAGGAACCCATCAACAATATTGAGAAATTATAATTTAGATAGTGATTGTAGTATGAATATATATATTTCATTGTTTTAGTAAAATGTTTATAGAAACCACGTGTAGCTCATGATACCAGGATTGTAATATTCTAGTGATGTTTCATATGGGTTGTGGATGTGTATTTTATTTTTTCATTCCAGGCTATTCACAATAAGAAAAAATGTATAATTTTATATTCATTCACCACATCATTTTTGAATGGTTTATTTATGTTGTATCTATTTTTTGATACTTACTATAAGGTTATATTATATCTTAATTGATTCTTAATGATTTTTAATTGTATATGTATCTAGTTTTGAATATTTGTTTTATCGTCAATGACTCCCAAAAAGGACCTCTTTAACAAGGAGGTATGGAAATGTGGAGTGTGCCTCAAAAGAGTCCCCTCCATTTGAAAATATAATTAAGGATATACTGATAAATATGATTTAATCTTTACTAAAATAGGAAGAATGAGTCTAGACATGAGTAGTAGACCATGCTCAAGTGTTCACTATGTTCAATACAGTGGTCCTCCATTACGAGAGTAGAACCCTTGATCATGTATTATATCAAACCGATAGAATGTATCTTATTTTCATAGGACCCCTACAAAATTAATCGATGTATTCACCACTTACATGTCATGAGGACTAGTTAGGAAGTGTTTGGGGTCCCTGGTTCATGTAAAGATTCATGAGGATATAATCTGAATTACCTTTAAAAATTATTCTAATCAAAGATGTTATCCTGAGACTTTGAGGGATGTGAATGTTGAGATTATGACTATGGTACATGGAGAAGACATATTAATGGAGTATAATGCATTGGTTTCTATGATAGATAATTATATTCCAATTATCCTCCTGAATTATTATCATAATGTGAGATGTTTTGAAAAGGGTTATAAGATCATGATCATATTTAATTTTTTTCATTCTACTACAAAAAAATGATGATCTATTGGATACATAAGTTATGGATATGTAATACTGATAAGGGAATATATGTATTAGTATATATTAATCATTAGTTAGTGGTATCCATATTAAATAATGTAACTAGAATAGAATGTTCGATTAACCTCCTCAGGGATCCGGTAAGGGTACCCATCAGTCACTATGTTTGGTGAAATTATCTTATTCTATGAATGTTTCTGTGACTTTTTACCTATGTAAGAACTCTATTCATTCCAAAACTCATTTCTGATAGGTTAAAAGTGTATGGAAATATTATGGGTGTCCAGGTCATGTTTAGCGATACAGAAATGAAGCACATCAAGGGTGTCTAGATGATTCTTCTGCTCTAAGGGTTCAAAGTTGAGATAAGATGCTTCTAAGGGTGCGGGATCACACACTCATTCTTGAAGGGATTCTTTTCCACTTCTGAAGGATGATGGAGTTCCTATGTCAAGGAATATATATGTGCTATATGTGTAACATGAGGGTTCTTATTCAGGTCTAGACACCATGACAGACTCAATATTTATTGATTCATTTATAACATTAATATTATTTAATATATTTAATTCCCATTATATTATATTGTTAAAGTGGCTTAATTCCTTATGTATATAAGAAGAATTAACTCCCATTGTATTAGATCAATATACACCATTGCTATGTAAAAAAACAAATTTTTATGATCCCGTAGTTTCATATTTTAATTGATAACATGGATATTGTGTTGATATTCCTCTTGTTGGACAAGAAAAATTTAAATGTAAACATTTTTATATGTTGGATGATCATTTTCAAATTTCATAATGAGAATTATCTATTTAGGGCCATGTTTATATCTTCTGGTGGGAGAATTAATGTCTTTGAGGGTGAGTATGATCTATGTCCATGAGGGGTATGGCCAATTTCCCTAGATGTTGGGTTTATTTCATGTAATTTATTCATGTTTTTATTTTATACAATATATAATGGTTCTTATGGAAATATTTGATTTTCTCTGGGCTATAATACTGAGGTTTTTTAATATTTCACTCATGGATACCTACATAGAAGGTGGCTGAGTTTAAAATCAATTGACTCCAAAAGATAATCCCTAACTCTCTACCATAATATAAAATGATTATAGTGGAGTTGGAATTGTTAATGTTTATGTTAGTTAAATTTTAAGATGGTGGAATTTTTTCCTAGAGTGTCACAATAGGAATTTATATTTCTCTTTGTGGAGAAGGTAGATGGAATTCATAAAATTATCAAATATTATAATATGAAAAACTAGGTGACAATTTAGAATAAACACACATTGTTCGGAATCAATTATATTTTTCATTAACACATGGGCGTATGGTGGTTTCCAAATGCATTCAAAATTTTGGCTTACAATCAATTGATGGTTCATAAAAATGATATCCATAAGAATTCATTCGGATGATGGTATGAGAACATTATATATCTCTTTATTCTCATTAGACACACCTATAATCCGACATTATTTATGGATTTAATGAACAATGCTATCACCATCATTGGTTTTTTTAGGGTTTTCCCTGAAAGAAAGTTTGGAGTATTCAAAGATAGAGGATCACCATGAAGACCAATTCAATATTTTGGGAATAATATACCAGTATCAAATATATTTTATTATTTTCCATCAGTTATTTCGGGATCTTTGATATAATGTTTCTAGTTCATTTTGACTTTAATATGTGAATTACCCTAAACTATGAGTAGATCAAAGTTTTTATTTATTTCACGAATCACTTGTTTGTGTTTGAGATGATGAGTTTTTTTTTGATTTTAAGGATACTAATAATGTTTTTCCATGGACATCATCATGTTAGCTACTTCCTTATTTGTTTTGAACTAAATTTGTGTGATGTATTAGTGTATGGAAGAGCTCTAATGTTTTTGTGGTGTTATAGGTTCATTTGACACATGGTATAGGTTTTATTATTTCTGATACTAGAAATGGATATATAGTGTTTTGTGATAACTCTAGTGATAGTGTTTGGGGGTGTCTTGATGTTATAATCTTATGTGAATAACAATGGATAATATACAATATTTACAGATAAATTAAAATATCCTATTAGTGACTTAGATTTTCTTTTTTGAATCCATGAAACAATGGATTAGAGTTATTAACTTTTTAGGAAGCAGTTTATAGTTAATTAATTTTCATTAAGTATATAATAACCCAGAGGGACTTGATCCATAGAGAGAGAAAAATGTTGGAATATATCCAGAGGATTGATTTTGATATCACATATACCCTTTTGAATTTTAATGTGTCAATTTATGATTTTCCATGTAGTTAAATAAAAAACTGGAAGTGTGGATTTTGATGGGTCTGTTTCCTAATCTCAGTTTTGAGGTTGTGGAAGATGGATAATTTGTTTTATTAAATGAGATTGTCACACCCACTCTCATTATGTTGTTTTTTTATTTAAAATTCAACATTTTCTTCATGAATAATAAAATAGTTTAAAAAAATGGATATATCATAGGATATTGGTCTCTGTGTCTTTTTTGTACCATTTTCATAAGTAATCCACTAGTTGTTCCATTAACCTAGAGATAACTGGAGATGGATGGGGGGCATTGTTCGAGATGTTATATTTACATGGGAGATGTGAAGATTTTTTACACTCTTATGAGTCTTTATATAGTCTTGATATGAGATTATTAATTGAATATTTGGAATTGAAATAACTAACATTTTATTGGATAAATGTAGCGAATCAAAGGCCATCTTGGTTTGTTTATCCTCTTCCAATTCATGTATGGATGTTGGATGAGTTCAACCTTGGTATTTTGATTATTTTATCTCATTCTCCAAGTGGGAATGATTCTATTTTGGTGATTATATATCATTTTACGAAATAAACTCATTATCTTCTGATAATGAAGTCTATGATGATAAGGGAGATCATAAAAATATATTTCTGAAAGATCATTATGATTCATGGTGTTCCCTTAGTTATAGTTTCAGAAAGTGATACTGATTTTGCATCTCAAAATTCTAGAGACCCTAGGAATACTACAGAATGGAGTTGATGTTAAACATGAATTATCACCCCCAAATGTATGGTCATGCCGAGAATCCCATACCAATTGTTCGGGGTGTATCTGTGAATGACTTCATGGGTTATGTGGACATGCATTGGTCATTGGTAGAGATTTTATACAAAAAATATTCAAATTCATGATAAATAGATCCCTTATAGAGGAATTATATCAGTATTCTTGGTGGTCCCCATCGTGTTGGTCTGAGTAAGGTGATAATTCTTTTAGGGGGACAGAGACTTATATAATTCACAACATAGAATATTTTTCTAATTATTGAATGGTTAGAGAAATCTCATAGTCATAAAGAATAATATTTAATTTATCTTTTTTTAGTCATTAGTGTTTAGGGTTTGTGATTAGGTGATTAAGAAGTTATCTTGTTTACTAGGAAATAATTTCATAGGATATCATTAGTTACAAAATATTTATTTCTATTTTATATTTTGGAAAATATCTAGATTTTAGCCCAATAGACGTACTATAAAATGTTTTTTCACTGATTCAACATTTCATCCACATATCCTTGATGAATAAGTTACATTAAGGAATATTTAATGTTATAGAGTGGGATTATATGGATATGATATCTAACACAAAAAATATGGTTCTTCCTTATATTATCATTGATTATCAAAACATGGTTCTCCTTATTTTCTTGATTCCCTTTTTCTATGTAATTTGCAATCTATATATAAATATCCACAATACTAGAGAGTTAGAAGGTTTTGGAACAGAGTAGTGACCTCACAGGTTTTCTAATATGGATCCTTGAGTGAATTCAAGGAAGAAAAGTGAAAATATGGGGAGAATTGAAACACAATTCAGGTCATTAGTAAATATTATTTTTAGAATCTTCTATGTATTTGATTATTAGTAGTGTTTTTTGATGATATAGGATAAAAACAATGTTTTTTAGAAAATATACCTTCTTTATTGGTTGGTTCGTGATCATGATTAACAATGGGGCTGATAGGGAAAATTTTGATTTTTGAGGGAATTAGGTTTTTTGGTGGATTGAGCATTGTGATTGAAATTGAGTGGTGGATTCTAGAAAAAATTCTATTTTTGTTGTGATAGTGACTCTCAAACTATTGGTTCATGATTTTCCTAACTCTGTAGAAAAACTATGTATATTTTATAGGTAAATAAAAATGTTTTTTTACCATATTCCGTTTGTTAGGATTTCTCTTATTTTTCTACATCATTTCTCCCATTCATCTTTGTAACACACCACTTGGCCAGGGAGATTATTCATTTTTTATCCTTAGTGGATTCCACTAGATGTTTTTAACTTCCATCATGTTATTTATATATTTTTCTTTATTTATCCTTTATTATTTTTTTCTTCATAATTAATATTTGATTATCATGGATCATAAAAACATTATATTTCTATTTGGTCAATCTTAGGGTTGTTGAAAATGGTATTTTTTGGGGTTCTAGGTATGTATGGACTTGTATACTTTGATTAATGTGGTATTTTTTCCAGTTAATGTCTTTTAAAATGGTTTTTGATTGGTGTCTCTATTTAAGGGTGATTTTTCATAGATATCCTTTAGTGATTTATTGAATTTTGATTTTATTCATCTATATTCCTTTAATAGTTGAGATGAATTATGATTAATACAATTTTAATGAGAATCATAGTTTTTGTGTAAACTGAATATTTTAAATATGGATTCTAAAAATGTAATGATTTAAATTAACATGTCATGTCTGATAGAATACCATAGGGAGGGTTTATATTTTTAAATGGATTTATAAAATATTTTTAAAAGGGGATCACATAAAAAAATTTCTTTTATAATTATTGTAATTTTTGTTTAAAAAATTAATACTTGTTTTATTCTAATGGGATTGGAATATGTAGAAATTTTGAGATGTTGGTTGTGCGAGAGGTGAAATGGGAATTAAAAATATTATCATATAAAATCTACTAGACATGGTGTGTTATTAATGGGATCAAGAGAGCCTTTGGGAGGAATACTGTGAGATCTTATAAAATTTCTTCATAGTGACTGAGTGTCCCACAGAATATATTTTTACTCATATAAAAGATTTGGAGATTTTAAATACTTGATATTTAAACATATACAGCTAGTAAACCATCTCATAGACTATGTAACACAAGACTCTGTTGGATAGAACCCATGATACAAATTTACTATGAATTTTTTAAGAAATATTCCTATATATTTTTGATTAAATAACCTTTCATTATATATATATGATGTTTCTCATGATCATATTTATGTTGTTACTTATGCCATTATTGGAGGAGTTAAATGTGTATATAGAACATAGATTTACTTCACTTTTACATTATATTAATATAATCATATTTATAGAAGTATGTAATGTTTTGAGGAAAAAGGTATATTTCAAAAATAATTGTTTCATATGATTTTTCATCTAAGTGAATTTGTTTTAAATAGTTTTTTAAAATTGAGTGGTTTGTTTCCTTATAGAATGTTTTTATATAGATCCATGGTGGTATCCCATTAGGTTTTATGCCACACCCATTTTTTTTTAATTTGGGAGTATGAAAAAATTGTTTTAGAAGATATAAATCAGGTTATGGGAACACAGAAGATCAATGTTACTTGATAATAATCAACATCTATAGTATTTTGGTATTTTAGATGTTTCCTCAAGGATTTATCTAGTGTTGATGAATTTTCATATTTCGGTAAATTGTAAAATTATCTATTGAAATTTTTGTTCTATTATCATAATATAATATTTTGAATATAAATATCATATTTTCTCCAATTTTTAACTTTTAAAATGATTATGTTAATGATATTTTTATTAGTCATTGCTAAATATACTATATTTTATTGTTATTTTTACAGGATACTATTTTTGGTTGGTGTGCCTATGATATTATTTTATGGTAAATGACAAATTTATTATAGAAACATTGTTCCCAAATTGTTAGTGTTTAATTAATGGTTCTTCTTGTTACCTTATTTTGATAATAAACATGTTTAGGTCCATTTAGTTGAGAAACATGGGTAGCGGGTCATGTTGACCCAGACAGTTTTATTACAAATCCCTCCCCGGAATTACAAAATCCAAACCACAACCAAATGTCAAACACTATTAGATAACACAACTAATTATTATACTAGTTCCACTAATATGATGTCATTCATTAAAAGTTATAACAACCTCTTATTATATATCTCATAGATTTTTCAACTACCATCTTTAGGTGATTACCGTTTTCTAAAAGTGAGATTTATTAAAACAACATGTAATGGAAAAAAATTATGAATAACATAATAGATTTAATGAAATTACATGATGAAAATATCAATACTGGTAAAATATCTATAAATGAGGTAAATACATTTAAATCATCTCATGACCACTAATTTCATTTATGTGAGGTTCCTTATCACATATTTTTCAATCCACAATGCATACATAAATAAAAAATCATTCTAATCCCCGAATTTAAATACATGAAATGTGACAACTAAAATCTCTTACTTCTACTAGATCCTTCCAATTTTTTTGGAAGGATAATGAATTAATGACATTAATACACCAAAAATCCTTGAAAAACACCCCAAACTATCGAAACAACAATAATACCCATCACTCACTCACCACAACATCATAAAACGAGAATTTTTTTTTAAAAAAATCTCCACATTGGTAATGAAGTTAAAATTAAAAGGGGGAGAATTGATTCACCTTATCACAATGATGATCATTCTTATAAATGTAGCAATTAAATAGAATTTATTGTGGCTGAAAATTTTTATAAAAAACACACCTAGGTCACTAGGGATTCTTGAGTATTAATGGATGATTTATATGTTTTTAAGGAGTTTTAAAATTTATACATAATAAATTTTCAAAAGGCAATGAAATTGTACTAAAATCTCAAATAGAAATAAATAATGGCTAAACTCATAACTATTAAACATTTCAAGGGGACATACTGCATTGGAAACCCAATAACACAACTCAAATACAATAAAATATCATACAATACTAGATAATGATAAATTGTAACTTAGGTAGCACACCATGTGTACCCTATAAACAATAAATAAAATAAACATGACACATTTGAATCCATGATATAGCCCTCTCCATATACTATAGGAACATCCATACTAAGATAACCCCTAAACCCCACATATCTAGAACTTAGCATTGTAACTCACCTACATGTCAAATTCAGTTCGAAATTGGAGAATCTATAAAAACAATCATACCATGAAACTAGGCCTCATAGTAATGACTATCATAAAATGGAATCTACTACAGAGAAACCATAGGTTCCATACTAAATCCTCATCTTCAATCTAAAATTCCCCCCGCATTATCCACTTACATCCAGAATCTCATCATAGAACCTCCAACATCCAAGACACAAAATTTGAAATGATAATAATGCTTGAACTATTAAATAAGGAATGCATATGGAAATATTGTAAATCCCTATTCAACGGATGGTATTAATTTCTATCTGAAACCAATATGATCATATTTTTTTACAGTTATATTTTTATTAATGACTCCATAGTAAAAGTAATTCATCAATAATAAGGGAATATTCAATAAATTTTAATGATTTCATATGAAAATGTATTAGTAGAATATTTATCAAGGTAGATATTATTAAAATGTCTATAATATGGGAATAATAATTAAATTATTGATAAATCCCATATAAAATTTTTTTATATATCCAAAATATTTTCTATTCAATGAGGATGCACTACCCATTATGAAAGAACTTCAATTATTGAAAAATTTGATATAAAATTTTTTCTATTGAGAATAGATGGGTTATACCCATCAGAGACCCTTCAAAGCGTACTCAAGATATATATTTTTATATCATTGATAAAATATCCACCTCTTGAAAAAATTATTTATCTACAACAAGAATAGATTTGATAATTTATGTATTTTCATATAACTATTTTATTAATAATTATCCATGGTTATTATAGCATATTAATGTAAATAAGAAACATATACATTAAAAATAAAAATTTATAGTAAAATATATATGACATGTAATGGTTATTAATAAAATATAGATAAAACAACATTTCAATTATAAATTTAAATTAAATATTTACTAAAAATATTTTTTATGGAAAATATAGGTATGTAGAAGAAAGAAATCTTTTTCCATACATAAAACTTCACAAAATAAAAATAAAACTCAATAATAACATCATAAATAATTGGATAAATACTTTTTAGAATAAAATGATGTTGAAGTAATCAATTTTATATGATTAATGAAAATGGGTTGAAAGAGTGAATATTTAATATTTTATATTTGAAATTAAAAAAAATAAATTAATATAGGCCATGAAAAAATACCATATTGAAATTTATATTAAAATAAGTAATCCGTTTTTGTATCATGTATTTTTAAATATATTCTATGGTCTTAGAGTTTTATAGATAAATTTATATTAAAAAAACATCCTAATATATTTTTATCATTGGAAATAAATCTTGGCATAAAAATTATTTTTTAATAGAGTAAAATATGTTTTAGAATTTTCAAATTAACTTATATGTTTTAAAAATATTAATTTTTGTATATGATATAAATCAAAAAATCATTCCAAATTGTGATATGTATTATTAATATAATTATGTTAGTTTTATTTCAAAATGGGTTCATAATAAATGTAGTATAGAAAAATCATATTTCATTATTTACAAAAAAATCGATCCTTTTAAAAAAAATTACATATATTTACATTTTAGTGAAATATATTTTAATATTCATGAATTTAATCTATATTATGTAAACAAATTTAAAATTTCTGATTCCCATGTTTCATCTTAAATAATATATTTTCTCAACAACACTATAATGCAGGCAGGTTGTTTTAATATTCTACAATTTTCATCTTTCATTTAAGATCTAATATTGTTTCTTCAAGATAATAATTTCTTGATTCTAATTTCTATATTTCGTTATTGTATATATAGTTTATTATATACATATAAATTTTCAATATGGACATTTGAAAACGTCAGGGACATTATTGTTTATAGTTAACAATGATAATATGATTTTGCAACATTATTATGATAAAGTATTTTAAAAGGGCCATTGTACATTTGTATTAAATTCCCTCGTATTCAAAATCATATGATTTATTTATATCAAAATAAAGTAAAGGAGAAATGGACCATAAGTGATAAATGAATTATTGATATTAACTATAATCTTTTTTAAATTTTCATATTATTTTTTATCTCTTATATAATCTCAACCAATTCAAACACAAGGTTGGATCCTAATAATATTTCCCCATCATTATCAAAAAATTTATTGGGTTTAAAATTACTTCTAAAAATCTTCTTATGAATCAATTTGTATATTATACTTGAAATTATTTTTGTAACTAAATTTAACTATGTAATGATGTGGGTCCAATCTTCCTTATTATAATTGAGTGTAGTACATTAACATATACATAAAATAATGGAATTTACATTCAAATTTACCATTAAATAAATGATTATATGAAATGATATTTTTTTAATATGTTCATTGAACATTTTGAAGTGTATTAAAATAGATATATGTAAGACATGTATTATGATCTGATATTATTTATAGCGGTTCACAGTAAAGATTCATATACAAATCAATTTTTATATGATTAGGGAACTCAAGGGTAACATCATCCCATATGAATATTAACCCATATAAATTATATACTTAATCAATAATAACCCACACGTAATCATTTCTAATCATTATATTTGGAAGAACACTAATGTATTCAATATTTTTTTCATCACGAGTCTATACAGCATAGACAATTGATTTCATAACCCAATTGTATGATTTATATTTTTCTGTCATTTATTGACATAATAAAAATAAATAAAATATTCTACAGTTACCCTCTTCATATTATCACATAAATATTGATATATTAATTATATATACATCTTTTTCACTATGTATTGTAAGGAACAATAGTTTATTCGATTTATTAAATAACTTTTTAAATTTATATTTACTAGAAAATAAAAAAATACATTGAATAAATCAATAAATTTTAGTCAATGTTATAATTAGATAATGTTGGATACCTCCTTGATTCAATAATTTTTTATAAGAGTGGTACAACTTTTCATTCTTCCCATAACTACATTATCATAAATGAATGCAAAATTATTTTGGGTATACATTATATTTTAAATTTAATTATTATTTACATTACCGTAATTTTATAGTCATAAATTAATGGGACGTTTTTAATCCTAATCATGCTAATTTGCCAATGTATATTCAGCATACCGTGTTTCTAAGCATCTGTTCTTTTCATATGGTATAATGTATGGAGAAATAAAAACATTTATGAAGCTCTAAATATTCCCTCTAATATATATATAGATCATTATATAGAAATATTAATTTCTAAAACCACTATTTTGGGTATATATCACATATATTCCAAAAAATTGTATTATTTTTATAATTTTACAGTCCAGACACATGATAATTTTCCATGTCACGATTTTTAAAAATATTCTCACAATTCATTAATTTCTGTCATGTACAGGCTATCACCTTATCATATTTTAAATACACAATTGATTCCTTGGTCATATGATTTTTTATAGATTAGGAAACAATATATTTTTTATGAAAATTTCAATATATATTATATAATCCTATATTATGATCATGGAAGAATTCATATTATATTATTATTTCAATAAACATATATCATTCCATGATAACAAGGTTAGTGAGTTATAAATAACCAATTGTATCAACACTCCAAAAATAAAAACTATATAGTCTAAGGAAACTATGGATCTATATTACTATAATATGATAAGGCCAGTTCTCTAAAACTTATTTATTAATAAGGACAAATGATGATTCAATTATTTAAAATTAATTATAAAATATATCTTATTCATGTTTAAAAATCACTTAATGATGATATTTAACATATAGTCACTCTTCGATAACTCATTATAGTATAACCTTTTTCACATCCACCTATTCCTGAAGACATTTAGAATATATTTAAATAACATTTATATAGATAAATATTAATTTATCAAGGTAAAATCTAATACATATATTAAATAATAACATTAATAACATTAAAATATATTTTTAATAAAAAGGGAATAATAATAAAAGTTTTAATTCATATAAAATTTTCAAAAAAATAATTGTAAATATCATAGTTTTTCAACATTAATTGGTGATATCTAAATCAAAGACTGATTGTAGATAATAATTTAGCATAAGAAAATGAATAAAAAACCTAAAAAATTATTTGGATAGACTCAAAATTATTGGTGCTGATTCCATTAAACTCCATTATAATTGACTCATAAAAATATATATATATCCCATCATATTAAATATTGATCCAATCTACCTTTATATTGTTTCTTACAAAACCAATATCTAGGTGTTTTTTCATTTTTTTAAATTTATCCTAATTTAATATGATTTAACCAATAAGGAGTTCTTGATATTCATAAAGGACTAAAAAATAGTCTTAATCTATAAATATTTCATATTACAGGGGTGTTCTAGGTAAGAAACATGTGAATACATCAAAATATTTCCAAATATTTATATAAATACATTACCTCTATTCATAAATTAATATTATTCAATAGTGTGTGTCTTAAAAAATAATTCCACAAGGGGTAGTTTCTGAAAATAATGTGGTTGGAATATTTTTCCTTATAAAATTTTATCATGATAACCTATTTATAGATTTAAATGTTATAGATATTCCCAAAATACTAAATGATGTTTTGTGATATGAGACCTTCATGTGTGATAAGATAAAAGAAAACCATGGTTCAACATATGAATAGTATTAAGTGAAATCATACATATTTTTATGATATATCTGGTTATTAAATTAATAATGAAGTGGAATATGAAATTTTATTATTGTAATTTTTGTATATTGGAAATGATTATTAAGATACATTTCTTTATATTACGTGTAATGGATGATTCTTATAAAAAATACAAATGATGATAAAATTATTTGCCGAAAGAACATGATATGTAATGTATTAAGTAAATTCATTTTGAATTATTAAGAATTTATAAGTAGGTGAACTCTATTTAGTGGATGATCATTCATGGCCAATTTTTCATCCAAGGATTCCCCTAAATGCCTAACATATTTTTTCTTTATCTTAATAGGTACTAGAATGTCATTATAATATAAGATGGGCATTCAAATTCAATAGGTTATTCAAAAAAATAATGTCGATATTACATATAGGTGGAGTTTGTTTGATACTCTTTACGGATATTTTTTATTCACCTGTGATTGAAGATCTCAGTTATGTCCCTTAGATGTAAGGTAATCAAATTATTTATTTTATTTTTATACATGGTTTTATGTTACATGTATTGTATATATTGTATAATTATGTTATTATAAATTTTATTGACATTTATACAGTGACAATAATTTTTTAGAAGCCAAATAATTTAATGAGTTCCATCCCATGATAATTTATTGTCATAGTCATATTTAAAATGAAGAACATGTAAATATGATTTCAAGTAATTTTTGATATCATATAAAATTATATATAAAATTAATTATTGATAGATATATTAAATTAGATCTCATAATACAAAAAATGATAAAGTGAAATGAAATGTGATATGATTGTTTTGAGGTAGTGAAACAATTAATTTTAAAACAAAATTTAGGGTGTGAATTTGGATTTCATAATACATGATATCAAAATTATTTTCCTTGATAAAATTGTGTAGCATATCAATGATATGTTAGTTTTTCTTATTTTAGAATATGAATTCCATATAATGAATTATAATACCAACAACAAACGTTATGCATGGTATTAATATTATCATCGCTACTAATCATAGTCTAATTCCTATTAATAAGTAAAAAATTAACACATCATGGGTACAATTTGAATACTAATTATTATGACAGGCCGAATTAATATTACATTCATCATACCAAAAAGTAGGAATCCAAAACCCAAGATATTGCAATTATGTGGGGCAGCTCATCTATTTTAATATTAAGTGGTACATTTAGTATTTTGTTTTTTCTCAAACTATTGAGTTCATTTTCTATATCTTGTCACATGAAAAGTATTTCCTATCATAGGGATTTAATGATAGAAACCACTAATACAACCCATATATTTTTAACCCCATATTATTACATAATAATATCAATAAATATGATATGTGTTTTAAAATTGATATTTCTAAATTTCAATTATTAATTGTTTTATAAAAATTCAATTTTTTATATATTCTAGAAAATAATATATAGGAAGATAAATTAATTAATAAATTTTAAATTAATTAATTATAAACTAAATATAAGTATATTATCCATTATTAATAATAATTTTTAAAAAAATATGACATAATATTAATTATTAATTTTAAAATATCATTTTTAAATTATAGGGAATCAATTAAAATTTATATAGAAGTTGTTCATAAGGAAATTAAATGAGGGAATAACCAAAAAATTAAAATTTAAATGTATGAAAAAATATACAACATTCTTTATATGTAAAATAAAAAATATTTCAAAATTATTAATTTGAATTTGTTAAATTAAAATTCATTATTTTAGGAATTAATATAATCTATATCAGATGGATTTTTTAATTGATATGTTGATGATTTAAATATTATTAAATATGAGATATTTAGATTTTGTAATTGGTTTAAATAATATACGTTGAATATAAAATTAATTTATTATTTTTAATATCATATATATAAGTAAAATTTCATATAAAAGGCTAGTAAAATGTATTTATATTATAAAATTTTCACATTTTTATAATTTCATTATTTATGAATTTTTTTTACAAATTTTGTTATCTCTTTAGAAATATATGAATTTTCAATTTAGTTAATTTATTACATTATTATTTTTTGTGAATATAATATATAAATTTTTAATTATTTTATGGATTATTTTATAATGTTCAATTGAATATATAAATTTTTAGATGTGTGTATAAGGAGTTTCATTCTAGTTATGATAATTAATTTAATTTTATATTACCTTTATTTTCAATTTTATAAGGTTATGATATTGAATTTAAAAGGTTATTATAGTCTAAACAAATTACGTGTATGATTTTAAAATGAATTAATTTTAATCCTTTGTAAAGTATCTTTTGGTAGAGGGAATTTGTGTCAGACTAATCACCAGCCTAGTGGCATATAACATATCATGAAAATTACATGTTACTAATCTATTTCCCTATGATTAGTCTTTTTTTTGATTGATAATTTAATTTTATGTTAAACCTTTACTTGAAAATTTTTTATATTCTATATTAATGGAAGCCATAAAGACATATATGAATATAGTTTAATATTGGTATTGGTTAACAACATAATATATGTTATTTGTAAAGAGTAATACATTCATACAAATTATACACATTTATTTGGTTTATAGAATATTATCCTATACTAAATCATTTGAATAATTAATAAATATAAGGGTAATAAATTGAGATATGATGGTGAGATAAAAACCCAATAAAATACTAAGTGTTCTATTCGCAATAAATTAATCACATTTCAATACCTCGAACATCCAAATAAGTTAGTTCATGCTGAAATCTTGTTTAACTATATTATTTTGATTATGTTATACAATAAATGATGTTACACTAAGAGTAAGATTCCTCATTAATGAAATTTGATTAGGGTTACACTACTAAAGGAAACCCTAGGTATGGATAAAAAAGGAATGATTCATGAGTATCACTATTCATTGTGGATTAGAAAATGTTTTTTATACTCCCCCATCCAATGGTCATATATGATATTATTAGTGTAATGTTATACCATAGTATAAAATTAGCGAGGATGATGAAAATGTTAGGTCATTTAGTAGAAAAATATAGACCATAACCCTAAATGGTTATTTTAAAATATAAAATGGATTATAAATTTATTAGGAACTCCTTTCATTGATTTTATTATTAAATGATTTTAAAACATGATAAAAATATAATAAAATATTTTATTTATCATATAAACATAATCATTTTATAAAATGAAAGTTTAGATCAATCCAAGAGAAAAAAGAATCTATATTCTTGTTACTTCATAGCCTAGTGTAAACAATTACATTTATTCCATAGTAGTATAGATATTTTTACATTTTGATGAAATAAATTTCCAAGTAACATTGTTGTTATGTTATTAAAAACTAAATATGGGGGATTATGAGAATCATGAACAGATTCAATTATGTTTTTAAGTACAATATATTAAAACAAAAATAGAATCACTATTCTATACTATAATAATGAATATGATTTGTTTTGAAAATTACTTGGTGATATTGAGGGTTTATTATAAGGATTATTATGGATAATGAAATCATTTTAAAATTATTATTTTTAAATATTCTAACAACATGAATGAGTTCAAGATATGTTTAACCAATTTTCCCAAAGTTTTGAGTATAGATACACAAGTTATGTTATGAAATTGTTCTAGAATTTCATTCATTATATAAATGGGTGAATCATAAAACCAGAAGAAGAAAAGGTAGGTAGAATTCCTAAAATATATTTTTAAAAATAACTAACCAAGTAGTTGAAACAAAAATGAATTATATTGAAGAGTTAAATTATTTCAATGTAATGGATTTTTTCGAGAAAATTAAAGAGTGTTATATAATTTATAGAATGTACGTGTTAAGTTTTGATTATATTGAAAACAATTTTTTTATTTATAATTGTATTTGAAACAAGATATATAAATATAAATTTTTTTTAATTATACACTTGTTAAAATTCATGGTTTTAATTGATGAATATTGATGTTTCTATTATAATAATAAATATATGTGTTGTTAAAATGTGCATTTTAATTAATATGAATATTTTCTTAGTTGGATCTGTATAAAAAATTTGTGTTTAAATGTTACATCTATTTTATGATAATATATATAGTTGTTATACTTAATGTTTATTACTCTTCTAATTGAGTAAAATGATTTGAGATGAATAAATTGATAAAAATGTATTTTATAAAAAACAATTTAGAAAATGTTTCTTTTTTAATGATGCATATAATCCAACAAAAATCAGGGGTATATTTTAATTAATAATGTATTAATTTCTTAACAAAATTAAAATAATAGAGAAAATAATATATTATATGGATATACTAATATATTTATAACAATATACCCTATATCAAACCATATTGTAACCCAATTTCTCCCCCACATGGCATGATGTAATTCATTGATCGCCACAGCCTGAAAACTATCACCATGGAATCATATAATGAAATATGGGACTTATTTTACAATAAACATTAATATAATAATATAGATACAAATATAGTGTCAAAATATATAATAATGATATCACATTTTATGAATAACCAACCAAAATGATAACAACTTAAAAATAAAAAACAATGCCTAGAAGAATAATTGAAAAAAATCATAAAGTTGGAACCCAATAAATCCATGTGTCCATCGCTTTGAAAAACATATGTTACCAAAACAAAATTCCACCAAAAAGAAAACTTGATCTTGGTGATTTTTTATCTACATGATTCTCTTCCAATTAAATGTATCATGAAGATCAATTTTAACACATTCCTGATGGAAAAATGTTGGGTGTGCCAACTAAATCCTTGTATGATACTACAATGAAACTATACGACATATAAATATATTAATTAATCATTGATTATATAAAATATATTTCTAAAATATTACTAGAATAATTAATTTTCCAAATAAAATAATCCTTTAATTTTTTTTAAAAACATTATATATTCAATAATCAATGAAGTATAACCTAGAATTTATCCATAATGCATAAATAGATTTATAAAACTATTTAAAAGAATCAATATCATTATGAATTATGAAAATATTCATATACAATAAGAATTATTGTAAATTATCCTCAAATAACCAAATATTAATCACAACAGGAGACTGTAAATAACTATGACAAAAAATAAACACTTATTGACATAAGTGAAATCTATATACTAAAAACCTCAATCAATCAGAATGTATAACCACTAGAAAACATGGCATCGTTAGACCCTCACCTATAAATATATATCTCCATAAGGGTGCTTATATTTTAAATTATTTCCCATATCAAATGTATTTCCCAATTTTATTGTACATTATCATTACATTAAAGAAAAAAAAATCGTTATAAAATTAAATATAATGAAAAATCGACTTTTATTTTCATTTATTTTTTAAAAACAATATTTTTAACAAAATTATATATTGATTCCAAAAAAATAATATGTTTAAAAAAATAATTCAGATTCAAAATTCCCTTGGGGAAATTTTTTCATACATATATTTTACATCACATTTTTTTCAACAAGAACCCCTTTTAAAAAAACAATAGGGATCAAAAATAAAATTCACCACTAATAAATTTCAAAATCACATATTTTATCAATTTAATCAAAATAAAACAATGAAGAAGGAATTTTAATGGATGTACCATATATAGAACACCCACATTAAGGATGATGGAAAACTTATTTCCTTAAAAATGGGTGAAGGGAGTCAAATAAATCTAGTCCACAAATCACTATATTTAAGAGAAATACCATAAAGCCCCCATGGAATCCTCTAAATCCAGCAATGGAAACCAATTCGGGATATAATGAGACAAGGGGAATATATATGTGATGGATAATAAACGAAAATATTGGAGATAGAGATACAAATATGGTATCCCTTAAAGGGAGAAATAAAAAATTATCACGTTAATATAAGGTATCAAGTGGAAAAGCCTCTATATTTTCAGGAAGAGAATGGTTTAATATAACCATGAATTTGGATTTTATTATAGATATAAAAAATAATATAATATGTGTAGTTTTCTATACTATAATTTTGAATTATGGTCACATGGTAAGACCCCACAATTAGTTAAATCATGTTCTAAACATGTAATGATCATTATCCCTTGAATACCAAATTCCAAGATTTCCTAGTAATATGTGCATGAATTCACTAATCATGCTCAAAAAAATGGGAAAACAACTAGAACAAATACCTAGAATCTATATATTTTACCTTGGAATGTCACGTACTTAAAAAAATTGGGTTCACACCATGAAAATATCCATTGAAAATAATAGATCCATGTTATATGGTAAATAGATTTTTATCCCTATCTAATATCATTAATAATGTTTAAATAATATTTTCCCTGAAACTTCTAATATTTATCCACGGACTCTATAAAAGTTATAGAACATAAAAACAGATAAAACAATGTCCAAATTAAAAATACATGCTACCAAGATGGAATTAATACTCTCCCCACCATAACATGTTTTTTTCATAATAAGGATATGGTCCATGAACTTGAAATGGTTAAAGTCCATTGCTACATCATCAAGTCCTAACACTCCAAAATCATTTGGAAGACCCTACCACACTTCAATCTCACTCAAATATATGAGTCTATATTTCCATGACACACTATATATTTTCAATCAAATATTCATACATGCATTTCAATCAGTGAGGCGTCAGGAAAAATTTCAATATCATACTACATGAACACATATGAATATTCCAGTGGATACATATTCTATTGGGAATCATTGAACACATTATGGATAGAAGTCAGATGATAATGAAATTATAATTGATTATAAATCTCTACAATCCAAAAAAACTATCAAATTTCACATTATAATGTGGTTATAACATACCATGCATCTTTACACAAGTATATACCAACTCAGGTGAAACAATTAAGAAAAATCGATCTACATCCTCATTATCCAATAGGACAATGACACAAATTGAAAAATTATTTCTAAAAGCTCTAAGGTATTAATAATATTTTCAGTATCAAATTCAAAAATACAAACAACTACTTGATAAATATAGGTTCAATTAAGGGATATTATCAAACATATTTCCAAAAAGAGCTTGAACTCTCCTATAATTCCTCAAGTGAGTCCATTATGACTGATGTCTGATATTTATTATTATAGGAAATCTACACTATGGGAATGTGTTTCTCCCATGATCCACTAAAATAATGCATAGATTCAAAAATAATGTCATATAAAACCGTTACATATCACTTTGAATGGCCGTCCATCTATGGATCAAAATTTATGATCATCTTTTTCAAAGAACCCATCTCTCTATACAATCTAGATCAAAATCAGGATGTGAAGTGAGGTTCCCAATATGAAATTATATTTTATGGAACACCATGGAGCCTAAAAATTTCACTCAATTATATCTTAAAATGGAAATATATAATCATTGATTACATAATAAGTAGTTATTAAAATAATTTATTGATTCAATCAACAATCAGAAATATAATATCCTTACAACTTAGATTCTGAGGTATCTCAATCAAAAGTACAAGAACATTTCATCAGATTTCAATTCTAAAATAGGTTTTGTTTATCGTTAACTAACTATTCCTTTATTTACCAACATTTTTATTTAGAACATATGGACTAAAAACACAAAATACATAATTGATCATATCAGTCATGGGATCAAATTATGATATGTCAGGTCAGGATACATAATGATATCACTTGTTGGCATAGAATAATTGGATAAGATCCAATTATACTACTTTTTCTATCTCATAAATATTAGAATCCCCAACCTTCTTTTAAAGTATAATACTCTATCTAGAGACTGATAAAAGCCCCACCAGGTCTTACAAACATAAATATTCCTAAAAATCATATGAAACTCTATATCTTCATATTATTCATGTAGAATATGATCATTCAAGAATGATATAAATTGATAAAACTATAAAAATACATATCTAATAGCTATCCCTCCATCCATTCCTATATTAGTTAACATTCCAATCATGAACTACTCTTCCATTAATTCTTTTACCACATGACATGATACTTATCTTCTCAAAATAACTACGAGAAAATTTCATGTTCCTAAAATGTATAAAATAAGTAAATAAAAGGTCAGAAGATCCTCTACCGAATGCGTATTTATCATGTTCATATCACAATGTCTGAATATTTAGTTTAATTTCGTACAGTCTTAGTTCTCAATAAAATACTCCCTGAAAAGGCAGTTCTCACAGTTTTAGTGGAATGCATCTCTCCCACCAACTTAAGATCATAATGTGGTAGTTCTCTCGTGAGGGTGTATTTGAGGAGAGATGTAAGCTACTACATGTATCCCATATATCATTACACAACCCAAACATATCCCTGAAGAATCAAATTTAACATAATATCCAAAAACTATACTGGAAATAATCCATTCTATATTTGATGTAAATCTTAGATTCAACACATAAAAATTCTCGAACACAGTTCATTCCAAACAAACATCACTAAGAAGCTATTTGAATACATCATGGGAGATGAAATCTTGGATAAGTGTCAAACTAAGAACCTATATTGACATACTAATAAAAAGACACTCAAGATCTATAACATATTATTGGGTATCTCCCAATACATTAATAAACAAATCATATTATTAACTACTACAATAAATTTCTCATAAATTTAATTTTGATGAAAATTCTCCTCTTTAATACAAACTGAAATTTTGATTGCATCCTGTATGGTTGATTCCCATTCAATATTAGAAAGATAATATCCAAATATTCTTTATTATCCTAATCCAATCTATAATAAACATGGATATTGTCTAAAAAACAACAACCAAAGAATCCAATAACTGATGGATGATTTGATTCAATAAAATCATAATGTCTAAAAGAGTGTTAGTATGAAAAAAAACATGGTTATACACCCATAATTCCAATTAGATCACTTTAATTATATTTTTGGAATATCTACCTATCAGAACCTCTATTGATTGTACCCAAATATCATATCATTATTTAGAAAGCACCACCCTCCCTTAATTTGAAAATAATGTTAGTAAATACTAGGAATGAGATATTTATTCATAATTTTGAACTGATTGAGTTTCAAATAATTATAACTATATTAAAGGCTCCCATATTCCTTCTTTTTAAAGAGTACAAGTGATTCCCATGGAGTAATTATTGGACAAATAAATCCATTAGCCACACGATCCTAAAGCTAAACATTTAACAATTTCAATTCATTAGTAGGCACAATAATATATAATAATAAAGAGATATTACTCACCTCAAAAAATCATGTCTATAGTAAAATTTAATTCCCCTTATGGTGGAAAATCATATGAATCATCTAGAAAGAAGTTAGGATAACAACTAAAAACTAATAGTAGTGGGAGAGTAAAACAAGGATAAACTACATTATGAGAAATCATCTATAACAATCCTGAGATCATCTTACCACTAGGAATATTTGGACCACCCTTCCCAAATATAAGTCCTCACTCACCATAAAAACATCATTTTCATCTTTAGTTGTGAAAAAATATACCAAAAAATGACAAAATTTGATATTGGATTTATTTAGAGTAATCTAATTCATGATAATAATACAATAATAGAAGTAAATATGAAGATATAAAAATGACTATTTAATTTAATAGTTAATGATCATCACTTAAAATTATGAGAATTTAAAACCCTACTAAATTCTCTTTCCTAATAGAGATTAAAGTGTCATCATCAAATCAAAAATAACTGATCACAATCTAATAACCTCGAAAACAATGGATGAAAAAAATGAAAGAGTTTCAATAGTATTATATAAGGGAATCCCGTATAAGATGAAATAAAAAATCACACCTCTCCATGTATCATGTCCTACCGTTGACTCCACTAGTCCACATATCAATACATAAAACATTCAAACTTCATCATTCACTTTCATCATAACCCAATTATCATCTTTGGCATAAGGATCAGATCACACCCTGGTATATTTTTTAGATCTAAACTGAGATACAATAGTAAAGTTAGAATTAACACCCATTAGAGGATATTATCTATCACAAAAAAGGATGAAGATGTCCATATTCTCCACATGTGTGACAAAACCTATGTGATAACACAGAATCAGTATTAAGGTGTCCATTTCTGCCACACTATAAAAAGACAACCATACTCTTCTGTGATGTCAAGTGATAACTCCCATCACAACATCGATGTTGATCACCCTACATCCACTTCTATTCAAAAATAAACTTATACTACATCACATTCTCACAAATATTTATTTGTGTATTACCTTACTGGATATATCCTCCTCTAACATAGATATATTATCTGCATTCATTATGCATGTGGGTAGACACATACACAAATATATAGAGAAAATATCATCACACAACCCATCTCAAACCACCACACATTGAGATTTTCATTAGGAATAGGTTCTGTAGATATTTCTGAAAACTAAGATAAATATGTAGCCTTCTCCATTAAAGAATGATCTATATTCTTAAAAAAGAATCTCCCTTACCTTCACCACCCTCATTTTCATAGGATATAAATTATTATTGTAGGAATTTTTGAATTAGGTCATGGTGAGTTCTTAATTCAAAAAGGGTCTCAAAATATAATCCATCCACTTTCTTCCTGACTAATTAGGAATATATTTGGGGAAAAATACCATGGAGTCTTATATAGTTTTTATGAGGTGTGAAATCCTCTCAATCCTCAAGATCTATTCTACAGATTCCTTAGTTCCCCTATCGCCATGAAAGATTGATGTAAGATTCTAAGTGAATTGTAAATCAGGGTCCACAATCCATTTTGGTCAAATATTTGTTGGACAAGATCATTGAATTCAAAAATATCATGTCAATAAAAAGATTTTTGTTTGTGGATTGGAACACAACATCATCTATGTTATTCCAATATAATCATCTTGAAAGATCATTAATATATGAAACAAGAGGATATAATTTTTCTAAAATATAATTCCATTACATTCCCATAAAACTGCATTATAATGTTTATCCAAAAGGATAAAACAATTAAAATAATTATATAATACATGATTATGACCATTATAAATCGATGATCTTCATTAAATTGCATTTTCCAAGCAAAATACCACATTACTACAATTGTTCCAACACTCCAATATTTAGTATATCAATAATTTATAATCATTTTGTTATGATAAAAAATAATGTATGTAATATTGAAAATTAAATCACCCTATGATCCCAATTTTTAATAGTCCAACCCAGATCAACACATAATGTCACCTAAATTGTCATGCCCCAATTCCCAACGAACATTCTCAATCTACACATGCTAGTGACAAGAACTAGTGTATCCCACAATGAAATATGGAAATTATTTTACCCTAGATATACATGTGATAAGATATTATCTACTAAATGTATCTATGTATATATTAATAAAACATTACTTTTCAAGAACAACCAAAATAAAAATGTAACTTCTAGTACTCAAGGACACTCTCTGGTTGTTCAATCTGAAATACCATCCACAAAAAACATGAAGTTACCCATGGTTCAATCTTTTGATGACCATACATCACCATCATCCAGTACCATTATAATTTTTACTTGATCAAGGAGAAACATAGTCAATATGAAGTGCTTTCATTTTCCCATGTTTCGTAAAACAATGTCCCTAACTTCCAAAAGAAATAATGTAGGTAATGAACCATAAATCTATGTAATTTTCAATAGAGAATATATAAAATATCTATCCATTTGTATCCATTATTATTTATATATAAAATATTTCTTAAAAAATTTATAAGTGTTATTTATCAATTTAAAATCACTATTCAGGGTTCCTTTAAAAACAATCCATGTTAAATAATAATGGAAAATTGAAATAACATTTATCTATCTGTAAGATGAAGATATATAAAATTGGATTCATAAATAATTATCAAAATCATTATTTAAAATAATAACATCAAATAAATAAGCATAAAATATATCCTCAAAAATAAAAAGGGATCACCACAACACATCAGTGTACCCAACTAAGTCAAACTATTAACACTTGCTGATATATGTGAACTCTAATGTTTGTGAATATAATTTTTAAATATATTCTACCTACTAACAAATATGTCATCATAAGAACCTCACATAGTGACCTTGAACATCACTTTGGATCACATGTTTCTATTTTTCAACATACCCTAGGTTATTATTAATGATCTATTTTTTCATCATCATATTCAGGCAAAAAAATTCATGTTTCATAATAATTGTAGAATAAGGAAAAATTTTCATATTCAGGGAAATATTTTATAAAAGAAATTATATATAGAGGGAACTCTTGTTCAATTATTGAAATATTACTTCTGATTCAAAATCCTATTTCTGAAATATTATCTAACACATCATGTCAACTAAAATGCCATCCAATTAAATCTCATTTTAGATAAAATATCCCATATCCTTCAAAGATCAAATTCACCTATCATATATTTCAAATCATCAATTTAATAAATAAAAATATAATATAAACATAATAACATAACGCATTCTAGGGGATAAAACATATAACATGGACACTTACATTAAGAAAGATGAAAAATTAATTTCCATTAAAAATATTGATGGGAAATTAATAAATATGGTTTTTCAAATCCTAAATCCAAGATAACCATAATAAATCATTCCTAAAATAATATGGATATATAAATCACTTCACATTACTATTATAAAGATATATGAGGATGAGAAATCAAAAGGATATCAAGAGAAATGCTGAGATATTGAGAGAGAATATGAATAATCCTCCAAAAAATACATACAACATGATCAAGGATCATGATGGAATCAAATGGAAAATTTAGTAATGTTTTATGGAGGGGTGTTTTGATCTAATAAAGATTTAGGAGGTTATTAATGATAAAAAGTGATATTTTATCATTATAAATTTTCATTATAACGATTTTGGATTGAATTACAATGCTAGGGAACATAGATGGAAACACCATCTTCTAACCATGATGTATACACTATGCCATAAAAATATTGTTTCATGGTTTACTAGTAATAGACACAGAGTTTAACAATCCATTCCCATGTTGTGAGTCATCCACCAAACCTTGTCATAAAAAAATATAATTTTTTTATGGGACCGTCACATGATTATTAATACTATTATCAAATACAATAAATTTCCACTGGAAACTATTGATCCAGATAACATTGTTTCGACACGGTTAACAAAAACAATGTACCAAAACCAAGTACAAATATAGTTTTCCTAAAACACCTAATTTTCAACCCTTGATTACTAAAATCCTATAAGACCTAAATCCAAAAAAAATCGAATACTCACATATCCTCAATGGTGTCGCCTCATTTTGAAATATTATGATTGATGTAAATACATTTTATTCCCTAATAGTTGTTGTTTTATTATATTATAATTATATTTTGAAGGGGATATAATGTAAAAAGTGTTTATGAGAGTATGTTTAGACTTTATGAGGTTCAAAATTCTAAAATATATGATTATAAATATGAAAATTCTATTTGAATATCACTTAATATCATAAATATGTTTATAACGTTTTGGTAATGTTTAATAAAAATAGATACATTATTCAAAAAATCTTTCAAGGAAATATTTTGATGTAAAATGATTAATGGATAAGGATAATAATATTATAAATAATTATATTTAGGGGAAATGTTAATAACTTAATGACATTGGATATTATAAATTCAATGAGTTATAATATAATAATATAAAATTTAAACATTATTAATTTGATTCTTAAGTATTATTATTATTAAAACTAATTCATTTTATAGATATTTCTCTCTAAAAGGGATTAGTGGGAGAGCTTTATCATATTTAATAATAGATATTTTGAAGGAATTTTATAGTAATGTAGTGACCTTATCAAAAACCATAAGAGAATAAATTTTTTTGATTATTGATAAGTCTATAAAATAATATATTATTGGACTTAGTCTTATTTGTAGTCTTTTAAATACTTTACAATTGTTTTATAACAAATATGGTATAATGTTATACCCAAAAATATACACATCATTATTCTCTTATGATGGAAGTATATATATATATATATTAAGAAATGAGTTGATAATTTTATTCTCAAATTATGACATAATGTTATCCCTAACAAATGTGAACTATGGGGTATCATAGGAACTATAGAATTATTATAGTCAGAATGAGTAAGATCATTGTATATGGATGTAAAATATAATGATGAGACAAATTATGGATATTTAGTACATGATGAACCACAAATTATACAACAAATACTATCTTATAATGTATTATTGTTATACAATTCTTGGATAGGTTATATTTAGAGGCCCTAATTATTGTGTTGGAGAGGTACCTACAATGTAAACCTTTATACTAGGAAATAATTCTTAAAAAATAAATGATAATAAAAAAATGAAGGGGTGATAGGGTTTGTTGGTGATCATGCATGTTATAACAGATTATATAAGATGAGATTTTTCCTCTCAAATGATTAGTATAAAATATATTACGTCGATGGAAACAGACTAAGGATGTTTATGGAAACACCTACATAATAAATATGTTGTTCATTTAAATCTGGTGAGGCGTATGTAATGTGATCATCCCTTAGGATGAATGAAATGTGATGTGTTAATCAATATGGTTAGTCTATCATATGATAATAAATAATTTATAAGATTTATATATGGAATTTTCATATTTATTTTCTCATAGTAACAAAATTTCTTATATTAAAGAATAATAAGAAAATTTATTCCTTTATTAGATGTAGCTAGTGGAAATCAACATTACTCTACTTCCGTTAGATAGAGATCATGCTAGATACCATTATATATTTAGAAACATATATTATTTATTAGATTTCCCTCATTTCATATATTTATCAATTAATGAATTAACATTTTATATAAACATGAAAAAGGCTCATAGGGTAACACTTTTTGTTTCACTGAATTGGGAATGATTTTGACTATGGTAGATGCTCTAATACATTTTAGATTTTATCTTAATGAAGTTTCTTATTAAAGTAGAAAACCTGTTACATATATATTTTTTAAATGATGTAGCCTAAGCCTCATTTATTTTTAAAGTAAAGAAAAGACCTCTTTTAACTATGTAGATGGAGACCCATTACATAGCCCAAAGGCCCTATGGGAATTTAACCCATTACATGGCCCATAGGACCAAATTTTTGGCCCAATTCTCATTCTTTGAATAGTCTACTACAGTACTCGCCTACTACAATACAGATTAGTACCCACCACTACTACATTGCCCTGTCACCGCTATAGTTACCTACCACGGCTATAGTGCCCAAAGTTGCTACAGTACCCCGCTGCTATAGTACCATGCTCCCAATGGGGTTTGAACCCTCATTTTTCATGTAGGATTATGGGGTGGTTACCACTATTCCAAACCCTATCTACAGAAAACCAGTTATATAAGATATGATACAATGTGATGTTAATGATAACGTTCCAAAAGTGTTTTAGAAGTTATTTGAAAGAATGTTTTGATGTATTTTATAATTTTTATATATGATACAATAAAAGGTTAAATAACACCACTTCCAAGAGGATTTAATGAAAATATGTTATTATTGGAGATATGACCTAACTACCATATTGTATTGTTATATATTAGAATATCATGTTGTATAGAAACCATTGTATCCTATACATATTGATTACATTTTGTTAAGAGATATACCTTGGATATTTATATGAAAAAAGACACAACATTTTATTGGTAGTGTTTGGAAAATGTTGACATTTATATATTCTTATACTGTATAACATTAATAAGATTTGTTTCATGGGATGAAATAGGTTGGTGAATTATTAGAATGAATTATTGTGGTGAATGTATTATTGTCCAAATAATTTCATCATGTGTTATTTAATATGTGGAGAAAATACATGAGAACATTACATGGATTTATATGTTGGTTGATAATATCAATATGGTGACAGTTTGAGCCTTTTTATTCTGTTTGTGATTCTCCAAAAATCCCTCTATAAATTTCCCTTTGATTCAAGAGGAACTATCACTTCCTAGGAATAATGGAGGATCCAACCCATTAAACGGATGATTTAAATGAGCCTATATATACCTCATGGTGTGTAGAGCCATTGGATACTCATTAAGGATCTTTATTAAGAACAACTCACCAGATAATGAAAATAAGTATCTTTGATTCATGGTATGTGAGGTCTTCATTTAATTATTATACTTTGTTTTGGGTTTCATGCCTAGTGAATCATGGGTAATGAGGTTTCTACTTATTTTCACTATAATAATTTATTCGTATATAAAATTATAGGCCCAAAAATAATGATGGATTTTTTTTATATAATTTATCTTAATATATTCCCTTTTAAGCTATTTTGTTTTCACTATTACATAAATAAAAATCATCTATATAAAAAAATATTTTTTATATTATTTGAAAAATAAAAGAAAATTTTATATTCCATCATTACATATTTCAAAATAATACATATTTTAAAAAAATACTATAATTATATTATCATAAGGGTATATTTGAAATTTGGGGAAAATGAAGAAATAAAAAGGAATGACAAGAGGTGTTATACAAAAATATTATGTAGATTCATTTTTAAAATTAGATTCCCTACTATTACATCATATGAAACCTTGAATTTGATAATTTTAATTTTAAAATCACAAATTTTTACCTAGAAACTTTTCTTTATGGGATATCACTTTACCTCTTATATCCCATAAATTATAATATAGTTATCAATAATACATATATTGTACATTTACATTCATGACAATATTAATTGTCATGATCTGAAGTTTTCTTTCATATCTACTTGGAAACAAGAATCATAGTTTCCATCCTTCTCAAATATGAACAACTATCAATATGAAAGAAAGATTCAAAAGTGAATCTTCATAAATATTTACCATATTGGTTATTTACTATACTTATATTGCATTCCCTTATATGATTAATTTAAATGGGTTTTTTCTATAAACTACATCTTTCTTTTTAGAAATCATGAGAACTGAGAATAATAAATTTATATTTTTCAATCTAGGAACAATTAATCAATTCATAAAATGCTTAAAACACACTTATATCCCAAGGTTTACTAATAATATGATTAAGGGAACCATTAAATTGATTACATTACTCTTTTTACCTATGAAAAAAGTAGAGGAATTTTATAATAACATATTAATTTTGCATAATATGTTACAATATTCTATTTTATTATATCTAATGTATAATGAATTTAATTTGGACCAAAACTCATAGAATCAAAACAAAATACCTTTTAATTTTTTTTAAAAATAGTAACATTGTATAATTATATTTTCTTCCTCGTTTATTCTATGATTGATCAATGCACCACATTTATCCTTCTACCAATATATGTGATAAATATTAAGCATAACCATTTTCTTGAAATAATGATCCAAATAAATAAATATATTCTCCAAAAAAATTATCTAATGTTTTGATATTATTTAGTCTATAGAAACATAAAATGAGTTTTTTATATCTTTAATAGGTCTACCAAATATATTCCTTGTATCAATTATGATTGTGGTTTTTCATAATATTTTTTATTGACCATGACTTAGGTAACATTTGTTTAAATGGCCAATTATATATTTTCAACAATTATAGCATTCCAAACATCCATTTAATAGATTAATTTATATTACCTTGAGACTGTTTGTAAATTATGTTAAACATATATTTTCTATAATAGAGTTTTAGAAAACTAGTAAAATAAATATTTCATAATAACTATAAATAATATAATATTAGAGATATTGTTGGGTACCTTTTATTCACAACCTACAATTAAAAATGGTATTATATGAGAAGCTAATTTAATTTAGCTTTCTACATAATTTTCATCAAAATAATCCCTAAAAATAACTAAACCATTATTTAATATGAATTAACATTCCAATAAATCATACTAAAAAATATTATTCTATAGCATCAGGAATTAAATTCATATATTTAAAAATATTAAAATTAATCAATTTCATCAACATTGTATTCATTTTCATTGGTAACTAACTATGTAATTCATGAAATTAAGAAAAATAATTATCATCTTAAACTTATACATGAGCTTATATTGTTTAAAATTTTCTTTATTTCATAGGGAATTATATGAAAATAAATTGTGAAGTTTAATGGTCCCAAATGGATTTTTAAGAACATTGTTACATTTTGATGTATATTCTATGATATAACATATCATCAATTTTAATATTAAATTCAAATATTATATAGCTTATAAATAGATATGGTGTATATGTAATCTATAAATATGGGTATCATGAATGTATTATGAATGGGTAAATTTAATATTTTATAATCATATTTCTCTGTCTCATCACTAATTTTTTATATATTCGACGATAATTTCCATGAATACCTAAAAAATAAAAATATCAATAATTACCTTTTAAAATTTAGAGATATGGGTCCATCAATCAATTTTCTAAAAATATCTGTACAATAATTAAAAATACATTCATGATCACATAAAAGAAAACATTTATAACATTGTAGATAATATCTTCTTAATGAAATTTTCTTGTAATTATGGTTTGATATACATTATCACTATTCAATGCATTGTATGAAAATATAAATGAGTACCATTCAATAAATTTATAGTGTATAGAGTATTAATTTGGAAGGGTTGTTGTTAAAAAAAACACAACCTACATTGGTGATGTTATAAGAGATATTAAATATTTTAGAGGTATATATTTTCGTTATAAAGGCCCATACCTTAGTAACAATGTAATATATAGTTTTTGTGTATTTGAGGTACCCAATTGTGGTTCCAAATAATTCTGTGGTGTTTTAGTTTAATGTTTGTGGAGTTAAGGTGATACGGTGTATTTTGGGTCATTGATCCCTAGGTTATGTTGTTGGGTAGTTGGCTACAACTATTAGTTAAGTATTCACAATAGATCCTTAAATATATATTTAAAAATTATAAACAGATACATTATATTATCCATACTCTAGCATATTGGAGATCATGTAGGATCTTTTATTCTAATATCTTAATTGGATTAGTTGAATATTGGGGGTTAGGATGCGGAATTCCCTCCTTACTAGAGAAGAGGATAATGTGGGGTAGAGGCAGGGAGTATTTTAGTCCCTACATTTTGTATATGGATCAATAATATAGGGGTTCTGGGATCTCATAAATGCTTTAACCAAGGGGGTTATAGTGTCGTCCCTTAGACTATATTGTAGTACACCCTCTGAAAGGATGTTTTTTCATGTGGCCCTAGGTTTTGTGGAGTGGTTATATAATAATAAATTTTAATTTAAATACCGTCATGGTTTCTAAACCCACTATTCTGCCCTATATTCCACTCAAACTGAATTAACCATGGAGTTTTTTTTAAGGCCTTTGTTGCATTTTATGATTGGTATTAGGCCTCTACTTCTATAGATTAGTCCTTGGCCATTTCAGGTCAGTTATTCTACTTTTTTATGGTTTCCAATCTATATAATATAATTTTCCTCTATTTATTCTTTCCATACAATGGAATTTGAACTTCAGACCATTAACAGAATTTTCATTTTTTTCAAATGTATATTATATGGAATGAATTCCATGGAAGATTACAGTTTCCCTAGGTAAGAGATGATCATATATTCATGTAGTCATTTTATTTTATTTTTCAAGAATGAAATATGTATAATGTTGGGGATTAATTAATTACTCTATTTATTTATTTTAATTTTAATTATTTATTTTTTTAGATTTTCAGATTATGGTGTAATTTATATAATAAATATTAAACAAGATTAAATAATGGAATTTTTTTATGTTTACCTGTCTCATTAATTTTTCACCCTCCATTTTAATGGTTTCCCTCTCAATTTTTTAGAGTGTTTGATATCTATTTAATTATAGTGATCATGTTTTTTATGTTTGGTTTTGATTTTTCAAATATATTAATTATTAAATACTGTATTGATAGTAATAATTTTATGGTTTTCTTTGAAATTAATGATTCATTTTCATGAATCCTAAAATTCTTTTATTTTTTTGGTAAAAAAATTGACACAAATTAATGATTAATTGAAAACGATTTTACATGTGTAAATAAAATTCGAGAAATGGAATGAATTCTGAAAAAAAAATTATTGGATAAATGATTAAATAATTTATAATCAAAACTCATTTCATAATGGTAGATAAAGATAGAAAAATAATTATTGAATGTATAAATAATATAATGGACTATTATAACTGATTCCTTAGATTACCCAAATATAGAAACTATGATAATTGAATAACATAATTCAATAACAATATGAATTGATTGTTTAATATAGAATGATGTATAGGACAAGGGTTTCATGTTGTTTATGAATCTTTTGTGCCTTGTGTTGGGGCCATGAGATCGCATTTTCATGTCAAAGATGAATTCCCTATTTTAGGGTATAGTTTGTTTGTTGATACAATTATGTTTTAAATATGTGGGTGCTCTGGAGGAGATCCTTTCTATGTGGACTGATGTGAAACATGGATGGTTGGTGTGATATGGGTGGGGAATCCTGAGGTTATAACGGCATTTGATTTATGTGATGGAGAGATTCATGGTGATATACATTAGGGTATCATGTATGTTAAAAGAGATGATAGAGTGGGTTAAAGCTAGAATTTCATAGTGTTGTTCTAAATGATGGGATGATTTATTTGGAATAAATATGTAAAATTTATGATGGATGGGTTTCATATTTATTTACATTCCATTCTGTTGTTCTTGATCTAGAAGGAGGTTTTTTGTTATGAATCTCATTGGTGATAGATTAGGATGTTTTCTTGAGTAATTGTTATTATGTGATTTTTTTTAATAATTGTTTATAAATTAATTAACCACATTGTTTATTGTCGATGGAATTAAAATGTTAATTTTAATAATGATAAAATGTATCTCAATTGTATTATTCAAAGAAGGCATATAATTCCCCTTTGATTGTTAATTAAATTTAGTGAGAATAGTGTTAATTATTTGTTAATGACATAATTAATGAATGTATAATTGTAAATAGAAAATATGTAATTTGAATGTAGCTCTATGAATTCGTGTGTACATATAGGATATTCATTCCTTAGAAAAGACATCTCTGTGATTTAGTGAAGAAAATTATAATACAGAATATGATTTAGTTATACCCTTTGTATAGCTTTGAGCGGTATTTTATGTATTATATTTTGGGATTAGATATGTTATATCACACTTTTTGGATGGGGAGACTAATACACTATAGTATCTCGGAAGGGAATTTTTCAAAACAACTAGTTTATATTGGGATAGATGGTTGACTACCCCTTTCCCATGCTCCCTTATACTAGTAGTATAAGGTGATGTTATGCATGTTTTTTAGTTTCCCCATATATGATTGTAGAGGTATTTAATGTCATAAAGTTATTTCACACACATGTATCACTTTATATAGCTTCAAATGTTTTTCTATAGATATGATGTGTATAGTGTGTTATGGATTTTATTATATTCATGGGGTATGTAATGTGATGGATATAGGTATGATACCTGATGCATGTTACGTGAAATATATAATATAGTGGTTATTAAAAACTACTTGGTTACTATATGGATATAAGGTATGAGTGATGAGATGAAGTGGCGTAGTAGTCACCTCTTAAGATTCTTATCCAATTCGGATTTGGGATGTATTCTATTAGAGTGGGTTGGTTCAGGATTTAACATTGTTGGGAAATAGCAGAAAATTTGCTAGGAAGTAGTAGAAGGGTACCCTTGATGTTTCATCATTGTAATGTAATATCCCTTATATATTATAAATAGTGATAAATATTCATAGTGATGCTCAAAACATAGTATACCTACTTTGGTGATGAGTATTTTCCACTTATTGTTTATTGAGATTTAGGATTATTTCAATAACTTTTTTCCTTAGTGGATCTAAGGAGGATTATACTAAGGATGGTATTATTGTCAACCCATGAATATATAATCTATTTTTCTGATAGTAGAAGAATGATAGATATCATGATGGATATTAAAAGTTTTTGGTATTTTATGAGATGCATGAGCATCATTGTCACTGTAATATTTAAATTTCTGTGATTTTAGTTTTCTTGTACTGATGAATAATTATTGACTAAAGGTATATGTATACCGTTGGGATATATTTTTTCATTAAGATAAAATTTTTATTGGTGTATCAGTATTATATCTCTATTCGACACATTATCATACAGATTAATTCCTCTCATTCTTGTATTTAATATACCCTCAATGGTATTTTCCATCCTTGGTCCTAATAAATGAAGGACTCAAGTAGTCACAATAATTATTTTCTCATATTTTGGCCTAGGAATGGTACCTTTACCGTTAGGGGTCATTATAGAGTTGTATCCAAGAACGGTGGAGGGATAGGACGGAGCATGGAGTTATGAATATGTTAGGTCTTCATGGGTTGGTAGGGTATCTCTATCATCAATGTTTAGTAAGCGATGTTAACAAGATAGAACAATTGAGAAATGGGTATTTATCATCCCTCTAATCTGATGCATGATCCTTTTTGGTTACATAGTCCTGTTATTTAAGTGGTATTAGTTATAGGTAGATACCTAAGAATCGATAACACACATTTTTTATTTTAACCATTGTTTTAATAGGGTAGACCTTGGTATTAGGTTACAAAATTGTTAAATAAATAAATTAATATAATTTTATTATTATATATTATGGGTTTCAGATATGTTATAAAAATTATTTCACATATTTTGATATGGTTTTATCTCCCCATCTGGTCAATGTGTATAATGTTCCACAAGATGTTTCAAAATATCACCACCAATAAGTGTTTTATAAGGAAAACACTTGGAGGAGGAAACTATGATAGTTTTATAGTTAGATTCTATATAGGTATGAGGAATCCATTTCAAACTCATTTATAGAATACTGGTTTGTGGTGGTTGAGATAACATTTAGTTCTATCTGTGCTCTAATGGAGAATTATGAATCATTGGTTATAATGATGTTTTGTGGATATGATAGTTATATTGGTATCTTTTCCCTCATAGATCCTAAGGGTACATTGGTCTCATAAAAAAGGTTAATGGCCATTTTTTTGAATTTCTTTCTTTTATTTTGAAAGCTTCTAGTCACAAGGTTCCACATACCAATTTAGAGGGTGTTCAATGTTGTTATTGATTGAGATCAATTTAAGAATTATTACCCATTACTATTCTGTCATATTATTATATGAATATTCTAAGGTAATGTAATTTGAGGAGGACCTTAATCTATATATCAAATGCCAAGTCACTACCCTTTTAGTGGCTAACCATGTCCTTGATGAAGCCTGGGAGTGTTCTGATGGTTTTAAAGAAGAAATCAGAGAAATAGGGTGATTTCATGCTAGGTCGCATAGTCTATGCACAGTTTCTACTACCCATATTGATAGTCCATGAAACCATGGGAGAGTTTTGACTTTGGACAGTGGCCTCCACATGGGTTGCACTCATTTTGGAATACCGTCTGGGTAAATTGTGTAACCTAAAATCTTTTAGAAAAATTAAAATTCTACCACTCTGAGATTTTTACCCCAAACTCAGGAATTCCTCTTCATTCACCACAATTCCACACTAGAAACGAACAAAATCTATGAAAGGTTCCATGAGATCAATATCCCTTGTTTCTATGGCGTTTTTGGGGTCATTTGTTGCAGATCAAAGCTCCGAGTAAGGCTGCCCTCATCCATGCTTCTATTTTTGAGTTTAGGGGTTATATCATCTTCTCCTCTTTTACTGAAGATCAAAAACATAATCTTTTGGTGAGATCTAGGTTTAATAATCAACTATTGGATGTAGTGGTATTTAAGTGATCGATTAAGAGTTTTTTCTCCTGTCGAATCGAGGTTGGTGGTCTACAAGTTATATCCCATGGTTTAATTGTTGATTTGTGAAAGTGTGTTTTTGTTCTTGGGTGTCTATTGAAATGTTATGATCACCCTTGTAATGTTTAGGTATTCTGGTTCTTTAGAAGGTAAATGGATACACTCATGATCCACAAGAGATGCGTCACGGTTGATGGTACTAATCATGGGCCACCCATGGGGTGTGCAAACTTCTCCGGAAATATTTATTTGTGAAGAACAAGTGAGATTGCAGTTTGTTTGTGTAGATCCATTGATAAACATGTTGATGTGAATGAATGTGTAGTAGTGTATGCTTGGTGGTGCATCTAGGAGGAATATTAACAACCTCATGGATATAGGATTAACATTGAAGTGGATCATATGGTTTGACACATGATAATGATGATTGGATAAATGGGTTGATATGTGGAAATGATTAAAGACCATAATGGAAAGGATTATGAATCCAACAATGAATCCTATTGAGTTGGTCATAATGAACGAAGACTAGTGAGATATGAAAAATTAATGAATTCTTGATGAGATAAGAATAATAAACAGGAAATCGGGATAACTAGCTAAATGATGTGAAATTTGGTAAGTGTGTTAATGGGTTAAGGCATGGTATTAACTCTCATTTTATTGTTATGATTTATATTTTACTTGGGAATTGGTTGTGATTTTGTGTGAATGGTTAATGGATATATATATATATGAATAGAATGTGCACATTTCTTGGTAGAGTGGGGTCTTTGTAACGTCCCAGTTCTAGAAGCCACCCAGAGCCACCCCCTTGCCGTTTAGTCACAAGGCCTCAATCGCATTTCCCTGAATGCCAGAGGCTGCTCACTAGTAGTGAGTGAGGGCTTTGAGTGTGATAGTGGGGAAACTACGCACTCATTGGAAGAGTGCACATCAGAAGTAAACAAATACATACAATAGTTAAAGCAGTAATAATGACATATAACAGTAACAACAGAAAACTAAATTATAAATTGGGGAACATATATAAAATGATGCATGATACATATGTCTAATAAAACATCCAAACTAGTCAAAATGCTTTAATACAATGGTGTTAACCCAAAGTGCAAAATAAATCAGATACACTTCATAGCATCGCAAGCCATAGCTTTGTCCCATGCACTCCAGATCCACAGCAAAACAATTACCTGAAGTAGATGGGCGCTTGCCCTTATCTATACCTCCAACAATATAATCTGTTTGGGCTAAAAAGCATGGCCCATATAGGGTGTGAGACTAAATCCCAGTAGGAAACCACCTAGAGATATATACCTAATAGTCAGCAAATATATGGTAGTTAAAAGTACTAAAAATAGTAAACAATTAACATTAAACCGGAAGGTGCTCACCAGTAAATAGTTCCACTAGTAAAACAATCAATCAAGAGCAGTAACCCTTTAGGAAGTGCACACATCCTATCCCCTCTAGTTTAGTATAAGAAGACTCTCTAAGGGATCATTCACAGTAAATTCCCCTTATAGTCTAATGTATTTAGGAACACTCTGAGGAAGGTCACTCAGTCAATTCCTCTGATATCCCCAAGGTCATGAAATCTATGAGGATGCTCCCTGTATAGCCCAGATCATTCAAAGACTCTCTGAGGAAGCACCCACCGTCAATTCCCATAATAGTCTAAAATGTTCAGGAATAAATCAAAGACTCTCTAAGAAATCTCACAAGGTAAAACCCCTTATAATTTAAATCCATAAATGACTCTCTAAGGAATATCCCATGTTTTATTCCACTTATATCCCCACATGGTTCTAGGCTCTCTGAGGATGCTCACTCGGTCAATCCCCCTTATAGAAAAAAGTTCTCAAAGACTCTATGGAAGCTCACATGGTCAATTCCCGTTATATTCTACTACACCAAGTTCTCGGAACCCTGTGTAGGTTAATGTTCATTACATCATAATAAGGCCAAGTAAACCTATAGAACTACATGGCTAAATAGTCTACAACATAACAACCATGTTAGAATACAACTCTCCATCCTACGACAACAAGCTTGGAAAACAAGAAAGGTGGCTAAACTGGCTAAACCAGACCAACCAGTCATTAATAGAACAAGCATGGGAAAAACATCCAAAGCATATAAAAACAACCCTATACATATCCAATTAACCCATATGCAAGTATACAATCCTGGCGGGCAATCAACAGGGGTAAAAATGTAATCCCGAAATACCCGTTCGAGGGTATTGGGGGAATTTTCCCATAATACTCAAAGACATCGAATGGAAAGGCACAAAAAACCTACCTCGGGGTTAGTAAATCACTATATTTGACCCTCGAATATTGAATCTCCCTATAACATCATATATCTACAAAAACTTCTAAAATGTTCAACCCACGATATCTCATGAGAAATGAAAATCATGAAACGAGGCTCATGTAGAAGATATAACTCACCAATGTGATTCTAATGCGACCAATGGTGTTTGATTTGGAGGAAGGATGGAGGATCAGGGGATCATCGAAGATCTTTAGCCATATGGTCTCCCTCATGTGAACGAGACCTAGAAGGAGGGTGTTCTGCCCGTCAGACGCGACCCCGATGCGTTTAATGAAAATGAAAATAGAATACATAGTATGTACTTTTTGACTACACGACGTGTACTCTCCTTTTCTGTACTCCACTTTAAATGGCCTCCAAGTCACTCCCACATGGCCATGTGTGTGGCCACTACATGGCCAGCACACGACCTCTTGTGGAAAAGTAGTACACGGTGTGTACTCATAAAATACATGGCGTGTACTTTGAAAATTTCTAGAAATTCCATTTTCCTAAAAAATGACAAAAAAATTGAAAAACATAACTAAAAAGAATATTTGTGTTCTTACAGTATTGACATGAGGTTCTATAGCCATGGGTTGAGTTGGTCTGAGGCACTAAAATCCAACCAAAATGCATGTGTTAGGGTAGGGTACTGAGGCTTTTTTCACCTAATAGTTTCATCCACCCAAACTGAGGATTCGGGGTTAGAATATGGTTGTCAGTAATATTTTTTACAAGTCAAATCGGATAATAGTGTGTTTTTCATCATGAATTTTATTTTGTACTTTAAGCACCTTTAATTTGTTGTGGTTGATGAACCCATGAAAATTGTGTTGGAAATGGTAATTAATGGGAAATTGGTTGAAATGGTAAGACAACGAAATTGTAATAATTGATTTTAATGGACCTATATTGGTTTTGAACAATTAATCTTATCTTGTAATTTTTTATTCATTTCCCATTTTCATGAAAAATTGTTAATACCATATATTTTTTAGACACATATAGTAGTGGCATACTAAGCTGTACTCACACCCTACTCAGGCCACCATTGGGTACCTGAGTAGACTTCATGTTTTGAGGTAAGGAGAATAGAAAAGGATCTTTCTAGGTAGTTGGGTTGGCATCATTATTCATATAGGAGGACCCGAACATGGTGTCAGGGACATTTTGAGAATTTTTTTGTTTGTCATCATTTTGGGTTTTGTTCACATTTTCAATTGTTGCATGACATGTCCTTTTTACTGTTGGACACAGTTGTACCCAATTTGGGGAAGAGTTGTTTATTCATTCTCTTTCGTTATTGTTTATTATTCCTCTATTTTTTTAACTTCTATGGTGTATTACTATGATTAAATGGGTTATAGTCACCCAAATCGATCTTTTGGACCCCTACTGCTAGTCTGTAGCCTTTGGTGTTTGGGGAGGTGCGCTTATGGTATGGTAACCACATGGCTCAGAGCACCGATTTAGTGGATTTTGGGTTGGGGACATTACAATGTGGTATCAAAGGGAGGTTTTTCATCTCGTTATCAAGAATCATGTTGTTTGGGATGATATATCGGTGTTAGGATGTGTCGTTCCATGGTAATGAGGTCGTTCTAGGGAGTCGATAACACATGTACGAGGGAAAACCCACATTACCTTGTGTGGTAATTATTGTTCTTTATTGTTAAATGTTATAGTTGAAGATATTCACCATTGGTTGATACACATGTTCTATGATGTGAATGTTTTTATATATTTGGATCATGGCCTCAATTGAATGAGGTTTTGCATTCATGAATAATTGTAGGCACCTAGTGAAAATTGTGACATGCATCATTGAAGGCACACACAGGTTGGGTGTGTGAGGAAGGGAAGATTAAATGCACCTTGAATTTTGAAAATTGAAAATGGAAAAATATTTAAATGAAAAAATTGAAGAAGGTGAAGATAAAAGAATGAAATGTTTTGATTAATGATGCATATGTAATTAACTGTTTGTAATGATCTAAAAATGTTAATGAAACATTTTGTATGGGACTTTTGGTGGTGTAAGGTTATTTTCAATAGGTGGACCATGGACCATGGTAGGGATGGTCGAGGTGGTGTATTCAGAATGATAACCTTCATTGGGATGGTGTAGGAAAATTGGGTTGTTGTGGCATGTAAAGAGCCTTCTTTTATGAAGTTTTGAAAGATTTATGGTATCTGTTCTAAACCATGTGTTTTGAAATTTTGAAAAATTCCACCACGAAATTGATTGTCGATTGGGAAACAAGAGGATGTTGCTGAGAACACTCCTCTAGTATAGGATCAAGATAATTTCGTGATCCAATAAAATAGAGAAAAATTGTTCTTAGAGAACATGGATCATTTTATGCAGATTTTGAATCGATACATATGACGACATTCAATAATTATGTTTGAACTGAACTTGGAGTTTTAGTTGCATCACCCTCCATTTACCAGAGATGGTGGGATAGAGATAGCAATGCATTCGATAGATTCTGTCAAGATGATACATGATCATCTTGAGAATCTTTATGGGAAGAAATTCTTGTTATAAGATTATATATTGTTGGGCCAGGCAATGTTTTGGTGGGCCATCCTGGCTCAAACTGAGTAGGCTGAAGTGATGTTGGGGAAAATAATTTCATGAAGGATTTTGGGAGCATTTTTACCCAGATACTTAAGGGATAGAGCAGGATGCAATGTTCATGTACTTGAATCAAGGATGGATGTCAGTAATGGAGTATGCTGACTGATTTACTGATCAGCAACACTTTTTTCTAGCATTGGGGGCGGATGAGGTAGCAGTTACAATGTGTTCCTAGAATAGGATGAGACATGAGATCAGGTAATAGGTGAATATATTTTTACTTGAAGAGGTTTACAGAGGTTGTAGATCATGCTCTAATATAATAAGGAATAATTAAGGGAGTTAGGGTAGTAGGCATGTCCTGACATCTGCGTCGAAAAGTGGTGAATTTTTTGAGGGACGGTAGCGTCGTTTTGGATGTTTTCAGCAGTGTAGTTGTTTGAAAGGTGGTCAGAATAGAGGGTCAGACTCTCAGGGTGGTGATCGGTTTTTCTATTATATGTGTGGTAGGATGGGGCACATATGTGGAAAGCGTCTTCAACCTCTAGTTGACTCTCAATCATTCTATAGATTTGTAAACAGGCATAGGTTATTCAGGAACAGTCAATAGGTGTTCATGAATTTGGTGATAGGATGATTCCAAGTAGTAGTAGGGGATTAGTTTCTCCTTATTAGGTGGGCAATTGGAGATCCCAGAGTCGTACAGGTAGGGGTGGTGGACATTGAAAATTGGGGCAGGATCACCAATGTCTGCTGGGTAGTGCATTGTAGGGAACATAGTTTGGAACCTAGGGTATAGGGGTATGTTAGCTTCATGAAGTTTAGCTGGAATGCAGTGATGATGAGGTTGGGCCATTGACTGAAAGACGTATGATCCATATAGCTTCTATGAACTCTAGTGTGTTGTTTTACATTGGTTCCACACACTCTTTTATTGCTTCTCAGCTTGGGGTATTATTGCTTTTTCCAATGGTGAGTGTGTGTCGGGTTATATCGATGGAAACTCCCATGGTGGCGAAAAATGATGATATAAGGTAGTGTTGGGGATGTGCTCTAGAATTATGTCGGTATCATTTCATTTGGGACTTGTTCATTCTCAAGATGTTTCGATTTTCCCTAATTTTGGGTATGTACTATTTGATTTTGTATTAGGCACACACAGACTATTTCTCTCACATTTTATCGTTCAGGTCAATTGAGGGTGACGTTTATTCCCATTGCAGAGAGTGGGATGTTTGAGAAGGTCATGTTGGACCATTTTTCCCAGATCTAGGTAGGCTCACAACGCATGTATCTTCTCTTGTGCTTGATGATGTTGGAGGGGAACAGTCTGTTATCACTCTAGTAGTGGATCAGTTTCAGGATGTTTTTCTTGGGGATTTCGTGGGGTTTCCATCAGAGAGGGATGTTGAGTTCTTGATTGAGTTGCGGCCAGGTGCGGAGCCAGTATCAATTCTGTCATACCGAATGGAATTAGATGAACTCATGCAATTAAAATTTCATCTTGAGCAGTTGTATTTTAAGGGTTTATTACATCATAGTATGTCTCATTGGGGATCTCTTGTGATTTTTTCAAAGAAGGCTGATGGTTTTTAAGGCTATGTGTTTATTATAGGATGTTAAATCAGATGAAAACAAAAAATAGATGCCTTAAAACTAAAATTCACGATATGGGTGACCATTTGAGGCGTGAATTATTGTCTTCAATGATTTATATGAGATCATGTTATAACCAGCTGATGGTGAGTCCTTCTAACGTACCGCTGAAATATTGCATGAGTCGGGATGGATTGTTTGAGTTGGTAGAGATTATTTTCTACTTGACCAAAGCACTGATGGTGTTCATTGCTTTTATAAACCATATCTTTTATCCTTTTCTGGATTAGTTTGTGGTGGTCTATATTGATGACATATTGGTGTACTCAAAAACTAAGGAAGATCATGCTCAACATCATGACATCGTTCTGAGTACACTAAGAGAGCATCGACAATAAGCCAAGATGTCAATGTGTCGGCTCTAAATTGGAGAAGTGAATTTTCTTTTTCACATCATCTCTAAGGTAGGTGTGTAAGTGGATCTAGATAATCTGTAGGATTTCATGTCTTGTGAGCAAACTAGGAGTGTTTTAGATGTTTGGAATGTTCTGGGTTTGGCTAAGTATTACGGGAGGTTCATCTGGGATTTATCTCATTTGGTAGGACCACTGTCAGGGTTGACCAAGAAAGTAGTTAGTTTTTAGTGGTCTAAATATTGAGAGAATTAATTTCATGTATTGAAGAGGTGATTTTTGATCGTATCGATCATGATCTTACCCAAGATAGGTTGGAATTATTTCCAATTTTGTGATGGGTTTGGTATGTGGCTTGGAGTTATGTTGATGCATGATTGGAGGGTTGTGGCTTATGGTACTAGGCAATTGAGACCCCATGGGTGGAATTATTCAACTCACAATCTTGATATGTCATCAGTAGTGTATGCCAAAATGTGATGGAGTCAGTACTTGTTGGGGGAACATTTCATGATGTATATTGATCACAACTGTCTAATGTATATATTTTCATAGTAGGATTTGAATCATCTATAATGATGAAGTGATTAGTGTATCCAATATTTAGAATTTGAGATGGTATATACATTAATTAAAGGGAACATTTTGGATAATTCCTTGAGCAGAAAGGCTCAGAACTAGATGTTTCGGGAATGTAGCACTGAGTGGATGGTGTTTTCTTTGTTCGTAGATATGAACCTCGAGGTGATGGAGGAAAATGGTAAGGTGACTCTTGAAAATTTTATGGTTGATTTGATGATTTTGAGTAGATTTAGGGAATATCTACTCGATGGTCCTGAATTTATAGCCATAAAGAAAATAACTAAAGTTGGGGGGATACCATCTGGTTTGGTCGTTAGATTGGATGGGGTTGTTTGTGTTCATGATCATGTTGTTGTGATCGTATGCATTCATGGTGGGTTGAATCATGATTTTCATGTATTAAAAAGGGATGTACATCAAGGAATAACCACGATGTATTGTGATCTATGATGGAATTTTTGGTGGCTGGGAAAGAAAAAGGAAGTTGTTGGATTTGTGGCAGGGTGCATTACCAATCAGTAGGTGAAGGCTGAGTAGAAATTCACAGTTGGTTTATTACATCCACTTCACAATATGGAATGTAATTGGGAGTATGTGATAGGGATCTTTCTGGTGGGTCTTCTGAGGATTCCTCATATGAATGATGCAATATGGGTGGTTGTGGATTGGCTAACTAAAATGGCTCACTTCATACTGATTCAAGAGACTTACATAGTTGACATGTTTGGTGTGTTGCATGTTCGTGAAATATTATGGTTTCATGATGTACTGTGAACTATAGTTTCGGATTGTGATCTTTATTGCACATCACACTTCTGAAAAGGGGTGCAGAGGGTGCTTGGTACACATGTGATTTTATGTATAGCTTTCCACTAGAATATGGATGAGGAGTTAGAACATACAATCCAAGTGTTGGAGGGAATGTTGAGGGTATGGGTTTTGGAGTTTGTTGGTTCTAGGGATATTCACTTATTACATGTTGAATTTTCCTACAAAAAAAATATTTAGGCTACTATTCAGATGAAACCGTTTGAGTTTCTCTGTTGGAGGTCGTGTAAATCTCCACTATGTTTGTTGGAGGGCAATGAATCTGAGCTACTGGGACCGAATATTTTCTAGGAGTCTTTGAAAAATGTTGTGTTGATTCAGAATAAGATTTCTCTGGATCATATAAGTCAGAGGTCATATGTGGATTTGAGACATGGACCTCTTGAGTTCGATGTGGGTGAGAGTTTGTTCTTTTGGGTGTCCCCATATTTGGTTCACCAATGGATTCAGAAGCGGGGAAATTTGGATCCCTGGTGTGTGTGTCCGTTTGAGATTGTAGAGTGGGTCAGGATGGTGGCATACTGATTGGATCTTCCAAAGGGGTATAGTAGTATGCATGACGTTTTTCATGTGTCACAGCTTCGGTAGTATCACCCTAACCTAACTCATGTGGTGGACGTTGATAATACAGAACTTGAAGATGATGTGTACTTTGTGGAGAATCCTGTGTGTGTCATGGTTGATAGTGATAAAGACTAGCGATGAATCATTGTTCCATTGGTGTGAGTATATGGTATCATGGGAATGTTTAGGATGAATCATGGGAGCATGAATCAGATATGAGTGCTTAGTGTCGTGATCTATTTTCTTGGGAAGTCCAATAATGCTTGGGTGCTCGTCTCAAGGATGAGTCGTTATATGGTGGGTAGGTTGTAAGATCCTGGATCATGGAAATGTATGTTCTCATTTGAGTTTTGGTTCGAATCCCTTGTTTTGGTTAATTGAGTTCATACCCAAGTCCTTAAGGAGTATTGGGGGTGTTTTGAGGGTTTGGGACAAGAAAAGGGAGAAAGAGGGTGTTCAATGGGTAGGCTACAAGGTCTATGCATGGTTAGTGATACACATAAGGACAACCAATGAAACCATGAAGGAGGAGAGATTTTGGATTGTGGCCTCCGCGCAGTTGGCGCACAGTTTTCCCAACCGTTTCGGTAAACAGTTTGGCCCAAAATAATTTATAAAAAATAAATTTTTTCACTCTGGTATTTTTAACACTAACTCAATATTTCCTCATCATTCACCTATCATCACCCTAGGAATGATCCATATCTCTCATGGTCTTCAAGAGATAAATATTTCTCATTTCCAAGGCGTTTTTTGTGCCATTGCTTGCGGATCGAAGCACCTAGTAAGACAAATCTCATTCATGCTTCTCTTTTGAGTTTTGGGTTTGTATCTTCTTATCCACTCTTTCTGATTCTCTAAAACCATAATCATTGGGTGAGATCATGTTTGATGCTTTATGGGATGGATTAAGTGGGATCTAAGGGCTCGATTTAGAGTGAGTTCACCCAAGGAAATGTTGAAGGTGGTCTACAAGATATATCTCATGGTTTATTTTTGGATTAGTGCATTTTTATTATTGTTAATGGGTGTATATTGGTATTTTTATGTCACCCTTATCATGTTTAGGTAAAATGGTTGTTAAGAAAGAAAATTTAAACCTCATGATCCCCATGGGATGCATCAACGTTGATGAGACTTATCTAGGGCCACCCATGGGGTGTGCCAACATTCATGGACCTAGGAATTTTTAGGGAACAAGTGAGATTGATATGTGTTTATGTTGAGCCTTTGATAAAAATTTTGATGTGATTGATGGTATTAGAGAAGAAGATAGGTTGTTTTCTTAGGCTTAATAATAATAACCTAAGGGATATTGGATTATCAAGGAAGGTGTCTATATTGGTTAACACATGAGAATGATGAATGTGTAAATGCTTTGATATGTGGAAATGATTAAAGACAATAATGGAATGGATTATAAGTATGGTAATGAAGCCTAGTGAGTTATCCATAATAAATGAATCCTCGTCAGATAGGAACATAGAATGAATTATTAGTGAGATAAGAATAATTAAATGGGATTTATTATATGTTTCTAAATAATGTAAAATATGGTGAGTGTGTTAATGGGTTAATACATTGTATTAACTATCATGTTATTGTTATGATTTTTTTCAATGGGAATTGGTTGTAGTGTTGTGTGAATGGTTAATGGATACATATATGTATAGCATGTGCCCATGGCTTGGTAGAGTGGGGTATTGACTTAAGGTTCTATGGCCATGGGTCGAGATGGACTATGGTACTAAAATCCACCTCTAATACATGGGTTTTCATAGGATATTGAGGCTCTATTCTCCTAAAAGTTGAATCAACCAAGACTGAGGCTTCTATGTGAGGATATTGTAGTCATGGGGAAGTTATTCCTAGTGAGATATGATAATAGTGTGTTTTTCCTCATGCATGCTATTGTGTACATTATTCTTGTGTAACTAGTTGTGGTTGATAAACCCCTGATAAATGCTTTGGAAATGGAATGTAGTGGGAGATGTGATGAAATGGTAAGATAAAGAAATTTTAATAAATGATGGTAATGGGCCTAAACTTTTTAACGGCACTTAATAATTTCTTGTCATTTATTATTCATTTCCCTTTAGAATGTTCAATTTTTTATACCAAATATTTTGTAAACACCATTAGTGGTGGCCTACATAGTCGTACTCACACCCTACTCGAGCTATCATTGGGTACCCAAGAAGACTTTATGTTTGAAGGTCGGGAGAATGAAAAGGCCCTTTATAGGCATTTTAGTTTGCATGGGTATTCATGGGGGATGACCTGGACTTGGTGTCAGGATCATTTTGGGGATTTTGTAGTTTTACTTCATTTTAGATTTTTTTCCGCTTTTTCACATGTAGCATGGCATGACATATTTAATATTGGACACCGTTTTACCCCATTTGGGGATTGGATGATTACGCATTCTCAAACATTATTGGTTATTATTTTTCTATTTTGTTTATTATTTTGTGTCTTACTATGATAAAATGAGGTATAGTCTCCATAATTGACCTTTTAGAACCCCACTGCTAGTCGAAAACCTTTGGCGTACGAGGTGCCACAATTAAGATCATGTAACAACCTAGCTCGAACCACCGGTTTAGTGGATTCATAGTTTGGGACATTACACCCTTTATGATACCAAAAAATTACATTGTGTTAGAGAGATTATATATTAAAGAGATAATGTTTTTAGAACCATAAAAACATGATATAGGTGCCATTCACATTCCTAATGTATAGTTTCTATGGATCGAGGATCCTAAATTAAAATATATAAGATATTTCATATAGACTTGGATATTACTCATCCATAATCATATCATTTATCTCTAGGTGGAGGATCTATTACCTATTTCAAATAAACATACACTTGTTATTTAAGTGTAGTCTAGTTTAATAAATGGAGATAGTTACTAATCTTTCATAAAAGGTATCACACATAAGATATTAAAATTTAGGTTCTCCATTTGAGTTGGTTTTATTCGAGGTAGTGGTCGAATTATTTTCTCTCATTGAATCACCAAAGCAGTTATTTTTTTGAGAGGATGAAATCTTTAATATGTTCATCTTCCATAAAGTGTTCTTCATATACATGGAGATGGTTTCCCTCTTGGTCAAATACCTTTGATCAGGATGTGGTGATCATAATTACATAGAGTTTCTAGAATTCATGAGAGAGATTCCATTCTAGGTACCCATTTATTGTTTTATATGATTTAACGTGATTTTTTAAATTATTGAGATACACACTCCTCTATATCACCTAAACTAGTCCATTCTTTCGTAATTTTAGTTGAGAGGATTCCACTTCCCAATGAATTGATTTCTCCAATTGTAGGTCATGGATATTTGTAGGTAGTATATATAGACTATGAGTGAGTTCTGGGGTAGACCCAATATCACTGATATTTTCATTGTTGGTTGATTAATGTATATGACATCATCCTTGATATTAGTAGTCTATATTCGGTGTGGAAATTCTATATTGAATTAAAAGTAATGTTGGGTTCTATGATGTTAACAGATATCCCACTATGTTTGTGGTAATGGAAGATCCTTAAATACTATCAATGCTTCTTTCTTCATCATATTACATAATTTGCGAGATGATGTTTGAGTTTTGTAGAGGTTTTGTGGTATGTGTTTCCCTGGGACATTGAAAGGTACAATTATTTGTCCCCTATATTGGTTATAGAATTACACCATCAACGAGGGATTAAGTATGGAATCAAGCTACAATTGGGGGTTTCAATAATAATTATGTATCTATATAGGATGATACAATCAATGTTGGAATAGGTTTTGTTACATCTTTGTGATATGCTACAGAGAGGTTTTTTTTATGACTATGTAACATTTGGGATCACCGATTTGGTTCATGTTGTAGGATAATGGATGTAATGATCATTATATCTATTATTATTGATGGAATGGAGTGATAGGGAAGAAACATTATCCATTACATATAAAAAATCATATTCCAATGGTTTGGAAGTATTTTTCTAGGACTCTAAAATGTTGGTATAGCCAATAACAATGGTTTGGAGGGACATTAGCTCATCTAGAGTGTGTATAGACATAAACAAAAGGTTTAAATATTGAAATGATATAGAACTATACCAATGGTTTTGGAAAACACTTTTTATAGTTCATATAAAAATCTAAAAAACTATATTGTCAAAACCTTGGTATAGGTTATGTAAAAATAATATATATTTATATATGTGAAAAGTTATAATTAATTGAAGTTTTTATATATTTCATTTTATTTAAAATATAATACTTAAAAAAAATTTGTACATATACCAATAGTTTGCAAAAGCATTGGTACATGCACCCAAATTTATGTTACCTATACCACTAGTTTTGGCCAAACACATGGTATAGGGTGGACCATAAAATGGTTTTAGAAAACCCTTTGGTATATGGTATCTAAAAGTGACCTATACTAATGATTTGTTTCCAAATCAATGGGTATAATACTCTATAAGGACACATACCAATTTTATGGAAAATTCATGTTTATAGGGTCTCTATAATGGACCAATAGCATCGGGTTTGGAAAAAAAATATTTGTATAGGTTAACTTCATGGTACCTATAACAACTATTTATCAAAAATCATGGTATAGGGTCCTATAGGAACCTATATCAATAAATTATTAAAAACTAATGGTCTATGTTACATATAATTATTGGTTTCCAAATCTTATGTATGTGTCTATTGGTATAGTTCCAATTTCAAGTAGTGATATTCTTCTATGGATTGATGAAATAATCAATCTGATTAAAGGATCTTATAGTTTATCAAAAATTGATTTGTGGTCATGATATCCAAAAATGTGGGTAAAAGAAGAGGATATTATGAAGTCCACATTTTGATGTTATCATAGGAATGATGAGAGGATTTTAATTACATTTGGTGTAAAGAATTCTCTACTAATCCTCATGGGGTTGATGACCAAAGTGTACAAGGAGTTTTTGAAAATGTTCCTATATGTATTCATTGAAAATATTCACTGTGTAATTCAAATCAAGGGAGGATCTTGCAGACTATATGAATTTCATATTGGTAGTTTTATTTATCTGTATATATACATGAAGTTATTGTCGTGTGTGTTTGAGCATCATGATATATGTTTATTTTAGAAGTTTGTGTCCTATAATAGTGTATTTCTAGACCCAAATAAGAAAAAGGTAGTTGTATCTTAAGAATTAAACAATAATTTTGTAGAGGTGTGGAGATTCCATAGTCCTGTAGAATATTATTGGATGTTCACAGTGGGTTTCTCTAAGTTAGAGATAGCTCATAAAACATTGAATAGAATAAACCTCAAATTCTTTTGGACTGGCATATGTCAGTCAAAAATTGATTACATGAATTATATGTTGGTTAGTTCTCTATTACCATGTTTTCTAGTAGATGGAGTTTAGTTGGAGGGTTTTTATGATACACCACATTTTAGGATGGATTTTGTTCTGATGTTGAATATATAGATTGTTTATCAAGGGTCTTGGATGTTACTTCATAATGAGTTTATATATTCCATTGATGATCTTGAGTTTATATTAGTTTTGTTTTACTTGATTTTCGAGTCACATTATAACAATGATTAGCTTCTTATGCGGTTTACCCATAATAAATATCTAAGGTATGTTTTGTCACAGTATTAATTGACCATGGGATATTTTTGGTGGATTTAATTCATTTAAGATTTCATGTTAAATATTTTTTATTATCTTGTAAAGGGTAATTCTAAATATTATTCTCTAATACATAAGTCATATATTGATGAAAACCATGAATTTGGAGATTCTAATAAGGAAATGGAATATCTCTTAGATATTCATCAAGATATAATAATAGATGGTGGAAACAGTTGACAATTTCAGTTACGAGTACAACCATTTTTGGTTCCACATGTGGATGAGTCCCATATGTAGAATTATAAAGTTGGGTTACAGATACACTATGATTCATATGGGGATCCCCTTGACGGTTGGTATCAAGTTGATCCATGGTAGGTGTTCTTTCAAGGGAGTATTTCCTTCCCTTTCAAAATACCTATGGTTCTATTGCAAGAGATCCAAATATCACCCTTTAAAATACATCCTATAATACAAAATATGTGATGATCTCTAAGAGGAATTTTATCGATGATTGGGATGTTGAATGATGTTATAATCTTTGTGTCTCAGTTTTTTTCCTTTCATAATGTGAAGGTTAAAAACCATGTTCCATGTCATTTTCTGGAATCATTAGATATTCCTCAATGGAAATGGGAGGAAATTGTGATGGATTTAATTATCAATTTTATTCAATTTCTAGGATTATTTGGTTTTATTTTTTTATAGAGGGTCATTTTATGATATCATCCAACTTTGTAATTATGAGGGAGTCATGGTCTGTGGAGTATTTTCTGAGTAATTATCAGGAGGTGGTGGTGAGAATCAACATAGTCCTGAGGTTTATCATCTATGATTGTGATATTATATATACCTATAAGCTTTTTAGGGGATTCAATCGTGATTTTGGTCCACATTTATTTCTTCACATTACATTACATTCATAGAATGATAGGTAGATAGAGTTTAGTATCTTAACATTTTGATATATGAGTCATTCTCATGAATTGGATTGTGGATGTTTATGGATGAAGCACCTTACCATAGTCATGTTCACTGAAATATTTGTTTTCACTCTATAATTGGAAATGAAGAATTTGAATCTTTCTATTTTTATGACCATTACATTATAAGGTGTTCTATAATTTATTCAATGAGACAACAATACTTAGGAAATAGGTAGTACATAACATGGTAGGGATGATTCAGGTAAATATGAATGGATGAAACCCATACAAGATCACTAAATTTCCGATGACGTTTATAATATGATTCCAATATAATATGAAAATAGAAATTATGTGTTCCTAAATATTTCCCTTTATTTATTGTAATTGATGGTTGGGACCGGGGAGAAAATTTTCCCTTTGGTTTTATGGGTATTTTACGGTGTTGGTCATGTTTGATCTATATTGTGTAAGGTATCACATCCACCACTGACGATACAGAGAAAAATGATTTTTAAATTTCATAGCTTGGAATTTAATGAATTAATGACTTTCAGATAATTGAAAGGGGGTGATATAAACATGGATGATGATGAGGCCTTTGATGACTGTCTTTTGGAGGTCTAATACCGTCCATGGAAGGAATTTCAAGGGCATGATATTCCAATGGTTCATGTAATTATGTAACATGTTGTAATTAAGAGAACATTTGGGAATTTGAGTAATAGATATGTGTTCAGTACCAAAAGTTGTGTCTTGGTTATCTATTCTATTATAATATTTCTTATTATGTTGATGTTGAACATTAATGGTTATGAAATAGTCTTCCCTTATTTCAATATTGCAGATTTCCTTTCATTTTATTTTTCTCTCCCCTAATTGGGTTTTGGATTTGGTTGTTTTTATTGAATAATGTATCACATTATTCATCTATTAAAGGTTTCTCACCTTCGATGATGGAATGAGGCATAATATGTATCTCGTTGGGTGGTTGTCTGAAATACCAAATTTCTTTCATTCTACCCAGGTTTCATTTTGAATACTAAGGGATGATAGTGGTTTCAGATGTATCTTATATATGAAACTATATATTAGTTTTTATTTCCAACTTAATTTTTATGTGCTCATGGTTCTCTTAGAATGTTATTTGGTGCTTCAATGTTTTTCATAGTGATGTAGATGGAGGGAAGATGAAAATTAAGAATTTTCCTCATAGAGTTTGTAATTATGTTGTAGGTTATGTGGCAATGGGATAGAGCTCAAGTCTACATCATAAGACATCAAGGAGATTAAAAATAATACATCATGGTTATGTTTTGGTATATATATTTGTAATAGAGGATATTATGAATGATGTTTTAGGCTACAACTATTTGGGTGTTGTCGTATCATGGGGAATACGCTACATCATAGACTAACAATTAGAATAGTGGGTTCTGCAGGGTAGAGGTTGGTTGTACTATAAACCATCCATGTGCTATACTAGATCTATATTGTAGTTTATTTTGGTATCAAAGACATCTATTGACCAAGGGTTCTTACTGTGGTCCATTAGGCTACACAGTAGTACCCCATCTATTAGGTGTTTCTACAGTGTATTCCAAGGGTATATTCATTGGTCATATATAAATATATCTATCAATAAATACTCCCAAGGAATGAAAATCATCTTTCATATATATCATTCATTAAAACCCGAGGTTTCCTAGAGTTCTTTTTTAAATCCATTGAAACACCTTTTTATTGGTATTAATCATCATTTTCTAGTGATTAATAAGTGATATTATGAGGTAAGTTCTTTATTTTTTCTAAGTGGTTTTCATCTATATTATTTTTTCCCTCATATTATTTTTTATATGGTATGGGGATTGATCTCTTTTTATAATGGGGTCGTATATACGATTTTCTGGTTTGTTCGTGGTGTGAATTCCATGGGAGTTCACTGTTTTCTCACATGAGATATAAGAAGATATTTGTGTTTGTGTTCAATTTGTTTTCCAAGAACGTCAAAGGTTTGAGGTAAAGGATTTGTTGATCCACCTTTTTATTTTTATGTAATTTAAATTATTTCATGGTTTATCCCTTTTTATAATTTCATAATTAATCTAATGAATATAAATTCAAAAAATAACTGAATTAGTTTATGTATAGAGATCGCATTTTGTTTCTATATAATAAGATAATGGCTGACCTCGATATATTCTATAAACTATTCTACAAATTTTATTCTTGTTACCATGTTTGTTATTATTATTTTACTATGACTAAATTAATTAATAAGTAATAATTATAATTCCGATAAAAATATTTCGGTTGGAAAAAAATTAAGATGTAATTTTTATGAATTTTAAGATTCCTCTATTTTTATAGAGATAAAATTGAGGAAAATATAATGTATAATTGAATATTTTTTGAGGTCTCGGGATAATCTAGAAAAATATTTATGATGATATTCATGTAGATGAGATTAATGGTCAAATTTATTACAATAAGAATTATTATTTTTAATTATTAGAAAGATTGAAAAAGATATTGATTTTGTTTAAATGCATTTTTAGCTTCATATAGTCGATTCCATAGGTCACCCAATGTTTGAACATATGATAACTAAATTGGATAATTCCAGATGGAATAAAAACAAGATGTTTTATAAAAATAAGTTTTTGTGGAAATGGTTTCCCATTGATTGTGAAGGTGTAGTGCCTTGTGTTGGGGTTGAGAGAGCATGTTTTGATGTGAAGGATGAATTCCTTATTTTATGACCCTATTTCCACATTGATTCTATTTATTGATTACTACCATTTTTGATATATGAGTATGATAAATTTTATTAAATGTGATGTGTGCCTATTATAACAGATGAAATATGTATGGGGAGGGATGGGGTTGTGGAAATAGTTGCAAAAAAGATAGAGATATTCATAATGACGTGAATAAGGGTGTTAGTGATGACACCCGAGATAATAGAATGGGTTGAGGCTTGGATTACCTATGTATGATCTAGAATCTCATATACATTCCTGGGAATGAATATTTCAAATAGATGATTTCTATGTAACTTGTATATTTTTCTTTAATTCACCACCAGTTTATGTAGTTGGATGTGATAAGTTTTGAATATCATTGATGGAATAATTAGATTCTTCATAGAGTAACATTAATTAGGTATAAAAGTTCATAATTTCTAATAAATTAAATTACCCATGGGTTTGGTGTATCTAGAATGATAATGTTAATTTTAATCCTAATAAGTAGTGCACATAGTCGTATTACACTATCATGGAATATACTTCTCAATTTTATGTTTAATAAAAATTAATTGGAATAATGAAAATTAATGATTATTGAATTATATAAAAAATGGATAACTATGAATAGAAAAAAAAATTAATTTGATGTATCTACATAAACATAGGTGTGTATACAGTATTTATACTCCCTAGGGAAGGTATCCAATTATCCGACGTAGAAAAGTTGCAGTTGAGCTTGGGACTAGGTTATTCCATTTTGTGATTGTGAGATATATTAAATCATGTTTTATTTTTTAACATCAAATGATAACACCCATTTAACTTAGGTATACAGACACCTATGGGGATATTAAAGGTTTTTTCCCCAAAAATCTATATTCAAGGTGAGAGAGGGCTGACAACCCCCTATGGTCCATCTCACATATCCTAAAAGAATTATTCTCTAGTATAAATGAGTGTTATTTTTCCAATATATGTGTGTAGAGGGATGTGTAGATTTGTTGTTATTTCATAGACATGTGTAATTATATATAGATTTCTATGTATTATAATATGTATTACGTGTTTGGAATATAATGGATCAAGGTAAATAATCGAAATATGGTTTGTGATGTCTTGAGTTTTAATACCTGATTTATGATACAAAAAATACAGGATGTGGTGCATCCCAAAATATAATTGGATTATATAAAAATATTTTTTATGGGATGATAATATGATGTGATTCATGAGGTGAATATTCTGATTCTTTTCCCATGGTTCTTCTTGATGTATTCTTTTATAGAGAGATGACTTAATATGAATGATGTTTTAGAAGATAAGAAAACTGATGGGGATGTGTTAGTGGGGATCCCTTTTTATATCATTATAGTAAATTATAATCCCTTTTTTGTGATACTTATTGAACAATATACGTGGTCAGGTAGGGAACCTAGTACAATTATTTAAGTGACAAGATAGTTTAATTTTTTCCCATTGATTTATTATACATTATTCATATTTTTCATGAGAGGCTCTAAGGAGGATCTTACAGATTATACTATTATTCTAAACCCACAAATTAATATAATATGTTTTCATGTCAGTAGGAGAAGGATGGAGATCATGATTGATATTAATATATTGTTGTTTCCCAAGATGTTTTCTGGAATTATTTGTTATTTTCCACATCATCTTTTGGTAAGAGTAGTTTTCATTTATATTTTTTTTAGTGTTGTATAAAAATGCATGTATGCACTTGGGAACATTTTTTTATTTTTCAGTAGAATATTATCGGTGAATCTATAATATATATCTCTTCATAAAGTTACATTAAAGGGTAATGCCTCTGGTTTTATGTTCAATTTATCCTTTCTTATAGTCTACAACTTGGGGACTACTTGATGAAGGAAATTGGTGTTAACTGTCCTTTAGGTATCATTTGCGACAAGGGAGGGGTACCTTGGGGCGTCATGACATTGGTATAAATTTCATCATTTGAATAAACTGTATCTTAAAAAGATCACCATTAAATAAGGACTATGATGTATTTTATTAAATACCTCTAGTATTAGAATATTTTAATTGAAATATTTTACTCATAATAGGGATATAAAACATTTCCAAAAGTCTCCAAATATAGAAGACATTGATTTTGATTGTATACATGATACAATATTAGGTTTTTTTCCTTCTAGGGTTACTATAAAGGATTTATTAGAATACATTATATTGAAATAGTTTTATTAACCCATAAATAAAGTACATTTCTAAAATAAAACTAATAAATGAAATTTTTGTGATATATATAAATTATTATTATATAATTTCATTGGATTATTCTTGTAAATTTATGGACTTATAAATTAGTTATTGTAAATTGGAATCATAAAATCATAAATATTGTAAATGAAATAAATATTAATGGTATATATATATATTTATTGGAAATTATATTTTAGTTGGTCATTGGAATATAATGGGAAATAGAAAAGAGAGAGGGAGAGAGGTGATAGGGAACCCTTGCCTTATGCATCCAATAATAAGAATAAAAGAACCATTGGATATCATATGATTTTAATGAAGAGATATTGAAATTAATAAAATTTATATAAGATATAATTAGGTGATTTCAAGTGGAGAGAAACGTGGTGTAATGTTTAGTATTTATTAAAAATGATGGATGATTGTTTAATAATTAGGGAATATATATATTATACAACAATTATGAGTAAAAATATTCTAATATTAATTAATAATGTTCATTTTTAATTTTTATTATATAAAACATTATACAAATATTATTTTTGAATTTTTTTATCAAAAATAATATATTTTTATATAAATAACTATTTTTAAAAAATTTTAAATATGTTATTGACTTCATATATTAATTCATGGTTATAAAATTTCCATTTTTATTATTAATTACATTATTTAATTGATTAAAAGAAATTATATTTAAAATATTCATTATATCAAGTATTAATTCAAATTTATTTGAATAATATGTTATTATAATATTATATATAGAAATATAAATTTTTTAGAATATTTATTAAATTCAAATATATCTGTAGGATTGAAAAAAAACTAAGGAATTAATTTAAAGAAGTGACAACAAATCTGTAAATAATTTTATCAATACCACATTAGAATAGAAAAAACTATATAATATTTAATAAATATTGCAATAGAATCATGAGATATATTTTTTCAAATTAATAGGCATTGATAGTTAATTAAAAAACACATGAATAATATTATATCCCTATTTAAAGGATCATGTCCTTGATAATTAGGTCTTAATTAGAACACCAATATGCTCTATCAAAATCATAGTCTACAAAAGAGTAGGAAAAGTGTAGAAATCCATTATTGGAGGAAAATCATTGAGATAAAAACCAAGAATATTCAATGGAACAATCTATTACTTTTAAATGTTGAATTTTATTTATCTTGATGGGTTATAAATAAAAATTTTAGTGATCCTAAAATAAGTGAAAATAATATACATTTGGATTCAAAGAGAGGTTATTGAATTTTTATTTTACGATATGTAATTTTGTGGGATAATTTTAATTTTAATTATGATGGGTTAAAATTTGAAATTATATTAAATTTTTCCACTTAGTACGATTAATTAATTATATAATTTCTTGTTAAGATTCAAAAAATAAATGATATATAGTATATAATTATTTTCATACCATTATTATTGAATTGAATGACCTAAAAATATATTGTAATTATTTTCTAAATTTTTTTATCTAAAATGATTTTATGATTTAGAAATGAGTTAAACATGTTAGTGGTAGCGATAGATAATATAATAGAGTTTATATTTTTTTTCAATAACATTTAAAAAATGAATCTACTGGACATCATCAACCACTATTAGTTATTCTTTTTATTTTTAATTATATATATATATATATGATATAATCCTTATTTCTTCATTGGATTTCAAACATTAAGATGTCATATATTTGTGGTTAATCATTTGGTTTAGAGTCAGTTTTATTTATATTGATTCATAATTCCAATTATGTGTTTAAATTTTGCTATTGAATATGTCAGGAGATATTTTCAATATCTAATTAAATAGAAGAATAATAATATACTTAAAATGTGAAATAAGAATTTCTTTCCTCCTAATTATTTTTTTTATTACTAATAATATTTTTATTAACAAAATTTTTTTTTATAATAAATATAATTTATTTTATCTATAATTATATCATATTATAATGGTTTACATTTGGAAAATCATAGTATGATATTAAATAATACCCTAAGTGGCTAAATCATAATGTTAAATTTTTTAAAAAAATATGTGATGAAGATAAATATTTATCAATCGTAATTTTGATACAATTATTTTTTTCTAAGAAATTCTAATTCATAATAATAATATATTTATTATTTTCCAAAATATAATTTATATGTTCTTATAATTTATGAACATAATTTTTGGTGGAATATATAAATTATAATATTTATTTTTATAACCAAAAATGATTTATATTTGTTACTGGTATTCATATTATTTTATGATAACATCAATTTAATTAGAATAAATTATGTTTTTGTATTTGTTTATCTTTCAAAGGGTAAAAATATTAAATATTTTATTTTAAAAATAATCTGAATAGTTGTATTTTTTCATATATAAATCATAACATTATTTTTGGTAATGTATGTATAGTAGATAGCTATCAGTCATTAGTGAAATCACATGCATCAACTGTTACGATATTTAATGGAAATGATTTTCTCATTATAGGGAAGAAATAAAATTTCACCCTGGTGTATTGGATGTTGATTTTACAAATAATTAGAGCAACCTACCAAAATTATGAATTATAGTAACAATGATGATATAATTTATTATACAACATTGGAATGACTTATCAGGTTTGGTTTTAGGTTCATGCAAATGAGCATTAAAAATATTGTCACGTATAGTTTTCTAAAAATAAAATTGGTAAAAAATATATATTAAATATATGGGTTAATTATCTAAAATATAAGAAAAATAAAATTTCATGAAATTAATTATAATAATGTCTACAATGGAGTTTTATAATTATATTAATAAACATGAAAATGATTGAAATGAAAAATATTAGATTAAGCTTAAATCATTGGGAATGAAAATACATGAATGTTTCATTTCATTGATTTTTCTAAACACATTAAAAATAGAGTAAAAATCATTTCAATTGATCTATAACACCATAAAAGATAAATAGAATGTTTATTAATTTTATTGTATGCTAGTTCAAGAGGAATCATGCTTATAGTGATAAAAAATCCACTCCTTCCAATATGTGCATCATTAAAAAGGAAAGAAGAATTGTATAAAAAAGTATAGAAAATTAAAGGTGGTTGAAAGCTAATTAGTTCACTATTAGGAACCTAATAGTTTTAAATAATGATTACTGATATTTTTTGTGAAATTTCTACATTTTAAAAAGAACTACTAAAAATGAAAGGCCTCGATTAAAAAAAGAAAGAATATTTCATAAAATTTTATTGAATCAAACATATTTTATGATCTACATAATACATGGTTGATTGATTAGGGATGTATGAATAATGTTTCTAATATGATACAGTGATTACTTTAAACAAAAATAACAATCTCTGGTGAAAATATCATTTTCCTGTGGAATAGGGTGAAGGTTCTGGTGTAGTTATTAACATAGAACTTTTGATACTTTATAGTTGATATAGATTGGATTAATTTGAATCCTTTTATGTACCTACTATATTAAGGAATTTGGATTCGTTTTAAAAAATTATTCTACCATATATTTGTTTAATTTGTGGAATCAAAATTATATGTTGGTTATGAATTCATACATTATTGGATCTTGTTTATTTCATGTTCGTTTACATAATCAAAATCGTTATTCTTTTTTTGGATGAAACTGTTATGAACATGCATCAAAATTTATGTACAAAGCATGGTTTAAACAATTATATATCTGATTACATTTCCCGTATAAAATTATGTGATATTATAAAATAAATATTAGAGTGATTATTTAGGATTACAATATTTTCAAATTTATATTTTACTAACATAAACATTATTATATATTTTTTAGTAATGGTAAAAAATAGGGAAAAAATTTATAGTGTCTATTCTCAACTCCTTGAGATCATACATACTGATATATATAGACCATTTAATGTAAATTATTTCTATTAATAAAATATTTTATCACTATTATAGATTATTTTAACAATATATATATGTCTATTTATTTCTCGAAGAACTCTCTAGATTATAATGACTTAGAAATTTATGTAAATGATGTTGAGGTGAAATTATAATGAATGTTGAAGGTCAATATGTATGTAATGGGTGGTGAATATTATAAAAGAATTGATTAAAGTAGACCAAAACATGGTCTGTTTGAAATGTTTCTAGAAGTTCTGTTATATATGCACATTACGCTATTCCTGATACACATAAAACAATGATATAGTGGAAAGGTATAGTATAACATTAAAATGAAATTGAAAAAAAAAATTAGCTTGAATAGTCTTATTTTTTTATTATCAAAATAAAATATTGAATTAATTGAATTTATGAGTGCATTTTATATAAAAAAATATTAACTGCATGAAAAGTGGAATAAATAAAATAGTAAAATAAATAGAATAGTTAATGAAACTATGAATTTGTAATTGGACATATAATTTGAGATAGAAATAATGGAAGGAGAATAAATAAAAAAATTGAAATTATAATTTTTATAATATACAATGAAATAATGAATGAATTAAAATAATATGCATAGAAAAAATAAATTTTTCTAAAAATATATTAAAAAATTATACATAATACAAAAAAATTATTTAATTTTAATTTATTGAAAATATATAAAATAAACCACAAAATATTTACTTAATGAAAAGATCATGATTTTAATAATTTGGTTCAAATATGAAAAAAATTGATAATTATTTCAACACAATATATTATTTTAATAATAATAAACAATTAATTTTGATAGATGATGTGGAGAAAGGAATTAAGAAAGGTCACATCACATGTTATTAAATTCATCTTTACCATTACTATTGTGAATTAATTATTTAAAAAATGTAATGTTTTTTTTTGAATAGAATCACGAGTAATGTAGTTTCAAGGACCCCTTGGGATCATTAAATTGGTATGAAACCATATTTTAGACACAAGAATCTATAGGGTTGTTACGAAAAAAGAATGGAATATATTGAATTTTAAATAATACAATAAATAAGAACAATTCGTTGATATTTCATTGGTTATCTATTGAAATCAATGAGGTATATATTTTCCCTTAACCATAGTATTCACCCTTTTGAATCTATAAATTCTATATTTTCTGACAATTTTGAATTATAATGGGAGTGAATTTAAAAAAAAATATGGAAATTAGGGAAGTTATAAATCAAGATCCATTTTCTTATACTCTAACTTCACATGCTGTTGTTACTCAATTTTTTACATCACTAAATATTCATGTTGGACAACCATATAATGTTTCCCAATTTGAAAATGAAAAAACTATTTTAGAACCATAATAAATAGATTTAATAATACCCCAAGGGTATGTATGTTATTCTATTGAAAATGTCAATATGGTATAACTACATGTGATATAAAGTGATACTAGCATTGATAATGATTAAGTAACATTATCTGATTCCATCAATTGGTATAATTCAAATAAATGGTTTTAAACAATGAAATGTGAGGTCAATTCCATGGGAAATAAATAAATAATGGAACCCTATGAAATTTCCAGAAAATTGAAGATAGTTAGATGTTAATGTTTCTTCAATTAAAAAATGTGAGTATCCTAATAGCCCTGAGAATTATAGTGAATTGTTTCTGATTGAATCACTAAAAACATATTATATACCATAAGTAAACATTCTCATCAGTTTCTTGGAAATATTATTTATTAATTATTTTTGAATTTGTTTTATAGTATGAATTTGAGTAACAAAAAATGAATGTCAAAAACACCTTCCTAAATGGAAATTAAGAAGAAAATTTATACCTAGATCAACCAATGGGTTTATTTCTATATAAAGAATGGAACACATTATTTAAAAATTTAATAAGTCAATATATAGGCATCAAGAAAATTCTAAAAAAATGGATTGATACATTTAATGATACAATTTTATCTTTTTAATTTAATACAAATTATTGATCAATGTATATACTATAATTCCAATGATAATAAATTTAAATTCTAGAATCTATATGTTTATGCCATATTTCTTGAACCAAATATTCATTTTTTAATTTATGAGTCCTATAAATTCCTCTCTAATAATTTTGAAAATATACACATGAGAGAATCCAAGTATATTATTTGGATATAAGCAGTCTATAATAAAACAAAAGTAATATTGGGCTTATCTCAAAATTCATCCACTAATTAAATTTTGGATAGGTTTCAAATAGAAAAATGTTCACCCTCATAGGTTCTAATACAAAAAGGATAAATATTTAATCTCAATAAATTCCACCAATATTATTGAAAATAAAAATAGATGAAAATTATTATTAATATATATATATATTTGAAATATTCATATATTCTATAACATGTAAGTGGAAAGATATAATCTTTATAGTTGGTGAGTTTGGTAGATGCCTGTGTAATCAGAGACTTGATCACTAGAGAGTTGCAAAAAAAATTATGATTTTTTCATGGAATACAATATTTCATTATTAAATATAAAATACTTAATCATATTTAGGTTATTGGATATACAAATTAATTCCTCAGTGATTATTTTGATAGATGTAATTCTAAATTTGGATAAAATAATATACTTTAAATAGAACAAATGTCAAGAAAATGTTAAAGAAAATTCGTTTATATATTCCTTGAATATGGAGGATCACTTTATAATAGGCTTTTAGGATACAATCTAGGGTACATGGTGGGGAAACACTAATTTAGGGAATAGAAATTTCGATAGTATTAACAAGGCCTTAAATAAAACTTCCTGTCAATAAAAGAAAAATATTATTTCTAAAAAATTAATTATCTTTTAATTCTTCAAAAATCATGTAATTAATATACTTTTTCATTAAGGGGGATGGTCAAAAACGTAGGATGTCAATTGAAAATATTAATGAAATTAATTTTATTTCTAACCCTTTGATGAAAGGGTTTACTCATAAGACTATAATTGTACATGTTGAATGTACGACAACTGTTTTAAATTATGTTTAATTGAATGATATGACAATCATATTTATTACAATATTAACACAGTCTTATAAAATTTAGACCACATATCCCATTTTTCAAAAATTATACATAATTGAATTAAATAATGATAACAGGTATTGTATTCAATAATGACATTTTAATTGGATTAATTATATATTTATATATCCTATTTTAATTATACTATTGAAAATTAAAGAAAATTATTTTATGAAAGGGACTATATTAATAGATCATGTAATACCACCATGACTCATATAGACATTATTCATAATTATAGTGATTGTCTAGACATGATAAATTATATATAAATACACATAGTAGTTGGTTGAATTTAATAAAAATCATAATATATAATCTCATGAGATATGTAGGAGAATGTAGGAATAACTCATGTGATATTATTCTTAATAAGGATTATTATGTTATAAAAAGGAATAATATTTTTCAAATTGATGGTATTGAGAGGTAATTAAAACACACACATGAATACTATTTTATCCATATTTAATGGTTCATATCCCTGCAATACAAGTACCAATTACTATTAAAAATGAACCATCTAAGACATAGTAATATAGTGTGTATAAAAGTGATAAATATCCTTTACATTGTAAGAAACCATGGAGATTGAAATCTCTATTATTCCATGGATCATGGTATGTCTTATTATTTATGAATGTCATTTATCAACATATATGATCATTATAGATTTCAAATATTAAAAAAATCAATGAAAATAATTTCAACACCAATAATTTATCATTTTAGATAAATTTATTAAATAAGAAAACCTTAATGATAAAATGGGTAGTTAAAATATGTTACATAGTGATAAAAAGTACTTGATATCTGAATAAAAAAATTATTTTAAATTCAACTTTAAATTGTTGGAATTTAAAAAAGGATGAATTTATTGTAGTGTAATACACACAACATCAACGATATCAGGAGATATAATCTATTTTAATAGAGATATAACAATCCTCCTGTGAAACAAAGAAACCCCTGGGATATTCTTTATTCTATGTAATGGAAGGGGTTAAAATATAATTCCATGTGCAATGTAATCTATTTTTTATTAGAATTTTGGTATCAATTTTCATTTTTTTATCAAATTCTATTATCGAAATATTATTCATATCATTGAATATGAGTTGTTTCTAATTATAAATCATTACTAGAGACATTGATAGTCACAATATCATAATTATTCATTTGAGTTTATAAAAAATCACAGCATTCACCCTTAAAATATCCCCTCGTTCTATATTTCAATAATAATATTCCAATGCTTATTATAATAATATTACTTATAATTATAATGATCGTAAGAGATGTTTTATTTTTGGATAAAAGAGATTTATCAAACTTTTAACATTTCGTCATGTAATTTTATTTTACCTTTTATCAAATTTAATTTCTGACTATCATATTGAATGCATTTGTCCTTGAGACACATTGTAACAATATGAAGTCTAAAATAAAATCCTTTTCATGATGTTCTGCATACAATATACTAATATCTTATTATGTATTACGGATAAAACATGAAAGGAATTATTATTATAAAAACTAAATTTGTATATATAATGTAATTTTCAGAATTATCATTTATTTCTATGATACATTAAAAACAAGAATGTTTTATGATAATTATATCCGTAGATATAAATCAATTATCTTCCACAAACAATTAATCATCATGACAAAAATAGTATGTGAAGGAATATTATTATTATTATGACACGGGTTTTTATTAGTGTATTCAACAATTTTGTTAGGGTATTTGATAAATTGAGATTAAATTATATATAATATATATATAATCTTATCATGTTCCATGTATTATTGATATACTTAACACAATATATAAATATATAATACAATGAATTCAATTTTATCATTATATATATCATAGATAATATTGCATTGAGATACATATGTTTGATATATATCATGTTGGATAAATTCCTAGCTTAACTAGTGATGGGATTCTAACAATAATTTCTATATATTTAACAATTTTTTGGATTTTTTTACAATTACCCATTTAATTGAAAATCGTTTTTGGAAATTTATAAACACTGGTAATGTAATATCCTAACACTCATTTAATATTTTTGAAAAAATCAACCATTTCGACAAATTATTAATTAGTATTCAATGAAATTATTCATTTTCATGAAATTATTTATGAAGGAATTTTAATATATTAAAAAAATTTAGAAAAAAAATCATTACAAAATAAACAAATAAATATATATTTGAAACATCTAATCAAATAAATTTATTTATAAACAATTCTCAAAAATAATTTTATAAAACACTCTTGTTAAAAAAATTTATAAAATAACATTTTTGATTAAAAATGCGTTAATATCATATATAAAAAAACAAATTTGTAACGTTTTAATCATTTTAGGCAAGTTAATACTGTATTTACTAATATTTTATTTCAAAAATATATTTTTCAAATAATATTGTTTTAAATTTATTAGAATTTTGGGATAGAATGATAATTTTTTTATCCTAACATATTTCAGCCATTAAATGAATTTATAAAACTAAATTATTTATATTTTTTATTAATTAAATATAAAAAATATGTTTCTCCACTATTATTTAATTCATGGTAAGAAATAAATAGAATAACCTATATCCAAGGAATGAATGAAATTTAAAAACCTCTCTAATCACATGTGTTCTCACTCTACATATTTCAGGGTGTGAAACAATATGAAGAATCAACTATAAATAGTTTTCTAAAAATATGTGATCTCTATTAATTTTACCCATGAATGGAATATTACCCCAATACTCCTTTTTTATTCTAGGTCAATAATGAATTTTATGATTTTAATTTTATTTATCAAATATAATGTCATGACCCATCCTAAGGTGGGGCTCGAGCCGCAACTACCCCTAGCCCACCTCCATATTCCAAGGATTAGGGTCATTCATAGAATGCACAATAATCATAGGGTGGAATTTTCATATGAACATGTAAACATAAACACATCCTACACAATGGAAAGGTGGTGATAAATAGTAGAAAATGTAAAAATTTATATACATTGAACATGCCTGAAACTATAGATGGTACAAAAGTACAGTAGTGAATACTGAAATGTTAAGGGGAAACCACATGCCCCAACTAGAATATGGTCCAAATCAAAATACTCCTAGAAAAGATTATTTGTTGAGAAATCCAAACTCATGTATCCTAACTATGACCAACATACACGGTCAATGTATCCCGTATCCCTATAATATTTTCTAGTCACAATTGTCCTATATGCTTTAAGTAAAAGCCATGGAATTTTTTGGGAAAATCAAATGTTGGGGTGAGTATTAACATACCCAACAGAACACCCCAAAAATTAAGAAGAGGGAGCAGTAAGTAATAAAATGAAATAGAAGTAGTAAATAAAACAAGGTACATTAAAAGAGAATAGAAAAATTTTATCCCCACACAAAAGACTGTAAATACAGGATCATCCAAGAACAAAGATCATGAAATTATGAGGAGGTAAACCCTCTCGTTGAGTATTCACTAACAATAGGTAGAGAGTTGAACCATCCAACCACGAAACTCTAGACACTGATAGAAGGTGGCCTGTGTGACATTTACTCTCCAAGAAAGAGAGAAACCATGGCCTAATGAGTGGGTAATATTGTGGGGTATATATATATATATATATATATATATATATACATTCAGTCAAATAATCTCAAATAAGAGAGTAAGGGGTATCCATCTCAATGATCTGCCTGTGTAGATGAGTTTCCAATTGATTCAAGGTAAATCCATCTATATTGACTAGCACGTCATGATTTTTCCCATGAGATACAAGTCAACGGGGATCAAATACTCACACCTCGATACAATCTGCTTTGGGTGACACTGACTTTCCTGCACGGTTTGAGGTCGTGTCACAAGGATTCATCTCATTGACGAAACTCACACTCAATCTTGTGTGTCCATAGGTATGGTGAACCATACCTCACCACTATGATGCATAGTCAAGGGTTTTCTCTGAATCTTCAGGGACTGCATTGCCTATCCTAGCTAGAGGTTAGGCCCAGAATCCTTAGAGACTACCCTACCTATCCCAACCGGTGGGTAATCTCAATGTCTCATCTTTGGGGACTACACATCCCATCCCAACTGGAGGGTCAACCCATATCTCATCATTGGGGACTACACTACCAAGCAAAGTAAGAGGGTCATATCAATTAATCATCTTCATGGAATAAACTACCCATCCCAGTTGTAGGGTCATCCAAATATCTCAACATCATGGACTACACTACCCAGCCCAGGTGGAGGGTCATCTAGTTATCTCATTGTTTGGGAAAAAAACTACCCAACCCAACATGAGGGTCATCTCAGTATCTTGGCATCGGGGACTACACTACCTTACCCATCTAGAAGGTTAGCCTAGAATTTCTGTTCTTCTTGTGTGATTATTGTCATCATTATGTGTCATCTCAATTTTTTTCAACCCAAAATAACAACAACATATCTCAAAAGTTACTTCTAAGGGAACCATATCTTTATACATAGAATATCATTCAGTATAGGCTTCTTATGGGATTAAATCTGAGTTCGAACAAAGGATATTCAAATGATTTATTTTTTCTTGGAGGTAATCAAAAAATACACCTCATGTGAGCGGGCCCACACCATGTCTAGCCGAACTTCGTTTCCAAAACATGTCGGGATGGTACAAATGTCCCATCCCAAGTATTGTAACACACCATGTAGGTGGAATACAAGGCATGTGATGCCAATTTAGGGACCATGAAGTGTATTCTAGGCATATAAGTGTACCCATGCATCGTTTCCATGTACTTCGGTTTATGACATTTCGGTCCACATAGAATGTTTCAATTGTGACAATTCCCTATCCGTGATCCCGACACACAGTGTCTTCCTATCTATTTCTACTTTACAGGGCTAATCTCACTTGGATAGGAGGTACACAACATGTCTAGGGGAGTACATGCCTTGTTATCCTTAAATCTTTCCAAACCATATCCCCACCATTGAAGGAAGCTACATGTTGGGTGTTCATCATTGAACATCATGTCTATTCAGGATATTCTCTAGAATCTATAGTTTCTCATGATTTATCATCCATGCTCGATATCTACTCTATCTGTAGTTAACATCAACTAAATATACTCTAAGTAATCTAGATCTAGCCAAAGAACATATTATAACTTCGATGTGCATCACAAATCGACCTTGTTTGAAAATGATGTTTAGAAAAGATCATCTTCATTCCCATGTGGATTCATTACATAGCATATTTTCCTAAAAAATTTGGATTTCCCCCCTTTAATTTTTCATTTTTCAAATAGATTCCTTTCTTTCACAACCATTGTGATTGCCCAATTTTGTCAATTTTCATGGCACATGGTCGAGCTTTTGTCGCCTGAAAATTGACAAACCAGGATCCACAATGATTCCGTGGAAGATAATGTGTATAAATATAGGGGTAGATGCACCAAAATAATGGTTTTTATTTTTTTCATGTTTACTTGGACAACATATCAATATTGTGTAATTATGGTTTGATCAACCGATAATAAATAATAAACTTGTACCTGGGCTCATGTAATGTTTAAATTGAAAGGAACATGTTTAGGAATCAATTAACATCATGATAAAACATTTAATTAATGGTAAAAAAAACAATAATGATACATACATGGATCATATTGTTCTTTGTTTACAAAGGAGGAGGATCATGTGTGCTTTAATCCATCTCGATCCAGTGGTTCATCATTCATTCATTGTTGTTCATCAATGAATGGGAAAATAGAGGAGAGGTCATCATTGGCTAAAACGAGGATTATGAGGACAACTCCTCCTAATAATGTTTATATAATAATTTATTCAGTTAAATGATTTTAATTAATTAATTAAATTTATTAATCAAATCACATTAATCATGCTCCCAATGCAGGAGGGATTTTAACATCCCACTACAACACATTTTACATCGTTCATAGGGGAAACACAATTTTTTGGACCCTACCGTGGTCTCAGATTTCTGATCCAGCCAACCAATTAAGATTTATTATTTTTTATTTAATTAACCACACAGGAACAAAGTAATATATTTTTAATATTTTTATAGAATTTATTATGGGAAGACTAGGCCTCATAATCGCACATCATCTCAACGCCTAGCTCTAGAATAATATTTAAAAATATTTTAATGTATTGTTACAAAAAAAACTATGTCTCTATATAATTCTCTCCTTAAATGTTTTCATCCATGAAAATAAAAACAAAACCAACAACTTGGGATACTGATCCCGCATCTGGAACTCCCATTATCATGAACTCTCATACATGTTTTTATGCCACCCCAACATGTAGACTAGAGGGATATCTCATCCTCACCGGGTTTGTTCATGGAAGTTATTGATTATCACTAGGTGCTCCAAAATATTGGATTCATCCTCAACATCTATCTTTCCCATATAAATAATGTATGTAGGGTCATACATGTATCTTCTCAACGATGACACATAAAAGACCTCATTAACAATATCCAGGAGTGGTGTTATGGAAAGACAGTGGGAAACCTCAATGATCCTCTATATGATATGAAATGACTAAATGATCCTCTTGGATAACGTACTCCCTCGACCATGCCTTGGCATTCCATTTCGTTTGAAGACTACCAAGAAGACATGTTCTAGATGATTGATCTACAAGGGCCTACGATGATGACCATTATAAGACTTATTTCTCCTCTATGTCATCTTCATCAGATCATGGATGACCTGTTATTTCTCTGTCTCCACATGCACTGACTCTAGGACCATAATATATGACTCTCCAATAACATTCCAGTATAAGGGTGATCTACATTGTATCTCCTATAAGGCCTAAAAAGGTTCCATGCTGATAGTGGAGTGGAAGCTCTTGTTGTATTCAAACTCCACCAAAGGCTGGTGATCCTCCGAGATCTGGACAAAATCAAAGACATAGTCCCTAATAAAATCCTCTAGAACATAGATAGTGTGATTGATCTACCCATCCGTTTGGGGGTGAAGTTATTTAATAATACATAGTAGGGTCATGAATTCCTTATTTAGGCCTCTCCATAATCATGACATTAATCGAGCATCTTGATCAGATAAAATCATTGAGGGTTCCATGTGAAGGAGGATGATCACTCACATGTACAATTACCTCAAACTCTCCACTGATCATTGCTCCCTGATTGCAATGAGGTGTGACGAATTCATGAGATGTTACAGTATCACCCAAATGGCATAATTTCTCTATATATTGTGTGTATGACCTATGGTGATATCCATGGATATGTTTTCTCATTTCCACTCTAGTATATCAAGAATATGAAATAACCCAATCAAGACCTGATGCCCCATCTTCACTTGTTGATAGGTAATGTGTCGTGAGACGAACTCGTCCACACTCTACCTCATACCAAACTACCAAAACTATCTCTAAAGATCCAGGTAAATCTTATACGCACTGGGATGTACAACTAAGTAAGACATGGGGAACTACCACATCCTTTCCTCCTACATCATCTTTGGAACAATTGTTCTCCCTTGGAATAAGATATCATGATTCCCTCCTTCAGAATACATATATGGCGCATCTACTATGCATATTTGATACTGAAAACTCTCAAATTGAATTTTTAACATTTCAGTATCTTTCACACACAAGAGGAGAGTGGGATTCAACAATATCAACTGTTGGAAAACTATACTCTCCTGCTCCATCAAGTCCATTAGTGGGGAAGCTCACTGAAATGAAGCCTCACACACTAGGCAAGCTTGAGAATTACTTCTAAGGGAATATAATATAATGTTTCCCTTCCCTATAGTATATAGTATATCTAATTTATTTTCCTTTAGGTACTCCAACTAGAATCACTATCTTTGGATCTGGTCTCTTTGAGTTATTGTGTACCAGAGATACTAGTGGTCAGTGTAAACCATAATGTGCTCTCTAAGAAGGTAGTGCCTCCACATCCTCAATGTGTTGACTACTGCTATTAGATCCAAATCACGATTCACAAATTTCTTCTCATTTGGTATCAACTACCTTGACGCATATGTGATGATCAAATATCGTTGCATCAATATAATCCCAAGCGTAGATCCTGAGTCATTAATATATAGAATGAACTCAAATCCTTCATGTGATAGTCTCAAATCTAGATCACCCATTATCCTTTTCATCGACTCCTCAATGGCTTTCTCAGACTACTCAGACAATGTAATGAATTTTCCCTTAAACTTAAAATTGGTCGACATGGATGTAATTCTATATAAGTCTACCACAAATCTCATGTAATACCCCTCTAGACCATTAATGCATCAGACCTTAGACACATTTGTTTGTGGATCCCATAAAATAACTTCATTGAACATCATTGTATCAATGGATAAGTCATTCTTGGAAAAGAAAGTCCCTTGAAATTGACCTCATTTTATCGATAAATAGAATTACGAGATATTACCATAAATATTTTGTTAACGAAGTAATTAAAGGACCCTCCTCAAGTGATATGAATGCTCCTCCATTGTCGTAGAGTACATGAGTATGTCGTTGATGATGGGAACAAAAAAATCCATGTATGCATAGAAAATTTAGTACATCAATTTCATAAAAATGGTGGTGGAATTTTTCACACCAAAGGGTATACCTAGGAACTCGTAGTGTCCATAGTGTCATAAGAAGGCCAAATACCAAATGTCATTCTCATGGACTGTCAACATGTGGTAGACATACCTGATATTGATATTGGTGAACCATATTTCACATTATGGCTGGTGGAAGTGGTAATCAAGCCTCATCAATGGGTAATTTTTCTTTATTATGGTCTGATTCGGGAAATGAGAATCCATGCCAAACCATAGGCTTCAGTATGCATTTTTTCACAATAAAATAATAGTGTTTCTTAGGGGGGAAAGACTGAGATAGATAAATCCATTCTCATGATGGTCATTTAACTTCATCCTCATCTCCTGGAGCATAGAGGGTGCCATATGGTTTGCTATAGAAGATATCGGGGTAGTCCCTGGTTGTATGTCAATAAAAAACAAGAACTAATGTCCTGTAGGTAGTCCTGAAACGTCTTTGGGAAAGATTTACATATAATTCTCCCCAAATGAAGGGACACAAACACAATAAGAATCTAGTGCTCCACGGGTCATAGTCAATACCTGATGGGTAATGGGTTGAAACTTCTTGCTCACAGCACCTACTCAACCTGTTGTGAGTTTTCCCTCACCAATAAAGGAGAAACCCATCCCATCAACACATATGCTTCTTAAAAACCTACAATGATAGTCAATCTGGGATAAAACCATAGAAATACAATCCATGCATAGGATGATTTCATATGGTTCAATCAGGATGAAAAGTAGGTCCCATGTGAACCTCTCTCCAACAAGAGATAGCTTGAACTACTGGTAGATGAAAGATACGGAGGATGAATTTCCATTAGGAATATCAAGGTATAGCTGCTATTATATAATCTCAACAAGGTTATACAATTCCTGAAAAAAGAGTCAATTAAAAATAGAATTTTTACCCCCTATGTCAAATAATAATAAGTAAATTTTAGAGTGAATACAAATTGTACCTCAAGTCATATCATTCACTGTGAGGTCATTGACATCCATAGCCTACATCTGTTCACGACTATAACCATTAGCTCCATTATCATGATATATTCCACATTGTGGTGGTGGTGGTGGTGAGACATCCACATACTTTCGTCCAACATATGCAGCTCCTACTAATCCTCATCCAGGTTCACCTCTCTTGGGACCACCTTGTCCCCATTGGGGAGATCCCTAATCACTGTGTTGCCTTTGGTTATAGAGTCCATCTGATACTTTTCAGGGATGATCAGCACACCTGGTCATGTTGTCTCATGCAATTTTACCACACCCATAACAAATGAAGAATTGGTCCTCTCTTAGTTTCCCTGGTCCCATGTGCAGCCCCATAATTGGGTGACCACTACCCTAAGTCTGATCACCAATGGGACTCCTACTTCAACATATCTGGCGCCTTTTGGAAACTAAAAATGTCTTAGGACTGTTGTGGCTATTGAAAGATTGAGCTATCTAGCATCCCTCTTATCGGAATTTATCAATCACATGTGCCTGCTACCGCACCCCCGATATAGGTGGGGATGCACAAGGGCACTGTGTTGTCCTAGATCCCTCTTTGAATTCCGTGCGTGAACTTCCATGCTCGGATGATTCCATCTCTGCTAAGGTCAAGAGAGTAGCGTATATGGTAGATGAACATCACCACATACTCTGACATTGTCATCCCTCCATTTTGATGTTCCGGAATTTCTTTATTCTATATGGAGTGCAAGTAGTTGGGGTAGTAATTTTCACGACACTGCTCCAGAATGTAATCCAAATAAAGTGTCACATCATCATGCAACTGGGTAAATGAGCTCCACTATCACCCAACTACTTCATGGAATGGTTTGGATTCCAAATCAATCTTATGATCTGTCTGGGTCAAACTAGTCAAATAATGCAGACCACTGAACAAAGCTTGTCCTCTATTTCCTGAGGATGTATCTCTTCATGGAAGCTTAGTAGTCATTGTCTCTAGAACACACAAAGAATGATCAGTATACCAACATACTCAGGATAAAAAACATTTAAAAGATGTTACTTGACTTGTGAAGGGGGTTGTACATATTTACCCAGAGGAAGGGGATCTCAGGATGGTCCTTGAGCTAATGCTTTATCACTCTTCAGGCCATAATCACAACAATTTATGCAATCCTGGCTGGCTATCGTCATAGAGGCATCGTAAAAATTATCACGGAATACTGGTGTCATATGAGGATATATATATATATATATATACATATAAACAATGGAATGGGGAGATGACTCAAGAAGAATAATTAAAGAAACAATCCTATATAATTCATGTACCATTGTCCCCTATAAAAAATGTGTTATAGAGCCAATAAAAAAATTGGGTAATCATGGTCCTGGTCAATTCATATTTCAACCACCCATACCATCACTGGACTACCTAACCTGAGATCCACTCTCAATACACATAAAAATTATTATCCTAATTCACAAAAAATCACTTTTTATGGAATGTTCGAACAATTTCCCAAGGAATGAACAAGATCTAGTACCACTGTGTCATGACAAAACCAATTGTGGTCCAAGAGCCACAACTACACAAAGCCTGCCTCAATATGCTAGGTATTAGTTACATGCACCGAAGGAACACAAAAATTGGGGAGGAATTTTTCTATGAACTTATACACATACATGTACAACAACTCAATGAAATCATGAAGATTAAAAGTAGAAAAATGGTAAAATACTATAAAGTGAACTGAATATGCATGAACCTCTTATCAGTACATGATTGTGGTAGTGAATAATAAAATGTGAATGGGGAAAACACATGTCAAAATCGAAATCTGTTCCCAACCAGAAGACAACTGGAAAATAGTATTCACTGCGAGAGCCGATATCTTATTTCACCTCCATGAACACCATACACGGTCATCACAAACAGCATCTATATGCTCCTATGAAGTCACAATCAATTTGTACGATGTTAGAAAATGATAGTACATGTATTGGGAAAATACCTTGAAATGGTGATTCTATACTTACCTAGTAGAACTCCGAAAATTGATAATGGGGATTAGTAATACATAAAACCAATGATAAGAAATAAATGGAACAATGTATAGTAAATTATGATGAAATGTGTGATGCTCAACACAAAAATTGTGGGAATGTACGGTCTTCCAAACACAAGTAGATTGAAAACGGGAGGTGGTAAACCATCATGTCGAGTCTTCACAACCAATATTAAGAGAGTAAAACCATCCAAACATGATAATCTAGACACAGAAAAGATGTGGCATACCATGTTTGTCTTCTCCTCTCCAAGAAAGATAATAACCAAGACCCATGGTGTGTGTACTATAGAGGGAAAGATAGATATATATAAATTTAATCAATAAAGAAAAAACAAGATAGAATGTGGATCTTTATCTCACATATCATCCTAAGTGTGTTAGTTTCAAACAGTTCGAAGGTAAATCCATTCATAATTCCTAGCACCTCATGGTTTTACCCAGTAGACACAAGTCAAAGGGGTTCAAATCACCCCACTATGATTTTATCCACATTATGCGGAACTTACTCAACCACATGGTCTTATGCCACGTCACAAGGACACGTTTCAGTGGGAAAAGAACCCCAATTTCTCAAGATACCATAGGTATGCAAGACCACACATTTCCACTATGTCGCACAGTCAAGGGTCTAATATAAATCTTCGGGGACTACACTGCCTAGAAAAGTCGGAGGGTCATCTTTATATCATTGGGAACTACACTACCCATTCTAAATAAAGGGTCTTTCTAATGTCACCTCATTAGGGGCTACCCTACCCATCTCAACTGAATGGTCATACTAGAATCTCGTAGTCAGGTACTACACTAACCATCCCAGTTGGAGGGTCAACCTAATGTCTCATTGTGAGGGACTACACCACACAACCCTGATGGACAGTCATCCATGTATCTCATCCTTAGGGACTACACTACCCCCAGCAAGAATGTTGGCCCTTTATCTTGTCTTTAGGGACTACACTCCCTACTCTGCCAGAGGGTTATCATTGTATCTCATCATTAGTGACAAGACTACTCATCCCCTCTGGAGGATCAGCATATAATATCTAGTAATAATGTCTGATTGTGTCCATCCTCAGGGGTTATCTTTTTTTTTATTCCAATCCATAACATCGACATCATATAATGAAAGCATTTTATGATTGTGAAAAATAGTTCTCTATGAAAAAAACATAGGATAGAAATCATGCAGGATGAAATCCTTGTACAAAATAAAGAGATAAGAAGGATTGATGTTTTCTTGGAGATACTCAAAATAATCACAATGTGTGATGGGGCTGACTCACCGTCTATACCCTCTTCATTAATTAGTCGGGTCTAGATCGTAGACAGGTCCCATACTATGTATAGGAACCCAATTTGGAGGTGGACTACATGGTGTGTTATGGATATCCTGGGACTATGCCATGTCTACTAGGCAGGTCAGTGTACTTAGACTCAATGTCTGTATACTTCAATACACATTATGTTGGTCCCCCTAGTATGTTGGCTTTGTGAGCATTCAATGAATGTGTACAAGCATAGAGAATGTTCCTAGCCTAGTATCCTTCAAACGACTCATCAAAAATGGAGTGTATTTACACAGTGTATCCATGGGAGTCCAAATCATATTATATTTATCATTTGTCAAATCTTATCATCATCACTGATTGAGGCTACACATTGTGTCTTCATTATTGAATGTGGAGTGTAGTCAATATTTTATCCAAAATATCATATTTCTTCTAATTTAACATCCACGCTCCAAATATTTACTATACATGGTCATCGTAACCAAAATATACTATGAAAACTTTGGATTTGGTGAATGAACATGGGATCGTTTTTCAATTCATCATAAATCATCCTCATTCGAAAATGTTGGTTTGGTAAGATGTTTCACTCACCTTCATGGAATAATTCCACATCACATTTATGTGAAATATTCATATTTTCCATCCTTTAATCATTCATTATCCAGATCTATGCCTCACTCACAAAACTATTTCTGATCCATAATTTTATCTGATTTTTCTGCACCAGATCGAGCTCACATCAGCCGACAATCATGCAACCCAGATCCACTGGATTCCATAGAAAATAAAATGTATATATTATTGTGTAAATGCACCAAAAAATGGTGTTTGGAAATTTTTTCAATCAATCTTGTCGAACTGATCATAATCGTTAGAATTGTGTTAGATCAACCGAAATAAAATAAAAAACAATTACCTGAGCTCATTCAATTTATCAATTCAAAGGAGTAGGATGAAGAATCAATTAAAAACATTATCAAACATTTAATTCAGGGGTTAAAAACACAAATAATGAGTCCTAAATGGATTGGATCATTCCATTTTTTTGAAAGGGGAGGTTCCGCTCCACATTGATTTATCAAGATCTAGGGGATCATCATTCCTCCAATGTTGTTTGCCAATGGACGGGAGAAGTGAGGAGAGGAATGGACATCATTGGAAAAAATGGGGATTATGAGGCTAAATCCCAACAATTATTATTGTATATAAATTTAATATTTTAAAGGATTTTAATTAATTAATTAAATTAAATTATCAAAACCCTTAAAACGTGCCTCCTTTGAGGGAGAGATATGTACATCCCATGCCAACTCATTTTATATCAATCCTAAGAAAAACACCATGTTCTGGACCCCACCATTATTTCAAATTTCTGATCTGATGAACTTCAAAAGACTTATCCAGTTCTCTATAAAAAAACCACACATGGGAAATATAAAATATATTAAATATATTTATCAAATTAATTCTGGGAACACCATAACTTGGAATCAGATGTTGTCATAACTCCTAGCTCATGTTTATTATTTAGAAATATTTCAATGTAATATGAGGAAAAACTAAGTATCTTTAGATAACATCCCAAACCATATTCAGTCAAAAATAATCGAATCACATTGTCGATATGGCCTCATGATTACCACATACTACACTAGCGGTAACAGAATGGAATCTATGGTCAATGAAGTTTTGGTGGGGAGACAATAACCTCGTGATCAATAAAGAATAAATTATTAATATAATTGATAAATTAGTATGACCAAAACATCACAAATATTAATAATCACTAAAAAAATATTAAATAATAGAAAATCACTATGTAGTATCATATATAACTGATATTGTGTATCTATTCTATACAAAATATTAATTCAAGGGAACATAGTTGGGCGGATATACGACATGCAATAACAAAATGAAGAAAAATACACAAAATATAACTCAAGTAGCATCAGGAGAATACTCTAGATTCCCTAATACCGTACTCCATTGTAGTATTGAATACCATGATTATATATATGGATGCTTACCCCTTTTCCAACATGAATCCATGAATTCCTTCTATGTAACATTCAGTTTCCCGAATAGGGTCTTCTAAAAAAATTATGACACCCAAATGAATAACAAACACTACCCACTATAGGAATATGCGGTTTAATGTGTTCATGTATAATGAATAAATTTATATATAAATTACCCATGTTAGTTTCGGTTCCCCATGTTACAACAGTTAGATAATACCTTCATCTTCCTGTGTCAGAATGTCTCTGAACATTTATTAATTCTGATTTAATAATATCACATGATTAGGACATTGACTCATATACAAGGCATCAAAGATGATCATACACATATAAACAAGTCATAACTCCCATAATACATAGAAATAAACATGATAAATATGTAGGGACATCAGGTATATAATGCATTGATAGACTCTAATTGTGTTTACTAACATAGAAGACTCATCCACAAATTAATTTAATTAGAATACCGTTCCAATTTAAGGAATTTCAAGTAGAGAACCTCGATATCACCCTAGGTTTACTATAAACCATCACACTATAATTAATTCCATGGATTTCTTATAGGAATATAAATATCACTAATGCAAGGTATAAAGTTATATCTTCCAGATACCATCAATGGATATCCACATATGGTCTCAAGTTTCACTGGAGGAATAAAATAACGTATTTATCAGTGAGATTTTCCATTGAAGTACACATTAAGAACCCATGTGATGCTCATGGAATAAAATAAATTTTTTCTCCTTGTGATTCCACCAAAGGAATTCCATATATAAATCCACATATAATTCATGGAATAATATAAGTCATATAAACAGGTGTTCTAATATTATAAATTTCTTATTTGAATCAAAGTTTCACCCATGGAATAATATAATTCAAATTATAATCTCATTTAATTCATTATCCGGATAGTCCCCTCTAACGAATTTTAATCCAGAAGACATATGTCACCTTCTATATGACATGATGGATGGCCATGGGTAGCAGTAAACCCATACCATTTAGTAATTCCCTTAACTAATTTTTCCTATTCAATTTATAAGGATAAACTCACGTAAATGATAATAAATGGGATACACAAAAGATGTTTTTCCTGGTCAATTGTCTCTAAGTATGTTCTAACTATTATAATTCCATATTTACTCCCTTTATGATCTGGAAAGGCCTAAAAATTTGAGGTGATAACATACATGATCATCATATCATTCTATGTTCGAGTCTTGGCAAGACTTGCATCAAAACATGATCACATCTCGTGAATTGTAGTGTTTATCATTAATGATTTAATTAATACATCATCCTAGACCGATTTGTGTCCATAAAACCAAGATACACTATACATGAATTGGTGTCTCTTTTATGATAAGTGGTCCCATTAGAAATGCCTCTCATAATTCTAAATAGCGTATGGATGCATGATATAACCAACTGTATAGGTCCTCGTAAGGATCCATATTTAAGGTTTCAAAGAGGATGTTAATATAATAAAAATCATCGAGATAAAAGTGTGTCTCCACATATCCTCTAAAATATTGGATTCAATCTTAGATAAAGAATTCAAAATCATATATCAAATGATTATACTAATCGTCATCCAGTCTGTGATAGGCTATTCTTAGTAGTACCTATGAACCAAAATTCTTTTATAAAGCTAGTTAGAATCATGATGTATACCAATCAATCCCATCTATCACAATGTCACACGTAATTCTATGAAATAATTTGATTTCCTTCATATATATCCTTCATAGATTATCCACTTAAAATGATCTCTTGAATTGGAGGGAATTTATATACCTTCCTTATTCACTCAATGATCTTCTATTCTACGTTAATAACATGGGGTGACCTAGGTTATTCCCTCATTAATTCCATTGTGAAATCATCCCAATACTACTCAAGAATGGGTATTGACAATAAGAGCCTCATTGTTCACCAGTTTTCTAACTTCTCATATTTATTGGTGGAACACCACATAATAATACCATCTATCTATATTTTAATCATTGAGTAACACTACTCGTTGATTAAATCACTATACTTCTTGGTGAGACCGAGATGTACAACAAATGAAAAGGCATGTTATGGTTTCATCATTTCTAATTTAAATTTCTTTAGGAACCCTGACATGCCCAACTAGTGGAAGGGTCATCACCCAAAATTATTTCCCATAGGACCGTATAATTGGTGTTATAAATCTTACTCATCGTCAATCAATCTAGAAGTGAAAAGTTCACTGCTAAATTTTTATGAATAGTATTCCCAGGATATTCATCAATCTCTTGACGAATATAAAAAGGGTGTCATATCATTCAATTCATAACTTGAATAATGTACCACTTTTTTTCATGTTATCTGACCCAAAGCATCAGCCACAACATTACGTTTCCCATGCATATAAGAATGCACCTAATATAATGATAGAACATATTCAAACCGTAGTAACTGTATGATATTTACATAGAACTATGTACAGATATATTTGATGTTTTTGTGATTACTTTATATAATGAAAAACTTTTATAAAAAATAATTCCTCTAATAACATAAAGAATAAACCCCAATTACTAACCAGATTTCATGTTCTGAGGAATTCCACTAATTAGGTATCAAGTGGTTATACCCACACAACCCAACTCAATCTCAATATATAAATAATAGTACCTATCGCAATTCATTGTACATCAATTTAAACCATATATCCACTTAAATTAAATGGTAAATTTGGGATCAAAGTTGATGTAATCATTCCTTTAAAATCATAAAATTCTCCCTCGCAAGCTTAAGTCTAAGATATCATGACACTTATCATGGTCAATCTTTTGAGTGGGGCTTCCGGGCTAGAAACATATCAAATAATGTGCTTATAACATCCATCCCTCCCAAAGAAACTACATATTCCAAATATTTTCATGGGATGTTCCCATAAAACTAAGGATACTACCTTCTATTAGTCTATTTATACTTATTAATCTGATATGGTATGGACAATGTAGTGAATTTTTTTATGTAAAAGTTCACTTATGTTATCTAATAATACATTTTATTAAATATCATTATGAACAAAATGATATCAAGATGGTGGACACATTTATTTCAATTAAGTGATTTTATCATGCTTTCATCCACAAAGGATACCACAAATAAATCATTATATGGTTGGAAAACAAAATTTAGTAGATCAATGAAAAACACTGGCATGATTGTTAAATTTAACAACCTAATGATATCCTCATAAAATCAATATTTAAAAAAATGTAATTTGTATATCTGACTATCTAACATGAACCAAATGATATCCAGAAATCAAATAAATAACAAGGAAAACAATTGCTTCCCACATCTCATCAATTATTACATATATATTAGATAATACATACTAGTTATTTTAGGTATATTGATTAAATTTCATTAAATTATTACAAAACCCATAGATCCCATTCTCTTTCATGGATAAATGTACTGGTGACCCCATGGAGATATGCTGGATAACATATAATAGATATCATTCAAGTCATCTGGTTTTCTCTAATGGTCCTATAACTCTTTTGTATAAATATAGTAAGGATGGATGGATATTAGTGTACCTCCTATAACTATATCTGTAGCAAACACTATATCTCCCATAGGAGGTATCCAAATAATCCTTATGGAATGTTCCCTATAATTGATCCACTTGTATAGGGAAATATATATATGATATTCCCATATCATAAAAATAAAATCTAGTATTCAATTCATTCATTCTTCCTAGAAAATTATTCCCTAGTCTATACTATATTCCCTAGACATTCCAGTCACCATTATAAATATAACTACCACACATTAGTGATGAAAAAAATCCTTCAAAGAGAATAATTGATATAGGAATATTAGGTACCACACCATACCACCCCAATAAAGATATAAAAACTTATAATCTTGAGTATTATGATGTTATATTTGAAGTGAAATCATCCTAATTAAAGGGGTACTCCTTACCATATCACAAAATATATTATCATAATCCCATTAGGAAATATAGGGTCATAGAACCACTAATATACTCTATCACTTAATGAAGTCCTTCTATAATAGTCACATTTATGAAATAATGTTAATTTACTATATCGATTAAGGATGGAAGAAGAATAGATGATACTAAAATCATGGGTCAAACTATAGAAGTACTAATGCTCTACTCTTTAGTCCTCAGATACTTAGTAATTAAATGGATAGATCCATGGCCTTAATCTAAAACACAACAATCATAAGAATGACTACTCTACTAGAATTTACTCTAACAACATTGGGTTCCATAGCCACATCAACATCCTCTACCTTTCTGGGTGGTAGTTGTATAGCTACCATTCTAACATAGATATTCTAATCCCAATCTCGAATGTTTGGTCAATACAAATCCTCTCACACTAAGAAATATGTGATAATTTTTTAAAAGTTTGATCGTTCCCTATCTTGACACATGCTCAACACTCAATTGGTTATTTTCTGGACTAGGGATTCTTATGAAATAATCTACCACACTAATGAAAACCCATCAAACTAAAATTTTTTTCTATCTAACTACTTTTACCACCGTGACGAGATTCATGGTGGAATTTCTGTCCACTAGAAAAACCTCTTCCCAATTTCTATGTCGAACATCTTTTTTCCACTTCATTTCATTCCATAAAATTATACTCATTGAGGAGGGAATGGTTACTATTTCATAAATGATTGACAACCAAAAAATGCTGACATCTTATTAGATGGTGAAATCATGTTCATGCTCAAATTGGATAACTATCACCAACTCATAACCATCAGGGGTCTGTGAAATGAACTTGATCTCTTTAAATAAATCCATATAATCCATCATTGACATATAAACCTAATGAATGTTCGTAAAATCATTAGCATGATCCACTCTCAATGATGGTACAAATTAGTAATTATAGAAGGCCTTCTGGATGTTCTTCCAAAGCATGACCCGATAACAATATAATTGGTTAATGAAACCCATCCTATTATAGAAATAATGGATAATTTTATACGCCATAAGATTAACGATAATCCTGAATGAATTATTCAAATTCATGAATATAGACAACATAGACACTTTCCATGACACGATATCTAAAGAACCTCATTCCCTAGAAAATTTGGGAGGGTAATAATACTAGAAATAATTCATATGATATTTCTTTATTGGGAAATGTCATCGATATATCTTAATATATTTAATACACTATAAGAATTAATCCTGAAACAGTGCATATTAAATCATATCAGGAATAATAAGAGTTGATGAAGGTGGAACTATTGGAGTTAAAAATGGTGTCTTTGGGTCCACCAAATCTACAGCATGGTCATCACCACCATCTTGGATATGATCTTGAGGACATCATTGTGAAACATTTAATCAATATCCATACACATGCCTCAGAAACAAAGTAAACATTAGGAAAACCATATATATATAAATAATACATGTACATTGTCTTCATATCTATGAATAAACACTTATACACATAGTCCTAAATCTTTGTCCATGTAATTTTAAAATAACATAACATTCATAAGATACACTCCCTAATACACATAATTGAGGACAGTTCAGCGTCAATGTTTCTTGTCATATATATTAATCACATGTATATAGAATGTAAATTTATCTTTATAGAGGAAAACAATGGTAATTTATTAATTGTAAAAACCAATTAACAATTACAATTTAATTAAGACATTAAATTAGTAAATTTCATTATAATTTATATGTATATGTTGATCCATTTAGATGAGTAAACATTTCAATTTTATAATCTCATAACATAATAATTTATAAGTGGAACAATATGTAACAAAAACCAACTTCTATGAAGGATCTATTAGATGGATCAATATTCATATTCTTATAGGATTAAACACTATGTAAATTGTAATTTAAATCGATGTAATTGGATACAAATAACATTTAATCATATAAATTATATGTTTCATGTATAAAACATAGGATTATTGATTACCTAAGGTGACAAAATAATACTATATAATGAAAAACTATTCTAGTGGATGTTATCAGGTGAAGTAACCAATTATTTCATTCTATCAAAGAAATTACAGAACCTTTAAAATATATCAATCCTAAATGTTATGGTTTAATTGATGAAAATAGTGTACATAATTTATCAAAAAAGGAACGAAATATACAAGAAATTTGAATCCTCAATTTCCTATTATGATTCATGATCAATATATTCTTTCTGTATCGATAAAAGGGTAGAAGAAAACCCATAGCAATGAACATCACAAATCATTTTTTCACCCAGAGGTGAAATCATTTCAACTATAATAGAAACAACCCATTACAAAATCTCCCATCATAGTAAAGTTTATATTCTCTTTATAAGTGTGTTATATACTTCTAGTAATAGGTTCATTATGAAATTTGAACACTTTTTAGTCTATTGTCTACTTACCAAAATAGTAAGTCAAATTGAAAAAAGAGGATCTAATACCATATTGTAATGCCCTAGACCGGGATCACTAAAAACTTTATAAACATGTTTAGACATATTACATCATGAATTCATCCACGTATACATTAGGTGGCCTTCTGGTAGTTATGGCCAATAATACTATGGTGGGGAGATTATACCCTCATCATCATTGTGATAGGAAACGTTAATACAATAGATACATTTGTGAATTTATAACATATAGAAAAATGATAATAATACGAAGTCATTATATATATTAATAGATCCATATATAATGTCATATTAAAAATTATATCATGTTTTTATTTAATAAAAAATGGGAATACATGAAAATAGTGATAAAATTATATACAAAATTCTTTATTAAAATGAATTGAAATCCCTAAAATCTATCTTGAATAGAATTATGATTAAAGTTCAGTTATATAATCCCATACTCAATAACATTATCAAAATTTAGAAACCTATAGATAGATGATTCCTATTTTTCTAAGTTACATTCATGAAGTTTATTCGGCATCCAAACGGTGTCATGAACAAGGTGGGAACTAAACCACAGTAGGCCACCATAGATGGTTTCATGTATAATTTATCCATTGAATACAAAATTATTAGTGTGAAAGTATAATAAATAATTTGATAAATAAATTACATCTCTCAGAATTGATGATCCAATCAGTACACATCCAATACTACCTACTCTTGTATATGTTGATATGTCTCTAATCATTTTTTAGTAATAATTTAATTATATTTTCAGCTCAAGATCTATCCACATAGAAAATTCATCTTTTGATTTCCATAATCATTCAATAGATGTATATGTCCCATAATTTTTAGAACTGAATGAGGGAAATAGACATGTATATCTTGTTTATATAGAAACAATTGACTATATTCACGTTTTTTAAAATGGAAGATGTGTCATTAAATTCATTTAAATAGTATCCATAGAACATTAAGGTAATTTAAAAATGTTATCCTAGGTATACCTCAAAATATACTATAACTCATTGCCTTACATTCAATTCCATGGAATAACATATAGGAATTTAGGTATCTTAGAGTAATGGTATAATAACATAGCCTTTGGAGCCAATCATTGGCTCTTCATAAAGGAGACCGAAGTGTCACTCGATGGAAAAAAGTAATAAACTTATACCTTACCGTAGCCTTTGTATTCCACATAAGGTTCCTATGTTTTTTCTGTGAAAAAAAAAATCCTCCCTCTTTTTAACACCATCAATGGAATATCATATAAGAATCCAACTGTAGTTCATGTAATAATATATTTTCACCATCTGGGTAAGCTACTCTAAGGAATTAGATATTTTAATTCTTGTGTTTTTTATAATGTTATATAATCCCATCAATAAACAATTTTAATTCAACATCCCATAAATCTTTTCCATGGAATTACATGTTGGAACCTTTTTACGTCCCTCAACATGATATGTTAGATGGTCATGGACAATATTAAACCCCTACCAGTTAATAATTAATTTAATATACTTGTTCAATACAATTTGTAAAGGAATATAAATAAAAAATAAATAATAATGATGTTCAAGTACCTAGGTACAAGGAATCTCCATTCTCTCTTTCTCCTCAATCAATATACATTTCATTATATTAATTAAAACATACCAAAATCTAGGGGAACTAAACACACATAATGTGGTGGTTAGGAAACATTTCATGGAAAAAATGTCATTTAATAGTAACATACATTAAGGGGTGTTTCACATTGAGGTAGAGATCATCTGAAAAAAGAATTATGGTTATAGAAAAAACTAATGGTGATGTCTATTTATTAATTTATGTGCATATTTAGGAGACTTTAGATGGAAGGTCTAGAACATAACACAACAATGAAAAACGTAACAATGATACTTTTCGAGATTAGAATTATACCACTTACAATATCTTGGTAGATGATTCATCATCTAGTATCAGCAACATATTCATTCTTGAAAATAAGAAATTGATGAATGTGAAAAATACTTTGAAAATTTTCTTATTACATAACACAAAATTATCATTCTGTTCGGTGAGATAAATACTGAAAATAAGGGAAAATATTGAAGAGATTACTAAGATATATCCCAAATGAATACTAATGAGTGAATCAGATATCATATCATATAGGATTCATAAGTATGAGATGAAGAGGAAAAAACCATAATACATTGGATACTACTATAAAAGGGTGATTTAGGTTAAAACAGTATTCTACCATATTTACTGGGATATTACACATTATCATCCAAAAAATAAAATTCACATCAAGATTTCCTTGGGTCCTCTTTTCATAGAGAACAACCCATTAATTTATTTGATTAAATTCATGGATTCTAGCAATAACAATTCACATCATGAATTATGTCGACATATTTAATTGGTTATACATTCAGCCTATAAAACATTATTACACTTGTTCCAAAAAACAATTTAACCATCATAAACTCTCAGTTACTGGAGTCTATTCAAAAATGAAAAACACAACCTGTGTTTAACACAATTTAAAAGGATTATTTAATCTCAAATATGTTGGGATGTTTTATATTTTTATCACATCCAAACCAAAAAATAATTCCCTTATATGTTGAACGTATACATCATGATGCATGCTCTTTAATTTCAATCCTACACTAATAGGGAAATTCAAAAACTAAAACTATACTTGTAACCGCATTTCAGGGGCCCCTCTACCAAAAGGGGAAATTTAAATGGTTGGGTGTTTTTCTAATTTAATCGGTGTAGGGGTTTGATATTTATGAATATGGGGTGGTGAAGCCCCAAATGAGTTAAACCTTTTCTTAAAATTTGCAAAAATCTAGTTGAACATGTTTTTTCTCAGGTCATTCTCATGCCCCACTCAATTCCCCTAATATATTAAAATATATAATTATATTATAATAATTACAAATAAGTATATGTAATTTCAATGTATTTAAATTTATATTATAATAATTTTTATTATATTTATATATAAATATATTACTATATATTTTTATTATTATAATTAATAATATATTTATGCATATAAAATTATTATTAATTATATTTACATATATATTTCTCATTATTTAATTATAATATATATATTTAAATCGATATAAATATAGTTATACATAAAAATTATTTAATTGTATAATTAAATAAATAAATAATCATTTTAGATAATTATTTATATAAATTTATGTATTATTATATAGAAATTTATACAAATAAACCATTTAAATGTAAATATATTGTTTATTTGTATTTATATAGCTATAAATAATTAAATAAAATTTCAATATATAATTATATAATTAAAAAAACCTGATATTTAAATAACTAATTTGTATAATTAAATATTTAAATAAACATTAAAATTATATTTAGTTATAAATATTTGAATATATTTAAATAGTATATTAAAATTTTAATAATTTATATAGTATTATTTAAATATTAAAATAAACTCCATTAAATTCATATATATAAATTGAACTAATTTAATATATATATATATATGTGTGTATATTTAAATACAAATTATTATTTATATTGAAATTATAAGGATTCTATATAGAAATAATTATATATAAATGAACATTAAAATAAATAAGCAAACCTTTATATCTGTATATAAACCATAATTGTGGACAATTTTATTATTAATAATTTATTATAAATAAATATGAATTTATTATTTAATTAAAGAATATATATAAATTTACATATTTATATGATTAACAATTTACTATAGTTATTAATAAAAATATATTTTAATATTTACAGAAAATATTAAATTATATTGTTACGAATTTATTATATTGTTAAATATATTTTAAATTTATTTATAAAAAAATTATATATATTTGTTGAATTAAGATTTATTTATATATAAAATAATAATGTATATTTTAAAAAATATATATATCGTACTAAATTGAAAATATATCTAAAATAATAATAAATTTTTATTAATATAAATATAAATAAAAATATAATTTTATTTATTATATATACATATATATATATATATATTTGGTTATTGTGAAAGATTTAAAATAAATTTTATTAATAATTAATAATTTATACACTTTTGATGTCATATACCTGAAAAAAATAATATTACAAGTATGCGATATTGAAAATATATAAATCATAAAAGATAAATACAACAAATTGAAAATTTCTCTTACTGACAAAACAAATAAAAATTTAATGAAAAATGAAAGGATGATTACAATGAATGTACATGAAAAATAATATTATTGGAAAAATAATTTATAAGTACTAATTTTATGTTACAAGTAATATTATATGATATAAATTATAAGTACAAACCAAATAAAACATTTAACTCTTTAGAGTTTATTTTTATTTGTTAATAGTTCAATTAAATTAGTTTTTCCTCCCTATTTTTTTGTATTTCATTATATTTTTCTAAAACTGAAAATAAATTTATTTAAAAATAGGTTTTCATAATATATAAATGACTCAGTAGAATAAATAAACATCAATACCCCTTAATACCATAACCTGACTTGTGATTCTCATGCCCACTCCACATATAACGTCTCTGTAACTCGATGTCATAGCCACATGAATTGTTTCCTCCTCTGATAGTGATATGGGTGCCTTTATATGGTGTTGTGTTGAGGACTGAATGAAACCATGTGTAAAAGACAATGCAAAAGAACATGTGGAGTCATATGGCCCCATAAATCCTAAAAATGGTAGAAGTGTGATATCAAATAAGTCATCATTGGAGGGAGTGGGCGCTACCCCACGCCGTGTTATAATACTTTCTTCGTAGCCCATAACAGTCAGTGAATAAAAAATTAATGGAATATAAGATCTGTTAGGTTGTTCGAGATTTTCATCTGGCTATGCAAGATAATATATATGCAGCGCAGAAGAATCTATAAAAGCCTCTCGGAGACATCAATGTCATTTCCTCTACCATTGATAACGCCCTCGTATATGTCCTCAGGCTGGAAATGGTGGTGGATGTTCTTAATTGACAGAAAAACTAGTAGGGACGCCATCTTCCCCATGAACCTTTGCTGGAACCTATGGATCATGATATAATTATCACTCCTCGTCATAGAAACTCACGCAATTAAACCAAGAAGATCCTTGAGAGCCACAACATCTAGGCTAACCACCTCCCACCTAATAAATACCTCCTCATGAGGATTTGTTATTTTTTATGGTTAAGAAATGTTGTCTGAAAATAGATGAAATAATATTCAAATAAATATGAAACATGAGTCAAACTAATATGATAAATATTATTAAACATTCCAACTATCTAATTCCAATACCTTGGAATGTAAGGTACATGATGGTGTGTATTCATTTCCTATATTCCTAATATCCGTAATTATATAGTTAATAACATGTGTGGGTTATATAGTAAGAAAGACATCATAATGGGCATGTGTGTCCCAATACTTTATATAACTTTCATGAAATTACATCTACTAAATCATTTATCTACTTTTAAGCATAACGAAAAGTTACCCATCAGTTTTTCATTGTTCCATGGGGATATTCTATGAATATATAAACTTGTGCAGGACACAGTCTATCTAGTAACATATATTTTTGTGGAGGTGGAAAAGTGGAACCACTACACCATGATCTCTAATCATACATATACTGTATGGTTGAAGCAATGTCTAGAGACAACCTTTATATGGTGTCAATAAAACCATAAATTTAAACTAAAAAAACTCATATATTTTCATTATAATTATACTCAAATAATAATGAAATTAATTCAATAACTAATAACAGACCAAATTTTTCAAAAAAATTGATGCTTAACTTACATCAATTGGTTATATATTGTCAAATAATTGTAAAAAGTATTTCCAACTATGTCTCAGTGTATGTGCATTCTTTTTATCCTTACTCCACATAGTTTTGAAGAATCAAAATTTGGTAAATTCATAAAAAAAACATTTGTAAAATTAATAAATAACTAGAATCAATGAAATGATGATACATATGTCCATTAAGACAATCAAAAAATAGCTAATATGGATTTGGTGAAACAACTCATGGAGAGATTCACAAAAAAGATATCGCAGGGTATTATTTGTAGAAAATACATATAGGTTACAATAAGATATTCATCATATAATAAATTGATAAATATACATCTATACATTTGTAAAAATATATCCAACCCCCAATAGCATGCAATAGTCCCGTCATGATCCTTAAGTACTGGTATGTACATCATGTATACCAAAGTGGTGGAGTAGTCAGCAATTAATAAGCCTCTGATCAATCACATAGTATATGCACGTGTGTTTCAAATAATCATTTCCTCATCCTTATCATCAGGAATGATGACAAAATTCTCATCAAGCCAACACTTGTGCAAGAGGGAACCCAAGAAGACATGTGTCATTCGGATCATAGGAACACCTAATAGATGTTGTGTGGCCTCACACTAGTCACCACTAGTGGTACCAGTAACATAATTTATATATTGTGGTAGACCGAGCATTAAGGCCTCATTCTTTATAGTGATGGTCATCTCCCACATAGATATATGAAATGCAAGTTTCTCTAGCCACCATATCTCAACCAATGCAATAATCACATAGAGGTAAATGGTTCTGACGTCGCATTGGGAGACTCCATAAATTCCAACATGCATGTAGTTTGAACGAATGTTTGTCCGGGGTGAATCACGATGAAAATTATGTGCTATATAAATATTAGGAAGTCTAACAGGCCCCCATTCCAAAATGATGTTTCACATGTGTGAATATTGAGAGGATAAATAAATGATGATCTATCTAAATGTATGGAAAGTAGAATATTAGTTTTGACAATTATTTAACTTATTCCTATTTTTATGATTTGGTATAAAATATTTCCTATGTTTTTCTTGGTTGTTTGTAAAGATGGTGTATGTTCTATCATGTGGCCTCATAAAACATTTTTTCTTTAAAATGATATCTCATGTAATGTATGGAATTTATTTAAATAAAATTTCACTACAAGTAATTGATTATATGTTTTCTGTTTGTACTTCTAATTAGTTATGTTTGAATAACAAACATTCATTAATATATTTTTTATTATGTTTGAAAATGATTTCATACTAACAAAAAAAAATATTTGAGAATTGAAATATATATTTGTGGAGGGAATAATTGTTATATTATCATTATATTTATAGTTTAATTGAATAGGTGTAAAATCTGTATTTAACAATATAATATAAAATATATTTTTGATCTCTATTCTTTTATATATTACATATTTTTTGGTATGATGACATATTATTATATTTTTTAAAGCTATACTATATAAAAAATACAAATATGATTAAAAATGATGATAATTAAAACAAATTATTTCATGTAAAAACATTTACATTAACAGATAGTGTCCTTGAATCTTTTTAAATATTAAATGACATCCCATTGATTTTAATGAAATGATTCATTGTATAACCTTCTCAACAGCAGAAAATATACCCTTTATCAAAGTTCCATTTATTTGGGCCAATCCATCTCATTCCGAATATGTGTCGACATTAGAATCCCTTTTGTTCAAAGACTTGTCGTGTTTAGTAGAATTATGGGTGTTCAATAAAACATCCCAAAATTTTGATATTCCCCAATTGGCCTCAATGGAGAACTATATTCGTCATTGATACTCTCTAGTCAATAATCTGGATCATGACCTTCTCCCAAGATAAGTGTACATAAGCTCATTTTGTGATCACATGGACATATGAATACCATAATTCTAGAATGGTTTCTCATTAAAATAAATGATTTTCCAGTATAACTACATGAACATGAAAAGTAATGAAATCCATAACATCCCAAGGCTCATCGACCTCCAATAATTTTTCTACATGATCAAATGAATATAAATGAAATATTTTTTCCTCGTTAATAATTATATGTAGATCTCATTGGAAAATGTGTATATAGTTCACCCATATATTTGAAACCTATTCATCATTCATTTCTCATTCCACCAAATACATTACACATTTATAGAAGGTCTCTTGTGCCAAACCATGAATTTTCATTTTAAACATTATACTAATATTATATTACCATTTTAGCATTTCAATGTAACACATAATAATGTATTCTTAATTTACTATTATGGGTTAATTATTGAACTCCCTTGAATACAAAATTTATGCATTCTATTTTTCTATTCATCATATTTTAATATATCCCTCCATTATAATATCCTAATGACCATTTATGATTTGGAATTTTCATTAGGTTATAATAAAATTCTAGATTAACAATCTTAATATATTCAAGATGCAACTCAATCTTTTTTGGTTGGAGATCATATGCTAACAAAGCAGAAACAATCTTAAACAAAATGATAAAATTTATGAAAATTTATTTTAATACAAAAAAGGATATCAATACCAATTTTTATGTTTTTCTAATCATAGACTCATACGTGAATATTTTATAAACATCGCTGAAAATGTATCAAATATAGTATTAACACAGGGAATAAGGTGGTCTCCAAGATAGATCCTCATACTGTACTACAAAAAATGAATCTGTGATGATGATTTGAAAAAATGGAAATCCTATATGCACCAATAACAAAATTAATAAGGCACGTAAGAAATCAACACCAAGATGAGAAGATCAACATCTCTATAATTTCAAATACCAAATGTAGATGTGATCCATTTCCATATTTTGGGTTGAAATAATTTTGTTTTAGTATATATTATGTAAAAATAAATTCATAAATATATATAAACTTCTTAGAATGTGTAAAATCTTTTGCACATGGTATAAATGTCCAAAACAATTTATCAAACACAACCATCAACTGATTAACATGGTTGTGTTTTATAAATTACATATATGTATGTAAATGATATATCACATGATTGAAATCATGGGTTCAAATCCTTGAAATCCCCATGGGGATGTATCAAGGAGATATGGACATAGACATGACACATGCAGGCGGTGATGTGGGCCTTGTGTTGCATGAGGGATGATGTAGACAAGACATTGCACTAGGTCATCAGGCCATGTTCAGGGGCCAGTTTCCCTTTGGCTTATGAGCTATGTAATGCGTCTCCATAAAACCAGATAAGAATAACTCTTCGTATTTATTATAAAAAGCGGATTCAGCCCATATATTGTACACTTATAATTATAGCTCATATAAGCATGTGGAGTATTGAATCATATTTCTCACAACAGACCACATAATGAGACCTATTTGACTCTTCTAAAAGATAAGTGTAATGTATTTTAGTATTGGAGGATGGTTAGAATGGTGGTACAACACCATAGTGGTGGGAATAGAATTTTCTTTGACATGATATTGTTCTTTTTCTTCCCTATCATCTTCTTGAAATAAATTTTCACCATCCTCAAAATTTTCGACCAGTGCATCTAATGTATGTGGCAAACTATCCATTGAATCATTGGTACAAGGACATAACAAAACAACTACCACTACTGATGGAAATTCATGAGGTGTTATAATAGGAGGATATGAAATAATATCCGAACATTTTGATGGCCAAACATCCAATATCCATGGAACTTCTATTGTAGTTATAGTGACATAAGAATCTATCATTTTTATATCAAGTTGATATTTAACCATTGAAATTATGTGATTCAATTCTTCATCATTTGTTATTGGATAGAGAGCATGACACAACCTATCTATAAGTTGTATATTTCTATATGTGATGGACTCTTTCTATTTATTTACAATTATTTTAACCGTTTGAATAATGGTTCCTTGAACTGATTCCTACACTTTTACTCCCCTGAGAATCAAATAACCTTCTAGATGTATACTAAAACTACATCCTTGTACTCCATGAACTATTTTACCCTTTCATTAAATACAGGTAAGATACCGTTTTATCTAATAATCATCATCTCTATTCAATAAATCTGATTATATAATGAATTTATGTATTCATTCGTATATTAATTTTGGTTGGAATCATACTCCCTCTAGAAAATCAATATGTTTAAACCATATTTATGTTTGATTCTTTGCACAATGCACAAGTTTGTGTTACATAACTGACATATATGTCAAACATATTAATACATATCCACAAGCATCATATGCATCTAGCACACAAATGCATCATGTAAAAAAATTGATTTATATGATATTGGAAAACTCCACATGAGTAATATCGGAGTGACAGATAGCCAACCACTATCAAATACCATGATAAGGAAATCATCCAATAATGTAAGGGGTGGGACCCAATTCCCCCCTACCCAGGCCCACATTACTCAAGAGGGCATTCAATTCATGACCACTCTAATAGTAAATACGAACAAAATATATTAAACATCTAAATACAATTTCATTACATCATTTCCAAAATTATTTTATGGTAGATGGAATCCTAAATTCATTATCATACATCGAATGTAATGTAATGATATATTATAAAAGTAATTTATTGAATGTACTCTAAAAACAGTTAATCGTAATATAAAAATATATTAATGTGAATAAAATTTATTAATTAATTAGTTTATTAATAATAAGTAAATCTTGATTGATTTTTATTTATTGTCAATTACTTTTTGATTCGTATTAAATATTAATTCATTATTTTTTATTTTTTATTTGTAATTTGAATGAAATAATTTCTAGTTCCACTCAACTACTATTTACAATTAAGAAATACTAAATTAAATAATATATCAATTTAATACTATTAATTAGTAATTGTTGTTATGTAATACTTATTGCCAAATGAAATGATGATGATCGAAATGAAGATAAAAGTGCCATATAGTTTTTCTATTTTACCATCATTTCAAAAATCACCATCTCATCTGGTAAATAGTTTTTATTAATTATAATTATTTATATTTATTATATTATGTGGAATTTTTAATTACTTCAGAATTACTGAATATAAATTAGTCACCAAAATAATTTAGTAATACAAAATTAATTACAAAAGGAAATTTATATAGTAAATTAATAATTGAAGTTATTTACATAATTGATAAATTAATAATTACTAATAACTAAGTGTAATTTTTTGTTCATTAGTTTCTAATTACAATTTTTTAATTTCCAATAATATTTAATTAATTTTTATTTATAAATAATTAATATTAACTTAATTACTAATTAATATTCTGTAATTACTAATTAAAATTACAAAATTATTAATTAAAGTTAATTACTTATTTAATATTTTTTTCATTATAAATAACTAATTATTGGTTATTAGTAATTAGTTTAAAAATAAATTTAGTTATTCACTAATTTCAATTAATTAAATATTAATTATAAATAATTAACAGTAAACTAATTTGTAATTAAATTTATTTAATTACTAAAAATAGAAAATAATTTAGTAATTAAAATTAATTACATAATTTGTTAATCAATAATTATAAAAAAATAATTTTTAATTATAGTTTATTAATTCTAAATAGGACAATTTATTCACACACAAAAATTAATTAATTAATAATTATACATAATTAATAATAAAAGAATTACTAATTTCAATTATGTAATTACTCATAATAATTAATTAATTTCTAATACGTAATTAATTAACTACTAATTATAACTAACTAATTATTAATTAAATTTAATAAATTTTTAATAAAAATAATTTATTCATGAATTATAAGGAATTATTTTTAAAGAAAAAATTATTAATAATAAATTAATGAATAATTTCTACTATGAAATTTCTAATTATATTTAATTCACCATTAATTACAATTAACTATGTATTAATTATAATTATCTAATTGCTAATTATGTTAATCTTTTAACTAATAAAAATTAATTAATAAGCACTTATAGTTAAATAATATTAATGTAATTAGAAATTAAAATTATGTAATTACAAACTAGTATTAATTAATTAGTAATTATAATTAATAAATTAATAAATTAATTAGTAATTATGATTAACCGTGTGATAATAACAAATAATTAATTTTTATTTACATAAAAATATTAACTTATTAATATTATCTAAATATTAATTAATATTAATTAATAATAAAATAATTCATAACAAATATAACATACTAATAAAATAATTACTAATTATAATTACAAAATTAATAATAACATTTAATTAATTACTAATTACATTTACACACTTAAATAATCAGTTTCAAATTAGAAATACTTACGTTATTATTAAAATTAATTAATTGTAAATTATATTTATTATTTAACTTATTATAATGATCAATCTAAATTTACATTATTGTAACAATAAAGAATTTACTAATTATATTGATGTAATTACTGATTACAATTACTAAATTACTATTAATAATTAATTAATTAATTACTAATATCATTTAACTAAGTATAAAAATTAATTTTTTAACTTATAATTATATCAATTATTCCCACTAATTATAATTACCTAATTTCCAAAATATAAATAATTAACAATAATGTAATTACAAATTACAATTATGCATTAAATAATTAATTTAATTAATTATTAATTATATTTATATCAGAATCAATTATTAAATTAATTCTTCTACAATTAATTAATTTATACTTAGATTAATGTATTTTAAAATTAAAATTAACTAACCCCTAAACTAAAATTAAGTAACAAATTTTTTTTAATATTTAAAGATATGTAAATATAAGTTAAAGTAAATTAAGTACTATTTATAGGTAATTACTTAAATTTTAAAAAAATAATTATAATTAACTATGCACGAACCTAAATTAATTACTTAATAAATTATAACTGAATGAAATTAGATAATTATTACGTTCTAAAAATAATATATTAATTATTCACTAAATATTTTAATAAAAAAATTTGAAATTTTTTAACTTTTAAAAATAAAATTTCCTTAATATCATATGTTTGCAGCAAAACAAGTGTGTGGAGGGGGTTTTTGAGAGAAGCGATATTGATTCTTTAAAGAAGAATCATTAATCTTGGAGGATAGGTCGCAACACCATGTGAGAAATATCATATGAGAAGGTGGTTTTAATTAACGAAATAGGAGGGGCCATGCCCCATTTATAGAATAGTAGATTCTCAGTAACACATAATGTGACTAATGGATAATTTTTTTGATGGTCAACACCACTTCACATGGATCTTTTCCAACAGAATCGCTAAAGACCCCCTTCCAGTGGTTCTTTGGTGAATACAAAATAAAAAATGAAACTAGTTACTTGTGAACGAGTAGTCATGTAATGTTGAAAGATGCATCCACCCAAAACCACAAGGATGATATAACCTTCTCTATGTTTTTCCTTCAACCATGGTCCACCACCATTATGTATAGTTCTAACATCACCACTTACAGTATTTTCTTGAAAAGCTGAAACTCTACCACACATTTTTTCCACCTCTTCACAACTTCCATATTCATGTAGGTCAAATGAGTTACATGTACAATCTTTTGATGAATTTCTATGATTCACAAGTTGACCGCAGTCAAATCTTATAGAATAAAAAAACAGATTCATTTAATCAATCTTATGAATTTACAATTTTGATACTAGAAACTCTATGTGTAAACAAGATCATATTCAACAAAGGACTTTTTCAGAGAAGCAACAACAATGGATCTATCTACTTCAGTAGATTCTATCCTAGTATCGAGAGAAGCATCATGAATTTCCCTAACTAGAACATGTTCTAAATAACCCTTTTCCTAATGGGCATCAATCTCACTGAAAATCTAATGTGTGTTCATGAAATATCTAGGGACCACACATGCTACACCTTTATGACCATCCATGATGATCGATGAATTAATAGAATTATTTTGTGGATATAATAATCTCTATACAGGAGCCAGGGAAAATGCATATCCTTGGATATAGTTTTATTTATCTTGTTCAATATAAACTTGTTTTCCACATGAAGTTGTGTGCCCATTCATCAACCCACCACTATGATCAATAAAAGAAGAATATAAAAATGATTCATTTAACTTGGATTGAAAAAGATAAACCAACACCTTATCTTTCCTTTTATTAGGATCATAAATACCTTCATCGTTAATAATTGATTTTTTTTCTCTTTTTTATTGAGTTTTGATAATGTATAATCCTCCAATATGATATTATGTTGAAGTCATTTTGAAGATACTACATGTTTATCCATTCAATTTATTACATCAGCCTCACCCTATCATGAAATATCATTAACAATTTGACTGTCATTAGACTCAATTTCACCATTCTCCTCCCCAATGAACCAATTAAGACATTGTTGAATGAAAAACTCATAATTGATGTAACATTTTCTTCTTCCAAATCAAACAATGTGAGATAAGTCTTGACATTTACTAGAAAAATATTATGAAGTTGATCCTTAATAGGTGAAGCAATATAGGGTTCTATCAGGGGACTATTAAAGGAACTATTGTTATGATGTTCAGAATCATGAATTTTTATTCCGAAATATTATTTCTCATCCCATATGTTCTCATACTTTAATTTTATAGTAGGAGAATAATGAGTAGCCACATTAACAACTTTATCTATAGGATGATAAATTGTACCCTTGGAAATCATATGAAAATATTTACTTCTCCAATGTAGCTTATCATTTCCTTTACGATGGCGTCTCTGATAAAAAATATTTTACCCGTAGTTGGACATGGAGGGTCCCATAATACCACAAGAATTGCCCCACATTGGAATTTTATCATACATAATTCTAAAATTGATCTTATAATGGGGAGTATAGATGACAATCATGCCAATTAAAGAATAACGTAGTTCATCTTTGTAGCATTCCAGACACAGATGCCTTGCAATGGTGCCCCATTCTAGGTTGGTTACATTGCCTCATGCACATGTCCCTAAATGCCAGAGGCAACCGACTAGCAGCGAGGGCCTAATTGAGTCAGTGAGGAGACTATTCCACCATTTCCAGAGTATCACAATGGATTTCAAACATATATTAAATAGAGTAAGTGAAATAAATAGTTTTCAAATGGTATTAAGACTGGATTTGATTACATATCAATAACTTATATTATCTCATAAAAGAATGTTGCAGATTATACAAGTGTCTAGAAAGCATCCAAAATTGTACGTGGATATACAATACAATATAGATGTCCCAAAATTTACAAAAGGACAAAAAGGTATATTAGTATCATCAAAAGCCTCATCTAGGTCCTATGCTCCCTACTCCAAGGCATAAATCAACACCCTATACCAGGGTTCTTTACATTATCATTAAATGAAACCATGTAATTGTTTGCCCATAAGGATGCCCAAATAGGGTGTCAAATAACCATCCCAGAATGCTACCACCCAGGACTATATAGTTTTTAACAATAATTCCACATGTGTCATTAAGGTTAAATAAACAAATAACGTGAATTTAAATTTCATGGTTTGGGTCTACTGAAGAAATTAAAACAAATTAGCCCACAAGCCTACCTACAAAAAAGATTAATCTCCTTTTATGTTAGTAATAGATAAATAATCGAGTCACAAGAACACATCTTACATCTGTTCTTGTCATAAAATCCACAAACACTCTATATAATGAAGTAATGAGCCCCACAACAATAACATATATTGAAATGTAGAATCCCACTGTCAGACTATATAGTGAAAGGTGTACCCCAAGGGCTGAATATAACATGTCACATACCAGGGAAGTCATACATTATATCATGACCATCAAAGGCCGCATAAAAAGACCACATCCAATGCATCCACATCGAGTCTCTAGGATATCCCAGTGGAAACGTGGTCGTGGAACTAGTTGGTGTCCTATAATAATGGAATTGGAATGTCCTACATGATCCAAAACATGCAAGGTCTATAGGGTAGAAAGGCCTGAGGCATCCCGCGGAATCATGAATCAAGGGGAAGAGTCAACCCAAGCCATTGTCATCCACATTCTAGGACCATGGAGAGTAATCCATGATATCAATTTGTCCATTCATTCAATCATTCAAAATTAAACATTAAATTTCATGTGAGTATACCCACTCACATGAACAAGAATAATCCATGAGTATAACCACTCATGCAATCCATTAATCATTTACCAAACATATACCCCCATATAATCCATTTAATATGACATAAATCTTTTCGTATTGGTATTCCCACCCATATCATACATTTCATTTAATCCAAACAATAAAAATACATTTGGAATCACAAGATATAACTGGTCAAGGACACAATACATCTCTAATCCAAGCAATTCAAAACAATTAAGGCATCTAAGGGATTCCACTAACTAGTAAATTACAACCACACACCCCTTGGGGTGTTTAAATAGAAATTAATAGGTTAAATCCAAATGTACACCAAATGTGTGATCTTGAAATGAGAGACGGGTGACAACACACTTAAACGGAACCTATAAGCATCCTCAGTAGGTATGACGAATCATACGACAAACATCTTGCTAAAAAATGGGGTTGTTTCATAATGTCCGATAAATGAAATATTTGTCGAATACATAAAAATCACCAAAAAAGATGAAGTAAATCATTGAACACCTACCTCACCTCTATAGTATATATCTCATATAGTATCAATTCCTAATTTGTCTTTATTTGACAGAGATATCTGAAATTGTCAAAGAAGATGAAATTAAGAGATATGACACTAAAATCAAATACCGTAGTCATTCTTCAAAGGAATCCATAATTGATAAAAAGAAGATGAGGAAATACCATTGCTGATCTAATGATACAATTATATATTTAATAAAAGGTCATATTGAGAGTTGGGATCAATCCCAATATTAGGTACCATTGAGGGATTTATTGGAGGGTTGTGGTGTGAAGGAAGAGGCAACCAAAATGGATTAAAAATGAATTTAGGTTTTTTATTACTTATAAAAAATTAAAAATTGGGCCACATGGTTTTCCTGCAAGGTTTCCCAAATGGTTCGAAAACTGTGTGCACCTCACTATCTAGAAGGGGCACATCGCACGGTTTCCCTGCATGGTTTGACTAACCAAGAGGTAACCATGAGAAAAGTTTCTCCTAAAAACCCAAAAGATTTCAAAAATACAACCTAGAAATGTGGCCTCTACCACACAGTTTCTAAAACCATGGAGAAGCAATTTACATCCATCGTACTATTAGACTAACTGTGTGCAAGTCATCTATAAACCCAACATCAAGCAATATTTATCCCCAAACATGGTTCCAGGCACCGAACAAGACCCATACCCCTCCAAAACACCAGTAATAACAAGAGGTACATAGTTAAGGATATTAAAATTATTTAAACTAAATAGAAAAGGAATTATACCTCACATAAAAACACTTGTTCTTACAATATTCCCCCATATAATAATTCTTTACGAAATAGCTCTCTGAGGGGTGGTCAAGATTAATCGTAGAATAACTCTTTCTAAAGATCATGCACCTCTATCTCCCAATCCTATGTCCCATCTTATAAATGATCATTCTTCCATTTTTCCCATACTTGTGGAACTGACTTGAAACATAGAACTTTCGTGCTGTTGTCAATGATACAAATTAGATGCTCCTCGAAAAATTCATCAACCTGAATCTAGACATCCATGGGATGAAAAACATGAGACTTGTCTGATTGATAGAGGCATAGCTACGATACATGAAATAAATCATTAATGTCTTGGATCCTCTAAGGAAAAAGAAATAAATTTGTAACAGAAAACACTCTCTCTAGAATCTCGAATGAACATACATATCATGGTGAAATTTTACCCTATCTACAAATATGAATGTGTCCCAACCTCAGTGAAACATGACAGAAAAATTAATCCCCCACTATGAATTTTAGAGGTCATCTTCGGAGATTTGTGTAATATTTACAATGATACTTTTTAGTATGCATCTGCTGGTGTATCAGTTGGTACAGCTCGGAAGACTCCTACAAAAGACACGGTCCTTGTAAAGAAGCATCTCTTGCCTCTATCTAGAATATGGGACTACAAAATGACCTACCATATAAATAATAATATGGTTCCATTATTACCATCACTTGAAAAAAGTAATTTTATGAGATCTAAATTAGGAAAATATAACTCTCTCAATAGCCCCAAAAATCTAGGACGAATGATCAATGCATGTCCTCTATCACATGTAACATACTATATAATAAGACTTCATTCTATGGGTGGTATGCTATATAATCACATGAAAATATTTTTTCAACACCCTATTAATACTCTACCATAAATGAGGTGTATTTTGGATATCCCAATCTGAAGCGATAGTTCACATGACCCCATGTAGTCGTACCACCTCTTGGAAATACAACTTTATAAGCTCATCAACACTGAATGAATCTTTAATATAAATAAAATTATGTTACCTTTGAAAACCTCTCAAAAACAACCCACATAGCATCATTAACTCGTGGAGACCATGGTAAACCTATCGTGAAATCCATAGTGACAAAATCTCATTCCCACTATGAGATAGGTAACTGTAGTAAAATACCAGCAGCGAGATAATGTTATACATTCACCAACTGACCAGTGGAACACATCGTAACAAAAAAATACATATGGCTTCTTAGTAGACCACCAATACCAGAGAAACAACTCATGATACAACTCAGTGAATCTAGTATGCATTATCCTAATAGAAGCAGGGATCACCCACATCATGTCCTCGTATATATCTACTAGATCTCAAAAACATCCATTCATATATAGAATTTCATCATTACCAATCGTCCAACTAGGTGGAGGGTCCTCACCTCCACACACTCCCATAGAAATAAGCCTTTAAAATTTTATATCTTCATAATACTATCATTTCCCAACTAGGTAGAGGTCATAGCTAAGGATGATAAAAATTATTGTCATGTCTATTGTGCACCTCCACATGCATCTCAAATAACAATGCCAAAATCTACCCCTCACCACTAGTTTGCGGGACTGCCTATATCTCAGTCATCCTCCTCAATGCATTGACCACTACATTGACCTTACATGGCTTGTAAGAAATCTCAAAATCAAAGGAATATTGCTCCAAACACAAACTCGATGGATAACACCACCTCTCTGTCTAAGGAGGTAAACCCAAAAATTCACCGACAAAGGGATCCCAAAAATACTCAACCACTAGATGGATGCCCTCCTGAATCTTTCTCTAATAATCCCGAAACAAACTATTGATATATAATTTTATCCCACCCATCCCATGATGCTCGGGACTATCTCAACTCACCTTGACATCCAATTAACCATTTCAAATAAACACAGCCACCTATGGGGGTGTAAAACTCACCCTTTGATGATAGTTGTCATTGTACACTCGATAAGATACTAGAAATTCCAACCATATAATGATTTCAAACCAAGTAATATCAAGGAATTAATGATCCCAAGTGAAGTTACACCCTCTGAACTCAATGGGGGCACTTCATACACTAGGGTACATCACCCATTACGACACACAATAGTGTGCCTAGCGTCAAAACTCCCTTAAAAATGAAAATGTACTAGGATTCTAACCTCTCAGGTAGAATCACAACAGTGAGAGACACCTATATCAAAAAGAGAAGGTGAGATAGTAGAAGCTACCTAAATCATTACTCTCATTGTAGATGGTCTGAGATCCTACTCTTTTTGGGTCTGTTTCATAGCATAATTATAGCCTGTATCATGAACATGTGACACTACTCGGATACCCTATGATGAATGACCCTATTGTTTACGAGAACCTTGTACCTAAATACCATATCCATGACCAGTAATTATTTGACTTTACTGGAATACACTGCTCCATCTCCTAGCTTCATGTAGAGCTGAAGAACCTTATCCTAATACTGATGCCACAGGTGACTCCTACCACTCGTTGCTAGAGGGAAGGTCCTACAAAACCGCTCCATGTGCCCCATGTTGCTACAAGCATGACAGTCAATTGGGCCGTGGTAGCACATATAGATCATGTGGCCTTGACTACCACACTAATTTAATACACAAAGATTAAATCACCCACAAATGAATTTAACTAACCTCACGATGAGCCACGAAATGGATCTCCCACCCTGTAGATGAAGATTTGTTGGGGAAAGAAATAGAAGTCCCATGTTTTGTACCCCTAGATGCCCTTAGGATCCATTTTATAATCAACACCTGATTTACAATCTCAAGGATAGAATCCAACCTAAAAAATGTTCACCTACAATTTTATATCATGTTTGAGACCTTCTTTGAAGTGTCTCGCCCTCAACAGCTCACCAGTATGGTACATCAGCACAAAATGAAATTTTTCTATAAAGCATGTCGAGTATTCCATAACGGTTATCATGAATTTCTCTAGACGTATGAATTCAATATCCTACTCTAATCGTAGAGTTTCACGGTAAAATTAATCAAAGAAACAAGATTTGAATTCAACCCACCTGCTATTCCACAGCCCGTCTTCCTGGGTCGAAATTTCCCACCAGCGCTTGACCACTCCATTTAGAATATAAGTCAGGAGATTGGCCCTCCACTCCAATGGCATCTAAAGATGCTCAAAAATTACTAATGTGGACTCCAGTCACATCTCTACATTATATGGAATTCCATATCCTAAAAAAGTAGAATGATATTGCTGCTGGAACACCTACTTCAGGTATAATATAGACACAACAAGAATTTTGCAACCCTGGTTATTCTATATATTTTGAAATATTACTAATCAAAATTGTACCTGATCATATTTTTCTAGAACAACCCCTTGTGCCACAGCTGGCACTAAAGAGGGATCAACTGGTAGCTCATTTCCCACAATCTCTAATGTATTTTCATCACCTCCCAAAAAGCGTACCATTGGAGGACGTCATGGTGTCATATTTATGGAAATAAAATTGAATGACTTGGAAAAAACAACATAAAATCATACAACTCAAAACCATAGGATAATTCAAAACCCTCCTAGAAACCAAGTCAAAATCACAGCATTCTATTAAAGACGAGATTCTATATCAAACATTAATAAAACCACTAAATATTAACCATCATAGCCACTCAAAACAAAGGACAAGGCCAAGTCTCTATCAAACATATATTCTTTCAATTATCATTTCAAAATTAGTTAGCCCTGAAATTACACCATGGTCTACCAATTTCGAATCCATGGTGGCCCATAACACCTCACGAGCACAAAATGGGTTCCCATTCAAACTATATAAATATCATGTTCATTTATATTTTTAATTACATTGGTGAGTATATTCCCAATTCATTACAGCCCATACTCAGTATGGATTAAAATATGACATCACCATTTATATGTACTGCACCCAAAAGGACAATACTGATGGAACAACTATCAAACCAACTATCACAACAGTATGCAATTACGAATGCATAAAAAATGGCATGTACTAAAGCATGTAATGTAATTCTAACATGATTATATATGATGAATGAGATGTAATACCATAATCTCAATAGGATTCAAAAATAATTGAACCCACAATAACATCAATAGTAAATGAAAAAATCAGGTGCATCACCCAACAGTGAAATTAAATCAATTGTAATAGTAGAAATAAAAAAAAATTAGAAATCCATTTGTGGACAATGGTATTTTCACTATACTAGTGGTATCTACTCCCAAGAGTAGTTTATTACCAAATCCAATTTCATTACTATCCCTATCTATTATTTCCTAATAGTAATTCAAACCTGAAACTAAATAGCCTCTGACACCACATTTTATCATCTCAGATCCGGATTCCACTCGATAGCACCACAAACCCTATTTCTTTAATGGACTCATGCACATATCCCTGAAAACCAGAGGCTACCGTCGATCATCAATGGCAAGGTGAGTTAGTGGTGAGAGTTTTCCCACATTACCAGAGTATCATAGAGGATATCATAAAATCATTAAATAGCAGAAGCGAAATAAAAAAAATCAACTAGAAGTAATACAAGAGATTAACACATATCAATAAGCATGTGTTTCTCATATGAAAAATGATATCAATAATACATGTATATAGAAAGAATCCAAGATAGTGCATGATAATACAATACAATATAGATATCCCAACAAGTAAAGAAGTCAAAAAAAAATTTATCCCAGTACCATCGCAAGGATCACCTTGGTTTTCTGCCCCTCGGATCGAAGGCCACAATAAAAAACATGTACCAGGGCACTTTCTCCTATCATTTCCTGAAGCCAAATAATCTATTTGTGTCTCTGAAGATTTCAAAATAGTGTGTGAGATAAAAATCCCAATTTGTAACCACCCATGTATCTATAGTTCTAACAGAAATTTAACAAGTTTTATCATGTGTAATCAAAGATTCAAAGTGACGTGAAAGCCCATTCCATAGGTATAATAAAAGAAGTAAAACTAAAAAGCACTCAAGACGAGCTGCAACAAAGAGTCATCTCCTAAGACGGTATCTAGAGAAATTTATTCAAGTCACATGATGACATAGTACATCTATTCATATCATGAAATCTACAGCCACACTACATAATGATGTCAAGAATCCCATAGCCACATCATATAATTAAATATTAAATCCTAAGTCCATATATTATTATGAAAGGTGAACCCCTAGTTATAGATCCAAGGTGTCATGTACCCAAGAATCTGTATAGTATATATAGACCATGAAGGGATAGATTCAAGGTGCACATCTAAGGAATCCAAATCAAGTGCCATGGAAATCCCAATAAAAAACTAGTCTAGGAAAAGGTTGGGATCCTAAGATCATGGAAATGGAGTATCCTATGCGAGCCTATATATGAATGTTCCTCAGAGTATCAAGGTCTGAGGAATTCAACAGAATCATGTCCTAAGGGGAAGTGTCAACCTAATTCATCCACTACCGCATTCCAGACCCATATAGAGTTCTCCATGGCATATACCAAACCATTTACTCAAGAATTCAATAATAAACATTCAATTTCATGTGAGTATACCCACTCACAAAAACAATAATGACCCTCGAGTTTACCCAATATTTCAAAACATGAATCATTTACCAACAATAAGGGTCTACCCTCCCATAAAATCCATTTAAAATTTCATTAATCATTTCAAATAGGTTTACCCACCCATATCATCATTTCAATTAAGCCAAACTATCAATATAGGTATTTAGTCACAAGATATAACTTGGAAATGAAGTAGTACATTATCAAAAAAAGCTATTAAAAACCATTAATGTATATAAGGGATTACTCTAACTAGGAAAGCACAAGAACACCCCCCTAGGGTGGTTTAAATTGTAATAAACATGTTAAATTTAAATGGAACACCCATGGTTGTCATTGAAATGAGAAACAAGTTCCAACACACCTAAACGGAACCTACATGCATCATTATTGGTCTGAATAAGTCTATTTCCAATTGCATGTTCTAAAATGGGGCTGTGCTGGAATGTCTGATGGACGACATACCGCCCGAAGGAACAAAAATCACTAAGAAATCTAAATTAAGGAATATAAAACATACGTTTGATTAGTAGTATATATCGCATCAACTATCAAGTCATGATTCATCCCGGATGAAGGGAGATACGAGAAACCAAGGAAGAACAAGATAATAGGAAATATGAGACTCAAATCAAATAGCACATCTATTATTTCGAGGAAACAAAAATTGATAAAAAGAATCGAGGACATATTGTTGTTGATTCAATGAGTCAATAAAAGAATGAAATGGAGGTCGGACATAGATTAGGGATCAATCTCTACTTGAGTTCCAAAGGAGAGCTCCATGGGTGGAGGGTTGTTGTGCGATGGAAGAGAAACCCAAAAGGGTTTAAAAAAATAATTTATGGTTTAACTAAATTATTTAAAAAACATAAACTGTAAGGTCTCACTGTTTACCTACATGGTTTCCCAAACTGTATGAAAACCATGAGCACATTACTCTATAAAATGTAAAATTTTCAGGGTTACCCCACACATTTTGGTGAACTATGCGATTCCACAGAGAAAATTTCTTCTAAAAACATGAATATTTTCAAGCATCTCTCACGGTTGTGTGGCCTCAATGACATAGATTCTCAAATATTGAAAAATCTACAACCTCAATAATCTTGGTTAGACTAATTGCGCACAATCCATTCAAAAATTGTGTAGTAGGCCAATTTCAACCAGGCAATTGCTTCAGAGATCCTAAAAAAGCCATAAAGGCCTCCAAAATAACTTTGATCACAAGGCGTACATAGGCGATGCCATAAAAATGTATTTAAACTAAAATAAAAAGGATATTTATGTTGTATGAAAACGTGAGTTCATACAAACATTTACCAATATACTTACAATGTGATGAAAATTATCCATTTAAATTTCAAAGGTAATCCTAATTATTATACATATCACATATGTAATATCAAAAATAAATTCTATGTTCCAAAAAACCCAATTTAAAACAAAATGATTAATCCAAACTTGAGTGAATTTGTGTTTATAATTATTATGAGTAAAACCTAAGTTCTAATTGAAAATCCTATGGGTTTTTTACCCTAAATTTACCAAACCGTAGCTCCATGCATGACCATTCAAATTGGAAGAGGGAAATAACATATGGAATATCCCTCTACCCAGATAAAGATACTTGAAGTTAGAGAAACTCCAAATAGAATTGAATCTATAATGAAGATAAGACTCTTTATAGTGATGATATTATTTTTTGTAATGAATCATTAGAAATAAAGGAGTTCATAAAAATGTTTAAAAATTAATAAATTTCTCCATCAGATGCCAAAACATAATTTTTGTTACCTTTAAAGAAGAAGCATTATGAGACTTATTTAAAAGGGAATTCAAATGATCCTCTTGAAAAATTTAATAATGTGGAAGAAAAATAAATTTGATCAACCTCTTCCATGACCATCATGTTCATCATTTCATTCAAACCTTCCTAGAAAATCTTTGGATTTGATGCGTAACAGTAGAGGATCAGACCCCATAGATGAATTATGCTAGATAGATCACCGTGGATCATCAAGTGATTAATCTAATATTCTACCATCTTCCATAAATATAAATATTTTTATTTTTATTGCTATCTATATATTATTGTTCGAAATATAAATATATATTTATTTTTGAAATATATAATAAATTATATTACTAAAGATATATTATATTTGTAAATTTATTTTAAATTTATTTATAAATAATATATTTATAAATATATTTAATTATGAATTATTTATATATATATAATAAATTCTATTATATATATACATTTAAAATTAAAAATGTTTTAAAAAATATTAATAATTATTAATAATATGAAAATAAATTTTTATATATACATATAAATTTAAATAATTGTAAATAATATAAATTATTTATATTTATTTATTTATATTAATTGAGTGTGAAAATTTTTCAAATAGATTATATTTATTCTTTATAATGTATACACATTTGAAGTAACAAATAATGAAACATAATAATTTAAAAATTATATGACATTGAAAATATATAAATCTTATTGTACAAAAACAACTGAAAATGGAAATTTTCATTTTGACTAAACATATAAAAAGATATTGAAAAATGAAATGAATATATGAATGAAATGAAATGAAAATAAATTTAATGGCATAATAATTTATAAGTAAAAATATTATATTACAAGGAAGCTTCTATGATATAAAATATATGTTAAATATAAGTGAAATTTTAAAAAATTCAATTTTATTGTTATTTTTTAACAGTTCATTTAAATTAGTTTTAATTTACTATATATTTTAATTTCATTTTATTTGTCTAAATATATTATTTATCTCTATAAAAATGTTTTTAAAAATCTAAAATGTTAAATCTTAATACATCAATGTCAATACCCTCAGTACTAAAACCAGACTTATGAACCTCACACACACTCCGTATATGATGTCTCTATCACTCTTTTATACTAACTGTAGGTGTGAGTACCTCCACTTAAAGTGGTTTGGAATCCTTCTCATGGTGTATTGTAGGGTTATAACTGACATAATGTGTAAAGGATGATCCAAAATCATATGTGGATACATTTTCCCCCATATTAAAAAAACGATGAATGTGTTATATCGAAGAAGTCATCGCCTGTGGGAGTGGGGTCCACCAAAATCTATATTTCCTCACAAAGATCGTATTCTATCTCAGTCAGTAGAGATGAAATATATGGAATTTATACATCTTACAAATCTACAAGATCCTCGATCGGCTATGAATGATAGCCTATCTATTGTACAACATCTTCTACAAGAGCCTCTCTCAAACACCTATGTCATTGCCTTGACCCTTTCTGATGTCCCCATCTCTGTCTTTAGGCTGGCAGTGGTCTTGGTGATGTGTCTTCCTCATCATGCACAGTAGGGACATAACCATCCCCAAGAGCCCCATATAAAGCATAGTGGTTGTGATATAAATTTCTATAATATTCATTGACACTCTCATATATGAAACAAATAAGATCTATGAGTTCCATAAAATCTAGGTCAATTATACCCCTCTTAATAAATACCCATCCTAATGACCTGTGAAATATGAAATATGATAAATTCTATGTTACTATAAATGAAATACCATTAAAATTATTACGAAAAAATATATTAAATTATATTATAAATATTAATAAATGTACTAATTAAAAAATACTAATCCACTTGTGAGTAGGGTATATGATGGTTTACCATTGGTAGCAATATTTGTAATCATCTTGATGATGTCACTAATATCTTGTTGCGGGATATCCATGATGAATGATATCTTATTAGGCACACATATCCCAATCCTTGATATAATGTGCCTGAATCTATCACTAGTTTATCATTTGTCTACCTATTAGTGTAATAGAATGTTACCACTTAGGGTGTACAGTTATAATGGGAATATGATTAATAATGATATAAAAGTGCATGATCTAATATGGATGATTACATGCAATACTTTGGATGTGGATGAGTGGCATCACTTCACAATGATCTCTAATAATAGATCTGCAATATGGATGGAGCGATGAATAGAAATAACCTATACAAAATGTCTATGAAACCTAAAATGTAAAATCAAAAAATAAATTCATAAATTATCATGATAATTTTAGTAATATAACATTTAAATAACTTAGTAATGTAATCACAAAAGAATTTTATAAAAAAATTATTTTTTTAACTACATCAGCTAATTGTATGGTGTCAAATATCTTGTAAGATCTGTGAAAACTATGTCTCAGATAATGATATTACTTTTCACACTCACACCACCTGATAAAATTAAAAATAAATATATGTTTTTTAAAATAAATTATTAAAATTTCTAAACAATATTAGGTAATTATGTAGTCATACATTCATTCCCAAAGACAATACCAAAATACTTATTTTTGAATTGGTGGGACTAATCATGGAGTGACAAATAGAAATTTCACATAGGTGAACATCATTACCAAATATATATATCCTACAATCTATTGTGATTCATATCAAAAAATGGTTTAGATACATATGTAAAAATGTGAAAATAAATTGGACCCCAACTGTATGTATATATCTTGTCTAAATCTTCATGTAATGGTGGGAACATCATGTGTATGAATGTGGTGGAGTAGTCGAAAAACACCATGCCTCTGATCAGTCATGTAATATTTGAGCATAACTCAAATAAGATTTTCATCATATGGATAAACAGGAATGATGTTAAAATTCTCATGAAGACACCCCATGTGAAAGTTGTAAGCCTCAAAGACATGGTATTCCAATGATATCAACACCTAGTAGATAGTGTATGACCAGACACTAGTCTCCACAAGTGGAACCCATGACATCCTTTCCATGGATCGATAGACCCATAATTTGGTGACTTACTATAATGTAGTATACATATCACGCATAGGGAGATATAATGTGATTGTATCTAGGCACCATATATCAACCAATATAAGAATCAGTTGATGATAAATGGTCTTGAAGACACACATGGAGACCCCATAAAATCAAACACATATGAGGTATGGAAAAATTGATGTTGGGGTTGGATCATGATGAACATGTTGTGCGATCCTAACTATATTATGTCTAATATTTCCCCACACTATATTTTCAAATAACACATGAGAATTCTAGGAAGATTTGAAAAATTTCTCCATCGAAATGTATGAATAGTAGAATATTAATTTCCATATCTATTTATCAGGTACATGTTTTTATGTTTGGTATAAAATATTTTTACATTTCTTTTTGTATTTTCATGAATATTATTTATGTTCTATCAAGTGAAATAAAAGTTACATTTTTTTATAGATTTTTTTATCATGTAATGTATTAAATTTATTTATATTTAATTTACTAAAAAATAATTGAAAAAATATTATGTGTTTGTACTTATGATTATTTATTTTAGAAGCATAAATAATACTCCATATAATAATTAATACCTTTGAAAATAATTTCAATACAACAATAAAAAATGTTTATTTGAGAATTGATATATATCTATTTATAAAAACTAATAGTTATATTTTCATTATATTTATAGTTTTATAAAATAGATATAAACATTATATTTAACGTTGTAAAATATAATACATTTTTGGTATCGATTATTTAATATAATAGATAGATGTTTTTATTATAATATAAATAAATTTTTAAAAGTTATACTGTATAAAAATAAGATAAATATGATTAAAAATGGTGATATTAAAAAAACTGATTACATGTACTAAATTTTACATTAACGGATAGAGTTCATAGATCATTTTACCTATTATGTGATTTCTCATTGTGTCATTGAAAATGTGTTCTCATGTGACATTTTGGGAGGTATGTACTACTCCTCCATCCTGGGGCCCTTTTGTTGGGCCAATCCATATAATTTTGAATAGGTGTTATCTCTAGCCTCCCTTTTGTGAAAATATTGGTAGTTTTTTTATAGAAGTGTGGTTGTGACATCAGATATTCCAAATTTATGATATCCCCAATTTGAATTAACATATAACTGTAGCACTTGGTGATAATCTATAGTAAATATATCAAATAAAAGAAATTCTTCCATGATATGTATATGTATGTACATGAAAAGGTCACATGGAAAAAAATATATAGTAATTCCAGAAGCTTCACACATTTATAGTAACTCTATGTCATCCCACCATTATATTACATAAAATTTCATTACATTTTAAAAACAATGGATCTTTAAATTCTAGTGTCTTCGAAATCAGAAACATAAAACATGAAAACAATAGAAAACATAGTTATAATTAACTTGTAAGGATTCACTATAACTTCGTCATAAGTACAATTGCTTCATCTCATAACCTGAAGTCATACATCAAAGGAATGGGTTAGAAGAAGGCCTAGTAAGGTAATCAATGGAATCTGTTTACGTGTGATATCAATAAGAACATGAGGAAAACCAAAATACTTGAGAAACAATAAAATAGGCATATGATAATAGAAATAAAATAGATCAAATAATTAATATGTGGATGAATCATTTCATTTATAAATTCATTTACATAACACCAAGGTTCATTCCCAATGCGTCATAAAACCATTAACAAGGTTATTCACCAATGTATTGTGAAACTTTTCATCTCTAGTTATTAATTCACTACCCAATACATTCATGCTATATCAGGGTACAACCTAAATATTTCTATATTTTCATGATATCCACATAGAACATAATTAAATATTTAATAAATAACCTAAATAGAATCAATGAAATGGGTTTCATGTCTAAAACGCGGCGTTTAAAATAAGTACCAAAAAATATGATCATTATGTCATTTATAACCCATGTAAAGGGAGTGGTGATTATATGTATATAAATTCAAGAATAAAATAGATCATTTCAATGTATTTATTAATACCCTTATGAATGATAATATATTTGGCCATCCACCTAAATAATACATGAGAATTTATTGAGAAAAAGAGATAGATTTTGAGATGAAAATTCTTCATCATAATGACTACATAAGATCATTTTAGAAAACATTAAAAAGGGAGGGGACAAGGTTCAACCACTCGTAAACAATTCATAATAATTTATGGTTATATAATAATATGATATTTGGATATTTTAATGACATACCACATGAAAAATTAACAAGAATGAAAATAGAAGATGCTATTTCTTTTACGAAAAATTCGGCAGCCTAACGTCGTCGATTAAAAATTAAGAAAATAAATTGATGAGAGTGGAAAGGGTCTCACATCATTTGGAAATGAAATAGAAAGTAATAAGAATATATAGGAACAAACCGTCACAAATGATTTTGGAAACTAGAAGACATAACATAAAGGAAATCACGACTAAAAAGAGGAGGGTTAAAGGTTCCCTTACCTTGAAGAGTATCTTCGGAATCTCGAAGGTTGGGACCTTGGGGGACATGAGTTAACAATGGGAGGACTCCTTGTGATGTAGGAAGACCATAGCTTCATTGATGAGGATTTTGGAATTAATTGAATTAGGTAATTCCTTGTTATTTGTAGGAAAAGTGAGGGATTGTTAAATTAATTTATAAGGGACTCCTCATCGGTGTTATTTGAAAACCCATGGGATGGTATTTGAAAATGGTATTGGTCACATGAGACTCATCATAATATATTATACTAATCCAAAGTCTACTGAATTTATTACATCATGATTACATCATCAATAATGTCATTAAACACCCAAAACTCAAAACAATATTTTTACTATTCACCAAAAATTTAATTAGTTCAGAAAAATCCCAAAAACTTCCAGTAACCTAATATCGATGTCTAAATTCGAACATGAAATCCATTTTATGAAAATAATTTTTTAATTATCATTAATTAAAATTTTATATAAAATCATTATTTATCCAAAAAACAAACTTTGAAACTACAACTTATTTTGTAACTCCTTTATAAAGTATTCATGGTTCCATAAAATTATCGTATAACCATTCGACAATAATATAACAATTTATGATTACATTTTATGAAAATAAATTTTTATTTTAAATTATTTATTTAATTATAAAATTTTAATTACAATATTCATGAGATAAAAAAATATCAATACTTTTATTATGACCATTTTTTCAATTTTATGATGTGTAAATTATATTTATACATTCATGGGTGATGTTTTTATTTTTTTCCATTAAACTATTAATTATTAGTCATAAGGTTAAATTACTATTCATACTAATCTTTTCACCAAAATAATAAGTACATCTAATTAGACATTAAATTTATTACTAGTCACAATTATAGAAGATAATTTTCTGAAAATCATTTCACATTATTAATTATTTAACGTTTAATTTTTTAAAAAATAATCCTTATTCCAAAATTCATCAATAATATAGATCTTCATCTTATATTTATCCGAAGATATTAAATTCACCAATTTATCTTATTAATAAATAATAATTTCATTTAAAAAAATGATTACAGAGTGTAACTAATTTATCGTTACATAGCCCCTTAAAACACCTGTATAGGATCTAAGTGTATGGTTTTCTATGGTGATTGAATTTTGGGGCAGCTTAGTCAATATTTTCCGAGGGTAGATTTCTATAAGCTTAATCTTCTCCCTTAGTAGATTCCATTAATGAATTAAATGTTAAATCATAGCTTGGTCTTGGACCAGAGTAGAGCCCATAGATGTTACCTCCTTCCCAAGCTCAAACATATTGGCATCGTATGGGCCGTGTCTACTAGATAAGGCCATAGACTCTTCTTTCAGTATTATTTAACCATGATTTCTTTTATTTATAAACAACAATTATAATGTTAAGAGTTAGTTTCCAATAGTCATATTAACCAAATGGTCCTATAATAGTCGAAACCCAATGTAATCACTTCATTAAAAAAAGGATATAGTTTTTTGATGTATAAAATAAAATAACACACAAATTTAGGAAACGTATATTATTAAAATGTTCGTGTTGTTACATTCTTCCCCCTTAAAAAAAATTCATCCCTGAAATTTTTACTCATACCCTCAAAAGATAAAAGGTTGTTGTACTTCTACCTCATTGAGACCTCTGGTTCCTAGGTGTATTCATCACCCTTTTGGTTCCTCTAAAACACCATAATAAGGTGGGTAGTCTTATTGTGTAGAAAATTTCATCTATGATCAAATAACACCACCAGTTGTTCCTCAAAAGAGAGGTCATGTTCTAATTTTACCACCTTTGTATTTAGTATATGTGAAGGGTTATGTATGTACATATTAAAGAGGGATATGTGGAGGACTTTGTGAACAAGTGCTATATTTGGAGGAAGATCAGGCCGATATGCCACTACTCCTACATGATCAAAGATTTCATTTTAGGCCAATGCACTTATGGATGAGCTTCCCTTTTTTTACAAAGCTCCTGACTGTATTCCAAGGAGAAATTCGAAGAATGGATTTTTCTCCAACATCAAACTCTATGTCCCTTCAACAGTTGATGACGTAGCTCTTTTTCCAACTCTGAGTATCCTTAATGTGTTATTGGATGGCATGGACCTGTTTTTTCATCTCTGGCACAAGTCCAGACCCAATATGCTATCTCTCACCAGCTTCATTCCAACAAGTAGAAGTTCTACACCACTTACCTTATAGAGCGTCATATGGTTCCATTTGAATGCTCAAGTGGAAGCACTTATTGTAAGAGAGATCAAATAAAGGGTGACATTGATCCCATCCACCATTAAATTAAATTGAGCATGTTCTCATCATATCCTTGAGTGTTTGAATATTACATTCAGATTGGCCATAATTTTGGGGATGATAGGACATACTGAAATTCAATTCAGTGATCAGACCTTATTGATGACTTCTCCAGAATTTTGATGGGAACCATGGATCATGACTAGATACGATATAAAGTGTAACTCCAAGATTCCTTACCACATCCTTCACGTAAATCCTAGAATGTTGATCAAGGGATAAATCTTCTTGAATAAAGATAAATGGGTAGTCTAGGTGGGACGATCCACAATAACCCATATCACATTGGTTCCCATTGAAATTATTGAGAGGCTAATGATGAAGTCCATAGTGATATTGTCCCACTTCCTTGACAGTATGGGTAGTGGTTGAAATACCCCTTTAGGAAGATGTCACTATGATTTTACTTGCAGACGTACCATGCACCTTAATGTGTAGTCTGAAATCAATCCTTTAATATTATCCCACCAATAATGATCACAGAGGTCCCTATATAGTTTTTTTCATCCAGGATGTATATATAAAGTAGAGCTATGAGCATCATCTATCATCTCCATCATTAATTCTGAAATAGATGGAATAGATAGCCTTGTACAATATTTTAGTACACCTTCTTGAAAAATATTGAAGTCAAGAAACATCTCATCCTTCATATCCTCAAACTTCTTTTGTAACAAAGGATAATCTTTCTGAGCATTCTTGATCTACTCCTGTAATTCCGGTTGAGAAATCAATTGCGGCTAGAGTTGATGATGTAAATTCAATTATAATTTCCATGTCATCTTTACTAGGTTATTGAACAAAGGATCTCTTTGTATCCTCATCATGGAAAGATCAACTAGGGCATTCCTTCTAAATGAATCAGTGACTTTTTTTGTGCTTTTAGGATGATAATTAATTGAAATATAATTGTCTTTGAGAATATCCAACCATATCCTCTACCTATTGTTCAATTGCTTTAGGGTGGAAATATACATCAATCTATGATGGTCTGTGTATATATCACATTTCTCCAAATAATGATTGTTCCCCCATATCCTTAGAGAAAATACAACAACAACCATCTTCATATATTGCGTAGGATTGTTCTACTAAAGAGTATTCAACAATCACCATGCATAAGCAATGACTTTGTCATTTGTTATGAGGATTCAACCAAGACCATTCAGATATGCATCATTAAAAATAAATATTCCTTATCTTCTTGAGGTAAGAGTGTACATAGGTGCAGTGACAAATATATTCTTCTTCTCATGGAAACATTCCTCACACGCTATTGTCCAGATGAACTTGACCACTTTTCGAGTTAACTTGGTTAATAGATTAGATAGTCAGGAATAGTTCTTCACAAACCTATTATAATATCCTATTAAACAATGAAATCTCTGAATATCAGTTATTGTTGTAGGTTAAGGCCACTCCTCTACAACCATTGTCATTGTAGGGTCAACTGGGATTCCATCATTGGTAACAATGTTCCCCAAGAGAAGAACAAGTTGCAATAATAATACACATAGGTTGATCATTCCAAAAATACTTTCATTCTTTAGTTTTTTTAAAATACCACATAGATGATCCTTATGATCCTCACAAGTTTTTGAATATATCAGAATATCATCAAAAAAATAGCCACAAAGTTCTCAAAGTAGTCCTTAATGACTAAATTAATAAAATCCATAAAAATAGCAGTTTTATTAGTCAGTATGATGGGAATAAAAACATACTCTTAATTCCCATATCTTTATCGGAAGGAATTTTTTGTAGTATCTTATTTCTTCACCCTTAATTGATGATAATCATATTGAAGAAAAGTCTTAGATAAGAATTGAGCCATATGAAGTTGGTCAAATAAGTCATCATTTCTTGGAAGATGGTATTTTTTGTTCACTGTGAACCCATTCAGTTCTTTATAATCAATGAATAGCCACATCGATTCTGTCTTCTACTTCGGAAAGAGAACATGTTCTAACCAAGGAGACACACTAGGTCGGGTAACCCCCTTCTCCAAAAGATCATGGAGTTTTTATTTAATTATTCTAGCTACAAATTTTTCATCCCATAGGGGGTTATAGATATCAGATGAGTCCCAAGTATGAGTTCAATGGAGAACTCTACCTCTCTTTCTGTGGGAGGTCTGGGTAACTACTCAGAAAATACGTCAACCTATTCCTGGACGATGGGGACATTGTCTATCCACGAACTCTCATTTCTTTCTTCTTCATCACTGATCGACTCCATAAAGATAGATATAGGAGGTTCTTCTTGATAAAGATCATGTTGAGATATCTCTCCTTGGAAGATAACAGCAGGTTTTCTATTCAAGACTATTGATATTTTCTTAACGTCTGCATTTGATCTTAGCATTATACATTGAGAGCCATTCCATCCCTAGTATAATGTCTAATTTCTATATGGACATGAATACATGATTTGGGATAATATTGTGCTCACTAAAGTAAATACTAGAGTTTCCAAACACTAATGATTCTTGGATAATCCCACCAGGATTCTTCACTGATAACTTTACATTTAGAAAATCTGGTGTCGATTTTAAATTATATACAAACATATAGGAAATAAAGGAATGCGTTGAACCAGATTCAAACAACGTATTGTCTAGATTTGAGGTAACAACAAGTGTACCTTCAACCACATCATTTGGAACCTCAAATTCATAAATAGTGATTGAAAAATCACAACCTTGATCCCATAGTCTATGATGAGGCTAATGCTGATTCCCCTCCATTGCCCTCATATTTGGACATCTATTAGAAAAGTGACCAAGATGGACACACTTATATAATTGGACATAAGGTATGGCATACACCATCTACCCTTTGTCATTAGTTTTGGTATTTTGTGGATTCACCTCACTACAAAAATTTTGTGTGATATGACCATTGTTTCCACAGTAATAGCTTTTCCATCTCTCGAATAGGAATTTCCCCCAAATCCTTTTTCCCAGATTTATTACACGTGATATGTTTCAATCGCTTCCCTCCTCATCCATGATCTAAGCTCCTCCATATGCTTGGCACAATGGTTATTTTAATGAAATTGGATTTATGAGACCATTGCGTCTCACCAAACTCTAGTTCAACTTTCATTGCACTTCGCATGATCTCCTCATAGATATCTTAAGCTTAGTTGGAAAGATTATTCCACAGATGAGGTCTCATTATAATGAAGAATCTCTCAAACTATCAATATTGATCCATGAAATATCTTAAGGTGTAACATGAAATCATTTTGAGGTTCATCTCCTAGCTTCCCACCTATTCATTCTCATTCTTCTTTAAATCATTAAACTCCTCCATTCTTGTTTTCATCGATCGATGGAAATAACAACTGAGGAAGATCCATATAAACTTTTCCCACACCATAGATTCAACCTCCACTATTTGTCTTGTGTTTTTAATCAGTTCTTACCACATATCAGCTTTTACCATTAAGATATAGAGAGCTTGGGTGACCTTCACTTTCTCAGAATAGTATAGCACCGAAATGATACTCTCGATAGTGTTGATGCACTATTCAACAATCAATGAGTAAGTAGATCCACTAATGTTAAGTGGTCATTGATTCATAAAAGATTCAATAAAATGTTGTTCCGTTTTCGGTGAGATCAGTCTCTCAGCTTTATTCATGTTATTTCCCATAACTTGAGTTAGTTTTTGCATCATTCACATGATTGTTTCCATTCCATCTTCCATCGGAGGGCCGTCAATGAATCATCCATTGCAGTCACCATTTTCAAGGTTCCTCCTATTTCACACCATTTTTTAAAAGAATAAAAACTTTTGAATATTTAATTTGATTTATGAATCTTTTAACTATAAATGATTTTTTGTCTTAAAAGATCATGCTTTTAACAATTACATTTCTCTATAAATCCCTCATAATTATTCATGAGATGTTTATGATTAACCAAAAATATCCCCCAGGAGTTTCGTAAATAAGAGTGCACCAAGGACCATTTTCGTGTACCAGGATACCCCAGGTCATGCCTGAAACTCCTTGTCATACTTTTCACTCCTAGGTACATATGTGCCAGAGCAGCCTCTACCAGCTCGTATCCAGACGAGGATGTATTTTTTTAATAAACCACTTAATCAATACTCACCAAAATAACAAGAAGTTTTATTGTGGTTAAAATTTTATATAGTATTATTCATTAAGTTTTCATAGCCTAATTTTCATAAATAACAAATCTTTCATTTGAAATGAACTATGGAATCCCATCTTTATGTTATTTAACTTTTCATTAGTGTTTAAAAATTGATGATCTTTAAAGTCTACTATCTTGAAAATCCAGAACATAAAACATGAAAACAATATAAAAATATCTTATAATACACTTATAATGCTTCATCGTAAGTTCATCCTAAGTAAAATTGCTTCATCTCATAACCTGGAGACATATATCAATGGAAAGGGGCAGAAAAAGGTGAATTAAGGAAATCATGTGAATCTGTTTACTTGTGATATCAATAAGAACTGGATGAAAACCACAAGACATGAGCCACAAAAAAAGTGGAATAACATAAAAAAATAACATGAATCCATAATTGAATATGTGGATACAATATTTTATTTATAAATTCCATAACATATCACCACGGTTCATTCCCAAGGTGTTATAAAAACATTACCATGGTTATTCACCAAGGTATTGTGAATCTTATCTTCTCTATGGATTAATTATTAACCCATTGCATTGAAGAAATATTAGGGTGCACCATTAATATTTATTTATTTTTATGTGATCCACATACATAATTATCATACATTTCATAAATAACCCATATAGATTCAATGAAATGTGTTTCATGTCAAAATCGTGACATTTAAAAAAAGTACTTAAAATTAAGATCATTGTTTCATTTATAACCCCTGGAAAGTGAGTGAGGGTTATATGTTTTTCAATTATAGAATACAATTGGTCATTATTTTGTATTTATGGATTCACATAGAAAATAAAATGGATTTGGGTATTCACATAATTAATAAAAGTAACTTTCATGAGAAAAACATAGAGATTTTGAGACAAAAATTCGGCAGCATAACTAATACATAACATTGTTTTAGAAAACATTAAAAACAGAGGATACAAGGGTAAACCACTCATAAATAATTTATAATACTGTATTGGTAAATAATAATTTTATTTAATGGAAATTTTAATGACATAGAACTTGAAAAAGAAAACCGGAAAGAAAATAGAAGATGTTATTTCTTTTACGAAAAATTATGCAGCCTAACGACGTCACTTAAACATTCTGAAAATAAATTAATGAGACCAGAAAGGGTATCTCATAATTTTTAAATGAAATGGATAGAAATAATAATATATTATAAAATACCCCAACATATGAAAATGGAAACTAGAAGACATAACATAGAATAAAATCATGACTAAAAAGAGGAGGGTGAAATATTCCCTAACCTTGAAGAGTATCTCCGAAATCTCGAAGGATGGGACCTTGGGGGCTTGAGGGAACCATTAGAGGACTAAATGGGAGGTAGAATGACAAGATATTCATGAGGAAAATTTTCGGATGAAATTAATGAGGGAATGTATAGTTATTTATAGGAAAAGTGAGAGAATATATAATTAATTTCAAAGGGACACCTCATCGGTGGTATTTGAAAAGTTATGGGCTAGAACATGGTATTTTTCCATAGTATGGGCCACTTGGGATACCTCATAACATATCGTACCATTCACAAGATGACCATATTTATTACATCATGATTAAATCATCCATGATGTCATTAATCAACCGAAACTCTAAAGTGTATTTTTAATATTTACAAAAAAATTTAATGTTTTAAAAAAACCCATAAAATTCACCCTAACCTATTATCGAGGCTCTGAAGTCAAACAAGAAATCCATTTTATGAAATTAATTTTATAAATATATTTAATTTAATTTTAAAATAAAAATATTATTTATTAAAAAAACAACTCTAAACCTATAACATTTTTTGTAACACCCTGAAAAAGTAATCAAGCTCCCAGAAAATTATTATATATTCATAAGAAAATAATGTAACAATTTATTATTACATTTTATGAAAATACATTTCTATTTTAAATTATTAATTTTTTTATAAAATTGTAATTAAATTATTTTTGACATACAAAAATACCAATATTTATATTATGAACATTCCATCACATTAAATATATCTAAATTATATTTATACATTCATGGGTGAAGTATCAATTTTTTTGGCTGATTAACTATTCATTACTATTCATTACTATTCTTAAGGGTATATTATTATTCATACATTAAACTATACCAAAAATTATTTTGTTGTTATTAGACTCTAGATTTTTTTCTGGTTATAATTGTAAAAGACGATTTTCTAAAAATCATTTCACATTAGTAATTATTTAATGTTTACCAATTTTTTTTAAAATACCCCTTTTCCAAAATTCATCATTAATATGGAACAACATCCTATATTTATCCAGATATTTGAAATTCACAAATTTTACATAATAAGAAATAACAATTTTATTTATACAAAAGAATTACAAAACGTAACTAAGGTATCATTAAATAGCCCATTATAACACCTGCATAGGACCTAAGTGTAAGGTTTTTTTTATGATTATAGAATCATGCGGTGGCTCAGAAAACATTTCCCAAGTGGTGATTTCTATTATCTTAAACTTCTGCCTTTGGCGATTATATTCAACCTTCACATGTTAAAGATCATCTTCGTCTTACTCTAGAGAAAAGGCTATAGATGCTCCCTCCATCCCAGGCTCATACATATGGGCTTCGTACGACACATGTCTACTGGATGAGGCCATCAAATCATATTTTTATATTAATTAACCATGACCAATTGTAATTATAAAAAATAATTATAATGTTAATATTTTTTTCCAATGTTAATATTGACCAATGATCATATAACAATTGAATCCCATCAATATAAATTCATTAATTAAAGGATATAGTTTTGAGGAGTATAAAATAAAATAAAACAAAAATTTTGGAAATATATATTATTATAAAATTTCAGGTAGTTACAAACTCTTATCTAGTACAACAACTCTATCAAGCCCACATCTACAATCCTTGGTAACACAAAGCTCATTAACCTCAAAACGTTTCTCTACACGATTAAATAATGAGGCCCAAAATGTTTTAACCTCCTGAAGAACTCAATCTCGCTCATGAAAGAAACGTGGTCTATAGTGCATCCCTCTATTCATCACCTCTTTAGTCTGCTTTCCTCAATGTATAGAAATACTACACTATGATATAATGTCTCTTGTACAAAAATTGTAATTTATATTTAATACATTAAATTAATATTATATTATAATGGAATATCTTCTAAGTAACATATAATTAAATATTATAAATTATCTGTGATAGGTTATTTACAAACATAATTTAAAACTAATATCATACATTCAATGATGTTGGTCATAATATGAAAATATCTCTTCCCATCATCAAATGTCGATGACCATTTATGATTTGGAATTTGAATCATGTAATCATTATATTCTAGATTAACTCTCCAAATATCTTCCAGACCACCATCCATCCTTTTCTTTTAAGGATCATATTCTTATAAACAAGAACTTATCATAACACATATAAATTTAACTATGATAATGATATTTAAAATGATAATGTTAATTCATACGAATTTTATAATTTCCTTTTTCAGGGACGCACCACTAAATTTCATTCACACATTTCAAGAAATGTATTCATAATATTATTGATTATGGGAATTTTGTAGAATAAAGGACTAATATTCAGAGTGTACCATCCCCATTATTGCATGACTATGATATGAAATATGAAAAATCCCTTATGTGTGAAAAAACTCTCAAGCGTATGTTATAATTTATCTTAACAATGAGAAGTTCTCCATCTCTAAAACTGAAAACAAAAAGATAGAGGGGAAAGATTAATATGTTGTTGGGAGGAATTCAATAATGTTATGGTATAATATCAGAATAGGAATGAGACATCTATCAATATAAACAACTTTCAATATCTAAAATAATTCACACATGGAAAAAATTTCCAAAATAATTTATCAAACACTACCATGTACATGTGAAATTATTTTATTGGTTAAAATATTTATAATTATTTAATAAATAGATCACTTTTCGTTGGTGTTGTAAATGCTGAATAAGATGTTATAATAAATGATAAGAGTCATCCCGGTCATTATATACATTCAAAATAGCCTTCTGTCTGGTATCCCATTACATCTAGTAAATGATTTGATACCCAAAATGCTTTTTGATTCTCTCCAACAATAAAATGAATGAAACATATTGACATGATTTTATAATTTCCCCAAATGTTTTTTGGATCAAAAAACATCTAATGATGAGTCTCCATGTGATAGTATTTAGTTCACACATGGCTGATGACTAAATTTGGTGATGTTCCATCTAGGAAAAGTGTTATCAATTATAGAACACATACACATTGGATAGTTTCAATCATATTAGTCACACTAGATCACATAATAAGTCCTAATTTAAAATATTTTATAACATAACTATAATGTAATTAAATATTGGAAGATGGTTCAAAGGACATTTGAACCTCAAGGGAGTGGGAATACATTTCTCATTAACATGCATTTCTTCTTCAACTTCCTCATCATATTATTTTATAAATTGTAATCATCCTCAAAATTATCAACCATAAAATCAAAAATATGTGGATTAGTATTCAGAGAATCTATGGCCATGGGACCTGAAGGATCAAATACCATTACTAATTTAACTTCTTGACGTATTATAGAATGAGTATATGACATTCTATTATGAAATTATGATCGAACAACATCCAATGTTGATGGAAACAATATTGTTTTTATAATGACATTCAACTCAATCATTATTTCTCTGGTTGAAACATAACCAATTGTTGTTTTTGTTTTATTTTTCATCATTAGTTAATATATAGCCTACATGTCAGAACCTATTAATTAATTGTAGATGTATTGGTATGTTTGACTATATTCTGTTATTCACCATCAGTTTTAACTTATAATAATTTTTTCTTTGAAATATTACATCCATAGATAGTCTTCAAGAATCAAAACACATTTTTCCCATATAGTATATGTACATAATTATTTATTATCAATCATTTTATATTTTCAATAAATATTAGAAGCCAATTTTTTTTTTAAAAACTATCATTATCAATTAAATAAGATCATAGAAATAATTTATGTAGGCATTATTCTTGTAATTGAGGATATAATTATATTCCCACCACCAAATTAGTATTTTCAAACTACACTGATTTGTAACTATTTACACAACCCATGAGTTCGTGTTACTTACAAAAAAATAGAAGTCAAACAAATTCATATATATTCGCATGCATCATATTCATGAGGATCACAAATGGTTCATGTAAAAGTATATAGTTATATGAGTTTGGAAAACTCAAGCTGAGTATGCCCGAAGTGAATGATTTCCAACCATGAAATGTTTCCCATTCATGGAAAGACTCCAAGAAAGTAGTTTTTCTGACCAAAATCCCCTCAACCAGGTTGTGCTTTACTCGAGAGATCATTCTATACTTTAAAAATGAATCATAAAATGTGCACAATATAATTTCAATGGCTAAATTCAAGTCTATAACTTCAATTACAAGCTGAGGTCAAGCTAGATGAAACAATAAACTCATTATCATACCAAAAATGTAATGTGATTCTCTATTATAGAACATATTTGTCATATTTACTGAAAAATAAAATAATCCATAATATAAAAAATTTATAGATATGAAAATTTATTATTAATTAATTTGTTTTGTAATTATAAGTAATTATTATTTTTTTAATTATTAATAAAATTTTGATTGAAAAAAATATTACTTCTTTATTAAATAGTTATTTGAGTAACATGGAAGAATTAATAACTAATTAAATTCATGTAACAATTCATTATTATTATGTAATATAAAATAATTCTAATTATAATTAATATAGTTTATTACTAATTTAAATCATTTAATACAAAAAGCCAACTGAAAATGAGATGTTCAAAATAATGATAAAATAACTACTTCATGTGGATATTTTACCTTCATTTCAAAAATGACCATTTCATTTTGTATTTAATAACTTTTAATTATAATTTTTAATTAACTGTATCAACTCAAATATGTAATTACATTATTATTACATATTTTTAATTGGTTAATTAATTTAGTATTACAATATTAATTACTAAATCCAATTTACTTAGATAATTAATAATTATAGTAATTTTCTAAATTAATTAATTTCTAGTTACAATTACCCCTTTATTAATTACAATGAAATATTTAATAAATAGATTAATTATATCAAAAATTATATAAAATTTATTTTCAAATAACAATTAATTAATAATAATCAAATCCCTCATTATTATTCTGTAATTACTAATTTTATCTAGTTAATTACTATAATAAATTTCATAATTAGATTATCAATAATTATAATTAATTATGTATTATTTATAATTAATTAACTTCTTTTTACATTTATTTATTCCCTAATTAAAAAATAAATTCCTAATTATAATTAATTAATGATAAATTAATTACTAATTACATTTCTCTAATTACTATTAACATTTAAATAATTATTATTTACTAATTAAAATTAATTTGTTAATTAATTAGTCAATAATTAAAATTAACTATGTAGTAATTGAATTTAATTAAAGTCTAATTATTATAATTTACTCATTATTTATAATAAATTAGTGACTAATTATAAATAATAATTATTTAACTAATTACTAATAAAAATTATTTTTTTTAAAAGGTTGGGGTCGAAGCCTCATATTTATTATTAAATCAAAACAAATACCTCTTTTAACTGGGTAGAGGTAAACCCATTACATAGCCCGAAGGCCCAGTGAGCTTATATCCCATTACATAGCCCGTATGCACAAAAATTAAAAATTAATTAAATTCTAATTATTATAATTTACTCACTATTTATAATTAATTAGTGACTAATTATAAATAATTATTATTTATCTACTTACTAATAATTACCTATGTGTTAGTTAAAAATAATTAATTTCGAATAATATTAAATTATTAACTTATTAAACATTATTATTTTCTAATTATAATTAATTACTAAAAATTAGAAATTATTTAAATTCATGCAATTAATAATTACAGTTAATTAATTACTATTTACAAAGAATTACATCATTAATTAATTACTTATTACAATTACCTATGTGTTAATTAAAACTATTTAGTTTATTTTTATGCTTATTTATTAACTAATTACTATTAATGAATATCAAATTATAAATAATCAGAAATAAACAAATTAAAATTTAATATTTTTAAATTAAAATTTACAGTTGATTTATTACTAGTTATAGCTAATCACATAATTTACTAATTAGTAATTATAAATAATTATATTTTAATTAAAATAAAAAAATTGTTAATTAAATCGTTGTGTCCAATAATTATTAATATATAATTCCTAATTAAAATTAATTAATAACAAAATGTTATATATTTAAATTATTTATTTACTAATTATAGTAAATTAATTACTATTTACAATAACACAACTAATTAGTTATTAATAATTTGAATTGGGATCCTGTTGGGGGTGGAGGAACTGAAGAATATCCTTTCAGATCTCTCGAGCATTTGTACTATGCTATATCATCCTCATTGAGTGAATAGAGACTCCTACATTCCATGTCATTCTTTTTTTCGATATGGATTGCTTATTTTAATGATGCTCATGGATCGCACCGAGGACCCTTCCAATAGCTCCAGGTTATTCTCTGGTTACTTGGGTGGATCCTTTCTCTTTCATTAATACATGGTTTCTCAACAAATTTTAATTTAATGTGTTGTTTCTCATTTATCAACATTATATGGTTCTATTTTAGAACAAATTGATCTCTAAAAGAACTCCTCAATGGTTTGTCTCTCACATTCAAAAGGTGTGGAGCCCTGGAATACTATGTATCTTTTAGTTCAATTTGTTACTATTTTATGTTTTTCTGATTTCAAATGTTCCTCATTTTTCCATGAATGTTTACATATTTATTACCTTCCATGGAATTGAAGATTGATTCATCATGTCTAGGTTTAGCCAGTCATCGTCTTATAACCCTAAGAGTTCATGATTCGATCATAAATGTAAGGCTATATGATTTTATATATACTTATTCATAGGTTTGGATAATTGTATTTAAGTAATATTATGTCTTATGGAACATAGAAATTTGATTTGACAAAGATTTTACAATAGTAATCCCAACCAGGATGGAAACTAATACTAACATGGTTAATTATGGTCACTTTTCATGGGTCTAGTAGATGTTGATTTTGGTTATACAATGTCTGATAAGTTTTTTCTATCCACATTGCAAGTTGAGAGTAATATGAGGAATGAGTTTGAAATATGAGCTTCATTTTTTGAAATTTTTTAAATGATTTTTCACGTGGATTCTATTTGAAGGGGAAATATCATATGTTCCAAAATCAAATTTAAGGGGAATGAACCAATAAATTTTAGAAGTATATAAAACAATGATCTTATCCATCCCATTAACAACCAGGGTAAATTTCATTTTATGGAAGCTGCTTTCAATGCCACTATTCCTAGGATTTTGGCTTCCATATATGGGAATCCCCTTGTTAATGTGAATATAACACTACATGAATCCAAAATCATTTATCTTGATGGCTAGTTCAAGGCATTAAAAGATATTCCCAAGTACGGTCTCATCCACCTCCTATTAATGAAATTGATGTTGTTTGTCCTAGTCAATTGATTGGTCAAACCAAGAATTCATGGGATGATATTACTGGTGAATCTTTTTATGTAGTCAGATTTTTATTCAATGATTCTATAATTAGGGACATATGGGTTGATAATGATGGCCCCGAATCTGCAGATAGCCATGATACTCTATAAAATTCTACTCAGGTATAGGTTGACAACTCCTCATGGTAGTCTAAAAAAATGGTTTCCTCTATATCTCAAAAAGGGAAAGATGAATTTAATAGTTCCACATAAAAATAAATAACATTACATATGTGGGAAAAATGTACCTTTATACTGGATGAAGATACTTTTAGGGATTTTGACCCTTCAGAGAAAGCATTTTCTTCAATGAAAATAGATCCCCCATATACTCACTGAATAGTTCATCTATTTTTTCTCCCCTATCCTTGTTGGGACTTAAGTTCAAAGATAAATTAATTGACATACATATATTCTGGACTACTCATTGAATCCTTTGGATGCTTTCTGAAAAACTATCATGGTCCATCCAGAACCTATGGTTATTTGTGAACCTGTCAAGGATATGCATGGTTATACTATTGCAATTGTGAATTCGTTGGACAAAAATTTTAATGTTACTTAGAGGGATTCTTCCTCCTATATTCCCCATAGGTTTCATATGGACCATCTCCAAGGGGATTTCTTTATTTCTCTAAGTTTCTAGTAGGTTTCTGGTCTAGACTCCAAATCTACATCGAATAATAAAATAAATATTATTGATCATAATCCTTCATTCATAGATGTTTAGCGGGAATGTAATAACATAGGGTCTAATATAAATTTTTCTAGAATTTTTTCTATATAAAAGAAAATGTGAAAATTAAATTGGACAATCCATAATCATAATAGTTTTCATTTTCTTACCTTTGTTAGCATCATGTATTATGACCATCTCAGGGATCTGACAGCTTCTACAAAAGAGTTGATGGTTGACAATGGTGAGGGACTTTTGGATGATGAAGGTGGGAAATGGATTCTTGTCGAAACATGGGTAATGGGGAGATAAACTTGTTATAGGGTTGGCTATGTACCTCACCATAACATGTGTACCATATCTCAAGCATCATGATGTGTGCTATTATTTTTTCCCTAATGTTTATCTTATTATCCTTTGGATGTTCTATATGTTATACTCATGTAATATTCATTATTTTAATAAATGTTCCTTCGATCCTCAACCCTTTTATTAAATGTTAATAATTAGTTTTACCTATGTAATAATTTAAATTTTTTAATTTCAAATTACATTAATTTATTTACTAATTACAATTACTGACTCACTAATTAAATATAAAGAACAATAAATTAGTTAATAATTTTATTTATGTAAGTACTAATTACTATTAATTAATTAATAATGAAAATTGATTTCATAACTATTTAATTACTAATTATAAAAAACTATGTTATAATTAAAAATAAATAATTTATAATTTTATTAATTTAAATACTAATTAAAATTATGAAATTCATTTTTATAATGATTTAATTATAAAATATTAATTAATTAGAATTATGTTATCATTAAAAAATTTATATAATTAATAATTACAATTATATATATTCAAATTAGTAAATTAATTCCTCACAACAAATAATTATTTTTCTATTAAATATATTCATTTACTAATTAATATAATATAATCCCAAATAAAAATAAAGTGAAAATAAATTAATTAAAAATTAAAATTATGTAAATACAATATTTAGTTAATCAACTACCAATTAAAATTAATTACATAATTACATAATGACTAATTACATTTATCTAAGTATTAATTATAATTAATTAATTAATTAAAAAATAAAATTATATTATTTTTATGTTCTAAATTTAATACATTAAAAATTTATAAAAAAAATTATATATATAAATTTATATAGTGAAAAATTGAATAATATAATTACCTCAATATTATATGGTGGTAGCTAAATGAGAGGAATGAGGGGTTTTAGAGTTGAGGGAGGATGATTCATTAGAGAAAAATCAATGACATTCAATGGAATAGTGTATCACCATTGGAAAAACATTATGGGAGATGGATGTTGTAATGTATGATATAGGAGGGGCCCCTTTATGGGTGATTTATTTTTGGGAACAACTTTAAGTGGCAATAGTTAAAATTTTCACTGAGCCACCAGTGCCACATAAATTGGTGTAGATGAGAAATTGTTTTTGAAGAATACATCCACCGTAAGTGGAACATTAGTGTTTTTGTGAAAAATATTTAATTGAAGTGTAACTTCCAAAACAAATTTACCAAATTAACTAAAAAATATTGTAATATAAAAACTCCATGTCCCAACATTCCTTCCCAATGGTCACCCATTTAGAAGATTCTAAATGAAAGGAGATAATGACCCCTATATATCACCTTCTATACAAAATTGATTGGTGGCAACAGTAAAGGGGGTATCAATCAATCATATATGAGGAACAAATCTCAATATAGTTAAAGGACAATAGAATATGACAATAAAAAACAATGAACACCAATAATTATATAATAAAGGGATACTAATAGATGTAACTTAATTTTATAAATAAAAAACATGAATTTTAATAATTTTAAATCCTCAAAAGATACCATAAACCTACAATTTCTCCTAATAAACATATAAACTCAAGAAATACCGCACTCCAACACTTAAGTTATCTTAAGGAAATAAATAATAGATTATATATACATAATTATATCATTATATATATAATGAGTATGATCCTCCACAAATACTCTTATAAAACATGTTACAGTAGATACTAAAGCCTAATGATTAAATAATTAATCCAGATCATTACTTAAATAAGTAATGATATTTTCCCATTTTCATAACGGATCATTAACAAAATAATGGATAAATGTAAAAGTTTTCTTATATAAAAAGAATATATATATATATATATATATGAAGATACCCATATTACATATCCCTAGTTTTAGGATAACCATACACCCCAAATCCACACATCTTATGCACATATATTCTAGAATTCATCATTCATCTCAAGAAATTGTATAACATTCATTCAACATTCTATTCATCTCGAAAACTTATTAGCATCATCCATAGTGATAACCTTGTGAATTCTCAGAACCCACTATAATAAATATAAATTCATTATTTATTATTTCATCACAAGCCATGCAACTTCATATGTAGGAATCTGTATCCCCCAAATATTAATACATGTTTTTAATATAAATCAAATTGTTAATTCTCACAAATAAATATATAGAAAAATTGATATCCATCTATATCCAGGTAGGCATATTCCTTGTAATTTAATACATTATAGACTAGGACACACATGTACCTATCTATAGCCCGTGAAAGACAACATGAGAGGGAGACGATATCTATCTGTACCCATACCATCCCAATGGTCAAATAAAGCACTACCCAAAAATATTTTTGTGTTGTTTTCTCTGCCATCATGGGTGTTGAATAGTTTGAAATCCAAAAATATTAAATAAATCAGACTCTACCACATGTAAAGAAGATAACTATATCAGGATCCAACATGTCTTAACCCCAAACCGGTCAACTGAGCTGTACCATGATTAGTCTTGATTGGTTTTCTTCAACTTCATAGGCTAAAAACTACAACCGAGAATAAAAATAATCCTATGGGAATAATTTATCTCAAAATATATATATTCAATGATGAAAGGAAAGTGTGTTGAATGACCATGAAAACCCAATAACAACAAAAGATAAATAAATATATAATAGATAGCGGTATTAATATAGTAGAACAAAATAGAAAACTAAAGAAAATAAATTGGGATGACACTATAACCCACACAATTTCCAGGTGATCTCTTGGTAAATAAGATAAATGGATTCATCCCAATTCACATGAAAATCAAAACCAAAATGAACATATGATATTGCTTGGGTCTACTGACATTGAGTGAGAGAAGTAAGATATAAGCATACAATATATTATTTGGAAGGAAACATAGAATCCATACATTTCCATTCCTGAAATAGTGCATATATGGTAGTTTTAAATACATTTTATAATAATTTGTGTCTTCCATTTAAATAAGATAACATCCTCTTCATTAAATCCCAGTTTCAAAACATGAATCTATTTTCCGTATTAAATAAAATTCAAATTTATAACCCATTTTTATAAGACATATAGAAGTGGAAACAAAACATAAGAAATTTAAAGGGACAAGAAAATTAAACTAAACACAACTAGGGAGGTAAATCTAATAATGCTTTAAATAAAGTGTAATAATACAAGTACAAATTGGAATCATATAAATAAACAATTAACAAAATTGTTTTACAATAAAATAAGAGATTATATATATGTAACCATTCAAATTTTCTAGAAGTCACTACAACTATACCTTATATAAACACGTTTTAGACCCACTTACATGCATATAATTCTCTTCCATAGTAACTGACTATCTTATCTTCTCAAAAAAAACTAACTACTATAAAATACCATATTTCCTAACCTTTATCCATGGGATTATAATAACTATATGGTATACTGGATAGAAATCATCACTCAACCATTTTTTATGTACTTGAATCCCATGATAATAGTATAAAAGGTAATGATGGGTGGGGGTTGCCCCATTTTTTTACTCACTATTTCCACCATACATTCAATTTAAATTCCTGACACCAACTATGTCAACTCACTATCAATGGAAGGACGACCATAGGGGTTCTTGTTCTGTAAAAAAATTCTTAATGTGATAACTGGTCCTATATATCATTTTAAATTTAATACAACATCCAAAACATCATAGAGGAACAACTAGGCTTTAACCTTTTACAAATCCATACCAATTTCAATACCATAGTACAAATAGTATTCATTCATAGAATACACTGAATGGGAAATTTTTATTTTATGAGGTTACCAATAATGTTCCAAGGTACCAAACATTAAAATCTGTAGAACTAATATTGGAACAATAATTTTTATGTCATTTTGAAACAAAATATATAGTTATAAAGCATTTTGGTTTTTTAGGAATCCCATTGGAGGATAGTATAGGGAACAAAATTGAAATAGGGGAAGTTTGTTTTGAAAACTAGTGGTTCAAAAGGGAAACTTTATTGGATTTCCATTTATATGAATATGGGTCAAAACATAGGTGGACCTAGTAGACACATGGATATGGACACATTTACTAGAATATATTTGGATTAATATAAAACATCATAGAGTCCCTATAAGTAATCATATGGGAGGACACACCAAGACACTAAAGTTAACACAATAACATAGAACGACAAACAAGAACCATACCACATATTGAAATATGAATTTATCAAGCAACCAAACTACTAAAAATCAAAAAATTTGGATGAAAATTTCAAATAACTAAAATATATACTAAAATAAAAATATATTTTTTTCAAACACCATTCATATATATATATATATATTGAAATAAATCCATTAGCAGCCTATATTTTTCATATTTTCCACATAGACATTCCATTAAAAATAATAAATAAACATCAAAATAATTAGAAACATATTATTAAATTAATTAGAAAACTACCATGAATCCAATGAAATGTTTCAATAAAAATTGGTCGGAATCAACTGCCACAACAATATGTGAATGTTACAAAATATTCTGATTTGTAAGAACTAATATTAAAAGAGAAAACCAAAAAACCTAACATTAATGAATTGAAAATACATAATCCATCCCTCAAAAAATATTTCATCACAAAGGCATCCATGAAGTGAGTAATAAGAACAACATGAAAGGAAGAGGGGAAGAAGAGAAAATTGACCAAAAAAACAACATAAACTTATTTATGAATCTTGAAGGAGCACCAATAATGGAAGGAGTGCCCAAGAAAGTGGTATTGGGATCCCCCTTCAAGTGATAAACCCAAAAAGAGGGATTGGGGGTCAAAATTGGATAAAATAGAAAATGGGAAAAGTGGAAATTCATGATATATAAAATTACAGTTAGTCTAACGGTTAGGCTAGAATAGTTTTACAATCATGTGCCAATCCTGCATATCCTGCATAATGGAAGTTGAACACACATGGGAAAAAATATCAGTTTTAGAAATAATTATCCTACTATAGAAAATTAATCTATATAAATTATAGATCCCCTTGAATAATTTGCCAAACATTTCAACTAACTATTTTTATTCCCTCTTCCTTGACTTAAACACCACTAATAAGCCACATAATTAATCAGTTATCTTGAAATTTAGGTCAAAACCATGATCAATCCATGCATTTCAAATCATTCAAGAAACAAATGAATTGGAATCAACATTTTCATTGACAATCTACATGGTTTCTCCCCAAAAAATGCACTCTAACAATACATAGGGCCAAAACAACCTGAAAACATCCAAAACTAAAAAAATATTAATAGGGCTCAACCCGAAGCTCCACCAAGACATTAAACATTATAAAAAAAGAAAATTGGCGTTGGGGTGTGAAATTTCACCCCACTGTACAAATATTCATCCCCTAGGAATTCACCCAAACAAATGAAGACCAAAACTCGAACCCAAAATTGAATGACAAAAAATAAAACTCCAAACCCCAGTTTGACTTTTTCTACTCTAGAATTCAAACCCAACAACCTCTATAGAAAAAAGATTCCAACAAAACTAGAGGTATAATGGAGAGTTTTCACCCTAACACTAATGAGACTAGAAAAATAGAACCACTAACAAAACTCCAAATATAAAGGGACCTAGTCGAAAAAAATCAAACAAATAGACATAAAATCTCAATATTAATCATATTAACTAAACACAAACGTCTCTAAAATGATATCCTCCTAAAACCAAAAGATATCTGAAAATTATAACTAAATAAGTTATATAACACTATGAATAACAAAAAATATTAAAAAAGTCCCACCAATCCTCTAAGAAAAAAAGTTACCTTAAAAATAATGAAAAATTGAATAGGGAAACTAAAATTTCACAATCCTAAAAGAGAAGAGAATTGATGGGGAACCAACCCCACACCCAAAAAATTACATGTTTTTTGAAGAGAATCACTCTAAGGCCTACATATAAAGCACATATTCCATTATTCATATTTTGATCAGTAGTCACGAAATGAAAATATCATGATGGGGGATCTTGTCCTTGGAATGGTTCCTATAAAACATCCACAGATTGTCTCAATGTCCACATCGTAAACAAAACGTAAGAGCTTTATGACATGGCATATTTGATTACCCTTACCAGCAACATTTGAAGTGCGTTGTTGAAAAACCTTTTGAAATATATGTACGAACTGACAATGGATACATAATAGAAATTAGTTCCTATAGAACACTCTTATCACCAAATGGGGAAACATTATGAGTTGCATGAGAAATTAGATTTACAACAGCTATAGTTAGGTCTCCAGCAACCAACTCCACTAATAATGGCTCATCCACTAGCTTCCAAAAAAGAACATCCCTAATTGAGATGACACACTCCTTAATCTCAGAACAAGGACCCAAGATAGAGATTGGTGCTTTCAGAAGATACATTTATTATATCAAAAGTAAAAATGAATCAATATATCTAATGTGATCAACAATGTCCATCAACATCAGTTGAACTTAATTTACACCAGAGAGCACTTCCACATCCATCACCATCACCTCTTCACGTATGAACCATAATATTTAATTGTTCATAAATACATAACAAGGAATAATAACATGATACAATGGTTATATGATAACCTTACATTGATATAAACCTAGAATATTATATAATCACATAATTTCATTCACCACAATGATATCATTAATTACCGAAGACTGTAAAACACCTTATACTCCCCATTCAATTGTGGAACCTCTAAAAACCTTGAATACCATGGATGACTATAAATAGTATAAGAGAACTCATCTATTACACTAAAATGGGATTCTATGTCGGGAAAAAACATGAAGGGACTCTCCAGAATCTATTGGGGTTTTTGTGCGGAATAATTTAAAATATATAATACAAAAATGTAAAGAATAACCCAAAAATCAATTGAATGAAAATTAAAATCTAAATCGTGTATTTTTATAATCTAATCATCACTAATCAAATCCAAAACCAACATCCTAAACTACCATTTCCATCCTTAATTCAAACTAATTTTGGGGATATAATTTTTTTTATAAAAATCCACTCACTCCAACCAAAACAAATCCAAAACATAAATAATTCAAAAACCCCAAAAGATATAGAATTAGATGCCATGGATAACATCCTTAGAAAGTCTATAAGAACATTTTATGAGTATTAACAAAAAAAATCGGAGTAACTTGATGTGTGTAGTTAGTCACAACATTGGTCACTACTCAATGGAAGCAAGTATTATAACACTATGTTACATCAATTTTCACTCCCTAACAAAAAAAAACCAAAAAAAACCAAACCATATAAACACATAATTCAATATAAAATAATAAAATACTAGAATTCCACAAGAAACTCATGGATCGGAATAGGAAAGATTTCATGATTCTTTTACACACCAACCTCTCAAGTCCCAATAATATTCTCTCCAAACTAAAGGATTCCACAAATTACAAAGGGATTATTAGCTATCATTTTTTATAGAACCAAACTAGGTTTACCCCAAACTGATCAACTATGTTGGCCCATGATAAATAATTAGAGGCCTTCCCAATCCTCCTAACTTGGAATCTATTAGAGATCATCAAAATAATCAACAAAGAACAATTTACCCAAACATAAAATGATATAAATGAAGAAAAATACAGTACTCAAAATGACCATGCTCATTGAATAATAAATATACGTAAATAAATACATAAAAATGTTGGTATAACTATAGGAAAAAATAGAAAATTATTACAAAACCAAAACTAGGGAAAAACACGAATTAACACTAACTTCATGTAACCTCTTAGTCACCACCATATATAGAACTATCCCACATCATATGAATTCCTAAATGAAACATAATATGAAAATTCTAATGAGTTTATTGATGTTAAGTGGAGCAAGTAGTGTGTGAGTGTAATGAAACTCAATAGATAATAAAAATGAAATCCGTTCATTTCATTTCCCAAATTAGTCCATATAAACTTGTTTGAAATTCATTAATGAAAAATATGTTATTCCTATTAAAAACTATTAACACTGCTTTCCAATAATCCCACTTTAACAAAATACATGACTTTCCATCTTAAAAAAATATCATTTAAATCCTTGTTTGAAAACAAAATTACAAGTAGGTAAATATCCTAAAAAATATTGGTGGTCATGAAAGTAAAACATAACAAAATTATTTCGGTAATGATGATAAAGTTAGAAATAAATCGTATTAATACACATGAAACTAGGAAACAATGAAATAAACTAGCAACCACTGTGGTTTAAAATCAAGCATGAGCATATAGATATGTAATCCTGAATAATTTATAAATATTTTTAAAAGAAATACCTAGACTTATTAGGATTATACCCAAATAATATAATATGGTGAACCTCCATATTCATTAACCAAACTGACATCTCTAAACTAGCCACACCATTTTTAAATCCCACTTGGCCTATCCACTATCCATGGTTTCTAATCCATCTAATTAGGACTTGAAACAACCATCACACCACCATCTTGATGTCATCTAGTAATCCCATGATAATATTTTAAATTATATTGAATATGTCATGTAACAATTGGTTTAACAAAAAATTTACAACATGAATTATTAAAAAATTCCCAACAATAACTATGTGAAGTCTCTCTCAATATAAGGAGAACCATAGGGGTCCTCTTCTTGTTAGGAATATATCATGGAGTCAACCGATCATACACGAGATGGGAATTTAAATCAAATTTTACAAAAAATTAAAATAAATAACCATAATTTATCCTTTTACAAATCTATAAAAATTAAAAAACTATACTTAAAACATTAATCGCTCTTAGAAAATTCTAGATGCTCCTTTTATGTTATTTGGTTACAGATTATGTATGTAGAGAAAATTGTAAATTGTTTCATGAATCACATTTGAACACAATGTTTTATTTTATTTTTAAACTATGTTACCATTTAGAAAACATTGGTTTTTTTATTAATCCATTTGGATGATTAGTAGGTAAGATAGAAGATACATGGGAAGGGTGATTCTGAAACCATGGTTTAAAATGGATAATTTTATGGAATTCCATTTATATGCATGTGGGTCTATCCACATATACACATAGTGAATGTATAAATATGACTTAATTTATTGGAATATATATAGAAACCCATTAAAATTAATAATATTACATCCAAGGAAGGATATAGAGTTCCACACCAAAACATAAGTGTTCACACACAAACATCAAACCACTAAGAGGAACCCAAACCCACATTTGATGCCTAATATCAAATTTCACCAAACTACCATTAATCAAAAAAGGTTGAATAGAATCTCCAATAATTAAAAATAATTTTTTAATAACACATGTATATTTATCAAACATATTTTATGAAATTATTTATATTTATTGTTATAACAATGGAAAATATTCAAAACCAAATTTTCATCAAATTTCCAACAAAGAAACTCTATAAAACACCATAAAAAATCCTAAAAACATTAGAAACACATTTATAAATAAATAATATAAGTTCAATGATGGTATTTCATTCATTGTAAGTAAAATGTACTAAAGCACCTTCAGAAATGACATGTGAATGTGATGAAACTTCTAGAGGTGGATAAAATTATCCAAAGAGACAAACCACACATCCTAGAATCAATGAAATCAAACCATATATGAGTATCCTCAATCTAAGGAATAAAAATAGGTATCCATTCCCTAATTAATGTGAACAATGTTAGAAGAATAGAATAAGAGGATTAAATGACCAAAAAACCATGAGAATCATTCCTAGGAATCTTAAAGGGGAATTAAAAGTGGAGGGATACAAAAGATAATTGGGTTTGTGAGCTAGAATAATGAACCAATAGTAACCAAGTGGGTGGGATAAAATGGGTTTAAAAGGGGAAATAGAGGAAATTAAATATTTTTTAAATTTGGTTAAGTTATATGGTTTAGCTGCATGATCTTCCAAATGATGAACCAATAGTACACCCCATATTGGATGGAAGGGGGACATGGATAGGCTGGATGCCCGACTTGAGGAACCGTGCACCATATGTAAGAAATGGTTATGTCCATATTTTAAAGCCTATAACATGATTTTCAAATGTTTTCCACAAACAATTCTTAGGATGTAAAAAATTCCTCAGAAACCACCAAAAATACACACATTTTCTCGTTTTACTCACATGGATTGATAAAAACTATGCTCAAAACATGAAAGTAAAACTGTGGAAGAAAATAATGAATTGAAAATATTCTTTTCCTTAACATGCTACATTGTTTCTCCCCAAACCATGCTAAATAACCATACATGAAGTAAAAATAACCCAATATGATTGTAACATTAATATTATCACTAGGAACTTAAACTAAACCTCAACCAAAATATCAAACAACCTGATACAAATTGAAAAATAAAACAAGGGTTGTGGTGTGAGAACCTAACCACAGACTTATCAACTAAAATAATTATAGAATATACCTGATTTATACCACTATGGTATAGAACACGACATGCATAAAAATATAAATATTAAAAATTAATTAATAAATTATGCATTTGTTAGTATTATTCCTTTTAAACATCCATTATTAGTACTTTAATATTACTAAAACTGTTGTTATCAACACTGGAACTCTCCTTATTAAATTCACTAGTAGGTTTTCATCGTGAATAACATCATGAAACATAAAGTTTTGTTTACTAATATATATATATCACTTGATGAGTTATACAGGTAGTATAATGTTACTCTTATTTTATCATTACCAAGATTACATTTCCCTTAAAATAATCAAAGTTCATCTTGTTTCTAGAACACAACAATATAACATCGACCTAAATTTCATTCAAAACAGTATCAAGAAAAAAATAAATTTGATTAAAATCTACAATCTTAACCATTATCCACATCTCCAATGTCATTCCAATAAAATTTCACATAAAATTATCCATCTCTCCATTGTTAAATAAACCATCAACACAATACCACACAGTTATCCAATTTCTCATCAATGGTCCCAATGATAACTGGTTAATAATCAATCACCACATGTCACAAAAAGCTATAATAATAATATAGAATATATGAATATAAAAAATCTTATATACACACCAAAAAGGAAACCACAGACAAATAATGGGGAAATTGAGGCCTCCTGCTATGAGATAATATATTTTATCGGAAAAAAATATACTTTAGAAAAAAAAATTATTTTAAATCCCTTCTTGTGTAGTCCAATTTTTGTGTATTTTTTCTACAAAAAATCCTATCATAAGTAGTTGACAGTAGATATAAATAACTATTTTCATAATCAATCAATTTCAATAAAGTATATTATTATATTAATCATTCCTCATTAATTAAATTACAATATCATACGGTCATGACATCATTTACCCATTTCCAAGCATACATATCAAACTGCATAGTAATAATAACATAAGAATGAAATAACCACACTATATAGTAAATTCCAAGAGAATTCATTATGATTCAAACTTTTATATATGAAATTCTACTTTTTATGAATACATTTATTATTAATTATTGTAGTTATAAAAAACACATATACTACATTCATAAATTTCAACCATTGAAAAATCTATCCTATTTGTTTTAAAATACAATTAGTCATAATTACAATTTATTATTTAGATATTATAAAATAAATAATAAAATTATGATATTAAATGTTATGATAAATTCTAATTGAAAATGAAGGAAAACATATGGAATATTCTAGTAGGTTTTTACCATATAAATAACATTTATAAGAGATTTAGAGGGGATTATATCATTGGGAATATCTATTGAGAAATCCCAAAGAAATATTCAATAACTTAGGCTTGTGGGAAACCATTCATGATAGAAGTTACTAATTATTATGATCATGGAATAAATCATGTTTCATGAACTACCCCATGAAAGCAATATTATGATACAACTTACCCTAAGTGCACAAACCGTTGAAATAAAGGGTTATGTATCTAGAACCTAGAAATATTTTTTTTCCTATTTCCTAATTTTACAAAATAAGGATTATATTTATCAAATGTCATTATATAATTAAATATAAAATTATATTTGAGTTGATGAATTTTTTTTTGATATAATGTATTTGAAATTTACTTATAGGAAAATGTAACATTTTATTTAAAATAGTCTTTTTATAATTGTATTTGTTTTTGAGAAAATGTTATTATCATATAGAATTCTTATTATGTCATATTTATTTATATAAAAATGATTAAACAATTTAATTAATTTCAATATAATATTTATACAGGTGAAAAAACAATTATTATTATAAAACGTGTATTTTCAATAAATTATGATAGTGATTTAATATAATAAATTATTATGTTTTGTTAATTATCTAGAGGTTTTTTTAATTATCATATAGATATTATCATGTGGTGTGTTTTTCATAATTTTATCTTAATGTTGAAATTTTGGGTAGTAGATAATATGATATAAATATAATTTCTATATTAGGTTATCATAATTGCCAAATAAGTGATGTATTAAATACAATATAGGTACCCCATAACCCAAATATATTTCACCTCTAAAATAATTTAATTTTATGTTATTTTATTTATTTTATAATCATTTAATGAATCCTACTAAACCCTATATAATATTATAATATTTTAAAATCAATGTTATATAACAGTGACTCGCTTCCACATAATATATGTTATTATTATAAGGGTTTTTATTATAATGCTGATAAAATATTTGAAATTTCACTTATTTGGTAGAATACAATGGAAAAAACAATGATTTGATTTGTGGTTTTGAATATTTTATCATATAGATCCCAAAAATAATGTTAGAAAAATATAAATAATTCCCCACCATTTATATATAAATACACACCAAACCTACCATTCTTTATTTTTCATGAATTAAATTTCCCCATAACACTTTAAATTACTCCCATGGTATTCTAATGGTCTTAGGAAACTGCTCCCAATAATTTTAATGTTCTCTCTCATGTTTATGGTCTCCATCATGTTCCTTTATTTCAGAGATTTTTATTGAACTCTGCTATTTTTTTCAATTTTTTATAATATACATTTTTTTAATCATCTCTTTTACTATCCTTAGGAATCCCATTTAATGATAGGACCCCTATCACTTTTTTTATACCTTTCCTAGAATCCTTTTTTATATTTTCCGGATGTCGAAATTATCATGTGATTTTCCATGTTAAACCTTTTAATTGTTAATACCCACCCCATTTACCACAAATAATATTCAACTCGTTCTACAAATCACAGATTTATTCAGGACATCAACGTATGTTATAATCATTTTTTAATAACATTATTTTAATGTATTAAAAAATCATATGTTGTATGATATATATGGAACCCATGTTATTGTATATGAGATAAATGTGACATATGGGATTGAGATTATACAACCCTTCAATTTACTAGGTGAGGGTTCTATCTCATGAGATACTATTTATGGTGATTTGATGGTTATACTAATCATACTATAATATGATTTCTTATCAGTTATCATTTACTTATGCATAAAATTACGAGATTCGTTTTTCTTTAAAAATCTAGTTTTTATTGACAATATCATATTATGTCATGCATTAATTTTCATGTATTATGACTATCACCGATTTTAGGTTATCCTGATATGATATTTAATAACATGTGTTACCTTCACCATGTTAGGTGTTGATTATTCCCATATAAGGATTTATTTCCCTCCCCATTTTTACATACATCCTATGGTTATCCCTTGCAATACTAGAAGATAAAATGAATATAAGGGCATGATTTGGCATTTTTTAAAAAAATTATTCAACCCATAATTCATTTTATTTTTCTATATATATATTTATTTAAAAATATTGGCCTCATAATATTTCAGGCTTGTATTATGAGTATCGTTATTTATAAATAATGAATTAATGGGTATTTTTTATATTGGTTTTTCATAGTTAGTGACAGTGTAGGGTGTTATTTTTCTTGGGGATTACGATTTAAATAATTTAGTAAAATCTATAAGCCTAAGACTTGAAATAGAAAAACAACTTTGAATTACTATAGTGTACTGTGTAAGTGGATTGCGAGAAACAAAATTCAAGATATCCTCCCTCTAAAAATACATTAATGAGTAGGAATATGTAACGAACATTGTTTCCCTAATCCAATAGGTCCATGGATTGAGATTAGCGCATAGGGTATAAAAATATCACCTTATGGGAGGAACTATTTTCTCTATTAAAAATGATAATGACATTTTTTAATATATCACAAAATAACATTAGTAAATAATATTAGGAAAATCAAAAACTAAAAAAAATAAATGATCAAAGTATATCCAATGGATATTTAATCCACCAATAAAATTTGTGACACAAAATTTATAGAACAAAAAATCCTTCACATCATGTAATTTCCATATAAATCCCAAAACAACTCAGGAAAAATCAAAGGTTGTTTATATAAATAGGTTGATCATAACTAGTATAATATGTAGTTAAATAACCAAGGCCTTAATATAACGTGTGAAAAGAGCATGGTAATGATACAATGAACAAAAAATCTCTTAAAATCACATATACCTGTCATCTAACCAAACACATCCTCACCATGGATCATTCAACAAATCATATATCAAATTTAATAATATATAATCGAGATCATAATTGTTCAGGGAAACTCATAGGCACATCCACATTGATTCTATACTCTCATTCCCTATTGAGAAATTCCATATGTTCCCATCCTTTCCACACGCATCACAAGAAATCATATCCTATCACATAACAACCATATGTAAATGAGCCACAAATCAAATCACATCACATCCCACCAGTAGGCATTTGGTCCATCACATCACATCCCATAAAATATCACCAATATGCACATGGGCCAACACAACACATCACTTCCCATCCCACACAAAAACACATGTGCCACCATATCATTTCTAATTGGAGAGTGGGGGAGAGGGGTCAACCAATAATGTATATCACTAATATCCTGGATGTTTGAAAAAAACCATAACTCATCACCTATGATATTCGGCATGGTTATCAAACTTCCGTGTGTTGGAAATAAAATATTCTCAACATATAAGGTATATATATATCAAATAGTACCCAACTCAATGGTTCAAATACAAAACACTTTCAAACGCCAAATCACATCCATATACCACACATTAATTGTCACCACCACTAACCCAACAACAATCAACACACAACAAAAATATAAAAAAATCCCACTTAAAATCAGTATGGTTCACAACATTTTATTCATTTTTGATTTTTCACATTACAGAATTTACTAATTTATTCAATTCAGTACAGTCGATTTATCATTATAATTATTCTAATCCACCTTTTTTAGTTACAAGCATTTTTTGTTTTTATCATCAATCTTCATCGAATGGATAAAAAGATAAATATCCTAACTGTGCCACTCTATTACTATACAAAATCACACAAACACATCCACAACATGAAAAATTAACCATCATCATTTCAAAACATTACCAAATACATCTAACCACAAAAACCACACATCTGATAAGGCACACATGTAGAACTGACAGGCACCACAATCACAATTCCACAACCACTGGGTAATATCCCAGGTTTTCATATGAGTTACATATCTTCTTTTTTAATTTAAACTCCTTGGGATAAACCTAATATTAGTTTCTAATGAGATAATTAGATTTTTTGGGTAGTCGGTGGAGTTTTTAGAGCTCATAGGCTCATTCTATATAAGAGAAAACTAGGTTTCATTAGTAGTAAAAATGATATGACACGGTTAGTATGTTTTTAGAAATTGTGTATGGGATATTTGGGGGTTTTAGGAGGCCCCATGGTTTCATGGGACAATTATTATAGGTTAACACACAAATACATGAGTGCCTTCAATTTTTTGTAGTGGTGTTTGGCATATTTTATGTATAGTTATTCAAACTCTGTGCACTAATCAGGTGGTGTGTGACATGAAAAAATGATGGGTGGACAATTGGTGAAATTTTTCTCTATCCTTGTGAGAATACCATTCGTCCCAATGTTTCTAGGGGAGAAATGACCATTTTTACATTAATTTTATTTGTTTTTAAAATTGTATTGTTAAATTTAGTAGATAGAGAGAGGTATGTTCTCCCCTTTGAATTCTGATTTGATGTCTATGTTATGAATCGATTGATCTTCCCAATCCAGAGATTGATTCAACTCCTACAAATAAATTATTCATTCTTCTTCTTCCATTATTCATTTTATTGGAATAAATAGAGTTTTTAGGTGAAATATAATGTGCCATATTTTCATAAAAATTATTCCATTATTAGTTTTTCTCTTGATCTTTACTGATTAAATGATCGATACTAGATGAGTTATCTAATACAGTCTTATTGTTGGTGGTATATACACATTTCCTCCAGTTTGTTTTTTTATAAATTTAGTTTTTATTTTTCATCAATCGACACATTCTGGTGTTTCCCCAAAAAATAATTTAATGATTGAAATGAGTCAATAAGAACCATTTAGGTTTAAACATGAGTTTCATTTAATAGTTGTTGGTTATTTATCCCATCCTAGGACACCCATGGGGTGTTCCCATGTACCATTACATTGGTATACCACCCCCTTGGGTGCATGAGATTGTTCCCTTTATGGAGGGATCATTTTTAATGTAAATGAGAAATTAATTGAGATTATATGAGAGATTTGATTCCTCATTTCCAGGTGATGGGTTTTTTGTTTACTTTTGATCAAATACAAATTTCTATATGAATTTATGAATGAGTTGTCGTAATGATATATTGTATACAATTTGGAAATGATGAATGGATGAGATGATGAAATAATTATTTAATTAGATTACATGGTCAATATACCTTGGGTCTTGATTCTATAGGATCATATAGTCATTGTCACTCCATGGTCATTGATTGTTGTATTGGATGCATTAAACCAATTTACAAGTTTTGTTGGATGGCCCAACCATTTCAAACACCATAGATCAATGATTATTTTTCTCACTTTAGAAAAAGTGTATTTATATGCTCCTTGGACCCTCCCATGTGTTTATCAAGATTCAATCAAGATTCTATTGAGACTCCACATGGACACCTTCATCTTATATACCATGGATCTGACCCTTTGTAGTATAAATGTTTTTATTAAATTCTATAGAACGTATGAATGAAATATGAATCCCCATCATGAACCTGATGGGTATTATAGAATGGATTATACATTGTGGCCATGGTATATTTTATAAACCTGGTATTCATGGCAAGGAAGATGTGGTTTGGATTATATTTTATTTATATCTTGTGTTTTGGTATTTTATTTCCAGAGATACAATGATATTATTACACCTTATTTTTTGTTTACATATTTTATTTATTATGGTATATTTAATTTTGTTTATAGATGTCTTTGGTAGGACATATAATACACTTAACATGTATCACATTACTTTCGGTAGATTTGTAAAATGATATAATTCACACTACATTTCTTTATTCACAAAGACTTTATTTTTTATAGGATCTTTCGATGGTGGATTACATATTTTAATCTCATACCCTATTTAGGATTCCATAGGGTAATTGGAGAGACTTCTTGGATACAGAGAGGGAACATGGCATGATCCCAAATTAAGATGTTTCATTTTATTATTTCTTATGAGTAAGAGAGAACATGGCTAGGAAAGGCTCCGGATAGTATATGAGGAAATTGTTTTTGGCATTTTTGGTATTTTGATACATGTATTATATAATATTATATTAAACTATTATACTACATAATAGAGACATGACCTGAAAAAATATTATATATGAAATTTCATACAATATTTTTTATTTATTATAGTATTTGATGAATATATTATTTACAGTTGATTTATTACTTCTTATATTGAATTTTGATATTATATTATTATTATTATTAACTCTTACATGATAAAACAATCTCCCCAGAGAAACACCCTAGGTCATTGCTGCTAGTCGGCACCCTTTGTATTATAGGGAGGCATGCTTGTGGCCATATGACCCTTAGGTTTATGGAACCATTTTTTGGATTGGGGTAAGGATTTTACCTAGTTTCATTAGGGGGTTTTATTTTACATTTTAATGTTTTGATAAAATTGATAGGGGATTAGTATGATATTGTAATTTGGTAATGAGCTATTCCTAGTAGTAGCTAGACCATGTATAGTGAAAATCCAAATTTACTAGAATGGAAATTGAAAATTTTCTACCCATTACCTATTAAAATTTATATGATTCCATCATTGGGATGTACACTTTATGTTTGACATTCCTTATGATAATAGATTTTTTTCTTGATGATATCAAGTTACGAATAACATTAATCATTTTTTGAGAACTGGTTAGGATTAATATCATAATAATTCCATTTCATATAGGATACATTTCATGAATCCATGAAATTATTATGTTATCCATGAGTGATATACATATTGATTGATAGATGACTTTTTTAAGGAACTTCAATACATTATTTTTACATAGAGTTCTGATGGAAACCCAAATAATGTTTTTTTTCATATCCTATAACATACAACATAAGTAGAAAATTATTGCATGTTGAGTCATGAAGAATTGATCACATTTATTGGAACGTGTTATGGTTTGGATGAAGTGGATTCCATACATTGATTCATGTGGTGTCTGGGACCTTATGGATTAGAAGTTGTTAACAATTTTGGTTATCCACTAAAAACTGAATTTAAAAAAATGTATGAATTAAAATGAAATGGGAATTTTGAATATATGGAACATGACATAGACTGAACTATAGAGTTGGTAGTAGGAAATGTCTCATGTGATGATTGTGGTTGATCTTTTTTATTCTATCATTTATTTAGGAGTATGAAGATGTGTATGGATTGTTTAGATAATGTTTTTGAACTCTTTTATGTTTTGAAAAATGAACTTATAGTTATCTGTCATTTCAGAGGAGTGTGTTTTCCATTGTAGAGATATAACATCATAACGACCTCTAGTCATGCACTAAGAGGATTGGGAGAAAAATTATCTAGATTTGATGAGCCTTGGGATTACTGTTAAAACTCATGTAGTTCCAGATGATTCAATAATTGTAGTATGAGATATTGGTTTGAGGAATAAATCTTGGAGAGTTTTATGCTCTTTTTTAGACTAGTTGGGGTTCACCCTAGCCTAAATCATCAACGGTAAATCTAAATCATGTGTTCACAAAGTAGCATCACCCAACATTTTCTGAGGATGATATTCCACTTAATTATGAGCTATATGTTGATTTAACATTTTTTATCATTTTTTATTTGGAGACACATCCTTAGATGAGAGTGATGTTAGAAATGTATATTATTTGGGTAGCATCTATGAACTAGTGGGGAATTATAAAATAGGTTGATATGTTATGATATATGGTTTGGGGGTTATGAAATTTAGGTTTAGTGATTACATTTTCTCAAGGACATTGAGAGTACAATGGTCTAGTGGGTTTAGGCATCTATAATAGTGAATGATGATCTTGATGGAATTTTCAACATGCTTTATTTCACATTAAATTTTGAGAAAATTAATCTTAATGATGGGCTATCCAGGGATAGATTTTTTATAAAATGTATCATTACTTATCTTTTATCATTGTTAAATGACATTAGATGAATGAATATTGATTATATAGTGAATGAGGTGATAATTACAAAGAGAAACATGGGGAAAGCTAGGGTTTTAAAGGAGCGGTTAGTAGTCTCTCACCCATGTTGTACAGCTTCCATTAGGAAGAACCTTCATTTTGAAAATTCTCATGAGAGGAGTACCCTCTAGGATAATAGTGAGGTTGGATTTATTTACTATCAAATGAGTGGTAGATGAGGACATATAAAGAATCGTTTGATTTTTCCCCTAAGGTTTTGAGATTTCGAAAGTATGGTTTGTGTAAATTTTTTGTTGTTATAACTTCTACATGGATATTAGATGAAGGAGATAGGCTCTGAATCCACATTTATATAGGTAATTCATAGCCCCACATCAGGTTGGGAGCTAGTGTAGAGCTGGGAATTTAGGATGAAGTGGTGGTCTTGGACGACAAAACCAGTACGAACATGTATTTGTAAAGTAAAGTGGGCCTACACTAAGTGGTGATGTTGTTTAATGGGGACACAATTTGGGATAAATGTTTTATAAATATCCCACAAATGGGGAGTAGAGTACTAGTCTTTTTATGCTGAGAGGTATGATCACAGTAGCCTCCACTATTATACATACACTTTTTGGTATGGCTACATCTCAATGTTTCATATCTATATCATTTTTGGGAGACATGGTATTATTGTTCAGTTTTATGATTGAATTATTTTCATAAATTCTCTTTTTGGAATCAAAAGGATGGTTATATTCTTGTTGAGTGATTTTTCCCTAATGATTCATGGTTGTCACATCGTATGGAATATCTTTTTCATTGAGATGACCGACTATGACATCATAATCAGAATGGAGTTGCTAGTTTTTTATCCATCCCATTTTGATATCCATCATTAGAGTGTGACACTCTCTTCACTATAAGGATGAATATTTATTTATATGGTTTAATGGAATTTACAAGAGATATGAGATGGAATAATGAATTTTTGGAATGGGGGGATGATAAGATCATATGGTAGTTTATATCTGGATACTTAATGATCACATGAGCCATATTTCCCTCTATTGGTTGATTGTTTCAGGGATGTTTTACTAAATTAAATTTATGTTTCACGACCTTATGGGGAGGTGGAGTTTTCTTTAATTCTAGTTCAATATGATTCACCATTACCCACTCATCCTTATTAGATGGATACAAAGGAGTTATATGAGCTCAAGATGAATATAGAGGACATATAGGGAAAGAGGTTTATATAAACTAGTACATTTCCATGGGGTTCTCTAGTATTTGTTGGAAAAAAACATGGATTTTTACCACATGATATGATTGGATTACTAAAAATAGAACCAGATTATGATTAAGAACCAATATCCCTTTCATCAGATAGATGACGTTTACTTGATCATATCTGAGGAGCCCATATTTAATCAAAGATTGGTTTGAGTTTAGGTTATCACCAGGTCCATGTTTTACCTATAGATATAGCTCATGAAAACATTCCTAATAGGTATAATATATGTTATTATTTTCTTATGCCATTCAGTATCATAAATGCACTATAAATTTTCATGGATCTGATAAAATTATTTTTCAATCCTTATATGGATTCTTTTGTTGTTGTATTATTGGATTATTTCTTGGTGTATTTTGGTAATTTTGATGACCATGCCAAAAATATTTCGATTATTCTAGATACACTGAGAGATCATCCATTTTATTTTAATATCAAAAAAAATTATTTATGGATAGATAATAATTACTTCTTGGTTCATATTATCTACATGATATGAGTTATAGTAATCCCAAAAATGTGAGGGGTGTAGTTTTCTGAGAGCATCCAAAAAAATTATTTGGCTGAAAATGATTATTGGGTCTTGATAGATATTATAGTTGTTTTATAAATTAATCCTCACACATAAAATCACCTCATAAAAACATGAATTATATGGGGGTCTTATTTTTGTGTTCAGATCCATGTATGATAGCCTTTGAGGGACTTAAAGGGAGATTGACTTCGGTGTTATTCCAAATTCTTCTAAATTTAGATAGAATCTACAATATGTATTTTGATTCATCAGTTATTGAGGTAAGAGTAGTAATTTTGGAAGGGATAAAATGTTGGCCTATGGCTCTCTCTAGTTAATACCTCCAAAGAGTAACACCCTAACGAATTATTTCAATAAAGCTTCCGTGGTAAATTCCTTGCACTATTGGAGAAAATTTTTAATTGGAGATCGTTTCGTGGTTTACACAAGCCATGAATGCCTTATTTATATATCTACATAGTATGGTATGGATATGGGGTACAGATGGTTGGTATAACACCTATAGTATTTTGAAATTGATCTTTCTCATTGATCTAGAAAGAGAAATGTAGTGGATGATGCATAGAGCCAGTGGACATAAATATAGGTAGTTCAGTAGGCTAGAAGTGAATGGAATATTATGGATATATTCTTCAAGATTCAATTGGAGGTGTATGATTCCCATTAACAAAATTTTATCTAATATTTATTAGTGAAAAGATCTCTTTTGGATATGGTGAGGATAAGAGGACTATCAGACCCTGATGGCCCAGTTCTATGTGTGAGTGTGGCAGATGAGGACCTGCATCCTAGTGATATCATTGGAGAGTATAGATTTAAATGTATTCAAGATCCCATATGTGCTACAGAACACATATGAGATGAGATTCTGTTATATATTCATTACTATATAAATGAAGTTCATATTCATGTAAGGAATATGTATCTTAACATGCCCCATTAATACAGGGGCTAAGGCAGAAAAATAAGGTAGCTAGGTTTTTCATAAGTTGATGCACATATCCGCATGTGATGGAAGAATAGTAGTGACCAGAGGATATTTTATACGAGTTACACTTTCTAGAGTGGAATCAGGATGTTGTTTCTATTGATTTTTTATTGTATTGTAGAGGTCACTATGATAAAATGATTATATTTCGATTATTATTGATAGGTTCATAAAGGTGTCACCTTTCCAGTCGATCATAGATAAATTCTCTACATATTACATTGGGATGATTTATATACAATTGATTATATTATTTCATGGGGTTTTATAGATTGTAGTATCAGATAGGTATACTCAGATAATTTTTTGTTTTAATACTATTTTTAAAATGGAATTGAGAAAAAAAAAGTTCTTCTCAACAGATCCAAGAACCCTCAAAATGATGGCTTTTCAGAATTAATGATTCATATTCCTGAGGACATACATACATAATTTATCCTAGATTTTTTGGGATCTTAGTAAAGTCATATACCACTATTAAAAGTATAATATTATAATATAAATCATGGAGTGATACAAATGGAACCTTTCGAGGATATGTATGGTAGACTATACAGATAACACATGTGCTGGTTTGAGGTAGGGGATGTAGCATTTCATGGACCACATCACATTACAAAGACTTCCAAGTAGGTCTAGTTAATTTATATGTAGATTAATATGAAAGAATATAAGTATAATTCATATACAAATTTTTATAAATTTTATTTGGAGTGTATATATGGGTTTTGGATATTTCAATATAACTCACCCAAGTGGGGACATATATGGATTCAAGGACACTGTAATCTTTCACCATCATATGTCGATCCAGTCATGATTTTAGAGAGATTAATGATGTTATCCTATCAGTCAGTGTTACCTTATAGGTACTGAACCATGAATGATTAAATACTTGTGTCACAATGGTTCCATTATAACTTAGATTTATCTCACAATCTGCATCCAGATGAGGTGGAGTTATAGGTAGAGTGTCCTTCATGGAGAATACAGAATGTGTTGTAGACTATACTGTGAAGGTTCATTGAGGCATGTTTGGTCCTATAGTATATGTTCTGTTGAAGCAAAAATGTTTGTAGGATGAGACAGGGGTGTGGGAGATTGACTTACATTCTCAGTGGCTGTAGAGATTAACAGGTAAATCATAAACTACCATGGAAGAGGAATTTGGGGACAAATTTCATTAATGATGGATGATTTTAATTTCCCAAGTATTCGTATCTTGTAAATATTTTTTTTAATATCATTTATTTTTATATAAATTGATTTTGAAATGAGATCACAATAGTTTAAATGGTTTATGGAGGTTGTTCATAGACTAGTGCCATGGATTATAGAAAAGTAGACTGGGATGATTGGTTAAAAGAAACCCTGAGACCCAGTTTTCAATGTTTGAGAAACCATGTGGTAGATGTGTAGAGTTATTGAAGAGACCACACAATTTGATAAAATTATTTGAATATGGGTTCATGTTTGTGTGAGTCTGCCTGAAATGTTTTGAAGAGGTATTGGTAATAGTTTTTTCATGGTAAGTCAAACCATTCACATTAACCATGTAGGGTTTCAGGTGAGACAGTGAAGGGAACATGGTTGGCACAATGTTTAAAAAAAATCTTCATCTAAACCATGCAACCCAGCGTTTTGAGGTAAAATGACTGATTTTCACATAATGAGTTTAAAGGATTATACCATTTTCTTGTTTCTTCATTTTATTGGTAAGAGGGAGGTCATTTCTCTCATTTCTGTTCTACTTTGTAGCCTAGTCTTGGAATTTAATGATCATAACCATATATACTTAAATTAAAGCATTTATCATAACAATGGATGACTAATGGTACGTTATTGAATCATATGTTACTATTTCTACTTTTTATACAAATCGAAAGAGTTTTTTTTCATCATGTTAATATTACCAATTTTCAACATTCTCATTATTTATTATTTTTTCTCTCAATCTAGTCTGAATCAAATATCAATACTAGATGTGTGTTCAACTAAGGACATACATTAGGTGGTCTATAGCTTTTCCCATGAGTTTAAACTTTGATAAATATAGTTTCCATTGTAAAGCATGTAGGACCTTAGGGTGTTTCCTAGTAAAACTAATTGAATGATTTAATATATTAAAATGATATATGTATCATTTTATATTAAGAACTATTTAATGTGTGGAGGTTGTTTAGTGTCAATTGATTCCATCCATGGGAAGTTCCCTAATACCTTCTCATTTTTATTCCTCTCCATTGGGTGTGTGTCAGATCTCTTAACTAGAGGTACCATTTTTTAAACTAAATTATAATTTAATTGTGATAATGGGAGATAGTTGATGAATCCATTTCTTATGATGGATTTAGGTTTACTTTTGATTGAATTAATATATATAGAAATTGTGTTATTGTTTAATGAACACATAACATTTATATATCTATGAAATGATGAATGGATGAGATAATGAAATGATTATAATAAAATATTCTTTGGATGGTATACCTTGATTCTTGATTCCATATGTTTCTATGAAAATTTACTATCAATGGTTCATAATTGAGGTAGTGGATGACTTAGACCTATTAACACCTTGAATCATGATTTTGTAGGATTTCAGGGGCCTTAATACTCATTTGAAAAAATTCTCATGGAAAAAATTTAGCCATGGTCTATTGACATGTTATGAGGACCCCACCCAAGTGTTTATTCAGTTTCCATATATATGCTCTAGTGACTCAACATGGATCCCTTAGTCTTCTACACCATGGATAAAGCCATTCATGGTCTAAACCTTTTGATTATATGGATATAAAATTATGGATGACACTAGATTTTTCAGAATTCTTGTCATGTGTATTTTACACTAGATAATATGGTGTGTCCATGATTTATTTAATACACCTGGTTTACATGGTTATGAAAATTTGGAATTTGTTATAATTTGAAGATATAATTGGCATGTGTATCAAATTTCAATTAACAGACCAATAGTGTTACAATTTTTTTTTCTTTACAACCACCCTTGACTATATAATCTTGAATACTATTTTCATGGGGCCTTGGTAGGCCAGATAATACACATAACCTGTATAACTTTACATTCAATACATTTATACATTTTATATACTTTACACTACTTTTATTTGTCTCCCAAAGATTTTATTTGTTATATACACCATTGGTGGTGGCCTAATGAGTGTTATCATACAACAATGATGGGTTGTAGGTGTGTAGAAGGAAAAAAATCTTGGATGTTGGAAGGGATATGGGAATGTTCTAACTCGCCATGATTTTTCTGAATATATTTTTTCAAATTAATCTAATCTTTATGATATTATTCACATCATAACGCTATGGAAATATTTTTTTATAATAAAGAACTACATTTTTCATTCATGCACTACTAAAAATAGTTATATAATCATGTGGTACATGGAAAGCTATGTTTTCATTATATTAGAAACCCTACCTAGTCCCATTGTTATAATGTGTTACACAGAAGGTCAAGTTATTGATATACTACAATTATGATTAATATGATTTTTAAAATATTATTATAGAAACTACATATCCATTACAATAAATGTATTGAGAAATAGTAACAATATTTTTATAAAAAGTTAACCAAGTATATAAATTTAATAATTTGGTTATGAATTAAAATATGATAATGTAATAATTATTTTAAAATAAAAAACAAATTTTCAAATATAAATATATTTCTACAAACGAACAGAGTTTAATCTAAATAATTTGAATACAAGACTTTGAATAATTTCATAAATAGTATTTATATATTATATATTAAATTAGTATTTATAATACTATTCAAATAGATTGGATAGGTATAGGATAAAAATAAATATGAATTTATGAATAAAAAATATTATTTTTCTAAAATGAACTTTTCTAGTTTTAATTGGGAACCCATTATAAATAAAATTTATGAAAATTTTCATATTTTTATTTGAAAAAATAAACATATTTTTTGAAATTGGAACCCAAAAATTAGATTTGGGTGAATTAAAATTTTTAAGTGATGTTTCATTTTTTGATAAATATTGAATAATATTAATTTTAAATTCAAAAGTACTATTTCATCAAATTTATTTATTTTCATCAATTATTTTTTTAATTTTTTACAGACTATCTAGATAAAAATAAATAAATAAACCCAATTTATTTCATTGGAGTCAATTTAAATTTTAAATTGGATATGAAAAATAACCAGTATTTTAAACATTTTTACTCTAAAATACAATTTTTTTATCCCATATGTGGTACAAAATTATAATAAATTTATTCCACTTATGATATATGAATTTGGAAAAAAATGAATTAAATATTTGGTTTCTAAAAAAATTATAATATATAAGAGGGTAAAGTTAATTTTTGAGGAAAAGTATATGTGAAATTGATTAAAAATATTTACAAAGTTCAAGAGAATTAATATCTTAATATAAAAGTAATCCTTACATTTTAGGGAATGAATGAAGTGGTAACTTTTAAATAGACATTTTCTGGCCATATATTGTCCCATAATCCATTGGATCTAATGTTTATCATTATTGGATGCACATTTAATTAGAAAAATAAGGTCAGAATTCCCTTATACAATATTTAAAATAATGCCACTTATCCTCTACAATAAAAAGGCACTCCGCCTTCCACTTATTCACTAATATCAAAACTTTCCAATCAATAAAAATGTGATAAAATAATATTCCATCATCCATCCACTAATCATAGATTCTTCAAATTGGGATGAAAGGGGTCTAGATCATTACATTGATGAAACCAAAAGGAGTTACCAAAAAAGAGGTAACCTTCTTCCATGATGACATTTGTTTTTTTATTTATCCCTTCCACTAATTATTATTATTATATATTTATATAAATTTTGTTCTCCTATATATTTATAATCTTCTATTTTAACTTTTTTTCCTTCACTTACACAATCCTCTATTTAATGGTCAATTAACATAATGTTTTTTTTGTATGACTAACAACCATCTAATGAATAGTTGTTGCTAATTATTTATTTACCACCAATCAGAGTTGGAAGTTAGGATGTCAACTCTATATTTTATATGATATATATGATATTTTTTATGTATTTATTCTATTTTAATTTTTATATAACACCAAAAATCATGTATTTTATTTTTGTGTAAATACGATAAATTTTTATGGAGGTGTTGACTACCAACTTCTCAAAGTGATGTGATTCATTCACACTCCAAATGGATTTTATTAAAGATTGGATTAAGTAAATTTATCAGACATATATTAGATAATAATTTGACAATAATTATATTATATATATTCATATATTTCATTTAATTAACATCTTTCAATAATACAATAAAATCTAAACAATGTTAATGTGTACGTATGATCTACCGTCACAAAAAATGATGTATTCCATTTCCAATTTATATATTTAAATGATTAATAAAAATAAAAATATTTAAAACAAATAATATATTTGAATAATTATTTATATTTTACAATTAATAAAATCATTACTTAAGGATTATGTTTTTTACAACAAGACACAACATATACAAAAAACAAAGGAGATATTACCCAACACATAATATTTTCAAAGAGATGTTAATAAATGGGTGATATAAATTAGTAACAAAGTCATATATGTTATGAAATATAATAATATGTTTATTTTGGTAGATTTATTATAAATTTTTTTATATATACTAGAGGATTAAATGTGTTTGAATAATTTCATGACTTAATTTAAGAGAATTTCATCTCACTTTTTATTACAATGTGATACAAGCATTTTCCATCACTCCTTTCTTTTTTGGTGTGTATAAATCCAATTGATATATTTAATGATTATTATAGATATATTAATGTGTATCTGCATATTAATTATATTATATTTCATTCCTCTAATTTGTTTTTCATCTATTGCAAATTTAGTAATGTAATTTTGTCTCAATTTTCTTTCTTTGAGACAAATACCATGTTATGTACCTATATTTATATATGAGATGTATATAATATATTGGTAATATTATTTCCCAATTAAAATTATTTTCAAGATATTTTATATTTTCTGTAATAATTTTCATTCCATTGTGTTATGATTCAATTATAGCAATGTGATATTATTTTATTACTATGATATCATTGTTTATTGATATTGTTTATGATTATGCTTCCATTGATGAAATATTATTATCCATATCCCATGAAATATCATAAAATTTCATACCCTATGATTATTCATGTTATATAAATGTAATGGTTCCATTTTTCAACTCATCAGTAATTAATACAATTAATAAAATGTTATTATGAAAATATTAATTTATTCCTTGTTTTGATTGAAAATATTTGTTATTTTGAAGCCATGTTTTCATAAAATAATATTAAAAAATATTTTAATTTTTTTTTAGTATATAGTTATGTTTAAAATAAATAGTTTCCCACATATTAAATTATTCCAAAAAATATTTAAAAGGAATATAGTTTAAAATTTCATATAATGTCCAATTTCTAACATTTTATGTTGAAAAGGAATGTTTGACATGTATGGATATACCCACATTAATGATCTTAATTTCCATTATTATTCCTTTCTTTTTTACAGGGTTTCTTTATATAATTTCATCTTAAATATTCTAGGAATTTGTTTATTTTTATGTGGTTTTTTAATATATTTGGTTTTCGAAAACGAATTTTATGTTTAATGATTGTTTTGAATTATATTTAAATATTATAATATATGTTTTATCAAGGTTATATTCAAAGAAAAAGATTTAAATTATTTTTAAGAGATACTTATATGTTTTCAATATATTTACAAAGAAAAAATATTTTTCAAAATTAATTCATGCTTCAATATAGTTCATTAAATGTTATTTCCATGACAAATGATCATCTAAATGGTTTGTGATTTAAGATTTGTTTTTCAAAGAGTAATATATATTTTCCACAGGAAATGATTTAATTTAAATGTTAAATATTTTATTTTAATAAATATATATTTAAAATGTTTTTATGAAAATGATTAGAAAATAAATGATATTTATATTAAGAAATGTTCAACATGGTCTTCAAAAAATCCATCTCCATCTAAGATGACATCCTTGGTTATTTTGTATTCGTTTCTAGGTATTTGATCAAATAATAAATTAATTTCATTGTTGAATGGTTTATGATTAATGATAATGATTATTTTGAAAAAAATTCTCTTGCACAGGTTTAATTGTTTTGAATCCCATCTCTTTCCATGGGTTATTATATTAGAAAATGATTCATAAATCTTTCAATTTTTCATATGTAATGATATGATAAAATGTTATAATAAAAATTTAATTTCATGGGGTAGGATATAATGGTTATGAAGACCATATTTGTTTTATGGGTCATGATATGTTATAGTTTATTTAGGTTGTGGAACATGTGTCTATGATTTTATTAAGTGAGGGTTGTGACCTATATATCCACCAAAGGTATCAGGAATGGATTTATATTGTATAAGATAATGATGGTATTAAATTTTAGGGTTTTAATTTACTATGGGAATAAGGTGAATTCTGATCCACTATTGGATGATGAAGAAATAAGATCCCTTATCGGGAAAGGACTATAATTGGGGATGGTGACATGTCATCCCATTTTCATGTAGTCCCCATGATGTTCCCTAATATGTTCTAGAAATGATTCTTGTATAATAGGTAATGGTATTACATGTTTATTGTCATTCCACAATTACACATTTTATTCCAATATTATTATCTCATGGATGATCCTCTTATTTCCCTTATGATTCATGTCTTATGAAATACATGTTTTTATGAGATGATTAATATTTATGATCATTGATATGAATGGTATGATCTTCTAATGTTAGGATAATTTTATCATGCCGTTTTTGTAATGTTTATTTATATACATATCCATTGTTATCCATTAATAAGAATCTAATATCACCCATTTTATTTTTTATTTACCCATTTTTTGTTGATATATTTCATGTATGATATTTATAATAGGTTTTATAATCATGGTGAACCTGCTGGGAGATAATATGGCTCACTCATGTTATAGAATTTAAGAATTTATGTTTCAAAGAAACTAAACTAATATGGTCATTGTGAATCTACAATGTAACATATTAAGTATTATAAAAAAAATATAGAAATGTATATTTATAATAATAATGGCCCGTTATTGTTTGTTCCAGATGAAATTTTTAGTCAACATTTAGAAACAAGGATGATAAAACTTTATTGATATTATTAGTGATATTTCAAAGGAAATGTATAGGGGCTTCTATAAGGAGAAGTCTATGGATGTGATTATACTGATGGCTATATACTGGAATTTTGGTAAAGGATAGTGTAAGTGGTTTCATATTATTACATATATATCTAGATAGTAATAGTTTATGCAGATCTAGGAAATATAAATCTATGGTTAACAACTCTAAAATGTGTTATCGGCCCTAACATAAGAGTATCCTGGTATATGATAGCGGGCCATACTAAACACCATGTTTGAAACACTCAAGGGATATGGTTTGTGAATAAAAAACAATTTACGGACCATATTAAATTATTTATTTATATCATATTGTAAATAACCTAGCTTAATACTAAGGAATCATTGATAATATATGTATTATCCCTTATTTACACATCCTATAAGATTTTTTCGTGATTATGTGGATTCCATTATGATGAATGTCTGTCATATTGTGGAATAATGTTTAAATAAATAGTAGACACATGATGGAACTAGTTTAACATTGAATGTAATGAATTTTTTTCATGATTAGAAATACTGGACGATAAATTGATTGAATGATATTACAATCTTGTGTAATGAATTTTCACGGAACATGATTAAATACTTGTACCTAAACAAACTATCAGACTCACAAGTGGAGTGAATGAAGGATTTATCTGAGGGTTTTGGAACTGAAAAGCATATTATAAAAATTATTAAATTTCATACATCTCTTTAATGTGGAATTAATCAACCATGTTAATATCCTAGAGGACCAAGAATATGTTTTGACTGTGGAAAAGAAAGACACAAATCAATAACAAAAAATAAAAAATGAAGATTTCTATTAATGAAATGGATTGGAATATTGGCCTTCAAATGGAATAATTTAAGGTGAAATGATTTATGTGTGGAATTAATGGTAATTTAGAAAATCAATATCCCAAGTGGAAATATTAAAAAGATAACTAGCAAGTAGAAAGATAATTGGTTATATTTTGGATTTTGATGAGGCTAAACATAAAATGGGAATGGAAATTGGTATTATATAATAGGATGAAGTAATATTTTTATTTCAGTACCGATGAATCGGTTTACCCTATGTGTTCATTTATTTGGTTTCATGAATTATGAGCTTTGAAATATATAATTAACTTTCATTTTTGTTTCTCACTAAGGATTTACAAGAATAATTTTAATGGTTATGATAGAAAAGAAAAGTGATTTAATAGAAAGTATATATTCATGGGGAACACCTCATAATGGTTTATATAACTCGTAATATCTTCATAATTTTATTTTTATGTTTTTTTGGTTAAAATAAGTTAAATAAAAATAAAAAATATTGATGAATCAAATTTGATTGTAAATGAAAAATGATTTGTTGACAAAGATGTCTTCATTATCATGTATGGAGTTTAATGAATTTTTGAATTTAATGAGTATCTCCAATAAACATTTGAATAATGAAAATCCAGATATTCAATAACTATATAGGGTAATTTAGGTTATAACCATGTTTTAAGAAAATTCATGATAAAATTATTCTCATGTTTGGAATGTGACCACCAAGAGATACTTCATGTTATGAGGGATCATTATAAATATTATTTTTTTACCTTGTTTCTAAATATATTAATTTTCATCATTACAGATTTATTTAACCTTAACCATTTTTGGAATGGTTTATGTTACACATTAGATGAGGTTTTAGAGATTAAATTACTATCATACCATATGTGAATTTTGGAATGTTTGATAACTTGTGATAGATAATTTGATCTAATATATGAAATTAACCATCATTCTATTTATAGATATCATGATATATTAGTGACTCATGAATGAAAAAATCACCTTTACTTTTAGAGAAAGAGGTAAATTAAAAATTTATCATGAACAACATATACAGATGTTGTCCTAAAATCACGAAATAATATCTTTTCATGAAAAATAGTCAAAAATAGGAAAATGATCTAGAAATAAAATTTTATCCTAATACCTTAATTTCTGGTCCTTTCAAATCATCCCATATTTAGAACATTTATACCATAAAAATTAATTTTATTATTCTGTTGATTGGGATTTTTGACCTCAATCACTCCATATTGATATTTATTCTTTTCCTCCTAGTCTTTATTTTGACATTCCACTAATGTTCTCCCTTGAGGAATCCTAGTTACATGCTACATTGGGTAACCATAATGTTTCCCAAGATTCCTTTTTGAACGACTGTTATAGTCAACATTTTTTTTATGTTTTTTTTATGGAAGGAAATATCAATTTTTAAACCTTTAATACCCTAGCATAGTTTTGAGAGAAAAAATCATTTTAAGGGGGGGACAATGTAACCCATTTAGATCTTGTGAAATATTCTTTTATTAATTATTTTAGTCTTATTGATATTTTTTAATTAACAAAGAAAAGAATATAGGTTTCTTCATTAATTCACTATTTTTTCATATGGTACATAAAACACTATGCTTTTCTTGTATAACACATAATACCAAGTTCCTTTGATATCTTGTGTTATATACATGGCTTTGTTTTTCCTGACCAAAAAATTATATTAATATGATTATTGAAAAATTTATATAGTTACCATCTAGCTCTTAGAATGGATGTTACTAATAATAATAATTAAATTGTGAATCTATAATTCAGAAATTTATATAATATAAATCCTTGGGTTATCAATGACAATAATTAAATTTAATAAATATTTGAAATTAGAATATTAAAATTTTAAGAAAACTATTTTTATACGTACAATCAGAATTCTCTCTGAATAATTTAAATATAAAACTTTTAAATAATTTTTAAAATAAAAATTATATATTAAATATGAAATTAGTATTTTTGAAACTCATCTGATAGATTTTATAGGTATACAAGATAATAATAAATAAATTCATTTTGAATCAAATGATGCATTTTTCTAAAATTTATTATTACACATTTTTAATGGATAACCCATTGTTATTTTTATTTTGGATATTTTATAATTTTAATTTAATAAAATAACCTTCATTTATGAAATAGGAACCCAAAAATAATATTATGGTGAATGTTCGGGTTTTTTGCGATGTTGCATTTCTTTAATGAATAGTGAATAATAAAAAAATATAATTCAAAACATTTTATTCCTAAAATTATTTTTATTGTTGAATTATGATTTTTATTATTTTAAAATTCCTATTAAATACAATATACATCAATTAATCCACTATAATTAATTTTAATGCATTTCAAATTGAAATTGAATATAAAAACGTACAAAACTATATAACATTTTTACGTTTAAAACAGATATGTTATCCAATCAGTAGGATTAAATTTAAAATTAATTATCCTACTTTTTTAATTGGAATTTGGGAATATCTATTCCATATATGGGATTAAATTAATTTATAATTTATGAAAGTTAAAATTAGTTTTTGAAACAAAATATTAGTGAATATGATTAACATTAATTATAGTAATGAAGAACAAAATTAGATTAACAAGATAGTAATCCATAAAATTAAAGGGGTACGGTATATAAACATGTCCAAATTTTTTTTACATGATCAATAAGACCTATAATTATTTATATTTATGTTGTTTTATTATTTTAGTGACTTTTCCTAGGAAACATGTGGGTGGAATTCCCTTTTATATCATTTACAAGATTTCCACTCCTCCTCCACTTAAAAAATCTACTCACATTTCTACTTATTACCACCACCCAAGAGATTTAACTTACCAAAAAACTACCTAAATAATCTCACATAATCTCTACAATAATTTTCAAATCATAATATTTGGAATAAATGTATATAAGGAAGTCTTTTGGTGAAAATCAATGGACTTGAAATAAAAAGTGGCAACCTTCTTCAATGATCACATTAGATTTATTTCATTCCAAAATTCTAAAATTATCCTTATTACATGCTCATATAATAAAAATATATCCAAAATATAAGGATATGTGTTTATTACAAGGGTTCTACCATCAATTAAACACACTTCCATCTCATGGGAAACCAACATACAGCTCTTGAATATGTGAGACATCCTCCTCATGAAATGATGCTATTCATTTTTCCTTTACCACCTCTCATTGATGGGAATTACGAGGAAAATTATTTTTTATATTATATTTAGTATTTATTTTTGTGTCTGGAAATATTATATAACACACATAATCATTCATTCCATTTTGTGTAAATATGAAAATTTCATTTTTTGATGTGTGGACAACCGCCTCCTCAAAGCTGTCTTATTCATTCAAACTCTACGTGGAATGTATTAAAGATGTTTTTAGTGAAATAGTATGATATATATGACATAATACTATTTTATAATTCTTATATATATATATATATATATATATTTCATTTACAATCTTTCTTTCAATATGAAAAAAATTATTATTCATGCATATATACGGCCTACCGACTCTATGAACAATGTATTTCATTTAATATTTCAATATATTATAGAATATTATTATTAAATATAAACATAATATGTATTATATTTATTTAATTATGTAAATTTAATAAATTATTAAATAATAATATATGTAATGGGAACATGAATAATTATCCCAAACATTTACGAAAAAAGAAGGAGAAATAAACAAAAACATAGTAATAACATAGAGTTATTAACAAACTGGTAATACAATGTCATAACCCAATAAGAATGGTAAGAAATATAATAATGTGGGTATGTTTTTTTTATAATAATAATATGTTTATTATAGAGTATTTTTTATAATGCTTGAATAATTTCAATACAAAATGTAAGGGAACATCATCTCACTTTTTATTTCTGTGAGTCAGATGCCTTATTAACCACTTATTTTTTTGACTTGTGTATATAATTAAAATTTATGAACTATATGGTTTATTTAATTAAAATTATGGTTATTTAAATATCCATTTTTACCATTCCTTCATGGGTTTTATCTTTCAACAATTACCAATTCGATAAAGTAATTTTACAATAATTTTTCTTTTTTACGAAACATGTCATGTTAAGCCCTTAATTTTCTAGGAGATGTATATACTACATTCTATATGTTATATAATGATTATACTAATTACAATGGTATTTTAATATTTATTTAATGATATTAATTACATTGTACATTGATTAAAGGATAATAATGTGATACTGGATTATTGCTACAATCACATCATTTATAGAGATTACTTTTTATTATACCTCCATTTAGGAAAAATATAGAACCATATATCAATAAATCTAATGAATTTTTATAACCTATTGTTATTAATGATATATAAATGTAATGGCACACTTTTTTCAATCCATTGTACATCATTAAAATTAGTTAATGTTTTTATGAAAATCTAACATTATTTATAAATTAGGTCAAAAATATCTGTTCTTTCATAACATTATTTTCTAATATTTTTTAATATTATCCAATGATGTTTAATAGAAATATTGAACCATATATTACCTTTTTATGAATTTTTTAAAAAATTCATACATTTATCATTTTTTATCATGTCACTTCTCTAATATTTTATGTTGAAAAGAGAATGTTATATAAGAAATAACGTACATGCCGTGACGACTATAATTTTATTGATTTTTAATATATAAGATTATTAGTTTATATTTTTTTTAAAAAATGAGTTTCTTAGTATTTTAAATTTATTTTTTTCAAAATGGATTAAAAATGTTTTATTGTATAAAAAGTGTTTTAAATTATTTTCAAATAATCTTTTATATATTTTAAAATTATTTTTAAATGATAATTAATTAAATTGATTTAAATCTTCATTTATATAAATTCAATTTTTTTCAACAAAAATGTATTTAAATTGTTTTAAAACCATTATATATGTTTTGAATAATATTTTTGTGGAAAATGTTTTTCAAAATGATATTTGTTATGAAAAAAATTTCTGAAGAAGAAATGATATTTTCCTCATGAAATCACTTAAATTAAATTGGTATGATTTATATATAAGAAATTTTTTTAAATGTTTTTAAGAAAGTTATTTTTAAATTAAGTTTCTTTATAATAATAAAATTTTCACATTATGCTTCCAAAACATTATCTATCTATGAAGAAATATTTAGTTAAAGATTATTATTTACTATGGATATGATACAATAATCCGATTCATATTATTTCCAGAATGGCTGGTGTTTATATGGAATGATTTTTATGACACTCACTCTGCTTCCATGAGATACATGATTTTGTATATAGTTTATTTTCAATGATTATTACTTTAAGAAATGAGTACAAAACCTATCTTATTTACATAGGTTAATTTATGATAAAATGATATGATACCCTTTTCATTTCAAGGGTTGTGATATGATGTTTATAAAACCCATCACTTTTGGAAATATGTGATTTGATGCAAGTTCTATTATTTTATGGCACATGTCTGTAAGATATTATAATATAATGGGTGCGACCTATAACTCCTTCAAACTCATTGGGTATAGATTTATATCTAATGATATAAATATGGGATTCTTGTCAAAGTGATTAATCAACTATGGGAACATGGGGAAGCCTGATCGACTATGGGAACCTGGGGAAAACTAATCCACGTCGGTAATATGGGAAAACTATATCCAATATTGAAATATAGGGAAACTAGATCCCTTATAAGGAATGGGCTTCAATTATGGGTGGTTTTGTGTCCTACCGAGTATTTTTAGACCCCATGAAGTGCCCTGATAAGTTAAAACAATGTATCATGGATTAATGGGAAAGATATTACATGATTATGTGTATTCCACAATTCCATGACTTATTCCAATGTTATGATTTCATGTCAAATGCTATTGTTTCCCTTATCATTAATTTCTTATGAAATGCTTATCATTATAACACTATTCATGTATTACATCTTTGATATATAGTGTATGATATTATAATGTCATGATCGTATTGTCATTCCCTTTCACTCATGTTTATTGTTACATATCTCCCATGTGTACCCTTACTGAGCATTGATCTCACCCCAAATATTTTTTCCTTCTAAGGTTATGAGATTATATTTTATAAATAATATGACTAAGAGGGGTTATATTAATGGAGAACGTAATATGAGATAATTTTTTTCACTCATGTACAAGTTTTTATCATTCCATGTTTGTCATGGCACTAATCTAATATGGTATTTGGGTATATTTTTTGGAATTTATTAAGTATTCCAAAAAATGACAATGCATTTATATACGTTATGACTGGGACATTATAAAAGATATCATTTCACCGTGTTTTATTTTCTTGTTTCTTATGTGTAGAAGAGTACAAGAGTGAGATATGCTGGTTATGTAAACTAGGATAGTTCAATTGGGTATTTTTTGTATACTAATACAGATATTGTACTGCATGGTTGTATACATATTTTCCAGATTTTTAGATACATAACATTACAGATCATTTTGAATTTGATATCACTTTGGGAATATTATATTTAATAAAATATTGGATTCTTATCTTTAGTCTGGTGGATTTAATGCTTTTGTTAATGATTGTTGATATTATACAACTATGTTTCACTCTAACATAAGGGAATACTCTCTTAATAGATACAACTGGGGACCTCGCTACTAGTTTGAAGGCTCAGGAATACTATTTTGTGTGCTTCCATCTATGTGTCCCACTGGTTTGGTTCCCCATGTAGTGGCACCTAGGTCTGGTCATTACACAATATGATACCTGAAAATTCCACGACCACTATGCAAAAATCACAATCAAACAACCTAAGTTCCACCAAAAATATTTCATCACAAGACATCATAAAAATTACCACATTTAATCCAATCTTACCGACCACTATTTAACATTCCCATACACTAAAAAATATATCTGGTTAATAACATAATTACATAGTAGTCCAAACCACATAGGTAAAAAAAATAAGAAAATAGCATTATTAAATTATTCATGGGATTTATCAAACTTATTTTTTTATCAGTTGAATTATCAAATCATCCACATGTTTAGTGTAAAATAATTATAAGGAAATTTCACTTTCAATAACTTTATTATTTAGGGAGAAACCACACACCCGCATAGGATGAGTCATTATAGCATATCACCTATAGCCCAAAAAAGTGTCTCATCAGCCATTATTTCACAATTGGCATAAATAATTCATAATAACATCAGAATATGATATAAAAGTAGTATAGAATATGATAAATCGATATAAAAATCAATTTTATACAATTCTATTAATTATCTCATTACACTAAATGTAAATATTACCCCAAATATATGAAAAGGAAATAAGATCTCACATAGGGCACACAAATAACTGGGGATAAGGATCCCCTTTATCAAGTCAGATTTTTCCTCATTATGAACCATATGGAAGAGGAGAAACACTCCATAAACTACCATTACATAAGGAACATGTGGATCAAATTACACCATACTAAATGGATTTCATAAAATCTCATACACATGCCATAGAAATCCACACTGGCACAAAAGATATCTAATGAATAATGGAAGGAAACCCATAGGGAACGATATGAGATCATGCCTCAAATTAACAATGGGGATCCACTAAAACCATCATATCAACATAATGGAGAAGGTGGCTAGAATACCTCTTCATACTACCTAGGGTTTGTATGATTTGATTTTGAGAAATTTGAGGATAAATGAAATCGAATTTCTTGAAAGGGTTATCAAGTAAAATGAAATCTGAAACATTCATATACTATAACCATTTACCAATGTAAATTCCCATATTTTTTACTTCTAAATAAAATTCACATTGCCTCAGACAATATCTTATCAAATGTAATGAATTCACATGTTAGGATGTGAGTCAATTTGATGCTATTGAAATAAGATAACCACATGTAGTGAATTCACTAGATTAGCAATCCATGAATCACCAATTCACATCCTCTTAAACATTAATGACATAAATATCTTGAAAAAGCAATGTAGTACCTCTAACCACAAAAAAACCTCATCTATAATCCTTCAAAACACCATCTACACCAAAAATTAAAAAATTATTAGATCATGAAGGAAAATTTATTTTGTTTTTATATCTCTCAGAGGATTCATCGCTCATGAATCCATAAAAATACAAGAATGAAATGGTTATGAAAAATAACCCTCATATATACCTCCCAAGGATATTTTTGTTCCTCAACAGAACCACAATGAATTCATGACAACCAATACACTCATGAAAAATATTACATTACCATATCACCACCCCACATAGAGATAAAAATTATATAATATAATACCAACCATAGTCACCATATTTCCACATAACCACACCAAACTTAGCACATCCCAAAACAAACACTTACCCAACCAACATATACTACTAAATCGATCATATTAATCCAGGAATTCCATCTTCTATGTCATGATACATTCAACACTATGTTGAAATGACATTACAACATGGGTTTAATAGAATATTAGTATAATTTGTCTTATTTCAGATTCATATCATCCATTTTTATTATCATAAGGGTTTTTTGACACATCAAAATTTCTGGAAAATATCACATCTCATAACATAGTAAGCTACAAACGTCACCTCTAGAGAAAAAAAGATAAAATAGATTGTTAAAAAAACTATGGGTACTGACAACATATACACATATTTCAGTCAAATGTACTCTCTTCTAGGTCACGATGACTCCATATTGTTTAAAAATAGGGGAATAGAGATCACATATATCACTATCTATTGATGATCCCAGATCTCTAGTAGCTTCTCTCTGAAAGTAGTGTCATCCTCAATATCCAACTCTCCCCAGTTAAAAATGATGGTCTCATCATGATGGTATCAGTGAAGGTGAGATACATGAATGATTTCTTGGATCCTCTATCACCATGGTGGAAACGCAAACCAAAACATCACCTCCCTAACATGTCCCAACACATCAATGGTGCCAAAAACCATGGAGAGATCATACACCCACTGTCAAAACTCCATATCCCATGTCGAGGAAGAGTCTCAAGAAAACATCATCTCCAAAAATGAACACTGGATGCATCTTCCAATGGATATCATTTCCCTTATGATTTTCATTCTCTACCCTCATCCGCTTGTGAACCAAATGTATCTTCTCACCTGTGATCTACCCCACATCAGTACAATAAATTTCTAACACTCCATCCTCCAACCGAAATTATAGAGAATGACAATAATTATAATAAAAACATCAAAAATAGGCACACCAATGGAAGAGTGGTATAAATTTTTGTGAAAATATCATCCAAAATTAGGTTTAATACCCAATATCCTCCAAGAACAATGATTCATGAAATCAAAATTTCTAATAGAAGGTCTGCATTATCAGAAAATATGTCCAATGGTGGAATGAATTGCCCTGGAACATCTCAAATCCAAAAAAATGATTTAATAACATTCAACATAATCAGCTGAAATGAGGATCAAAATCCAATATGTTTTTATATAGTACCTAGTGAATCATAACCACATCATCCTTATTCCAACATTCCATAAAATCTATGGATCTCGACCAAATGATCTCCATGTCGTGAGAAGATTTTGTCAGTCTATACAGTATCACCAAACTTTATCACTTCCTATATGAGATCATGGTAACCATATAATTAAATTAATGGATTTGTCCTCATATATCCCCTTGGGTACATCTAAGGACAAAAAAACTCATGGATCAAGGTGTATCACATTCACCTTATAAAAAATAGAAACATTTCCAAAAACTCTTCCATAGAACATTTCATCCCTAACCACCGAATATGAATCCTTAATCCATTCCACATATTCATCACACCTAGATTCAAATATAAAATTTCTCAATGAAACTCACGATGAGGTGCATTTTGTAATACATACATGATGAACACCCCCCCTAGAACGACTCCATATTTCGATCATCCCAGAATCATCGCTCTAAAATGACTCTATGTCCATAATAGTCATAGGTCACCTCTTCCTATGAGTCTCCCTAATGATAATTTTCCACCTAATACATGAAAGTCAACTCCACCACGATCTAATGAAAAGTATGATATCCACTACACTCCCAAATGTTATGATGCACTAATGAAAGATCACTCATTCCATTCCACACATCTATAGACGTTCGAGCCACATCACATTTGACATCTGACTCAAAAAATAATAAAATACATCACCCATCACTAGATAATAAGATATCAAATAAATAGAAATCTCAAAAAAAATTACCTCTATGATAGAATATTCATATAATATAGAAGGAAAACATATCATCGACCCTTGTGGTCTATGAAATCCTAAAAAATGTCCACGATGATGTAATTCCAATACAAAATTAGCATTAAAACAACTACTTCCTAGTCCATATCAAGAGTGAAATATTTATTCTTTTGAGTACATAATTACATTGAACCATATGAGATGACTACTCTCTATTATATCAACATCAATCCAAAGGCCACATGTACACATCATATAAAACCTTAAACAATAAATCTATCCTCATGAAACATATGAACTAGACTACTAACCAACATCCCCATTAGATAATTGATCATAGATCAGAAATTTTAAATTCATAATTAAAATATAGTCCTTCTTGTTTAATGAAATTAGAGGGATATAACTCTAGAGTAATCAGGTTGAAACCTATTATAATACAACATTGTACCTAAAAACTATAAACCACTAACATATTCTTCAATGTTATAAATGAAATAACTACCACATCATTTTACTAGTCCAATCCCACACCCAAACGACACAATTCATGTCCATGGAAACAAAACACTAATGTCTAGAAATCAATGTTGGAGAGAATCCCATAAGGATTATGTTGTCAAAGTACATGAAATCCAACTCTAAGATGCCTCGTGAGATCCTCATATAACTATGAGTCGCCCAAAATTATTGATTAATATTGATGTAAATGATTAAGAATACATGGAACATGGAGTTTATAATCCCTATGAACATGAATGGTAAATTTTTAATACTTAGTAAAATGAAGACAAACTCAATGTTCTCAAACGTGCTTCTGATAGTACTGTTCTGAAGATCATTCTATTTTATCCTCAATCAATAAAATATAGAACGAAAATCAATCTCAGAGAACTATTTAGATATTCTAAAATGGTAAAACACATCATTAATAATTTGAATAGGGTAGTAGTTCTTCACTGAATCCTTATTTAACCAATGGTAGTCTATAAATAACCTCATGATACTATCCAAATTCTTTGGTGACAAAACTAGAAAACCCTATGGTGAAACACGATAACTGGGAAATCCCTTCAAAATCATATCATCTAATTGTATCCTCAACTCACGACACTCTATCGGAACCATCTAATATGGATCCATCGAAATTAGAGATTCTCGTGGCTGCAACTCTATCAAAAAAATGAAGTTATCTCTATGAGGTGGTGGGATAACCACCTTTGGTAAAAAATATAGGAAATCATATGAAATCCTTGGTACACACATAACATGATATTATACTAAAATATCCTCCAACATTGACAAAAGTTTCTTGACATTCCGACCCACCAAATGAGAACCTCTTTCACTAACAATTACCACTCACTAGAACTCAACATTGAAAACCCACTTCTTATAAAAAATAAACTAAATAAAAACTTGGATTACAACTAATTAATTCATCGGATAATATCTTATGGATATTTCATGAAACAGAAGATTTACACCATTGAAAAGTGATGCCCTATCATGAATACCTATTTTCAACACTCATAAATCAAAGAATTATGATCTCCAGCTGTAATAGATAAAAATAGGGTCACTAGAAGCCTCTACACATGAAGTCCTAGTAATGGAATAAATATTGTAAAACAAATGAGTAAAAATATCCTGAATCATATAATAAACAAAAAAGGGTAGATGAATAATGAATCATTCCTATAAAAATATCAATCTTTACTAGAACTACTGCATTTTATGGGTGCATATAATAATTCTACGCTCCTATAAATCTCAACTGATATCGTCAATAGAAACTCTCTAGGATTGGATGTGATTGAAATAAATCATCATGAGGATTACCCTTTTCAACACTACCAATACTCTTCCACAGAAAAAATCAACCAGTCCTCGTAGACAGAACTACTTTGTAGGAAGATATTACAAGTAGAAAAGCAGCCAAACCACCAATTTTATACTAAACTCCTTGAATGGTCAGAAACTGAGTCGGTCGGTGAACATATATCCCATATAAATTTAATAAAAATATAAAAACCCCTTAACGACATATAAGAACAAACTATCACTGACGATTAGGAAAGAATCTACCACTACCAGTTTTCCACTAAACAGAACTCTGACTACATGAACACTGTTTCCCCACTACAAAAATCATTGATTCATGAAATTCAATAATATCTAACCTTATAAGAATCCACTCACATTAAAATAATCCTCTTGATGAACTCATTATTTTCACCTAAAAATACATCTATAGTGTCAAAAAAGATATGTTTTAAAAGATAACCGGGGAAAAATGTCCATCCAAATTCCATGCAATGGACTCCTCATTTAAGAAAATATCAAGAGATAAGTGTATGAGGTCCTTGAACATGATCCGATGACCCCAAACTCAATCTCTTCTCATAATGGGAGACCAAATCTGGATTCTCGGATACCCTCATCATTGATGGAAAAAACACTTCTTAGAACACCACTTAAATGTTGATACACAACACATCTTCCTCTATATGGTCACCCAGAAATGACATCCTTCAGTAACACCCAACTCCCCACATCAAACAACCCAAAATATACCTTTTGAATCAATGATCCTAAAAGGGATCTCAATATACTCCATCCATAATAGTGTCTCTAGATATGAGGCAGTCTAATTATACATATAAAAACAATGTAACGAAATGTATTGCAAATCCACACACCATACTTCGTCCTCGTCAGTAGGGTCAAACATTTAGTGATCAACCAGATTATCTTGTAGATCCTAAATTTTCGGAGTAACTAGAAGATGATGAACATGATCCCTTTATGAAATCAAGAACTCAGATTTTATACATTAGATGAAGGGGATCCCCAATATCATGTCTCCTAATGGGTCTTCCTACCATATGTCATGCACAATGGTAAACATAAACTGATGCCATACCAAATAGTTATTTCCTTATTGTGCTTAAATACAAACTCCATCCTTTTAATCATGCACCACCATATGATATAACACATTCACGAGCCCACCCACCAATGATACCATATTGTGGATAGATATATAACTACCCCCATATCCCAACTCTAGTAGGCCCCAAGTGTGTGGGTAAATCCAACCATATAAAACTCTCATATAATGGGAGTTATTACAATCTATAAATGAATCATGTTTTTGTGAATGGATAAAATGTAACAACCCATGCTTCCACGGTAAGCTTCTCCTTGAATAATACAGTAGTGTGTGTTGTACGTAACTTCGAGTTCTAACACAACCACAACCAATCAAACTAGACGTTATGAATAGTAATACCAACTTTTTGAAATTTTATACATTTTCTCATTCAAAATTGAATTCATTTTTGGATTTAGAATATTAAATTTAGATTAGGTTGATTTTTTTGTACTTTTCTGATGACTTTCATATTTTGATGAATAGTGAAAATTACTAAATTTTAATTAAAAAAAACTTTTTTTAATCGAAATTATTAATAGTGATAAATTATGAATTTGAGTGATTTCATAGTATAATTAGAATAAAATTTGACCATATAATACAATTTTAGTCATTGGATATAAATTTAAATTTAAACTTGACATAAGCAAGTGCCAATATTTTGATAGTTATTATCTCTTAAAAACTCGTTTTTTGTTTTAAAAATGGGAATTAATTTTAATTTAATTACAGACACTTCTTTGATTTGAATTTAGAAAAATGGATTCCATATTTATAATTTGGAGGTCCAAATTTTGTAAATAGGTAACTTTTTTTAGATATTTTAAATAATTACTTAGTTAAAAATGTTATTTACCGTGGATAAACAGTAAATCTGGTAAATAAGGGTAAAAATATTATATGATAATATTAATAAATTAACCTAAAACATGTTCTAACCCTATTAATTGATACATGTACAACAATGGACATCTTTTAGTTGATTTTGGAACCTCATGGATCCACTTTTAAGTGATAATGATACTTTATCTTAATTAAGATAAAGTAAATAAATAAATTACATAAGCATATATATTATAAAAAAACAATTTTTGCATAGGGTAATATATGTTATAAGTTCAACTATAAATAATCATTATAAAGATAAAACTATTTTATACATAATAGTATTTTATTTATAGTTTTTAGACTTTTAATAATTAAATTTATTTACGACGCACTAATGAGGCATTATTTTCCTTATTAATTAAAGAATCAAATAATTTATATTATAAATATTAAAATAAATAAAATTTTAATGTTTTGATTCCATCCACTAATTTTATTGGTTAATATGACATGTTATGAGTGCTTAAATTAATTTTGTTTGAATAAATAATGTTGTTAAGAATTTAACATAAATCAATTATTAAATAGTGTCAAAATTGACATACAAGAGTTTTTAAAACAAATATTATGTTATTAATACGTATTATATTCCTAAAAACCAAAGGTTCGGCCAAAGGAAATTTATAATGATAGTTTTATCATTAATGGAAATGTTAGGGGGATTTTTGAAGTATATATTAATTTTATTAACCATATAATATAAAAATACAATGTCACATGGTAAATGTCAAACTAATTAACTAAGAGTTAAAACTAAAAGATAAGGGTAATATAGTGATCCAAACCTGTATAAAATATATTTTATGAAAGGATTTAGACCCATAATCACCTCATTATTTGAATAATCCACTTTGGAGCCATTAGAAACCGAATATGAATTTATTATAAATTAATAATTTATGTTTTTCCAAAAGAGCCCACCCCCCCCTTATAAAAGGACACAACTTCTAACCAATTCTTCATACCTTAAAATCATTTTGGTACGGCCAACCCCTGAACAATTATCCTCCCAATATCCCTAAATTCAACCTAGAGGCCTTATTTTTTCTAAATCCAACCTAAGGATCCCTTTTGATCAAATCAAAAGGAAAAACCCTAAGAAGAGGTAATGTTTTCACCACCTTCATTCAAGTTACTTTCTTCTTACACTTCTTATTTAATTGTTATTTCCATTCTAAAATAATAAATCCAGTATCTTCTATATAAATTTATGTTATTATAAATATGGTACAACCATTTTCAGTATTCTATTCATCCTTTGAATGGCATGTCACCATAAGTGTGTACGTGCGACTTACTGTCTCCACGTCGTGGTGTAATTGTTATTAAAAACATTATTATTTGGATGGGTATGATAATGATGTGTAATTGATTTCAATAATAAATATAACATGATAATGATTCTTTATATATGATATACCATCCAATTATTTATTATTTTAATATCAAAATAGTGACATTGTCGCTCGTGCGTACGTACGGACTACTGTCTCCACAAACGCGATGTGATTCATTCCTCATCGTATCCATTCAAGAATAATTTTCAATTAATGGTTAAAAATAATGTTATGGGACTTGATATAATTCTGGATACGAAAAAGATACAACCTATTAATAACAAACACTTCTTATGTAACAAAACATATAAAAAACGAGTAAGTAAACACCTGAAACGACGATAATACTAAAATATTATTAACAAATCCATATTAAAAGGTCATATATGATATCATATTTATGTATATGATCATTTTATAATTTAATAATTATTATTCCACCATTATAAAAGAATTTAACCTACCCTCGACCATGTAAAATTACAAGGTAAGGGTTTATTTTAAAATCTATTCATTATCTGAGGTTGTTTATACGTAATTATCTACGAGGACCTCTTTATCATCAACATCCATGTTTCATAAAAATGTATTTCAAATTATTCTTTATATTTTACAGACTATGGGTTAAATTTATTTGTACCCTTGTTTGAATTTTTATAAGATGTTTATTAATTAATCTTTCTGCCATTTTCCAAACAAGGTCCTTTTTTACCTTTTCGGTAGAATTAAGGCAAGAATGTCTTTTCAACATATACGGCGGGTGTGTCTATTTTCCACTGTAATAAAATCACTAATGCTTCTCTTAGAATATTATAATAATAGTATAAAAATTAAATTTTTTGTTTTACAATTATATGACTATTAAATGATTTCAAAAAAAGAGATATTTCTCTCAAATAGTTTTGATTTCCTCTATATCAACATCCGTTGATGGATTTTAAGCTTATTTGAGGTTGATTTATTATAGTACAAAACATTCATATTGTGTTGAAGGTTTTATTATATGTTTGACTGTGGATGTATTATTGTTATACCATTCATGGTTTATGGAGAAAGTATTGACATTTCGTATACTAGTTTTAATACGAATGTTTATGTTATGTTTAAACCTGTTCATATGAGGAATGAATTAGACATAACAAGTGATGGGTGGAGCCCCCTATATCTTCTCGATGCATTTGTATATCTCATGAGAAAAACTAGTGTCTTGGAATAAGGTCTTGACAAAATCTTATTTGTAGTCTTCACACAAGGCCTTGACTCTGTGGTTATGATAGTCTGGAATTACTTATTCCGCCATTATGAAAGTGGATATTGATATTGCATGTGTTTATTAGACTAGTAGAATATCCATGTGAATAGTTAAAAGGAATTATTTCATTTTATTTTTTCCTTATTATGCTGAATTTTAAGTTTAAAAGGATTTTTTTAGTTATACAATTCCGTAAATGTTTATTCTTATTTGTGAATGTTTCCGCTATATTGTTATCCTTACTGGGAATTTGAGCTCACCCCTTTCTATGATTTATTTTCCCCAATATGTGAATAATTATTTTATGAATGACCTACATGGATAGTATAAGGGGATATGAGTGTGGAGACAAGTTGTTGTTGTAGTTTTTTATTTATGATGTAATGTAAAATTTATGAATGTATCTAGTGATTCCAAGCCTACTAAACTAATCGATATTTCGAGACATGATCTTTTTTGATCATTCCAATGTTATGTAATAATGAACTGATGCTGGGGAGCTGGGGTCGGGGCATTACATTAAAAATAGCCAAAAACCATCATATAATATAAGATACAATAAAACCAATCCCAAAATTCATGAATAATATTGAACTGATTCATATAAAATAAAATAATGTAACGTAAAAAATATAATTTCAATAGTACTAACTCAAAAACAGACCCAACCAAGCTTGTAATGTCCATATCAGTCCCCAAATTCCCCCTTGAAACCTAGAAACAATTTATATATATTGGGTTATAATAACAATTATAATCATAAAGAACCTAACCAAGACTACAGAAGCACGTGTAAAAAGAAAATGATAAATCTCCCATGAAAAATTAGTAGAACAACTTTTCACAAATACAGGTCATCTAATCAAATCTAGTCTCATTTTGGATTACTCACCATATTGGACAAACAATATAATAATATAGAATTTAGATCATAACATAGAATGGTGCCTCGTAGCCACTACACCATTGATATTCGACTATCACAACTGAACATTGAACTTCATATGCTCACATACATTGAACACTTATAACATCTCAACACATCAAATCCCATCCACATACACTCAGGCCACACATTACATCACATCACATCCTAACCACAAATACCTAGGTGATTAAATCAGAACATATCACATCTCACTCAAAGAAACCTAGGCCAATAGATCACCTCACATCACATCCCATAATAAGAAACCTGGTCCATCCCATCACTACTGTTGAAGAGTGGGGCCGATGGGATATCCAGGCATCCATATCACTATATTCCTAGATGTTTGGAAAAAACATGAACTCATAACCTCAGAGAATTGGTATGTTTATAAATATCAGTTTGGATGTGTAAAAAATATCATATAAATATATTATTTATAGATATCACACAATAGCCAACCTATGGGTTTATATTATCAAAAGTATCTCACACCACGACACATCCTGGTAATACATATGACCCATCAAAAATACTAACACCAATATATGACACACACAACACATTTTTAAACAAAAATTTCCCACTTCTCTCCACAAAGTTTCACCCCAATATATCTATTATCCATTTATGACGTTAAAATAATAAATAATTTGTTAATATCCTTTAAATTTATTTATAACACATTTATTTCCATTCCAACTTATTTATTTAGAAGTATATTTTTTTATTTATAATTAGAGTTCATCGAATGGATTAATGATAAAATACCACACTTGAACTCGACCATCTTATATAACCACATCTATAGAACCCCACATCCACCAACCACATCATGCCCAATCACCCATGAAATATCTATAAAACAACCATTCATCTCATATAGTGCAAAACCTCAACTTCCACCCACAAAAACAAATAATCCCAAAATAGTTCTTCATAAAAACTATTAGAAAACAAATATTACCCATCCACTTTTCTATAACAACAAGTCCAAGACCTCTGAACCCCACAAACTCTTCCCAAAACTCATCGTACCACATCACACAACTTGTAACATCACAACTATGAAATCCAACCACCGTTTCACTGACCTATGAAGTACAAAACATATTCAATCATTATGATAACAACAAAATATCCCAAACAAAAAAGCGACAAAACCTCATGAACTAACAAATAACAAATACTCAAATTGGATTCCACAATCATACAATGGAATTATAAAACATTTTATTTATTTTTATTGAGAAATATTTCATAGAAATGGTGTTTAGGGGAATCCAACTATTAAACAAATATACATTCATAATCATTTTATTTAGTGTTAGAACACAACCAAAAAACCATGGGTCTTTACAATATCACATCTATAATTAAAACAACTCACCCTATATCCATTATTTGTGGAATTGGAAAAAAGAATACAAAATATCCTCAAAAACATATATCAAACTAGTAAATGATTACCTGAATCCCTATGACAACCAATTTTAACCCTGAAACATTATTACCTCATTATGATTTTCCATACTATTTACATAAATGTATGAAAATGAATTTGTTGAAAACATATAACACTAATACAATTGAAAATGAGGAGACCCTACATGATGTCAGCCTTTTGATCATAATACGCACTTCACGGTGAAGATGAAACATCCAAGAACCTACCACTGCTCCAGGAACTCATGGACCAACAGGAACCACACCAAAGGGTTGTTAAAACACCACCGATACACATCCACATGATGAACAATTTCAACATAGTGGATCTATAAAGAATAATGGAAGGAGAAAATGGGTAAATAGAGGAGCACACACTATTGATCCCAAATGGTAATCCAATCCAATGTATCAATGAAAGGTAGGGGGCCAAAAGATCTAATCGAGGTTCCTTGGTTTCATCTAGATGGAGATATATATATATATGTGTGTGGGTGGCTGTGCGACAAAATGAACAAAAATCAAGGATATGTCTTGTAACATGACTAGAATCTAATATATTCACATTGTGTATCCCATTCATGATGTGAATTACCATATTTTTAACTTTTTATAAAATTCACATCTTATCCACCCTAATTTAATAAAACAATATGAACTACCCATTTAGGACATGAATCATTTTCAATATGCACTCAAAATAGAATACACAAGTCATGATTTCATCAGCTTTAGAACCATGGATCACCAATTCATTACATGAAAACCATTAAACAGCTTTAATTTCTTGCAACATATCAGGTATACATCCAACTATAAGGAAATAATATCAACCCACCTTTGAAACACCTATATCAACTAAACTACAAAACTAATGTACTAGGAATAATAATATCATTAAAAATAAACCATTATTAGGATACTATATGTGGATGTGGGTCTTGAACATTTGTTCCCAGTTGTTATATTCTCTGAAAAATACATTTTTAATCAACTATATCACCACATAGTACTTGAAAATGAGGCATTGGTATATAGATTGTTTGGAACACCCGTGGGATTTTATTTGGCCAATTGAGAAGATCCAAATGAGCCATTTTTAATGAAATTAAATTCCCATTAAATATTACGTCAATAAAAATGGAGGGTAACATAGATTAAAAACTATAAATTCTTATGTAAATGAATATATGTTATTTATGTGTTTTCCCTTAAATGTTCATAGTTTCCCTTATTTTTGATTAGTAGCTTGAATAATATATTATCTAATTTTAGAATTATTTTATTAATTACATATAAATTAGAGGAACCCTGTAAAAAAAATAATGTGACCGAAAACCTGATGATTTTTGTTATGAGATGATCAACTTAATCATAACAGGATTGAGGAACGTCCTGATCATTCATTCTAAATTAACACGTATTTTGAATGTAAACATGAATTAGAGGGGTATCGAAATACCCCATTAAAAGGAAATGTCTCAATTAAGAACATTATGGAGAAAATAACTCTAACATTTAGTTGATATTCCACTACATTGATCATGAAAAATGGATCAAATGCATCAAAAATAACTTTTTCATTCATCAACTCATGGAAGAAGACATTGTGATGTTGTCTATTTATCATATAGAGGGATAATATGATCAATGGTGTATAGTGATAAATAATATGAAGACAATGGAGGAGATTGACATCATAGATTATAAAGGATGAAATAAAATGTTATTTGATAAATATGTAACACTGACTCTCTAACATAATCTATATAGGGGTGTCATTATAATGATGGAAATGGATGATGAATCTATGACAACAGTGCTTTTTATTACAACATAAACATGATTTATTACATAAAACTTCACTTGATACAAAAAATATGATTGAGAGGTTTAGTGTCTTTGAGGATTATGATCATTACATAAAAACATGAAACATGAAATACAACATCATTATTGAAAAATTCCTTTACATGACCACTACATTCCCTCGTACTTAACATTGCATGGGATAACCTGAGGACATGCATAAGAAAAGGGTGGGATATATATCCCAGTAAGGGAATACACATGGAATAAAATGAGGAGTACTATACATGTTAGACATTAGGAATATCAATAGATCACAAGAGAAACATGAAAATTGAGGCATGATAATGCATGATAATCATAACATTGAAATGTGGCAACAACGCTTAACATGGAATTAGCATGAACCAATGCTTATTGCACATGGATCGTGAGTAAACCCTCATTGCACATGAAGCACGAGTAAAACATTGCTGCATTTGAATTATCACGAGTCAACACTCATTTCACATGAATTATCATGATACTATACTTTACCCAATGCATTGGAGCGCTATAAGGGCACACCCTTCTTAAAAATTTCATTTCATGCATAAGTGTGCCACATGGATCAGAAAACATGGATTCATAAAACATAATCATTTATTCCACGATAAAGGAATGTGGAATTCATACATGAAACTTTATAATCAATAAGTAAACGTGCATAAAGGTGAATACCCTGGATGGAGAAATGGGCATGGTATTCTCTACATAATGGCATTGACCTAGAAAATCGGTGCGATTTCGGTAGTGTAACGGCGTGACATAAGAATTCATAAAAAATGTTGATGAGAGAAAAAGGGTTTACTCGTCATATATAAATGTAATGGACAGTAAGGAGGTCATATAGATACATTTTCCAAAAATTGTAATGGAATTTAGATTCATGATACAAAAGTATTTCTTGAATGTAAATGAGGAGAGAGAAGTTCCTTTCAGAATTTCGGCATAGTAACAGGTGTACATGGGAGGAATTTAATGAGAGATAAAGGGTTCTCCCATCATTAAAACATAATGAGGGAAGTTTGAGGGAGGTGAGAAACCATACCCCAACATTCATAATTGAAATTAAATGGGAAAAACAACTTAAAGAAAATTGGACAAAAATGAGGAGGAAGAAAAAACCCTTACTTGGAAGTGTGATTCCAAAGGCTAGGGAGAGGCTTTTGAGAGGCTTCTTGGGAGCTTGGGGAACATTAGGAGGATTATAGAAATATTAGGGCAGTGCTTTGATGACCTCCAAAGGCTTTGATTGAGGAGGAAGTGAGAGCTTGGGTGGGATTATATAGGAAAGGTGATGGAATTATTTATTATTTATGTTTGGGTCCCCTTACATTAAATTAATCCAAACCACAAACCATCCCATGGTTTTTGCCCCTAGTTTTTGGAAAAGGGAAGTGGAAAACAATATTTTATAAGTCCAAAGTCTGATATTCTTAAAATAATATGGTTTCTTATGTGGAGGTGTGTCATACTCCCATGGAAATTAATTTAAAAAGACCAGGTGTTTAATAAGTGTTGAGGGGTCCATTAATAATTTGAAAAGTAAATCAAACAAACCCAAAATCACATTATTTTAAAGGTAAAACATATATTGGCCGAAAATAAAGATTATAGTATTTTATTAAATCACTATTGGGTCATTATGATGTCATAAAACATATTATATATTTAAACGGTATTTAATTTTTACCCAAAAATTTGACCGTATCAGAAAATTATGAAAAATTCACCGTTGGATAATTTCAACGTCCAGATTCCAGAAATAACATTTATTTTATCTAAATTATTTTCTAAATATGTTAATTTACACTTTTAAAATACAAACCGATATTTATAAAAAATTCACGGGTTTTGATAGAAATGGCATTCAAACCTTATTAAATATTACAAATGCATTCATAAAATTATAAGATCATTTATATGTAATAAAAATTATTTTAATAATAATAATAATATTTTATTGAGATATTATTTATTTAAAAAATCCATTAATTGAATAAAATAGAATTCTTAATTAAATAATAACTAAAAACATTATTTGTACTTGAAATACTATTTATAATCTATCAATAATGACAAAAAGGTATATTCATTATTACATACAAAAAAATTTACATGAACATAGTACTATTTATAAGGGTAAGGTGTGCGATGGTGACAGACTCTTGGGGTGTCTCGGATAACATCGCTTGAGTGGTAATTTCTATCAACTTCCACTTCTATCGTAGACTATCCCGTTCGAGCTTGACATGATGAATCTCAGCTTGGGCATGGTGAAGAGTGAAGCCCTAGGATGCCACCTCTTTTCTGAGCTCCGACAAATGGGATTCGTATGGGGAAATTCTAATGGATGAGGCCATCACTTCCTTGATCTGAGTAAATTTGGATTTGTTAAAGCCCTATATTTATACTAATAATGTGATCATTATTCAACGGCTATATTAGCAACGGTCAAAATTCTTAAAATAAAACCAAAGAAGATGAAATTTTATATAAACATAAAGAGACATTTAATTAGATCAAGAGGGATTTCCATTAATGAATCTTTCGGTCGTTACAGAATCTATCAGAAGTTATGAGGAGAACAACACAAGACATGAATGATAAACCTATGTATTTTTCATTGTCGCTAAAATTAACATTTACTAGTTCTTTAGAGGACTAAATCCGAGTTTATGAAAATATTTAGAAATTTGTGACATTGATTTTAGGGATGAAATTTTCCATTCCACCTTAGAATTAAAAATGAGGATCCTAAAGTCATTGGGTTCCTACAAGTATAAATATGGGCTGAAAATAATGGTTTTCAATTATGGATAAGTGAGGTATAACTCTAATGGTGTTAAAAACTCCAACATCCTAATTGTAAATTTTTCTGGAAGAGAAATACCAAAAATTCCTCAAAGGGGGTAAGGAAATGTTGTAGATATGGATAGAATGGGAATATATCCAGTCAATACTAATGGTAGAAACCAACTAATGTGATGGTTGAATTTAATAATCACATGAAACCTTAACAAATTGTACATTATTCCAAATACAAGATATAATAACATGATATTAATTAATCCACTAATCCTAGGGTAATTTAAGATAACGATTGGTAAAAACCTATAAGGAATAGATAGTATGGGGGAGCTTATTACATCTCAACAATTGAGGTAGACCCTAACTATGATGTGGTTGTATGTACGGAAATTAGTTATTCATTAACAATGAACATAAGTTATGATTGTGATTATACACATTATTTTATATAAATCATATTTAGTAGAATAATTCAAACAATACCAAAAGATTTTTATGTAGAGATATCAATTAATATAGAAAATGAAAAAATTATTTAACCCCAAGTATTTAACTCACCCTATCCATATTTGGGGGTTAATAATCCCAAACATGCTTGTAACTCTACCTTTAAAAAATCCATTGAAATTATAGGCATGAATTAGATTTTATTATATAAAGTAAAAAAATTTCGAACCTAATGAATTCACCCTCTCATTTTTTACATGATCAAGGAGGTGGATGAATGTCTATTAAAATGATCATCTTAACCATGGATATTTTTATCTTAAGGGAAAGCATATCTAGATAAAAAGATTCCTACTCTAGAAATATCATAGTTCATGATATTATTATTTTAAGGGAATATGATAATCTATTTCATGAATTACTTCCTTGTAATATCCCATGGTTTTAAATGAAATTCTATTTTTGAAAGCTTACAAGATAAGATGCAGGAAGCTTATAAAATGAAAAAATGACTTTCTATAAATATGTATCTTATAATCTAGAAATTGAAATGGGGGATTTCAATAGGAATGAACACATTATACAATATATATAAATATCATAATCAATATTAAATTATTTATTATTTATTGAGAAATAACCACCTAGTTTTATGTAACATCAATATATATTAAAGGAAACATTTTCTTCCTACATTGTTAATATAAAATTTGGAGAGGGAATATTATAATTACAATAATAAATATAAATCAATTTGATAAAAATATATATATTTTATAAATTTAAATTTAAAAATTATCTTATTACGATTTTTAATACAATTTTTAAAAATATATTTCTTTTTGTGAATAATGAAAAATACCATTTGAAATTAAAAACCATATTCTTTCTAATGAATTCAGAAATTCCATTTTTTAAAAAATTGATTCAATGTAAAATTAGTTCTCTTATATTATAAATAATCCAATTTTTCTCATTTAATAAATGATATTGTGGATTTTGGTATACAAACATTTCTATACTTAAAATGAATTTTTTTTTAAAAAAAACGCTTCTCTACATGTTTTCTGGGTTTTATATTAATATATATTATTCCACCTATAGAATTTTAATCTCGATAAATTTAATAATTATCTAAATCTATATGGTTCATATTAAGAAAAGTATCCCCTTTTGGTTAATTTTTAATTATAAATTTTCTAAAAAATTTCCACCATGGTAAATGAAAATCAGGTAATAGATGTTTGAATAAGATGACAAGGACTAAAGAATGTCCCTAAAACATTACATTAAACTATTTTATTAGAGTAATTTGGCCATTTCATTACGATTATCAAAAATATGAAATATTGGACCTACATTTCCTTGATTTTATCCTTTATAATATTTAAGTAAAAGATAACTAAATATGTAACTTTCTTGTATTTAATATATGAAATATTTTTTTAAATGGCTAAAAGAATATTATGTTAAGTTAAAAAACATTATTTGGAATAATTTTTTTTTCAAAAGATTAATATATATATATATATATTTATTAGTACATAAATAATTAAATTCTATGTTTACGCAACAGTGACACAATATTTATTTTATTAATAGAAAAATTAAATGATTATAAAAATATTAAAAGGAATAGAATTTGAACGAAATATTACGTTTTCAAATTTATATATATATATATAACATATTAGGTATTTTTGGATGGATTATAGTCCAATTAATTTTCATTATTGTACTATTTAAAGAAAAATTAAATAAATAGATCCAAAAATTATGTTGATGATATTTTGTAGTATATAATATTTTTTTAATTGATTTAATGTAACTAAAAATATTAATTTTTAAAATGTTAATGGAATATGGTTTAAAATATCAACCAAGTTTCTATTATGGTCTAACTATAATTTTATAATTACTATGTTAACTCGTAAAGCATAAATGTATTTTTGTCACAATTATCTTAAAAGGGTTAATAATGTTTCAAATCAAAAATTATTAGGGTGGAAACGTCACCGAAAACTATACAATATATGTTGTATGATATTATTTATACGTATAATATTTATATATAAATATTATATAAATTTGGAGAATTAGTTTATAAAAAATAAATTTATAATTAAATTAATATTTTATGTGCTTTCAATAATGCCCCTCACGTCACATTGAAATGAGAACCTCCTCTCATACTTTACTCACACATAGAAATAAACTTGGATCCAAAAATCACCCAAAAAAATTCTTTATTATAAATCGTCCCATATCCTATTGGTTTTTTTATCAATAAATTATCCTTGAAAATATTTTTCTGTTAACCTTAGAAGGTTTTTAATAGATGTGGTATAGTTTTTAACCAAGCATTTCATAATTATTTATTTTTGTACATCCTTGAAATAGTATTCAAAGATGATTAAATAATAATTCAAGTATATTCCATGTACATATATTTTATTATGTTAATTTAATAATATATATCAATTCCATCTTTCGTCAAATGGGAAACTAAAACATCATTCTTTTGTACAGCTGCCTACTGTATTGAAAACCCACATTATTCATTTCCTATCAATGGCACCCACTACTGGTTATAATTAATGAATTAATCTATATATATATATGATATTCATGAAATGTTAATAATTATTTAAATATAATATATCTGATTATTTATTTCCATTCCATCCATTTTAAAATGTCAATGTTGTTTATGCATATGTGTGGACAACCACCTCAACGAAATGATGCGATTAATTCTTCCTAAAAAATAACAAGTAGGTTATTTATAAATTTATATTAATAAATTATATTACATTTAGGATATAATAATAATTATTAGAAGATGAAATAATACTTTTGACGCCGAAATTTGGTGAAGGGATGCATCAGGCGGATAAATGTGCAATGAAGGAATCTAGGACAAAAACAACGGAGATCCTGGGGCCCAGGAGGTGGGCACATGAAATATTTGGAAAGCACTCACAAGAGGACATCCGGCATGCAAAACATTGTGGGTAGTCCTTCCCTTCCATCCCAAAAACTTCTCCATCCATGACTAGCCACCCCCGGCCCCGCTTTCGCACCCAAGATGACCGTGAATGACCGTTTGCGCACCCGACCACGTTTTCACACCAAAGGTGACGACGAATATCCATTTACGCGCACAAACCTATTTCCATTCCCAAGGGAATGATGAATGGTGGTTTGAATGTCAGGCCTCGTTTCCATGCCCATGGCGATGACGAACGTGGTTAGCGCGCCCGACCCCGATTCCGCGCCCAAGCCGACGTAGAAAGAGGGTTTGCTCGTCGGGCCCCAATTCCATGAATATGGCGACGTCGAAGGCCCATTTGCGCGTGCGGCCCCATTTCCATTACCGAGGAGATGAGAAATGGTTTTTTGGATACCGAGTTTTTTTATATGCATTATTTCAAAAAAAAATTGAGAATACATCTAGGTTATAAAAAAAAAATTTACCCCCCAAAGGCGGCACCTAGTGTGCCGCCTTTGGGGAATTTTCCGTCCAGGGCCAGGCGGCACCGGGTGTGCCGCCTTTGCCCAAAAAATATCCGCAAAGGCGATACACCAGGTGCCGCCTTTGACTAAATAAATTTTTTTAAAATATTTTTTTTTATTTTTCTTTTATTTGTTTTGTTTTGTTATATATATATATATATATATATATATCAAAACTTTTTAGCAGAATTTTTCTACTATTTAATATCCAGCGGTTCTTCCATTACAGCAGTCTAGATTCTGACTGATACCGTCACCCATGACTCCCTTTTATAAGGGGGTTTTCCCTGAAAACAATACTGCATTTCCGATTTGGGATTTTGGTTCTCCTTTTCCTGCCCATTACATTCTGCGTTTCCGATGTGTGATTCTATTTCAAGTACGCGACTTTGAAAGACTATAAAAGTTAAACTATAAGACCAATACAAATGTAACATTTAACACTGCTTAAAAATATAAGAAATAGTTTAAAACAAAAATAATTTCATAAAAAATGTTGATACAGATTAATTTATAAGATTTCAAAACCACCTACTTGAAACTTAATCATATTTGAAGTACGTGACTTTGAAAGATTATAAAAGATAAATTATAAGACAAATACAAATGAAACTTTAAAAATTGATTAAACATATGAGAAATAGTTGAAAATTAAAATAATTTCATAAAAAATGTACACCAAAAAAATTTATAAGCTTTCAAAACCATCAACATGAAACTTAAAAATGTTTCAAATTCCCGACTTTGAAAGACTATAAAACATAAACTATAAAACCAATAGAAATGAATAATTATACATTGATTAAACATATAATAAATAGTTGAAAACAGGAAAAAATTCCTAAAAAGGTTTTCATAAAAATTAATTTATAATCTTTCAAAACAGTCTACTTGAATAGGTAATCTGATCCATCAGTTTGAGGGATACCGGGGCTAGGTAGATAGATAATCTGATCATTGTATCAATGGATTTTTTTGGATAGGAAGATAGATTCATTTCATTCATTATATCAAGGTATTTCCTTTTTAAGAGAATATAGACTTTCTTATAATTATAAAATAAGGGACACCTTTATTTTTTGATTATAGAATACAATTATCTTAAGGTTAAAAGAAATTATTCTTTTAATGACTTTAAATGTCATTATTTTTTTTGTATGAAATTTTATTTCTTTTTTGTAAAAAGTTATTATATTTCCACCACACATATAATTTAATGAAAAACATCATATTAGTATTTTTATTATGATTTTATCCATATTAATATGATTTTGATAATAACAAAACTTTTGAATTAATAAAATCTATCATGATTATGATTCTTGTACTCTGATTACTCGGATTCATATAGACTCTGATATTTTACATTATGATTTAATCAAATTGTTTCTATTTATGATTATTTGATTGGACTGAGAACCATGTCCAATAAAAAATGTAAGAGTTTTTTGATTTTTTAGTTTATTTCTTTTAAACTACATTTTTTAATACTAAAATATTCACACTTTTAGCTTATCTATTAGAATAATATTCTTATGATCCTAATAAAAATTATAGGTATAATGATACAACATTGTGTGGTTTTCTCAAGAGAATATTCCAACTCATCTTTTAATATCCATTTATTGTATTTTCTATCTTTACCATTATCATTACTATATGAATAAATTGAAAATTTCTCAACTTGATTAATGAATCTAAATTCATATTTTTAAGAACTACTAGTTGATGAATTATCTATTAAATAATTTCTTATCAAATTATTATGTCTATTACAAGAATGATACGTCTTCTTCATATCATTTTTCTATTTTAGAGGATTCTCACTTTTTTTATCAAATTATAAATTATCCATTTTCATTATAAAATTTATGGAAAAGATTCCAATAAAATTATAGATTCATCACCATAGTGGTTTATTTAGTTTTAAATTCATTTACCCTATATAATCCATCTTTAAATAGGTGAATAAATTTTATTAATGTATTCATAAAATTCTTCATCATCAAAATCAATTGATTCCCCAATTTCCAATTATTTGAACTTATTTTTTCTTATAGCCTCAAAGGATATATAATCTATATCTTCTTTTTGAAACTCATTTCCTTTATCATTTCATAATCTATGAGAATAAAATATAACTCCTCTACTGAAATATATTCCCTATCTTCCATTTCTAAAACCATGGCATCAAATCCTGTAGGGAAATTTATCAAAATTGTTTTCAAAATTTTTGAAACTTATATCTTCTAACAAAATCCATAGACATTACATACCATCTCATTGAACCTAATGAAATAGTCATCAATGATTTCATCATCGACCATTTTAATATTCTCAAACTTGATTCTTATGATTTTCATATTATCTCTCTTAACATTAATATTTCCTTCATAAGTACTTCATAGTTTGTCTGAAATATCCTTGGTAGTTTCAACACCCATCACTTTAGTGTATAACATTTTTGATAAATCCATTAGGGTATAATTTTGATATTTTCCATCAACATCAATATTTATCATATTAGATTTAGAACAATAATAATAATTAATAATAGGTGGTAATCTAATGGTTGATACGTCTTTCATTTATAAGAAATGCGATTTGAAGGAAAAGAGTATAATATTCCTCTATGTATGGTAGTTATTTCCCTAAAATTAGGTATTCCATGGTTTCTCACTGAATTACGATCCTTCATTTCTCATAATTTTTTCTTATCATGAGAGGGGAGCTTTCTATGATACCATTTGTTTAACCAAGGTTGAGTTGGGTTCTAATGAGGGGGGGGGGGTGAATCCATAGTACATTGTTTTAAAAATTCACTATTCTGTAATCTAAAATTTCTGACTGATTAAACTATCTATCCCTTATCTAAAATTCGGAAAATCCACCTGAATGAAAAAATAGAAATCAATGAACAACACAGTGATTCTATTAGGTTCATTACAAAGACCTACTCCTTACTACAACCATTTATTACACCTTGATAATGGTTATTCACTTTTTTTAGTCGGTTACAACAAGGGAAAGTTGTATTCCCGTAAAAAATAAGTCCAATAGTGTTTCATATCTAGAGTCCCACTAGAAATTACAAGCTCCCACCTTCAATAACAACTCTTAACTCCCATAGGTGGATCTTTATACTATATCCATGGTGATTCTAAAATCTCATAAGCCTACTCGAGAGTCCCACTGATGACCTCTTCTACATCTGAGTCCCAAAAATGACTTCAAAAATCCTAAGTCACACAATATATGAACTTTTTTCTAAATATATCTATCAAATTTTTATATTTCTGGACAACCTTCATATATAGTCTTTCTCAAAAAACAAACCAAAGCACCTAATCTACCCATGTACAATATTAATGAAATTATGCAACTGTTTTTCAATGACCTTATCTTTATCACTATCCATTGAACATAAAATTGCATGGACTAATCTCAAAAAACTCATAACATGGCTATATATCTACTGAAACACTACCTAGATCGGTCTCAATATTTATGTATATAAAATAAATGGAATATCAATTCAATTTTATTTAAAAAAGACAAATATAAAATATTCCATGATAATTTTATGTAAGTGTTATTTAATTTTCATGAAAATATTTTATAATTCATGCACACCTACGATGCCTCTTTCCTTCTCACTTTAGTGCTTCCTATTCATGGTACTCTCACATAACATCTTTGGAATATTTTCAAAACCTGGGCCCATATACTTCATATACATTGGGCCTTTTCCCATTTCTTCATGTATCGTAACTCAATGATATTGATCAATGAATAATATCTCATGAAATTATATCAAACATATTATTATAATAGAATATGATGTATATAATAATAGTTGACATAACAATATATGAATTATTTTTTCATCACAAAGCTTTTATTATTGAAAAATAATCATAGTTTCTTTTATATGTGGCAACATAATGTTTTATTACCACAGTTGAAGGTCCACATAACTATAGTCTTCATCATGAAATCATGAAGTAAAATTCACAACAAGATGATATGGAATATCTTCATGAAAATAGAGGGCCTCCTCAGCTCTATTTCACTCTAATAAACTCTCCCTAAAACTCTGATTAAGAACTCACCAAAAATTAAAGTGGGTAGGGTATTTATAGGTAATAATCTACTAACATAACTCCATCGACTTAACTAATATGTGCACCACCTTTCATCTATGCACACCACCTTTTTTATATACAATATAATGACAAATCATTGTCTTTTCTCACCCACATATATTTACCTTAGATTAAAAATATCTCTTTCACAAATATAAAATTTCATGTATATAACAATATTATTTGATCCTTCCTATCACCAACTCAAACTCAGTTCAATCACAACAGGAAGGCAATGAAGGCACAATGAACTTTAACACATGAAAAAAACCATATACTTATTTTAGAGGAATAAGAATATACTTCGTGATTGATTGAATTATGTTGATCATACAGAAATTTTATTCAAATTTTTACCCATAAATTTTAATGAGGATGAATATTATACAAAATTCAGGATCACATGTCAGATTTTGAACCATCTTGGCACTGCTTAATAAGTAAACACATTCTGTGGAATTGGAATATGTGTGTATTAGTGTCATCTCTATAATATAATATAGCACTAAACCATGGAAACTTTCTTTGCAGGCACTCCACCATAAAAGATAGATCCACTATTCTCTCATGTGTCACCATTTCCACAATTTTTTTAACATAATATCACATCAAAAGTCATCACAATTATGCCTCACATATCAAAATAATCTACTAACAAGTCATTCATCCTTATTGAAAAAAAATTCATATCAATGGGATCTTTATATATCATCTTCCTTATTGTTTTGAATTAATGACTTCCATTGTTCCACATATCCATTCGTATGGTGAACCACCATGATGACTTTTTCCTTTTAACTAATTCCTAAATTGATAATTATTTTCTATATGGACATTATGCATTTTTCATCTACAAATGGATTAGAAATTTCACTGAATGTTAGATATTATTACTACATGAAGATATCCATTATAGTTACACAATGTTGTAGATCAATAGGTCTCTCTATATAGGTGGGTTTATTTTTCATAACAAGGGTTAAAATCCCTAATATATTTATGAATTGGTTTTTCTGCAAAATATATTTGTTAAATTGTTTATGGGGAATATCCCTACATTGACTAAGAATGTTTAAATGGTTCCCATTCCTCCACTTCGTATCCATATTTTTATAATGACATATATATTATTAGCTAATAAAATCTATATGTAAAATATAATTCTAATTGTGAATTATAGAGTGTTTTCTAGAAATCTTGAGTTTTTTTCATTGAAATATTTATATCTATATTGGTTCTTCTAAATAAATTTCTAAATGTTACTAATAATGTTACTCAAATACCAACTATAACAACTTATAATCCATAAACCTATAGTCAATAGTTATATTACATTATTGGTATAAAGTAAAAGAGTCCCAATGGAAAGAAAAATTTAGTAGTCTGGGAAGACCATATATAGATATACAATACATATCAAAATAGAAGATACAAAATGAACATATTATGAGATCATGAAAATCCCTTCAATCATATCCCAGAAAATATCACATATTACTCGTCAATGATTCCTGTGAAAGGAAAAAATTACATGTGTGATCAAAAGCTCATTACAGAGTAGCATATATGGGAACCTTACATAAAATAAACATAGCATATGTGATATGTAAAGTATAAATAAAAAAATGAAGTCATAATATGCTAAAATTGAGGGAATTATATGGTCATGATTATAAACGATAACATGGAATAAAATAATCAATTATCTCATACTGGTGGAATGTATAATTCTAGAAATGAAATTCTTGTTGTTAAGGCCTAACGCTAGGCCACATTTTTATTATTAGAAGAAGAATACACCAAATACGAACATATTTTTTCATATGATATCCACTGATGAATTGATGGGAAATATAGTTATATGCCAGACCCATCACCCGATTAAGACTAATAAATTCACTCTACGAGTCATAATGCCCTTTGTAAAAGTTCCCTATGAACCCTATTGCTGAATTAATCATGGGTATCCATATATTGATAAATTTATACATAAAATACTTCTCATTCCTTATAATAATGTAAATTTCTTCTCGAAAAACACTTATTGAATTTGGAAGACATGTGTTACCATCCATGTAATTGGAATTACCCTAATCATGAAAATATTGTGGTGAGGGTACCTTCAATGTGTTGTATATCCATGGAAGATAGTAATTGAGTAAAATAGTTTTCATTGGTATGAGACCAAGGAAAAAATGACAACCCATATATTTAATGCCCTCTATTTCATGATTTCTTACAAAAAATATACACTTAATAAAATCACAAAATAAAATTATTCCATGTGTCCTTAGGAAATTACTTACATAGAATAATAACCTAAAATAAGAATACAAAAAATTATTTAAAACTCCATAACATGCCCTTAAAATCCATTGATCTTATAATACTTCATAGGATAACCTGGGGATGTACATAAGAAAGGGGTGAATTATAAATCCTAGTAAAGGAATAATCAAAGAATAAAATTATGAAATTAATACATGTGAGTCGAGAGACATAACAAGGTGATATAAAATTGATGTGATTCATAAAAATAAACCACAAATTATTATATAATATAATAATATCAAGGCAACATTGGAATGCAATAAAAAATAAAACATGGAATCACAATTCTATGTCAAGGATAACCACTAAAAAAATATAACATAGAGTGCTTAGGATAACCTCCCATGTATTGTAAGTGATTTCTCATGAGGTAAAAACATTACCCATTTTTATGAAGTGGAATATAATTTAAGGCCAACCATCATACTCATATCATGTACATGAATTTTTTTAAGTTTCAAGTAGATTGTTATGAAATATTATAAGTAAATTTTTATGGAAATTTTTTAGGAAGTTTTTGTTGTTTTCAACTATTTCTTATATTTTTAATCAATGATTAATGTTTCATTTCTATTGGTCTTATAGTTTATGTTTTATAGTCTTTCAATGTCGGGAATTTGAAACATTTTTAAGTTTCATGTTGATGGTTTTGAAAGCTTATAAATTGTTTTTGGTGAACATTTTTTATGAAATTATTTTTGTTTTCAACTATTTATTATATGCTTAATATATTTTTAATTTTTCATCTGTATTGGTCTTAAAATTTATCTTTTATAAGCTTTCAAACTCACGTACTTCAAATATGTTTATGTTTCTAGTAGGTGGATTTGAATGCTTATAAATTAATCTGTATCAACATTTTTTATGAAATTATTTATGTTTTCAACTATTTTTTATATGTTTAATCAGTGATTAAAGTTTCATTTGTATTGGTCTTATAGTTTAACTTTTATAGTCTTTCAAAGTCGCGTAGTTGAAATAGAATCACACATCGGAAACGCAGAATGTACTGTGCAGGAAAAGGAGAACCAGAATCCCACATCGGAAATGCAGTATTGTTTTCAAGGTAAACCCCCTTATAAAAGGGAGTCCTGGGTCAGGGTATCAGTCAGAATCCAGACTACTGTAATGGCAGAACTTCTGGATATTAAATAGCAGAAAAATTATGCTGAAAAGTTTTATTTTATATATATATATATATAACAAATCAAAACAAAAAAAATAAAAAAAATATTTAAAAAAAATATTTAGGCAAAGGAGGAACCTGGTGTGCCGCCTTTGCTATTATTTTTTGTACAAAGGCGGCACACCAGGTGCCGCCTTGCCCTGGGCAGAAAATTTCCCAAAGGCGGCACAGCAGGTGCCGCCTTTTGAGGGTAAAAAAATAATTTTTTTTAACCTAGTTGTATTTTCAAGTTTTTTTTAAAAAAATGCATATAAAAAAAATCGATGAATGACCATTTGTGAACATAACCCCCCACCGGGCGCATTAGCCAATCACTGACTGGAATTTTCATGCGAGGTTCTTGCGTGTCACTCCGAGGCCTCTGTCTATAAAACGATCCATATCACTGCACTTCACAGACGGTAACCAAAGATGAAGGGACGCTCTACTGTGTGAAAATTCCATATTCCGTGACCATGAAAAAAACCTATGGCCTACAGGTATTGGTTGTTGTGCGATAAGTTCTCCAAGTGAGCCTTTAGACGGGCCCTCAGATCCTCGTGAATTTCGTTTCATCCCGATGTTATTTGCAGGCAAGGGTTCCCATCTGGAATGCAAGTTCCCCCTATGTCAGACGTTCATGAATGCCATAAACTGGGCACAAAAGGCCCGTCTTGCACACAACACATCGAGTTGGCCTGCCACCGGTTGAACTTTTGCACCAGTTGACCAACATGAATGTAACCCATCTGTCTTTCATTACAACCGTACTAGTTGTGTGCCACCCTTACCACTTGTGTGCCGCATGTACCACTTTCACACCACCCATACCTCTTGCACGCAATCCTTGTGTCTGGTGCACGGAGTTCCTATCTTGCCATGACCCATTCTCTTATGTTCACTCCATGCGCTGCCCCCAACTTGTTACTCCTTGTTCAGTCATTTCTTAAGTGCGACACACCTTCATCATAAGCTCTTTTACAATGTGGCACCTCAGGTTTTCACAGAGAAATTTCAATGTTCTTTGGATGAAACTTCCTGTTACATTGCATCACCTCATGCTCCTTCACATAGGCACGCTAACAGCTATTACTTCTTCGCATAGACATAATAATGTGCCCCCCCCCCCAATTGTTCTCTCCATTACTCCCCCAAGCACGACATTTCCAATACCTTCTCTTCACCAAGGTGTAGAGGGTGCCAGTTATGTAAGCCCTTGGGGTACAAATTAAACCCACCTCATCCGAGATGTAGGACATTACACTACTAAGAAGCTTCATCCTGAGCACATGACATTAGACTCTGACCATGGCACATGCCCCGTGTGTTAGACGTGGGGTACCCCCACCTTGGACTCTCTGCATGCCCACTGGTTTCCACGAGAGTGAGATCATTCCTCACATGTAATAAAATCCACTTCATCGGAGCGGCGTCTGCCCATGGGGAAAGGGAAAACACCTTAGTGTAATCCCCTCTCTTTCATAATAGGAGGCAGCACCCCGGGTCCTCCTCTCTTCCTAGGTTCCAAATCGCTCTCCCAGTAGGCTTTTTCACCACCCTGGCCTCCACCCTAGAGTTTGTACCAATCTCCATCTCCCCGGGCTGCGAACCTCACGTAAGCCAGTGTTGCAACTTTGGACCTCCAACCATGCATGAGCCCCACATCACTTCCCATGGATGCACCCTTCGTGATGTGATTTTCAGATATTTGTTTTCTCCTGTTTCTCACACCAAGAATGAATCATGTAGGCTTGGAAAAGCCTCAATCATGGCATTATCTTATGGAATCCTAGAGTGTAAGCCCCAAACCACACGTGAACTATGAGGTCTTTGATCATTGAAATGTTAGGGTATGTAGGAATCCTCCATGAGGTTCACGCTCAACACGTGGTCATTCCAACAAGATTCACATCAGTTCCCACACCATCTTTACTATGTGGTCTTTGATCCTTGCCATGGAAGGGTACGTAGGAAGCCTGCATGAGTATCAAGCCCAACCCCAATCATTCTAACACCATTCTCGTCAGATCCCACCCCACATGAACTACGAGGTCTTTTATCCTTTCTAAGGCAGGGTTTGTAGGAAGCCTCCATGAGGTTCAATCCCAACACCCGTTATTTCTGATCCCAATCACACCAGTTCACACACCTTCTGAAGTACAAGTTCTTGGATCCAATACATGGATGGGTATGTAGTAATCCTCCATGAGGTTAAATCCCAACACCCGGTCATTCTGAACCCCTTCATGCCGGTTCCCAAACCACATGAACTCTGAGGTCTTTGATCCTTGCCAAGTCAATGTATGTAGGTAGCCTCCATGTGGTTCAATACCACCATATATCTGGGCCCCAGGTCCTCCTTCATGTTGTTTCACACCCGTAATGCGTGAAGTTAAACTATGAACCTCAATTTTCGGTAAGCCGTTATCACCCCCAATCAGCAATAAGTTGTTGTTTCCCCCAGTCAGCTGTAAGCCGTTGCACCAACCCAAACTACGTGGACATTGATCCTTTCCAAGGAAAGGTACGTAGGAAACCTCCCTAAGGCTCAAGCCCCAAAACCATTTGATCCCAGGTCCTCCTTCACGTCGGTTCACTAACCCCCATCCCTTATGATATATGTGGGTTTGATCCTTATCTCCTAGATAAGGTACGTAGGAAGCCACCTTATGGTTTGACCTCGTCCAGTGGTAAGCCATTGTGACACCATTGAGCGGTAAGATGTTTTCAACTCTATCCGGATATAAGTCGTTGTGACCCCATTTAGCGGTAATCTGGTGCGACCGTGTCCAGTGGTAAGTCATTGACATCCCAATCCAGTGGTAGCTGTTGATATCCCCAATAGGCATAAATCCATCATCAGATGAACTACGATGACTTTGACTCTCTACCATGGGGATATGTAGGAAGCCTCTTTGAGGATCAACCCCATATTCAACATCAACCACACGGAGTTTCCATTCCATTCACCATCCACTTGATTAAAAATGTCATCAACCATCCTAATTTCTACAAAGGTCACCACATCCAGATGGGAACATACACCATCATTCAACATTCCCCTCAACAAAAATCAGGAAGCTAACCACACGTTGGCCCCAACAACAGTGTTCCCCCAGAGGTTGCACCAATCTGATCATTGTTAATCAGTGTTAAAATCATTCCGATCTGTCTCCAACTTAAGTTAAACCTACGATATACCATGTGTTAAACATGGGAAGCTGAGGAAAACCTCCAATACATTCCTATGGCATATGATTCCCTACCATTGTCGTGGGTTTCCTCAAGCTTCTGCGCCCTCGAGATGCCCTATAATTATGGGAAGAAACCTAGATGCGCAAGTGTCCTAGCATCCCGACATACAAGTGATGTCCAATGTGACTAATCCCTTAACCGAAGGTTGCTTCCCTGACCAAACCATTTGGAATGTCTTGACAGAAGCAGTGTAATTAACTGGTGTCTATAAATATATGGCACTAGGAAGAGATTAATGAATAATGTCTTAAATATATAAGGGAGATCCAGAATAGGTGGTGTGTTCCGATGTGGAATACAAAAAAGGAAGTTACTACATGACATCATCCAGTTTCAATCATGGATCAAACATCGCAGAACATGGAACAGATGCCACTCATCTTTGGAAAGCGGGAATGTTGGGCAACAAAACTGTGGCTTTCACACTCAAGCCAACAGACGCTTGCGCCCCGACGAAAGCATCGAAAACAGTAATGGTAAACTATACTTGAAGATATTCCCCTCAATATGGATATTAGTAGCGTTAGAGACATTAGTGGATTAGTAAGTCACTGGATCTAGATCTCTGGCATCGGGACCCGCCTAGAAAATAGCGGGCCTGGCATGAAACTCACCAGAAGATGGGGCAACAGGATGTTGGATTTCCTGATCTACGACGTTGCCAGTGTGGACCCCTCTTACTTTTCATGGGATGTGGGATGGTGTTGGGGTTCTGATCGCCAATTCCTTTTTCTTTTAGCACTGATGAGTTAATCTCCCTATTTTCATAAACCAAGCTGCTACACCCAGAACTCGGTTGTCACCTTCCCACCAACGTAGGGGCAGGGGCAGTGCGAACGAGGAAGTATAGCACAGCTCCGCCTCTTCTGCAATGGCATCTACACCCAATACCATGGGCGCCCACACCCCATCTCCCCATAAAAGGTCATCCAACGAAGGGTGATCAATGACCACATATGCTGGTATGAGGAGGAGGGTATTATCTTGACTCGGGATATGGCCCTCCTAGATTTAGATGCATCTGCACCTCGTCGTCAATGCCTACCCCAATGGGTTGTGTTGGGAGAAACTGCTCCCCACTCCAACATACAAATGTTTTGGGAGACTGTCCCTAGAACACTTTGATGAATCCCTATCCTATGCCAACTAGGTAGGGGATATTCGGGTCAGCCCAGCCAAGATCCCATTCCAGGGGCTCTTAGTAGGGGCTCCCACCAGGCTGCGTCAGCACCACCATCAAATCTTACAGGCTGAGAAGCAGGTAAGACATGTACTTGCACCACCGACTCTGGTCCGTCTGACCTGACGCTAGCATCGGGCTCAAGCTGAAAAGGACGCCTGCCAAAGGTCGTCAACCTCAGCGGCTACTGTGGCCTGATCCACAGCGGACACATATCACAAGCTACATGTATACGCTAAGTAGGGGAATTTAATTGACCGACCTGGATCAAGGCCCCAACCTCCCTACAGGTCGGTTGGGCCGTCTCTCTTTGTCTCTAGCACAGGTAGTGTCTGCCATGAACTAACCCATAGTGATTCCACCAAGTACGGAGGTCCTCCCAGTACCGCTACCTTGGAGAAAACAGGCCTTACCCTCTTACAGGATCAGCATGTATGTATACCCCATGCCACCTTCAATACAAATGAGGGTCCTCCACGCGGTAGTGATGCTCACTATGGATGTCTCTGTTGTTCCCACAACAAAGGATATGGAGTCATTCCTCCCACCACAGACTGTTGGTATGAGGACATTGCACATCCAGTCACTCTTCAACATGGGGACCCTCCCTATTTCTTCATAGTAGGTGGATAAGGTCCTCCTCTCCTCAGCAATCATGGGGTGAGAGCCACCTCAACTTCACTAGCACCCAGCACTGAGGTCCTACCCATGTTCGGCTCGCTCTATACAAGGACCTTCCTCACACAGAGGTCATCATAGGGAACAAGCATAGGGGTCCCACCCATGCTTATACGTTCTCAAGTAGAGGCCCTACCAGCTCGAACACTTCTAATAGAGGTCCACCCCATGTATATTTTGATATCTTCCTTTGTGCTCCTCACACCCTGGCATTCCCAGGTGGATGTCCTCCCCGTCCCAGCACTAGTATGGCCGAAGGACCTCCGCATGTCAGGAATATACCCTTTCTAGAAGAGCCGTCCAGGGGAAGGGAGGCAGGTCATCGATGCCATAAGAAGGATTTGGGGAAGATCTTGACATAGATCAATCCATTTCGCTTCTCAGACTCTAATGCATAATACGACTCATCGTGGGAACCCTCCCCTCGCTCATCTGAGTCATGGGATGGGGTAGGAATGAGGCTCATTATACTAGTACTCCCATAATCCGAGGTCGAATAGATTCCCACCTCCCTCTACAAATAAATCGAGGAGGATAATAATTTGGCAACCCCATAGGTTACGACCATGAAATTACCATCGTCGTCACAAGAAACAATATCTACATTGACTAGATATTACAAAGTGCTATTTTGGGGACTAATGGTCGGGGAGTAGTGGCGCGACCAATTGCTAGTATCCCCAACCCTTATGCAAGGAACAACGGATATCATCCCATCCTACAGTAATGTGTTGGAAAATTCGCTACACTCTTCGGAGGACAGCCCGAGATTCGGCGACCAGTCAGCCTGTTCGCCCTATTCCACCCCGGATATCTTTCCATCACAACAGTCTGTCTCAGTACTGATACTAGTTCCTCATCCCACTCAGATTGACGAGTGGGGTAATGAAGGGACAGACCTTGAATCTGAGCCAAGTTGCTTATGGAATATCCTCACAGCAGACCACTTCCCTGAGATGTTTTAGCCAGTGGTAGCACCAGATTTCGGCGCGCTAGAATACCTCACCCCAGAGGAAGTTGATTATCTCTGCCGAACCCTATGGGAAATGCACATCCACCTTCTTCATCAAGGATTGGTTTATCCTAGGATCCAATAAAATTTTAAAGACATTGGCGAGAATGTAATCTAGTTGATTTGCCACACTCCATATGACCCAACACCCCGAGTCACTAGGCCGCCATAAGGACCTCCAACATCAATTCATTCATAGTTTCAAGGTACACCACAATATTATCAAGAAGGCTTCCCCCACATTTAAATCTATGGCTGGGGAACTATGTTTCCATCCTTTTTAGTCTTATCCGGTGACAACCCGACTTGTTTGGCGATATTAAGGACATGCCCTCATGAAGGGTCACTGTCAACATGGCCGAAATATGGGATTAGAAGAATGAGCTAGAGATTCATGACTGGGAATTACCCCCCGTGGGTGTGACACCACCACTGGATCCATCTAGAAGAGTTACATGACAGTTGAGATATCTACTAGGTCTCCATATACCCACAGAGGCATTAGTCCTTAGCCAAAATTACGCTAAGGGTAAAGAGGACCTCATAGCTTCCAAACACTATGACCCATCCGCCTACGTGATGAAGATGATGGAGGACCATGGGAAATCCTTATTGCACTGAAAACATGTTGAATAGAAGAATTTGGTCGATGAACTCCTCACTGAACATGCTGTAGAGCGACGACCAGACCATGACAATCCCAGAACAGGGCAGTAGGGGCAGGAACAACTTCCCCTTGGCAAGCTGCCTCTAGGTGACTCTATCCGTCCTGCCCCTACAGACAGGGTTGAGGCCAGAACTTACATCAAGAGGGTGAGGTATGTTTTTCCAAACCCTACAGAACGGCTCAAAAATCCATGAAACCCAACTCAAGTTCCCCCAGCTACCCCACTAGTCACCCCACCAGATGTGTCGTGAGCCGTTGTGCCACCTTACCATGTTGAAGAACCTTCCAACACACTCGTGCTTACAGATTCCTATCAAGACAGGTGACCCCACCCAGATGATCCAATGGAAGTACTCATTCCCAACCTTAAGGTGTTGGAAACGCGATAGGTGGCACTCCCACCTGATGGGAAGCCATATCCAACATGGGTAGATGATATGTCAGCCCCTCCGGGTTTCGGGAATTCCACCTTTCCCCCCTTCAATGGGATTGGGGACCCACCACAACATCTTTCACACATCACCTAAAGGTGTGGGCCCATGTTGAGTACTCCAACGCAGCAGGAGGCCACCGAGCTCCGATGTTTTGTGTAGACATTGGAGGTGCCTGCATTTTTCTCGTACAACCATCTCCCCATAGGATCAGTTACCAGGTGGGAGGACCTGTGTAGGAAATTCCTCCACCAGTTCAGCTCCACCACATGGAAGACGAGTATCATAGACCTATTTATGAGAAAACAGTGGCCTGATGAGCATGTCGTAGATTTTATCTCCTGATGGAATGGATGCACGTACATTCTAGAGAATCCACTTACTCCAGATCACATACTGATGTTTTTTGTGGGAAATGTTTAGAAGGAACTGGTTCACTCTCAGATCACCCATAACTACCCTAGAGGATTTTGAGTCTTCTCTGATAAGGCCCAATTCCTGGAAGAAGCCCTGTAACAGGCCAGCCAGACACATTTGTTTCGCCCTATAATTTCCACAATGAGGGATTCAAGAGCTGAGTCCGCTACGGTGGCCCAAATAGAGGCCCCTATATAACTTTAATTATTACCAGTGGAGCCGCCTCAACAACCTCACAGAGGCCCTCCATAAGAGGCGCAACCCCCAGCCCAGCAGCAGCCACCTCAAAATCGGTAGGTGCCCCCACCTAATGCGCCACCACTAGATAGGAATATCAAATCAGGCCCTGGCTCTTCGACCGGATCCTCCAGCTCCTTGTTAAGGCCAAGATCCAAGGCCCCGCATTCCAGATAGAATAAACTATACCTACTCGTTTAATGAGACTCAGGTTCTCGACTATTTCTGAACTACCATAGAATAGGGGATTGTGCGTTTTCTTGAATGCAGAAGTCTACAAGAGGTGAACCTCATTGATCTCCCCAACTACTTCCCCTATCACCAGATCCTAGGGAACACTCCCAATTAGTGATATATTTTTAATACTGGCTCCAAGACTAGGTCGATAACAACATATTCAGGCTGGGCCCAGCCCCAACGCAGGTATCATGCGTCGTTGTGAGGCTAGACATCAACATTGAATGTGAGGGTGAGTGGAATCAGGTTTACAGTAGAGGATCACAAAAAATTGATGATATAATGCATCAAAAAATGGTTTCACGTGACCATGGTAACATCCGTGCATTCCAAAATTGACCCGATCCTTTAGAAGTTGTGGCTACCACTTCTGCATCGTCATCTCAGCTAGCCTCTTCCCATAAGATCAAACACCGACGTTGCTAGGGAAAGAAACTGACCCCACCAATGCCATCGTCATCTCGTACTCGTGGTGACTTCAGGAACCTGAAGTTGGGTATTCCTCCCATGATCCTCCTAGTAGTGGATGAATCATTGATTGACAGACATCGGAATGCTTTTATTAACACTGTAGAGCTGGTAAAACCCTACATGACTCCCGATGATGGGGAGTGCCAGGCAGATCTCTCCAACGTTCCCAGCCGACGCCAACGTCGGTGAAGCCGCAGAAATATGGGTCGTCGAGGCACATTTGTTCGAAAATCTAGCCATGCTGTTCATGCCACTGATACTAGACAATGGGCCCAGCGTAGATCTCAACACATGCATCCTCTGCATCAGGTGTCATCAGGTCCGCCTCTACTTCCATTTGTGCTAATAGATCAGGTAGATCAACCTCGACCATGCTGTGACACGCCACGCCCTGTTGTAGGCTGATATCAGTCTTTCGTACCTGATCTGATAGCCACTTTGTAGGCTTCGGCTAGTGGGCAGCATGATATGCCAAGCACCAGTCAGCTGTCGGCCTAGTCGGCAGGGGCCACCATATCGCATTTCATAGAGCGACATTCTTCCAGCATAAGTTAATTCCTGGAACATAAGTATGATGTTCTCAAGCACCATTCCAACAACCCAGCAAGGCCTTAAATCCTTGAGGAACTACACCTATTTTTAGATTTGTTTGTGGCCCTCGTTGAGGCTTTAAGAAGACCCCGGTAATTTGAGACGGAGGTAGCAGCTGCAAGCGCCTTTCATGTGAAAGCAATAGAGAATGCTGAATACCATAAAATTATCTCATTCTCTAGAGAAGATGAGGTTTCTCCCATATAGGGGAACATTCACACACTATACATTCCTGGACAATTCATTGGCGTGGAGGTTTCACATGGTCTTTTTGAAACAAGCTCTAGGATTTACATTATCCCGACATGGACACTGTAGAACCTGGGGTTATTTGAAGATGACTTGACTCCCTATGACCAAAAAATACAAGGATACGACATGAAAGAGTAGACCTCTATTGGAACGATTCATTTTCAGACCCATTTTGGTGGAATAGTTTCCATAACCGAGATTGTGGTTGTCTCCCAAGACACCGCGTTAAATGCATTGAGGGGAAGACCATAGATCCACCTTCATGCAACGGTTCCCTCATCGTACCACCAGTGACTCATGTACTCTCTCAATGGTTGAGTGGGAATGCTCTAAGGTGACACATTTCCTTTTTCATCTTGTGAATCACGCTACCTAGATTCAGACTATTATAAGAGACTGGACAAGAAGATTCAAGCTAGTGAGGTTGATCCCATTGCGGTTGCAACCGACCCTGGGCAGGTCTGGATGACTCCTACATATTCCTGATCCATCGATAAGATTACATGACCCCTCGATATGGGGAAACGTTTTGTTGTCTCTGTTACAATGGGGAGTTACATTCTGAGGTCCAAGAGATGTCAGGATATCACTTAATATTATTATATGAATCAATCCTTGATGTTCCCTAAGCCCCCCCACTCCCGTATGGTATCGGGATGTTAGCCACATTGAAATGGAAATACTTTATACATGCTTGTTCTTCCAGGTTGGAATTAATCGGATCATGCCGATGTGCCACTATAAATTTTATATCATCATGTGTGGCCCCTTGGGATGAAGACCAGATAGGATCAGATCGAAAACATTCATTTTTATGGTTTTGGTAGTATGTGAATCCCCCGATGTGTTTTCCACTACCGTACAGGCTGGTACCAACCTCTAACAGGGGTATTTAGACACATAGGAAGAATCTCCCACTATGGATCCCTCCTCTGCAATGAAAATAAGATGATTTGGAAGATGCTCCCCTAGCCTTTTAAGATGGAGTCTCGACTATAGATGATGAACTGGTATAGGTGATCATCAGTAGTGATGTAGATCTGAGACCTACATTAATTAGTTCCACCATGTCCCTCAAGGAGCAGTAATGGTACCTAGACATCCTGAAAAATCATTGTGATGTATTCTCCTAGAGCTATGATGAGATGCTGAGACTAGATAGTTAGGTATCCCTTCAACACCTCGGTATCCCAACAAATCATTCCGTGTTAAAAAAACCTCCATGGAAGATTCACCCTCATGATTCTGCCATCGTAGATGCAGTAGTTGATACGCTCATCAGATCCAATATTGTTAAGGATGTACAGTACCCCAAATGGGTAGCAAAAATTGTTCCAGTCTGGAAGAAGAACTAACATATCATAGTCTGCATCAACAATCAGGATCATAACCATCACTGTTTGAAAGATGGTTTCCCCCTTCCTATGAAGGAATTTTTTACCGATGATATGGTTGGGTTCCAAGCCCTCTCCTTCATTGATGGTTACTTTGGATACATTCAGATCTGGATGGCCCCTGAGGACAAGGGGTATACAGCCTTCAGGGAACCACATGGTATGTTTTATTACCAGGTCATGCCCTTATGCTTAAAGAATGCAGGATCCACCTATCGACGGTCCATGCATTTCATATTCACGGTGATCCTTGGGATAATTTTGGAACGATATGTGGATGATCTGGTGGTCAAGTTTCACGAGTTCCAGGACCATATCACAAACCTTGAGAAAGAGTTTGGCCTCCTCCGTTTCCACCACCTAATGAGGAACCCATTGAAATGTTCCTTCAGTGTCACCTCTGGGATTTTCCTAGGAATTTCTATTTGGTACCGGGGCATCGAGATCAACCCAGAGAAGATCAAATAAATTAACCAGATGCCTCCCCTGAGAAATATTCGGGAGCTTCGATGTTTTCAAGGCCACGTAGCCTAGATACACCGATTCATTATTAATATGGCCGGAATGTGTATTCCATTTTCGCGAATCATGAAGAAAGGAACCATCTACGAATGGGATGAAGAGTACTAGACTATGTTTGAGGAAATCATTCAGTATCTTATCCAGCATCCGGTCTTGATGCCACCATCTCCAAAAAAACACTGATCTTTTATGTGACTTCCCTGTATCGATCTCTCGGTGCCCTCCTCGCCTTGAAGAATACTAAGGGGATGGAGAATAGCCTTTACTACCTCAGTTGCATGCTCCTCGATATGGAGACTAGATAATCCCCCATCGAAAAGAGATTCCTTGTGTTGGTATTTGTAGTACTGAAATTGTGACATTACTTGCAGCACCATAAGTTACAGCTGGTATCTTGGGTAGACCCACTAATGTACATTTTTAATCGTCCCATGTTGAAATGTTGTCTTGCTCGGTGGGTAGTGATTCTCCAGCAGTTTGATATTAGGTTTGTCCCTTAGAAATCTATTAAGGGGCAAGCATTGGAAGATTTCCTTGCTTCCCATCCATCTCATTTTGACCTATCCTTGGATCTCTATTTCCCAATGAGGGGATCCTCTCGGTAGACTAAGCCATGCTGTGATGGAAGATTCACTTCGATGGTGGTTCCCAGAGTCCCACCGACAGGAGGCTCAATGATCCCAATCTTAATAGGGTAGGGATGGGTGTCATCTTTATTACCCTGACAAAAGCTATTCTGCTGTAAAGATTCTTGTTGTCAGAAGGATGCACGAACAATGAGGAAGAGTATCAGGCTCTTATCACTGGGCTCGAGCTAGCCATCGATATTTATGTGCCCCATTTACATGTGAAAGGGGATTCTAAACTAGTCATCAATCATATCAATGGTGACTACATCATAAGAAATTCGGATCTTGTGCCATTGTCAGAGCGTATTATCCATCTAATGGACACATTCCCATCTCGACTAGAAGTTACTCATGTCCCTCGATCTCAGAACGGTCGAGCTGATGCCCTAGCTAGCCTGGCTACATCACTTATAGAGCCTGATCATAATGACCCGATTATCCATGGGACACATTAGAGATTCATTGCTCCTATCCCCCCAAGTGATGACGATGGCATGTAGGTGTGCAATCCTACCGCATTTGCCAACATTTCTGGACCCCCATGTCCCTTGGATGATGTGATTGAGGTATCTAAATATTAGAGGATACCGTTGGTTGAATACCTCCCAGAAGTTAATCTCCTAATAGATTGGGCCAAGCATCAGAAAATCTGATGTCGTGTACTACAGTTTTCCCTCCAGGATGGTCCCAGTATTGAGCAGATCCTCAACATGTCTGAGTTCAATGTTGTTCTCCTCTGTTTCATCCATAGAGTCGAGGTTTCTCAGGTCATGAATTATGTTCAAGCCAGTTCATGTGGATCCCACCAGACTGGTCCGAAGCTATCTCAACAGATATAGAGACCAAGGTACTTTTGTCCCTCCATGATCCATGGGTTCATCAAGTTCATCAAGATATGTCATGTGTTCCTAATTATGCTAACTTTATGCATTTTCCACCAGAGCCTCTCCACACTATCTAGTATTCTTGGCCCATCACTGTTTGGGGACTGGATGTCATGAAACCTTATCTGCCAATGATAGCTCACCAATGTAAGTTATTCTTGACCGCTATAGATTTCCTTTTCAATGTGGGAAGAGGTATTTCAACTCAAGATGGTCAAGTCCCATTCTATCATTGACTTCGTTATCTCCAAAATCATCTACTGGTTCGAAATCATTAATGACATCCCCACCGATAATGACACAAACTTCCAAGAGTTTGAGTTGAATAAGTTTTACGTCATGTTCAGCATCTGCTCTTACCATACCTCCTACTATCATGCGGATGTGAACAGACATATCAAGGAATTCAAAAAAAACTCTCTCTAACATTTTGCAGAAAATTGTGGGTCATAATAAGAAGAGATGGCCGGAAAAGATCCCCAATTCCCACTGGGATTATCAGACAATGACTCATAATTCCACCCTGGTGACCCCACATTCTCTAGTGTACGGAACTAAGTCCATATTAACCATTCAGAATTAGTATCTTTCGTTATGCACAATGGTCTATGACCCGCAGATGCCAGATTTGGTAGCTAAAATTCGTCTAGATTAATTGAAAGAAAATGATGAGAATAAGCCTCGTGCGCTGCACATTATGGAATGGCATCAAAATGAGATAGTTAGAGCCTTCAACAAAAATGTTTTCCAACACTCTTTCCTGCAAGGTGTTCAGGTTTTGGCCCTCAGAACACCAATGCTACCTGGTTAGAAACCACCCTTGTTGGAGCCCAAATGGGAAGGGTGTTTCGTTGTTTACAAGGTTTACCCCAATGGTGGGTACTCACTCATAAACATGGATGGTGAGAATATAATTCCTCTCACCGATGCCACGTTTCTCAAGAAATACTTTTCCTGAGCCAGATGGTCCTGCATGACTTTAAACTATCGAGTCTTGCATGAATCTCAACTACTTCGTCCTATAGGATATTAAACTATTAATCTACCTACAAGTTGATAAACTGTATGGCTTGTCAAGAACTACGTAAGTCATGATTCCAATCCACATGGGATACTTAGGAACTCTCAAACTTTTTTCTCGAATCCATCCTCAAAACACTCTTCTTTTACTACCCCCACTAGGGGTAGACCTCTTGGAGGATCCTTAAATGGAATTGTGATGGCCTCTTTAACCCCACTCATGTCAGGATTATGAAAGTCAAACCATTTTCCCCCTCCCCATTCTTCCATCCTCCTGCATCCTCACTGCATGACGTTAAACATCATGGCCATTATGAACTATGTATGGATTGATTCCCATCTTCAAGGGATATGTTGGAAGGCCTGAATATTTTTTTTGTTGGCCCAGCTCGATCTTCAGAATTTTCCCTCGGGTCGGGACATATGGTGGTACAGGCTTTTTCCCCAATTCAAGTCTATCTCATCTTGATCCCACCTTACATCCTACTCCTCAAAGATGACCATCACTCTCACCACCATTCATGACATTAAAATGCATGGGAACATGTATGGTTCACCCACTCCATTGATTGGGTATCCCCATATTTTACGTCCAAAGGGACCCCCAACTAGAACAGGTGCTCGACCCAAGGGTTCTCCGACCACATCAGGCCGACAACCTCGAGGATGTTGAGAAATAAATTTATACATGTCCTATATTGCATATATGGTCATCAGTTGATGCTAATTTATTGTTACTATTATAGGTCACATGATATGAAAGTTGAGTTCCAAACATGGTAAGTGGATATCCTTTGTCATTGACACCACCAACGTAGATCCAATTATTTAGTGTGGTGGTTTATCTTACTTATTGTATCTTCGAGTTGTGACTCCCTTCGGACAGTGCTAGCTATCAAACCCTTATATGATAGGGAAATCCAAATCAATCTCCTTGATTCCCATAATGATCACTGATCACTTGGGCTAAGGAGTTGTGATAAGGAAGTAACTGTAGAAGAGGTCATATGGCTACAATTGGCTGGGATGCCCAGCCTCAGGTCCTTCGACCCCTTCGAGCCCCTCATCCAAGTTCTCATTTAGGATTGTGTGTTATGGTGCAGAACCATGTCTTCATTCACATCGGGCTATTTCGCCACACCACACATATCCCATTGTGATATCCCTTCCTTCATTTATCATCCGTTCTGTGAGAAAATGCCCTTCTATGCTCAACATGACCCATCATTTGGGTTTTTGTCACCCTCTATATCCAGAATGGCCCTCGAATGGAAAGGATGCTCAGCCCAAGGGCTCTTCTACCCTTATGGATTAACACCCTTGAGGATTGTGAGTGACACGTTTATGAATGTCCCGTGTTGCGAATACGGTCAATGGTCGATGCTCAATTTTTCTCCCCCATTTAGTTCCCATAAGGGTGAATATTATGTTGCAAACCCAGTCAACAATTGTCTTCAATCATCATTACTGATTTTTGGTCTTCCATAAGAACAGTGATTTTCCCTTTTTTTCCCCACACATATGACATTAAACTAGGCATATATGGTTCGAGCACTATGACCCTAAACTAAGATCACCTTATTCCTCACTGCATGATGTTAAACTCTAAACTAGACATGATTTTCTGTCTGAGGCCCCGTCTCATCCCCCTTGGCCTTCTCGGTCCCCTAGACCATCTACACACTTAGGGTTGTATGCGGTGGTGTGGGATTATGTACTCATTCACATTAGGTTGCTCGTTGCACAGTACACCTCCCTTGATTGAGGTATCTAACCCCTTTATTCATCCTCACTGCACTATGTAAAACTACATGATTTTCAGGACATTCCATCTGAGGCCCATCGTCAGGCCCCATGTACTTCTCTGGCCCCAGACTAAGTCTCCACTTTGGGTTGTACGGTGTGGTGTGGGATTATGTCCTCATTCATGTGGAGTTACTTGCCACACCAAAAAACTACCTTGTTTGTGGTATCATACCCCTTATTTCATCCTCACTGCAAGACGTTAAATTTTGAGCTGGTTGGGACTTTCCATCTGAGGTCCAGCCTCAATCCACTTTCCCTCTTGGGCCCCTGACCCAATTCTTCACTTAGGATTGTACAATGTGGTATGGGATTATGTCATCATTCATTTTGGGTTACACGTCATTCCGTACACCTCCTTTTTTGTGGGATATATTCCCAATTTACATACTTATCGCAAGACATTTATCTACACGACATCTTTTATAACTATGTATGGCTAGATTCCCAACATAATGGAATATGTAAGACCACCTGAATGTCTAGACATTAGGTTCTTCCCCATCTTTTAGAAATTTCTTCATCACCTTGGTCCCATGGGCTATGCGTTCCCTGAGATAGGTGTATATGATTTGGCGTAGTATTATGGTCTCATTCACTTTGGGATTGTAACAACCACGCCATGTACCTCTTTCTCCTAAGAGTCCTCTATCTACTTGTTCTATACACATCTATTCAAATCGGACACTCTCAAGTTGAGCCCCATGACACTCTTCAGTGATTAAAAAATTCACCCAAGACTACTTTGGTTCAGCGTTTGGAGTATTAGATTTTACTAGGACATGTTCCCACCCATCATCCAAGATTCGTGTTCCCCTTCATATGGGCTTCCATAATCTTTCACACCTGAAGGGTCCCCCAAATGGCATAGATTCTAGGCCAAAAGGACCTCCTACCATTATGGTCTATTGTCTCTGAGGGTTTCAGACAACAAATTGATACAAGTCCATTGTTGTGAATATGGTCATTGGTCGACGCTCATTTGTTTGTCCCCATTTCCGGAAAATGTGATATAGATGTTGTGGTTCAAACATGGTCAATAGTAATCCTCCACCATCATTCTATACCCTTTAATACATGAATGATGGTTACATAGTTCACATTATTTTCCACTCCATAAAGTCCAAATGGAATTTCGAAACTCCTATCACTATCCCTCAGTGTACATTTGCATGTTAGAAGGACAAAAGACAAGGTAATGGCATCATTGGGGATCCGAACTAACTTCCTGTTTGAGTGCATTACAGGTATTGCGAAAAAATATATTCTTCCCTTGTTTCCCACACCCAGTTTGACTAACGTGGGATTAGGGATTAGGTTGAGGTCTGCACTTACAAGGATGGATTTTCCTCATCTAGGGTATGTTCTTTGAGACCATAAACTAAGATCTCTTTAAGAACTAAAAACATCGTGATTCTTATTCCCATGGGATACTTAGGAATGCCTAGACATCTTGTATTTGGGTACATCTTGAGTTCCACAATCATATCTCTTCTATTTTTCCTTTGAGGGTTCATCCTCAGAATTGTGATCGGTACAGTGTGGACCTTGTCCTCATTCATGTCGAGTATGCTTTATCACGCCGTGAACATCCCATCTAGAACCTCATATATCATGTATACATCTGAGCCATATGAATTTAAACAATGAAGCAAAGTCCCACACGACTTTAAACTGTTGCGTCTATCCTGTCAGAAGTTAAAAATGCATGGTTGGTCCCATCACATGACCCTTAACTGTGACATTATCAACCTGACCGCATGAAGAAAAATGGCACTACATTGTGATGTCCACACCCATGTAGATGTCATGTTTGGTATCAGTTACACATCATATCACTCATCAATGTCTGTGTATAGCTTGATTCATGTGGTGATACTTGGACCTTTAATCCAAGGTCAATCGATTAAAAATCACATTCATCATAAAAGAAAAAAATGATATATCAAATATCACTTCTTTTGGTGCAAGGGATAGACCCACACAACCTTATAATCCCTAGCACCGGTATCCTACCGCAAAATCCTTTGAACTATGTACAACATGATCCCCATCATTATGGGCTACATAGAAGTGAATGTTCACCATGTATCGAGCTCAACTCAACTTTTTTGGGTCCTTCAACCTGAAACCTCCCATGAGAAGCGCACAGTGATCCAAATGAGGTGCTCATTCATGTCAGGTCTTGTAATTACATCATCATGGGACTCTCATTTTCTACCATCTGTGGTCCAAACTCTATGAACATTAAAAAAGACCACTCCATGTCCTTATTTCATGTTGTTAAACAAAACAACATCTTCTAGAACTACATTTGGATTGATTTCCATCCTCATGGGATACGTAGGAACGACCAGTCATTTTTGTATATGGGTCTTACCCCAGGGACCTAGAAATCTTATCCCTTATTTTTCGGCCCCTTGTCCCAAACTCATTTGGGAACATGTGGTGTGGTGAGTACCTCTTAGGTTCTCATTCATTTCAGGTTTTTCAATAGGCAAACCATGTGCTTCCCATATCATTTTTTCACGTGGTCCAAGTTATATGACCCAAAACTTATATATCCCTATGGGAACTGTGCATCACGTTTGGCTATTTCGCCACCCAACGTAGAGTTCATTAAATCATGCCCTATTTAATGGTCAACCATATGACCTTAAGTTGAAAGCATGTGACACCAGGACCGTTTACATTGTGAAGGGACTCAAATCCCTCTATCTAATGCATATCATTGTTGTACTCAGATGCATTCTGAAAAACAACCCGAAGTGTAGAATTTTCACAGGGGAATTGCCGTTGTTCCATGTACAAGCTTCGTGAGACTGTTATTTGGATCATCATCCTCTTACCCATCGACAGGGACCCCCTTCACGACTTGGTCTCATGCCGCCGCATCTCACCTACCGTTTCAGGCCAACGTCTATAAAGATCTCGGATGACAGTTGTGATAGGTCCCGTATTTCGAACATGCTTAGTAGTCGAACCTTATTTGTCTGTCCCCATTTCAGGTTAACATGATATGAATACTGTGTTTCGAACATTTCCAATAGATATCCCCTATCATCATGCCACCGTCATTGTGTTCCAAATATTTGGAATCCTGATTCAAATATTTTCACTTCCTTATGATCAATTGGAATTCCAACATACTCAGTTTTACTCTTCAGCGCATGTAGGTGAGTTATATTGGCCGGCCAACATCGGTGTAATTTCATTCACCTTGTGTCCCACCATCTTTATTGTGTGACTCCCTGTGCAAGAGAAGACCCATCATGGCATCTTATTGCCCACATCGGGCACGACTCATGTGAGCATAGTATTTTTGGCAGGACGTGTACTAGTGCATCCATGCACCACATAAATTTCATCATCCCGCATGACTTTAAACTGCACTCTCAAAACTACATTTGACATCATTCCTATCCTTATGAGGTACATAGGAATTCCCGACCACTTTGTTGTGAGAGTAGCCTAATTTTCACTTTTTATCCGTTGATCTGAGGAGTTTCCTCCAGGGATACATGGTGTGGTCTTGACTCCAAGTCCTCATTCACATCAAGTTTATTGCTATCACACCACATACTCCCTTCATGGGATCTTCCCTTTCACTCCACATAATATCATATAACGTTAAAATCGAGGAGTCCTTATGTCCTAAACTCATTACACTAAATTGTGGTTCTAACCTGAACATGTTCGGGATGCCCTTTGTTAATCATAGGATGCGTCAGTTCTCTCCCCAATGAAGATTCTCCCAACCAGTGATGGTCTATGACCACACTGTGCCACAAGAACTACGTTTGAGATTTATTACCATTATGAAGTGATACGTAGGAATCCCCAGACATCCTGTCTCCGAGTCTAGCTCAAGGAATCATAATTCTCGTTCCCCCCTGTTTTTCGGCCCATTGAAATGAGTTCTTTTGGGGAACCATGAAATTGCATCTTTACCCTGAACAAGTTCTGTATTCCCCACAATAATGTTGGGAGGCGAAAATTTCTTCATCAGAGGGGTCCTATTTAGAAGAAGTAATGATCCATGATCTTGCTGGTGCACCCACCTAATGTGTTCTCACTAAGGTGACATAATGCCAAGATTGTTGCATTCCATTAGAGCAAACCACCACTCCACCTTCCACCCTTTGGGTTCTCGTTATTCTGTCCCTCATACACTTTCACATCTAAAGGAACCCCCTAACAGTATAGATGCTCAGCCTTTGGTTTGCCTACTATCCTAGGCCAACGTTTCGGATGAATAATGGATTTCATTCGGAGTCAGGCCCCATGTTTGAAACATGGTCTGTGGTCGTCCCTCGTTCGTCATCCACATTTCAGTCTAATAAAATATGGATACTGTGTTTAAAACATAGTCAATAGTTATCATCATTGGTCACCCCACCCCCTCACAGTGTTTCGAATTTGGGGTATTGTGATTCAGACTTTCCACTCCCTTATGTTCGGTTTGATTTTAAAGGCCCCTGGCATTTCCACACTTGTGAACTAGAGCACATTTGGAAGACAACATGTCGATAGTTGAGGTCATCATCCCATAATTGGGCCTCTCCCTTAGCATACCAAGAATCTGGATTGGTTGTTTGAACCTCCGGTGCCTGAAGTTTGGTTGGTACTCTTATATTCAAATGAAGTAATAATGAGAGCATTCCTAATTTCTCACATCGGGTATGACCCAAATTAGTTTAGGAATGGATTTCTTTTTTACTTCAGGATTGTGGTTGGAGGATATTTAACAAAACAAATAGGTAAATAAATATATCCATACATGTAGTTCAGAAAAAGGGGTAGTAAGGAGAATTGTGTTTATGAGTTCGACAAAAAGAGGTCCCTTAGGGATCTGCATCTTAGAAAAATCACTTCAGCGCTACTACCTTTTGTATTGTGGCCACTGTAACACCCCGAGATTGTATGAGATATATTACTTTTAATTTCTTTCAAATCTTATATTATACACTACACCAAGATTAGATTATACTGTACGCAACACCGTATTAGCTTCCAGTATACACAACACTATACTTGGCTCGTATTACACACAAATTCATGTTCGTTTTGTGGAAATTATTCTATGCAACATTAAGTCTAGATTTTGTTTATTGTATAAATGAAATAAGATTTTATTATGTTATACGCAACACCTAACAGATCATTCACTACACGCAGCCCTTACTTTTCTTGCATTACACGTGATCAAGACCTTCTTCGATAGCGTGTGTAGTACGGAATACCAAGTATCACTAAACAAGATAATATTATAATATTATTATGAACTAGCTATTATAAATAGTAATACCATATTTTTGAAATTTTATAAATTTTATCTTTCAAAATGGACATCATTTTTGGATTCTGAATATCAAAATTATCCTAGGGTGAATTTTTGGAATTTTTCTGAAAACCTTCAATTTTTGATGAATAGTGAAAACACTTGGTTACTATTTAAAAACATTCTTTTTATTTAAATATTTATTTATTTTATTTAAATTTATTTTAGGTCAAATTTGATACATAATACCTATATTAGTTCAATGTAATTCATTGGAGTCATTTTATAATAATTCTAGATATATTAAAATTTTATTGAACTTTTGACCGTCTTTTACCGACCTCTCAGGAGAATTTTCAAATTTACATAAAAGTTAATTTTACCGCTTCTGTGAGTGGAATTTAAAAAATCTGAGGGACACTATTGATATCAGAAAGTAAAATGTGGTTCAATAAGATAAAAATAATTTTTGGTGAATAGTAACTTTTTACTTTTATTTACCATAGTTAAGAGTAAATAGGGTAATTAATGGTAAAAATGATATTATTATTACCCTAACACATGTCATAATTATATTGGATAAGTTTAATTTGACCAAAATAAAACCTTAGGGATACAATATTACCAATTAGGACCACTTAGATTAGATTAGGACATTTATTATTATTTTATTTAAAGAAGAATTAAAATAGTTAAAATCAAAGTTTAATAACTAAAACATTTTTAATATAGGGTTATACCTAACATAAATTAGACTATAAATATTAATTATAAAGCTAAAAATATTTCCTACCTAATTTATTTTTATTTATAATATTTAGACATAAAATAATTTAATTTATTTATGACACAATAATGATGCAGTAATTACTTTATTAATGAAATATTAACATAATTGATGTTATAAATACCCAAATAAATGTAATTTTAGTCTTTTGTGAATTAAAATAATGTTTTAGGTTAATATGACATGTTATTATTGATTTAATTATCTTTTTTCGACCTAATCATGCTGTTATTATTTTCACAAAAATAAAGTACCAAATAGTGTCAAAATTGACATAAAATAGTTTTTAAAAAAATATTATATTATTAATTGTAATTATATTACTAAAAATCTAAGGTTCAGCCAAATGACATAGATAAGGTTATATATATTAATAATTAACCACTAGGGTTTCTTTTGTCTTGTTATATTATGTTTATTAACCTTATAGTGTAAGAAAAACAAGAAGACACGGTAAAGGTTAAATTATTTAACTTTGAGTTAAATCTAAATGATAAGGTTAAAATTGTAACCTAAACTTTTCTAAAACCTATTTTTTGAGCGTATTTCGACCCATAATCCCCTTATCTTAGAAATAAATCAATTTGGAGATATTATAAATTGAATATGACTTTATTATAAAATAATATTTTATGTTTTTCCAAAGGTGCCCCTCTCCCCCCTTATAAAAAGGGAACCCCTTCCCTTTTCTCTTCACACCATTTTGAGCCTTGAATCTGGTCCAAACCCTGCCAATTAATCCTTTAAAAACATCTAGTTATATCATAGAGGTTCTGGTCTTCTCAAAACATAAACTCTAGTGCCCTAAGAGAGAGTTTAAAGGAGGTATGTCGAGGAAGAGGTAATCTCTTCTACCGACTCTTTCAAGTGTATTCCTTCTTCTACATCCTCTTATTTAGTTGTTTAATTTTGAAGTAAAAGCATCAGTATCACTAATATACTGATATGTTATTATAAATATTAAACAACCCCATTTCACCTCCTATCCGTCCTATGAAAAAAAAAATCACTACATGTGCGTACGTACGGAATACCGTCTCCACGCCGTGGTGTAATCTATTTTTCCACCACCACCCTACATGGATGGGTATAATGGTTTAAAGAATAACTAAATATGATTATAATAACATAATACTGATTATAATATATTATATCATCCACTCCAATTCGATTCAATAAATATGGAAATGAGATCATCGCTCGTGCGTATGTACGGATTACCGTCTCCACGACGTGATGAGATTCATTTTCCATGTTAACAATTTAAGAATGATTATAAAGTATATATAATAAGTAATCATGAAATATATGAAATAATAATGCTACTGGATTAATTTATATATATATTTATGTCATCTACTTAATTCCATTCAAGTCAATAAGAAAAGGAAAACAACATTCATGCGTACGTACGACCTACCGTCTCCATGAACGGTGTATTTCATTTCATTCATCTATCTATTACATATATGGATATACTGAATATATATTTGATATATAAATCATGATTTAAATATTTATGTAATTAAATCATGATATAATTAATAAAAATATCATGAACAACAAATCAAAACACGTACGATAAATGAAAATATTTTACCCAAAACACTGCTTTAACATGGAATTTACAAAAGAACGGGTAATATAATGTCATAATTGAACCATATATGATATCATAACAGTGAATATGATTATTTAATAAGTCAGTGATATTATTTTAATCATTATACAGGAGGTTCATATACATATGAAGCATATCAGACCTAAGGTAAGGGATAATTTTTCAATCTCATTTTTTTTCCGAGATTGGTTATTCGTAAGTATTTACTGGAGTTATATTTTTCATCTATGTCCATAAAAATGTTTTCATAAAGTGTTTAATATTATTCCATGTATATTTAAATTTATTTTTACCCATTATTACTTTTACTTAGTGTTGTGTAAGTAATATTTCTTTTGTTTACCATACATTGTACTTTTTTACTTTTCCGTTAAAAGTATGAATAGAATGTTTTCTTTAACATATATAGCATGAACAGATTTTTACGGCTTTATAAAGACTTATTTTCATGAAGTTTAATCTACAATATTTCATGATTATTTTTAATAAAATCGATTTCTTTAAAATTTTCATGGCATTTTGAAAGGAATATGATTTTGAAAAAAAAAGGATATTTTCCTCAAAAATTTATTTCATGTTTTTTATCAAAAACAAATTCCATATAAGATGACATTATTTATTATGTGCATTTTCCAAGTATAACATCGATATGATATACATGGTTTCAATTTTCTTATGATGAAATGATATCCATTTCTTTATATGGATTATGTTATGATGGGATGATGTTTATGAAACCCATTTTCATTCTTTGGGTTATAAGGAATGATTTATGTTTACGTTGTGGAACAAGTAAGAATGATTTCATTATGAGATGGGTGGGACCTATATATCCCTCCAATGCATTGGGTAAAGATTTATATCTCATGATATAGACACGACAGGAACGGTAAGTTAATCTGGTTCAGTGTTACAGGACTAAAACGAGGAGTGAACTCGATTCAGAATGGGACTTTGTCCACTAAGATGCTCTTGGCAGCAATGCCTTGGCTACTATGGAAATCATATCATGTGATTAAAGGTTTTTAATAATTACATGTTTCTTTCCCACTATATTTTATCATGATTTATGTTCCGTTATGATATATTCCTTACATACTTCCAAGATTTATGTCTTTGCTCAAGATTTTTATGTTTAGATATTATGTTCACGTTTTTTAATTCAAATGTTTCTGGATTGTTTTCTGTTATATATGTTTACCCTTACTGGGAATTTGAGCTCACTCTTTTTATGTTTTCTTTTCCCCATAATTTAAAGAAAGGTTTTAGGTAAGAAAAAAGGGGAAGATCTTTATGGGAGATTTTGAAGTTTTTTCACCATGATAAGAAGATTATGTTTCGAGTTTCCAAAGACCCTATACTATTATAGTCATTTGGTGTCTGTTTTTGTTATGTATTATGTATTCCGCAAAAGTAATGGATTGTCTATGTACTTCATGCTTTGGGTCTCTATAGTTGGTATCAGAGGAATGGTTTATTTGACCTTTGGAAACTAGGATGTGAGAACTTTCGTGAGATCCCTATAGATATTTATAAGGTATATCTTGGGATGTCCCTAAGGTTAAGTATAATTATAGATTATAGTCCTAGAATTATGGTAACGATATTAGTATAAAATGTATGATGTTATATATTTAAGCTAATCCCACTTTATTATGTTGTTTTCCTAGAATTATTTTTTCCTCTCACACTATTATTTTTGGGTTTTAGATAATGGCTATAACCTGAAGGAACGATGATGATCAATGTAATGGAAAATGAAATGATTGTCCTCCTGAACAACCAAATTTGATGGGAGATAGAGTGAAAAATATTATTGCTAAACTAACACAAGATATGAATCATTCTGGATTTATAAATGATCAGAGAAGGGAACAATATTCTATTGAGTCCTTCATGAGGCAATGCCCACCATCTTTCAATGGGTGTTCTGATCCACTTGTTGCGGAAAAATGGATCAGTACCATTGAAAAGATATTTTCCACAATTCACTGTTCAGAACATGAAAAATTCATTTTAATTGTTTACCATTTAGAAGGTGAAGCAGACCCGTGGTGGACTCTACTTAATAATAAAAGGCCCCAATATGAAATTGAATCATTGTAATGGGATGAGTTCAAGAAATTGTTTTTTAGTAAGTACTTCCCTCATATTCTTCAAACAAAGATGGAAAAGAAGTTCCTTGAGCTTAAGAAGAAGGATGATGAATCTGTTGGTATATACGAAGAGAATTTTAAAATACTTCCAAGGAATGAATCTGGCATTATCATCCAACCTGAAATTTAAGTTTATCAATTCATCGGTGGTTTAAAACCAAGTCTTTGAAGGGAATTAGCTATAAGAGACTTCAGTAGCTATGAGGAAATTGTGTGTTGTCCTATCAAGGTAGAACTAGAAGTTGGTTTAAGATATCCATATCATGGTTTTGACAAGAAATTAAAGATGAAGTTCAAGGGAAAACCTCATAACAATTGTGAAAGAAGTTGAATGTTTCTTTATGCTCAAATTGTGGAAAGAAGCATGGTGGAGATTGTCTAAAAGGTACTAGAAAATGATTCAAGTCTGGAAAATGAGGTCATCAGGCAGCTGATTGCTACAGTAAAGGGAAAAATGTTTCTAAGGATGTGAATTGAGAAAAGACTACAGAGAACACACCACCAACACTTCAATGTTTCAAGTGAAAAAAATAGGGCATTATGATAATCAATACCCTAATCCAAGGGTTAATGATGATCAACGTGAGCAACCTCATAAGGCAAAGGATAATGGGAAGTCACATGCGATCACTATTTGTGATGTTGAGTATGAAAATGATGTTGTGTAAGTATTAAGTGTTTATGTAATGGGATTTCAAAATAGTATCATGGAATTTCATTTATGGTATCGTGGAATTTTGGAATAACTATGTATTGGTTTTCAACAATTATATGGTACTGGAAACCATGAAAAGTGATTGAAATATTTTTAGAAAGAAGAACATATGCGCATAATGATGGCATAAAGAAAAAATGAATTGAGATCATGACTGATATAAGGAAAAAGATATATCATGGTTTGAGTATATATAAATTTTTTGATTTTGTTATGTGGAAAGTGTTAAATTTTGACCGCATTCATGTTTTCACTAAGGTTCAATGGGTATTCATTTTTCAAGAGAATACATGATTATGTTATTGACATGTTTGTAATTTGACCAAAAAGATATATCATATGATATATGTGGGATAAATTATGATATTCACATGCTAAGTAGATGAAATTTCTAGTAATTGTTTTCATTATACTATGAGCCTGGACAGAAGTATTTTCGATAAGACAAAAGATTGGAATGGATTATGTCGGACATAAGTTAGTATTGTTTAAGGATTGAACTTTTTCGATGTTATTGATGGAATGTTATAAAAATGTAGTTTTAGAAAAAGGACAACTTACAGGACGGGCGACAACCCATCGCTTTGGACAAGGCTGTGGGAATCAAACCCACAACCGAAGTGCGACATGCCTTTATCGCCTACCACTGGCCTAAAAGATGTCCATGGTTAGTAGAAACTAGTTTTATTATATTAAGCAGTATGATATATGAAGTATAAGTCCATTTTAGGATCCATATATGATTAATCTCACTATAGATGGACTTATGTATTTTTGATAACATTTGCTACCCTTTTGTTTGAGACAGATGGAATGACCCATCATTCTATCACATGATCTGCTAACACTTCACAAATGATAAATTCAACTTCATTTCTATAAGAGATGATGTGGAAATTGTTCATGCCACAAACAACAGTGAGATTGTACCAAAATCAGGTAAGTATTGCTTTTATTTCAAAATTTTCAACTTTAGGGAACTGATATTGAAAACCAAAAATGTTGTCCTACTGCCCTTATATCTGATGAATCAAATGGTACCTTAGATCATCAAAAATTTATGGCTTTGTAATTGTTTGATTTTTCATAGCCTTATTCTTTACACTCACCATCAGAACTTGATGGTTAGATTTCTCTTCCACATCCAAATTTTAACCAATGTTCTCCTTTGTGGAAACATAGTGATTAGTTAATTTGGGTAACTATTACATTTCATAATTTAGTTTTAAAGATAATTTTTAGTATTCCTTTTTACGATGTGGGTTTCTATTAAATAATCTTTCGAAAAGTAAACCATTTATTACCCTGACGAATTTTAAGGGTGAAATTAATTTTAAATGGGGTAGAATGTAACACCCCGAGATTTTATGAGATATATTCTTTTTAATTTATTTCATATCTTTTATTATACACTACAAAAAGATTAGCTTGTACTATATGCAAAACCGTATTAGCTTGCAGTATAAGTAACACTATTCTTCACTAGTGTTACACACAATTTCATGTTCATTTTGTTGAAATTATTCTACACAACATTAAGTATAGATTTTGTTTATTGTATAAATGAAATAATCTTTGATTATGTTATACGCAACACAAAATAGAGCTTTCACTACACGCAGCCCTGAATTGGCTTTCATTACACGCAATCGAGACCTTCTTTGATAGCGTGTGTAGTACGCAATACCAAGTTTCACTAAATGGGATATTATTATAATATTATTAAGAACTAACCCTTATAAATAGTAATACCCTCTTTTTGAAATTTTATAAATTTTATCATTAAAAATGGACTTCATTTTTGGATTCGGAATATCTAAATTATCCTAAGGTGAATTTTTTATATTTTTCTGAAAACATTCAATTTTTGATGAATAGTGAAAACACTAGGTTACTGTTTAAAAACTGACTTTTTATTTAAATAATTATTTATTTTATTTAAATTAATTATAGGTACAAATTTATACATTATACCTATATTAGTTCAATGTAATTCATTAGAGTAATTTTATACTAATTTTAGATATATAAAAATTTTATTTAACTTTTGACCGTCTTTTACCCACCTCCTAGGAAAATTTTCAAATTTACATAAAAGTTAATTTTACAATTTATGTGAGTGAAATTTCCAAAATCTGAGAGACACAGTTGATATCAGTAAGTAAAATGTTGTTCAATAAGATAAAAATAATTTTTGGTGAATAGTAACTTTTTACTTTTATTTACCACGGTTAAATGTAAATAGGTTAATTAAGTGTAAAAATGATATTATTATTACCCTAACACATGTCCTAATTATACTGGATAAGTTTAATTCGACCATAAACAACCTTAGGGATAAACTATTACAATTTAGGTCCACATGGATTAGATTAGAACATTTATTATTCTTTAATTTATAAAAGAATTAAAATAGTTAAAATCAATGTTTAAAAACTAAAACATTTTTAATATAAGGTTATACCTAAGATAAATTTGACTATAAATATTAATTAGAAAGGTAAAATTATTTCATACATAATGGTATTTTATTTATAATATTTATACATAACATAATTTAATTTATTTATGACACAATAATGATGTAGTAATTGCCTTATTAATGAAATATTTACATAATGGATGTTATAAATACACAAATAAATGTAATTTTAGAATTTTTATGAATTAAACTAATTTTTTAGGTTAATATGACATGTTATTATTGATTTAATATAGTTTTTTAGAACTAATCATGTTGTTATTATTTTCACAAAAATCAAGTACCAAATAGTGTCAAAATTGGCATAAAAAGGTTTTTAAAACAAAAATTATATTATTTATTGTTATTATATTAATAAAAAACTAAGGTTCGGCCAAATGACTTAAATAAGGTTATATATATTAATAATTAACCAATTGGGCTTATTTTGTCATGTTATAGTATGTTTACTGACCTTATAGTGTGAGAAAAACAAGAAGATATGGTAAGGGTGAAATTATTTAACTTAGAGTTAAATATATATGATAATGTTAAAAAAGTAACCTAAACTTGTCTAAAACCTAATTTTTGAGAGTAATTAGACCCATAACCACCTTAGCTTAGAAATAATAAAAAATTTAGCTATTAAAAACCGAATATGACTTTATTATAAAATAATAGTTTATGTTTTTCCAAAGGTGCCCCTCTCCCCCCTTATAAAAAGGGCACCCCTTACCTCTTCTCTTCACACCATTTTGAGCTTTGAAGCTAGGCCAAAACCTACCAATTACTCTTCTCAACATCTCTAGTTATAAAATAGAGGTTCTCATCTTCTCAAAAGACAAACTATATTTCCCTATGAAGGAGTTTAAAGGAGGTGCGTCGAGGAAGAGGTAGTCTCTTCTACCGACTCTTTCAAGTTTGTTCCTTATTCTAATTCCCATTCTTTAGTTGTTTCATTTTGAAGTAATAACATCAGTATCACTCATATACTGGTATGTTATTATAAATATTAAACATCCCCATTTCACCTTCTATCTATCCTACATAAAATGAACTCATTGCGCATGCGTACGTATGGAATACCGTCTCCACGCCGTGGTGTAATATGTTTTTCCACCACCACGCTACATGGATGTGTATAATGGTGTAAATAATAACTATATATTATTATTATAACATTATTATGATTCTAAGATATTATATTATCCACTCCAATTCCATTCAATAAATATTGGAATGATATCATCACTCGTACGTACGTACAGATTATCGTCTCTACTACGTGATGAGATTCATTTTCCATGATAACAATTCAAGAATAATTATAAAGTATATATAATAAGTAATCATGAAATATATGACATAATAATTCAACTATATTTATGTATATATATATATATGTATTTCATCTACGTACTTCCATTCAAGTCAATAAGGAAAGGAAAACATCGTTCATGCGTACGTACGACCTACCGTCTCCAGGAACGGTGTATTTCATTTATTCATCTACCTATTATATATATGTATATACTGAATATATATTATATATAAATCATGATTTAAATTATGGAAGTATGTAAATCATTATATATTAATAATAATATCAATAACAACAAATCGAAACACGTACGATAAATGAAACGATTTTACCCCAAACCCTGATTTAACATGGAATTTACAAAAGAACGGGTATTATAAAGTCATAAGTGAAAAATATGTGATATCATAACAATTGATATGATTATTTAATAAGTAAATGGCATTATTTAAATCATTATGCAGGAGGTTCGGATACGTATGAAGCATATCAGACCTAAGGTAATGGATAATTTTTCAATCTCATTTTAATCCGAGATTGCTTATTCATAAGTATATATTGGGGTTATATTTTTCATCCATGTGCATATAAATGTTTTCATAAAGTGTATAATATTCTTCCATGTATATTTAAATTCATTTTTACCAATATTGACTTTTATTTAGTGTTATGGAAGGAATCATTCTTTTGTATACCATACGTTGTACTTTTTGACTTTTCCGTTAAAAGTACGAGGAGAATGTTTTCTTTAACTTATACGGAATGAATAGATTTTTACGGTTTTATAAAGCCTTATTTTCATGAAGTTTAATCTACTATATTTTATTATTATTTTTTATGAAATCCATTTCTTTTAAAATTCCATGGCATTTTGAAAAGAAAATTATTTTGAAAAAGAAAGGATATTTTCCTCAAGAATTCATTTCAAGTGTTTTATCTAAACAATTTTCCATCTAAGATGAAATTATTCCATATGTGTATTTTTGAAGTATAATGTCGATATGATTTACATGGTTTCAATTTTCTTATGATGAAATGATATCCATTAGTTTTATATGGATTATGTTGTGATGGGATTATGTTTTTGAAACCCATTTTTAATATTTGGGTTATGATGAATGATTTAGGTTTACGTTGTGGCACAAGTAGGAATTATTTAATTATGATATGGGTGGGACCAATATCTATCTGAAATGCATTAGGTAAAGATTTATATTTCATGATATAGACATGGAAGGAATGGTGTGTTAATTGGGATCAATGTTACAGGACTGAAATGAGGAGTGAACTCGATTCAGAAAGGGACTTTGTCCCCTAAGATGGTCTTGGCAGCAATGCCTTGGATACTATGGAAATCATGTCATGTTCTTAATGGTTGGCCACAATTACATTTTTTCTTCCCATGCTATTTAATCATGATTTATGTTCTACTATGATATGTTCCTTACATACTTCCAAGATTTATGTCTTTATTCAAGACATTGATGTTTTGATTTTATGTTCATGTTTTTGATTTCAAATGTTTATGGATTGTTTTATGTTCTCTCTATTTACCCTTACTGGGCATTTGAGATCACCCTTTTTATGTTTCCTTTTCCCCTATATTTAAAGAAAGGTTTTAGGTAAGAAAAAAATTGGAAGATCTTTATGGGAGATGTTGAAGTTCATTCACCATGATTAGAAGATTATGTTCTGAGTTTTTGAAGACACAAAACTATTACGGTCCATTGGTGTATATTTTTGTTGTGTATTTAGTATTCTGAAAAAGTAATGTAATCTCTATGGACGTCAATATTTGTGTCTCTATAGCCTCCATTATTGCCTCCGGGTCCCTGATAACCTTCTCTTAATCAGTAGCTGTAGGGAATAGTTCACTAACCATAGCCTGTGATTGCGCATGTTAAGTTTTGAGTGTAGTTGTTTGGGGTCCCACTTCCACTATCATCTCTTGGGCGTCTGCCAGCTGGGCCCTCAATTTCTCCACAAGCTTGGAATATTTTTCAATGAACACCTCCTTCTATGTCATCTATTCATAGAGGAATTGTACCTCTTGTTCATCCATTAGTAATGATTGGGTACCCCCGATTCTTCTTGACACCTGGAAACATCAGAGCGTCGGCTTCTCTCGCGCAGCTTCTCGGCCTTGTAGTCGTGGACTATCAAATGAAGATGTTGATCATCAACCCTCCATCACATAGAATGTGTATCCAGGTATGGAGAGATCCCATCCATTTTATATATTCCGTATGAGGCTGACCGAGAAAGTTCTTGATACACTTCCACCCTCTGCTCCACATCATTCAGATCAAATTGGCCACCTCCGAATCAGAATCATCAATCTCCTTAGGATCCTCAGGATGATAGTAGGGGAATGCACCGAGGATTTTTGCAGTAGGGTCTTCTTCAGGAACCTCTACCTCATTAGAAACTTCGATCTTGTCGTGCTGGAGTTCCACCCTAGCCGCATTACCATCCCACAATATGAACTCCGACTCCCCAAGTAACGGGGTTGGGTTTCCCAGAATGGTTTGTTCTGCATAGCCTGATGTGGTCTCTACCTATACCACTCATACTGATTTCCCATACTCGATTTTTTGTCATGCCTCCAACCTTGGAATCAGTACATCATGTATTAGTATCTTGATTAGCAAAATTTCCAACAATTATGGAAACTAATGAGACAGGATTTAAAGGAGCCATGTTAAGTGGTGTCCAATGCCTATGTCATGGTCGGGGCCCCCCTCCATCGGAGAGCCTTCGGTGATTGTCAAATTGATTACCGATGTTAGATCCTCTAGGACAATGGGGGTGGCTGGGGGCTCTACTTCTGGCTCATTATCGCTTAGTCCAGCTGGAATCAGAGCCCCATTACACCTAGTCCTGAGGACTGGTCCCTAGGTATTCTACTTGGTCTCCATAGACATACCCACGCCCCCAGTGGGGAAATCTTACTAGGAACCCTTTCGCACGTGTTCTGGGATAGGGTAGGGTTTGGTTGATTGATCAAGACTACGAAATGATGAAGGCATGTATGAGGTTTAAAACATTCCTCAAGCTGCTATGCTGGATCGGTATTGGAGCCAACGATTTTTCCACTCTCCTAGGAACTCTAATGGTGAGTGGGAGCTTATAAAGTCCCCTCACCTGAAATACCCTCATCCTGGTCATCTTCTTCCATTCTTTCTTCTTTTCCTTCTTATATTTATTCTTCTTCTTCTTCCTCCCCTGCACTTTCTTCCTCGGATGGTAGCCTCTCTCGGTCGAGCTCCTGGCCAAGCCTTAAATTCACCAGGAGATGTGGTTCTTCAAATCACCCTCATTGGCATGCGTACATGTCCATGGTTGTCAGGTATTCATACTGGTTATGAATGTTTAGTTTATTCAATATTTGGATTCCCACTATGTTTGGTAGATAAATCCCAGTGCACATCAACCTCCCCCATTACTCTTCGGCAGACATGCACTGTCGCAATGTTCTGCAAGCAGACCACAGATATGGGAGGATATCCTCCATAGAATGTGTTGGGAAGTACCTGAGTAGCATTCATGGGAGGTCCCTAGTTGGACCCTAAGGCCATGCATGAGGCCACACTTCCCAAGAGGGAAGAGGCACATTCTCAGATTGCATTTCCCCAACCAATAAAGTAATTTCCCACACAACACTAGCCACCAGACCCATTCATTGCCTTACTCTCCCTGCGACACCTCTCCAACCTTCCTGCTCTTTGGCCTCTGCACTAGTTGCCTTGATTTTCCAAATTAATTTCCAAATAATCTCCTCGGGTTATGTTATTGTCCAGTGTTTGGCAAACTCTGTTGACAGTCTGACACTGACATCAGTGGGGGGAGAGTACTGATTTCTCCCATGCCTGACATCGTGAACATAAGCCAATGATGGTGGAGAATGCATGGATTTTTCTCTTCCCATACCTCTATATATATATACATTCTTGGGAATCAGTTGGATGCACCAAAACTACCTGGAAATCCTGGTCGACAAAAAGGGTTTTCAAAATATTTTCCCATCAATTTGGGCCACCAGCACACCAGCCTAGATGCACTACAGGTACTCCCTCTACACAACTGGACCCCATCAATTGTTTACCATTTGGGAAAATAGGGTTCAGAATGGGAGGAAGTCGTAGTGAGTGTGGCTTCTGATATTGAGCTTGACTCCATCATACTTGAGCATCAATGAGAGGATCCCAATGATGCTCAAGAGGGATGGCCGCATACCTTTTTCGGGGGGGATGGAGTTCGGGAAGTTGTACCCCCCACAGTGGGCTGCGACCCAACCGTGGAGGATCTAGAATGGCCCGCATATCCACATGGGCGTAGTTCCCCGCAAAATTCACCCTAGGATACTATATATCCTAGAAGACACTATTAATTATAGGTTAACTATATTCTTTGCCTCCATAATCATGCACATCACTAGCATCCTCGGGCAGACTCCCATCCTCATGTCCCTCACAGGTAACAACCAAACACTCAAGAATACGACGAGGAACATAGCATATCGCACATTCGGGTCTCTACTATCATTAATACCAAATCCCCATGATCAAAACTCTCCCTTCTCTAGAATCTTCCAATATGATCTTTCTTTTCCCCTCTGAGATGTGTTCAGGAATTTCTTCGCTTGGCCTGGCATCTTTATGGCTGGTTCCTGGGTCAGGAAGAGACTAAACCACCCTGAATATGGTATTTCCTTTAAGATATATTCTATTCTATGATCCTATTTATAAATCCCCATCATGTGACATGATATGATTGGGGTGTGAGTCCTATCCCCCTAGTCAATCTCCATCGGGAGGAACTCATCGTACAAATACCCCTCGAAGGGGATTCCCCTAATACAATGGAAATCCCATAGACTGATGCCCACCTCCCCTTTATGAAGGTGAAATGTGTTGGTATCAAGCGACTAGTGACTAAAAAACTCTACTACCATGTCTTGTTGTCGATAAAAGTAGAATTGAGATGTCTAAAAAGACTCGAAAAGCCCAATGTCCCACAGCTCCTGCCCGAATTCCTCGCTTTTTTGACATAACCAGTATGCCCATACCCATTCATTGGTAATGTTTCTCCCGGATCTGAAATCCCACTCCTACCAGCCCATCGTCTTGTCAGTAATTCTACTTCTGAATGTACATTCATAAATATCAGGAGATTCCTCGGGAATAGGGCCACTTCTTACAACCATTAGGGTCTTTGAATTTAGAACATAGATGGTTGTATTTTGTGTTTCCCAAGAAGGATTGTTGTTGTAGGTAATGTGAAATTTTGGAAGACTATCCTCACATGTCTCCCATGACTACGAGGTGTCCATATCAAAACTTGGAATCAACACCTCTTTCAAATGACCAAAGTTCTATAGCAGCAGGCTACCGATCACGATGTAATCCTTTTGATATTGTGTAAGAATAATGAAAATAATTTGGTTGTTATAAAATCCCCTCCTAGCATGAAGAATATGAGGGTTCATGATCATATGGTTTCTTCTTGCTGCAGTGGAATCTTCCTTCTCTGCATCGGTCTGTTGAGCAGCCATTTTTAAAACTCAGAAGGGGTCAGTGTGATAGAAGGATGATTCGACATGCTAAAGCATCGCAACACGAAACAAGGAAGACGTGGTGCACAAAAGAGGTGTCAGTGTGAAATAGGGTCGACGTGCATGAAAAAAATGATGGAGCCCAAAACCTAGAGTCAGTCATGGAGATTATGTGCAGATCAGGACCATTTTCACACAAAAGTGAAAGAAAGCCTGGTCTGCGGGAAAAGTCAAAGTATGGCCTGGGGGGATCAGCCTATTTATAATGTTATTATTCATCTTCTACACCCACACAATTCTTTTGAATTCACAAATTATGTTTTCACATGCCACCCGAAGATATATTTTCTTTTTTTTGGGTGTACCCTCAAAATCTGACCTTCGGGTTCCCGTTCAACATCGATTATGAGGGGGGGGGGGAATTTTTGATGCTGAAATTTAGAAAAGGGATGAATCGGGTGGGTAAAAGAGCAACAAACTAATATGGGATGAAAAAAATGGAGATCATGGGGCCCGAGAGGTGGTCACACTCAATATTTGGAAAGCGTGTGCAAGAGGACTCTCGATGCGCAAACCGTTGCGTGTCGACCTTCCCTTCCGTGCCTGAAACTCCAACCTCCATGACTAGCCGCCCCATCCCTGTTTCTACACCGATGGTGATGAAGAATGGTTATTTGTGCTCCGAGAATGGTTTCAGCTCCCACAGTGATGAAAAATAGTTGATTGTGTGTCGGACCACATTTCCCCATCAAAGGAGACGACGAATAGGGGTTTGTGCGCCTGACCCCATTTCCAAGCACAAGGTGATGAAGAATGGGGTTTGCATGCCCAACCCTGATTTTGATCCCATGAAGATGTCGAACAGGGGTTTGCATGCCTGACCCTGATTCTGTGCACAAGGCAACGTCGAACGACCGTTTGCACCAGCGACCCCGTTTCCATGCCCAAGGAGACTATGAATGAAAATTTGCGCGCCCAACCACATTTCCGCACTCAAGTTGATGATGAATAGCCATTTGCGCACCTGGACCTGTTTCGACACCCAAGGCGATGACGAATGACCATTTTCACACCAATCCCCCCATCGCGCGCACAACGCTACGACCGACCGGAGTTTACGCGCAAGGCTCTTGTGTTCCACTCTGAGGCCTTTGGCTATAAAACAAACCATATCCCCGATCTTCATGAATGGTAACCAAAGATGATGCAATTTTCTCCTGCGCGCAAACACCATATTCTGTGAATTCGTGAAAAACGCAAGGACTTTTTGTATTGGTTTCTGCGCGATAGGTTCCTAAAGTTATCTGTGCGCAAAGGGGTCCCATATTGTGCACAATATCCCTCTACGTCAGGAATTATTGCATGCCAAAAACTGCGTGAAAACTTTCCATCTCGCGCGGAACCCCTTAGGCTTGAATGCCACCGATCCAACTTGCATGCCCCCAGTCCAACGTGTGCACTAGCTGTCCAACATGCACACACCCCCTCTATCTAGCGCATTGTCCATACAACTTGCACGCCACCCGTACCACATGCACGCCACCCGTACAACATGCATGCCACATGTACCCCTTGCACGCAACCCATACCTCTTGGGCACAACTTGTAACTTTTGTGGAAAACCTCTTCGTCTTTCACGCAAACCATGCATCTTGCACGCTGACTTCCTAGCTTGCCCAGGTCCATTCTCTTACGTTCACTACAATCACTGCCCTCACCATGAAGAACCTTGTTCGAACCTTTCATATGCGTGACACACCTGCATCACGTGCTCTTTTCCCCTGTGGCCCCTCAGGTTTGCACAGAGCAATTTCAAAGTTCCTTGAACGATACTGCCCATTGCATTGCTTCACCTCATGATCCATCACATATTAATTCTAACGACTATTACTTCTTTCAATTTACACACTAACATGGACCCCCAATGGTTCGTTACATAACACTCCCAACCATGGAGTAGCCTATGCTTTCTCTTCTCCAAGGAGTAGAGTGTGCTAGTTATGTAAGACCTATGGGTGTGGAGTAAATACACCTCATCTATGCAGTAGGATATTAAACTACCAAGCACATTCGTCCTCAGCACATGACGTTAAACTGTTACCACACCCCATGCCCCGTGTGTCAGATGTGGGGTTCCCCCACTTAGCACATTCTTTATGCTCACTGGTCTCCATGAGAGTGAGATCATTCCTCACATGGATTGAAATGCTCTTCATCGGACTGGCATATGTCCATGGGGAAAGGGAAACCACCCAAGTGTTAGACCATAGCTTTCCTTGTAGGTGGAAGCACCCATGTTCCTCTTCTCTTCCTGGGTGCCAAATGACTCTCCCACTGGGATTTTTCACCACCTGTGCCTCCACCCTTGAGTACGTCTCATTATCCATCTCCTTGAGTTGAAAACCACGTGTAAGACTCTATTTCCTCTTTGAGCCACTAACCATGCGTGAAACCCACTTCACTTCCCACATGCGCACCTTTCACGATGTTATCGTCAGGTCCTTGTTGTCTCTTGTTTCTCACATCAAGCTTGACTCATATGGTCTTAGATCAAGCATCAACCATGACATTATCTCAGGGTAGCCAAATGTGTAAGCCCTAAACTACAACTGAACTATGTGGTCATTGATCCTATCCAAGGCAAGGTATGTAGGAAGCCACCATAAGGTTCAAGCCCATAACTTGGTTGTTCCGACCCCCTTCATGTTTGTTCCCACACCACCAGAACTACAATGTAATTGATCATTGCCATTGTAGAGTACATAAAAATCCTCCATGTGGTTCAAGCCCAACACACAGTTGTTCCAACCCCCTTAATGTTGGTTCCCACACCACCTGAACTACGAGGTCTTTGATCACTGTTAAGACAGGGTACGTAGGAATCCTCCATGAGGTTCAATCCCAACACCCAGTATTTATGCCCCTCTTCATGTTGGTTCCCACACCTCTTTAACTAAAAGTTCTTTGATCCTTTCCAAGGTAGGGTACGTAGGAAGCCTCCACAAGGTTGAAGACCAACACATGATCATTACGACCCCCTTCAAGTCGTTTCCCACACCACCTGAACTATGAGGTCATTGATCCTTGCAACGCCAAGGAACGTAGGAAGACTCCACGAGGTTCAAACCCACCATCTATCTTGGACTCAGGTCCTCCTTTACTTCAGTTCACCCCTTTCCTACTTGACACTAAACTGTGAACCTCAATTAGAGGTAAGCTGTTATCACCCCCGATCAACGGTAAGCCATTGTTTCCCCCAGTCAGTGGTAAGCTGTTGCACTGACCAAAACTATGTGGACTATGGTCGTTACCATGGAATGGTATGTATGAGACATATCTGAGGCTCGATCCCAATAACCTTTGGACTCTAGTTCCTCCTCCACATCGGTTCACTAACCACCATCCCACTTGAACTTTGTGGGTTTGATCCTTGTCCCCTTGATAAGGTACGTATGAAGCCTCCCTGAGATTCAACACCATCCAACCATAAGCCATTGCGACACCATCCAGTGGTAAGCCATTGTCAACTCCATCCTGTGGTAATCCATTGTGACCCCATTCAGCAGTAAGCCGTCGCGACCCTGTCCAACGGTAAACTGTCGACATCCTCATCCAGCGGCAAGCCGTTGAAATACCCAATCGATGGTAATAAGTCATCAGATGATCTACGAGGACATTTATTCCCTTCCATGAGGATATATAGGATGCCTCTTTGAGGCTCATGCCCAAATTCAGCGTCATCATAATGGATATTCCATCCCATTAACCGTCCACTTCATTAAACACTCCATCATCCATCCTGATTCTTACCCAGGCCGCCACAACCCAATGGGATAATTCCACCTCATTCCCTATTCCCCTCAATAATAATTGGGAACCTAACCAAACATTGTCCCTAATTTCAGTGTTCCCTCCATTGGTTTTACGAATCTGATCCATTTTAATCAGGGTTTTGATCAGTCTGATCCGTCTCCACCGGACATTAAACCTACTTCATACCGTGTGATAAACATGGGAAGTTGAGGAAAACTTCAGATACATGACTATGGAATATGATCCCCATGTTAGACGTGGAATTCCTCAGGCTTAGGAACCATCAAGAAGCCCTATAATAAGAGGATGAATCCCAGATGCCCCAGTGTCCCAATGTCCAAACACGCCAGTGATGTCCAACGTGACTACTCCCCTGACCGAAGGATGCTGCCCTGAACGGACCCTTGGGAATGTCCCAACAGAAGCAGTGTAATTAACTGGTTTCCATAAATATTTGGAAGTAGAAAGAGTTTAACGAACAATGTCTTAAATCTATAAGGGAATCCCGGACTAGGTGACGAGTTCCGAAGAGAAATCCACAGAAGGACGAACTGGCATCTCATCATTCTTCTTTGATTAAGGAGCATACATACCAAAAAATGGAATACATTCCACCCACATTTGGAAAGCAGGTATGCGGGGCAATGAAACTATGCCTATCGTACTCATGCAGATGGACTTTCATGCCCCAGCGAAAGCATCAGAAACAATTACTTACTGTTTTTTAATCATGATCATTGAACCATCAAAATGTTACTCAGGTATATATGTGTGAAACCATCTCCCTGGTTGTGACATGATCTATTTTTCATAAAAATATATCATGGATGTATTTAAAATTATAATATATTTATAAATAAAATAATTATTAAAATAATATTACTTTATAGATTATGAAATAAGGAGCACTTTTACCACAACAAAATTATTAATTTCATTTTGGTCATTCCGGATGAATATTATCAAATGATTTTATGTGAAAATAATTGAATAGATGAATTAATATAAAATCATATTAAATACAATAACAAATTATGAAAATTATATAATATATTAATAAAAAAATTTCTAATGTAATTACATATTTAATAACAATAAAAAAACATATCTGTCAAGTCAAACATGAGGTAAGGGATACTTTAACATAATTTCTCATTTATAAAATATTAAATCCATATTTCCTAAATAATTTTCTATTATTTTACATTTTTATTGATATATTTTAAGAAAATAAATATTTATAATCTAATGGATATTAATGTTAATTTTTACCATATAATATTTTATTTACAATGTTTCTAAATGGAATCTTTTTAATGTTTTATGAATGGGTAACTGTTGACCATTTAAAAAAATTTAATGAATTTTTAATTTATCATATAAGACATGAAAATTATTAACTAGTATCAAGAGTTTTCATTTATTATAGTATTTAACTAAACATATCCTTATTTATTTTCAAATGAAATCATATACATTTTATTTTTGAAATTTTTTATTTTATTTTGTTCTCAAAAGAAATGGGTATTTATCCATTTTATGTAAAAATATAACGTGTTTTGAATATTATTTAAATATAGTTTTCAGTGGTTTTTTTTTAATTTTTAATGTATAATTATTTATTCAAAATATCATATTTGATAATTATATATGAAAAACTGGTTACCTGATATAACTTATAAGACAGGTGAGGAAAATTATATCTATCAAATGAATTATATAGTGTTCTTTATCTTCAACAGAATGTAGAATGGAGTTAACTTGTGGGATTTATCCTATGTATATAAATGGTATGTAGTTATTTCTAACAAGGTTTTAACATTTTTTACAAATTTGAATCTATAGTTTTCCTGAATGATATATCCAATTTCTTACTACGGGAATTAATGATTATATTCAATAATTTTTTTCTATTTTCATTAGACTATAATCGAATTCATATACTAAATGAATATTATTTATGAAGGTAATAATGTTAAGGGACATAATATTTTTCATTATTCTAATAGATTAATTGTCTTTATGTCCCCGATTGAGTTATTATTATCATTCAATTTTATTGAAAAAATTTCATAGTGTTATTAGGACCATTCAAATCATTTATGTGATAATGATGAAAATTGTTATGTCTTGTAATGAAAAGAAAAACTATTTTATATTAAAAAAAATTTGTTGAGGAAAAAATGATAATAGTAGTGAATTTCCCTTGGATAATTTTTGTAATTATTATATATGACTTTTGAGAAAATCATTTATTCCATTCATCCTTAAATGATCCTAAAAATGAATGAAATATAATTATTTTCTAAATATTCTATTTTGGGATTATTTTTGGCTAGGTCCTTAATGTTGATATCAGTTGATTCAGATATATTTATATAGTTGATATGATACTTTAAAAAGTGTAAAATTAATTTATTGATAACACATCATGGTTAAATATGTTGGTTTTGAATCAATACATAGTAATCTCATATAACATTAGGGGTTATCATGTTAAGGTGATTTTTTTGAGATTATATTTGGAAGGTTAACAAAAATTGGTATAATGGATTTTAAGTTTAATGTATTGTAGAATATTTTTTTTGGTATTTTCATTATAAAGAGTATTTTAATATTTCCTTGAAATAATTCATATCATGTTCTAATGATATTTTTTTGATAGATTGAAAAAAATTTATCAAGATGAAAAGAAATGATATCAGTTATCCTTTTAACCCCTTCTAGATGATTAATTCATCACTATAACTGAATAATTGTGATCATATGATTTTGAAATATTTGAGAAAATTCAAATACCCTATAAGAAACTATTTGATATATCCTTCACCTAATGAATTATCCAAATTTTATATATATAATGGTATTTCTTTTATTTGATTTCAAAATATCACGTAAACAGTATCCATTGAAAGGGGAATGCCACTAATTACAGGACAATTTATTTTCTATATATATATATATTAGATTTTAAAATATTAAGGGGACATAAATAGAATAAAATAATTTCCCAATGTCATGATATTAGGTATGAATTTGTTTCATACGTTCTCTATATGAAACATGATTGTGTTGAAATTGATGAATATAAAGACATATTTCAAATCATTGATTTGTAGGAAGTATGTATTGAAAAGTAAGATGAAAAATCATTGTTAATTGTTTTATAATTTTGTTTAATGAAGGATATATTTATGTATTGAGTTTTTAATTATGATTTATAGAAATTATTTCATTGATAATAAATATTATGATAATAATTAACACTTGATGATTATTCTATAGTATATTTAGATTTCAATATTTGGAAACATATTTTATATAGAATCAATTCCTCAAAATTTTATATAGAAAAAGTATGTAAATATTTTATACTTTAATTTAATCAATTTTTACAATGGGATAAATAATTTATATGGTTAATTAGATTAGGATGTTATAGAAAAAATAGTCACATAATATTATTTTATTTTGTGTGAAAATATGTTTTATAGAAAACTAGAGTGTTTAAATTGTTATTTGACGATAAATGTTATTTTTGTGGACATGATCACATTTTTGGGAATTTTATAGAAATTCTACTAATATAACTATAGTAAAAAGAAAACACATAGGTCCGACTATAAAATTTTCCATATGGTGATGTCATAGGGATTGAACACACAAACAAAGCGTGTCAATGGTGATATTCTTATCATTAACCCATGTGATGTATTTTTTATTATGATATTATATAAAGGAAATTTAAAATGAAGATTAAGTAGATTTTGGGAACATATGTATTATCATATAGATTACATTTTGACTGAAAAGTGATTTTATGATTAAGCGATCCATGATATTTCATCTGAATATTGATATATTTTTTGGGTGCATTTTTTGAATATGGTAAAAAATATAATTTAATTTTATTTGAATAATAATGTTTCAATTATCATTTATAATTTTATTAATTATGTTTTTTGATAAAAAATAGTTATCGATATGAATGGAAAATCTTTTAGAATATATTTCTTTGAAAAATATATTTTTATAGTGGTTGATGTTATTTAGAGATAAATTTTTAATTTACATTTGAATAATATGTGTTCAAATCATTATAATCATTAAGTTTAAATCATATATAGTAATATTTTGAATAATATTTCTTATATTTATTTATTTAATTATTTACATTCAATATTGGTTATTACTATTTAATTTTAGAGAGTAATGTTTTAATTTTTATAAGTGAATGTTTTTTCATTTTTGGAATTTTCATATACTGTTCTAACTATTTTTGTTTTGAGTAATTTCTAAATACATGATAAATTGTTGATTTCCATATTAATGATATATTATAACTATAATAATTTTATTTGGGTTCTTCATTGAAGAAAAATTCATATTGTATAATCATCATTTGGAGAAAAATAAGTGATCGTAGTGAATATTGATTAATAGAATAAATTATTCTTTTGAAGTAAATATATATTTTTATGTTCTCTGCCATGATGGTAAAATAATATCTCAACTATTTGGTATTGGTTCATAAAACAAAAACAATTTCCTTTGACCATCATTATAATGGATTCTTTTTCTTTTTCACAACTCTTTGGTTTGTAGTTTTTTGGTATTCGACATTCTCAAGACCATTCTAATTCTTATGATCAATATTTTATAGGACCCTATATATTTAGACAGTAAATATTCTAACATTTCCAAATTTTCACTTCCCACAAATTAAATCTTATTTGGAATCCCATTAGGTATTATTTCATAGAACCTTCATAGTTCTCTATCTATATTTTCAAGTTGATGTTTCATTGAACCATTTAATGATGTGGGATTCCAAAAAATAAATTTTTTAATGTCATGATCTTGTTTGAAAAGTTAATATAAAAATAATGAAGTTTATATTTATTAAATCATATTGGTGGAGGCGTTGATTTCACTATATTTTTAAACGAAGACCATGTTTGATAACGTATATGATTCTAACATCAAATAGAAACAAAACATGAAATATTATCATTTATATATGAATATTATAAACATCACAGTAAATTGGATAGTTGGATGTAATTAAGGTCATTAAAATACTTATAAATATCCTAATCAATAATAATTTATTTATTAAATATTATAAAATAGGAACCCATATTTTAGTAAATATATTTTATTAGTAAAAAATATATTCTCTTCAAAAAAATGATTTTACATTTATTTTCAAAGACTATTATAATAAATATTTGGTTCTTTAGAAATATTAAATGGGAAATGTTTTAATATTTTTTAAATTTGTATATAAAATTTATATTATTCTAAATTATTGTGAATTTTCCTAAATGATTCATAATCAGGTTAATAGTGAAAAATAATGATTTTTATTAGGAAGTCTATCTATTTTCATGAAATTATAAAAATCAATTTTGTTTTAAAAAAATTCATGAAAATTATTTCTATTATATTATTATCTATCCAATTTGGTTCTTTGGAATAATTTTTATGTTTTAATTTCGTATAAAACATTTGAATACATAAAAAATTATTTTTATAAAAAAATAGACCATCATAACATTTATTGGTTCTAATGGAAAATTATATTACATATGTTTGAAAAATTGAATCTTAAAAAATTAAATCCATATTTTTAATAATGACAGAAATTTTTTAAATATTTAACTTCTATTTGTGGTCTTTATGAATTGGAACATTAATATGTTTTTTTCATAAAAATATGTGTAAATCGGGATCACAAGGTTAATTATAATATGGTATTAATTGAAAATTGGCCTTAATAGTTGAATTTATCAATATTAATGAGTATATTTTATATGTTTTCATCTAATTTTCTAAAATATTGAATCTTAATTCCATATCTCTTTGATATTGACTTCTATGTTATCTATGTTATAGATAAAGTAAAAAATGTCACTATCTATCTTTTAATATCTATAATATTTTATGGCATGGATAAAAACTATATTATAGTTGTAAATTATTATATTAGATATAAATAATTATTTTATCTTATAAGTCAATTTATAAAATTTTAATGATATAATTACCTTAAATACATATAGAACACCAAAAATATATTTATTCAATTAATTGAAATCAATTTTTTTAAAAATATTAAAGTTAATTTAATTTGAATGAATTATCATGTTAAATGTTTTATTTGTTAAATTTAACATTTTTTAAATGTGTTGAAATATTATATTAAAATTAGTTTCTTATCTTGTTTTTTTCAATGTAAAATTCAATGAATTGATCCAAAAATTTCATTAATGGTATTTTTCAATGAGAAATATTTTATTAAATGGTTAAAAATAAAAATAAATTCCATTATAAACTGTTTTATTGGGATTTGGTTGAAAATATAAATTATATTTCATTTATTGGGAAATTATTCTTTTATAGTAACTATATTTACCCTTAAAGTCTAAAATAAAAAGTATTAACTTTAATCTTCAAAATAGTTAATAGAGGGTTATAAAATTAAAAGGGAAAAATCAACTAAAGAAGAAAATTTTTTATTTCATGATATTATCTATTGGACTCAACATATAATATTCTCATTATATCATTTTGCACTTATTTTTAAATAAAATTAATTTATTATAATATTTTATTTTATTTCATTCCAAGATTATCCCTCCCAACACATATAATAGGGAACCACCTCTACAATTTCATGAAATTTAAAACATTATATTGGACTATCTCATAAAAATGAAAATATAATCTTTAATTACCATCCCCAATTTCAAATAATGTTTAATTTATCATAAAATGAAAAAAGTATTGATTTCAGTGCACTGGTTAAGAGGTTGTACGAGAAAGAGGTATAGTTCTAATCAAAGTGTATTCATTTTTTATTATTAAACCTATTACATATATTATTAAATTGTTATGAAATTAAATAATATGGATCTATCATATGCAAATATTTTAATATGATAATTTCATAATCAATATACATCTCTTCTTCCATCAAATGGGAAATGAAAATTTCATTTGTGTTCAGCGTGGTCTACCGCCTCATTAACCAACACAAATCATTTTCCATAAATGCTTCTCATAGAGGGTTATATAGATATATTTAATGTATATATATATATATGGACTATAAAATATATTTTCAGTATAAATTATTCAATAATTTATGACCTTTCAATCCATTAAAAAATGAAAATGTCTTTCCGGCGTACCAGTGGGCTACTACCTCCTTGAAGTAATGTGATACAATTTTTATAACCACCAAAAATGGATAATATATATAAGTTTGTTTGAAGAAATAATATTTTATTTTCGATATAATTATCATTATAGAAATATTAAATTATACATTCCTTATTTTCGTCTTTTTTATTTATATAAGGATGACATTACTCATTCATGCGTATAACCTACGATCACCAAGATTATAGAAAAGATCATTTTTCATAAAGATATTTAATGGTTGTTTTTAAATGTATAATTCATTTAAAAAAAATTATAATTATTTTATTAATATTATTTAACATTTGATTTATTAATGACTACTTTTACTACATTCAACATACCATGTTCATTTTTATTTATATGAGACAAATATATTAAAAACTTTCAATGTGAACTTAATATATTATGTGGAATAATATAAATAGGTATGAACTATTAACATGATAATGGTTCTTATGAAATTATATATGTAATGTAAATATTTTATTTAGGTTGATAAAAAACTTACGTGATGTGTGAGACATTATATAATGGAAGCATTAACTTAAAACCCCTATTTAAATGTTTAATGATATATTTTATAATTATTTTTATTTTATGTCAATATTTTGTTATGTATATAAAAAATAATTAGCATTGGTAGAAAATTGTTTTTAATGGTCATTATTTTCACATTTTTATCGTTGTTTATTTTTTTTTTTTAAAAACTAATATTTTTATCATTTTCTCATATGGGTCACTTTTGAATATTCTTACCAAAGTGCAGTACAGTGATTTCATTAACGTATATGAATGAAGTAGAATTTACCATCATAATTTTATTAAATATTATGAATATTAATATAATGACATATATGGTTATTTTATGAGAAATAATATCTACAAAATTTGGGGAATTTTCCAATTTTAATAGTTTTACAATAACATGTTTGTATTATTATAATTTTTATAAAATTTGAATTTTTTTATTATGGATTGAATATTTTAAATTGTCGTATGATGAATATGTAAAATAATAATTTTATATTAATTATATGGTACATGAGGAAGATATTTGAGGAACAAGAGATACTGATACTACTTATAATATTTATGATCCCCATTACAACTACATAATGAATTTGGAAATGTTAATTATATTAAAAGGAATGTAAAATGATGTTTAATAGTCATATTTATCCTACAGATTAATTAGTATCTAATAATTTATATAAAGGGATTAGAATTTGTTATCGATATGAAGCTATAAGTTTTATAAAATTGGGTTTAAATCCATTTATATTTGTTTTATTATTTTTCATTGGGAAAAAATATTTGTTTTCATGTGATAACGATTTACATCATATGATAAAAGAATATTTTTGATAAAAAAACATTTTATGGTTTTTTATGTGCTAAAATAGACTAATGTATTTATTATATTTATGTCACTTACTATGTTTATTATATCATCCTAAAATTTAAAATATTTTTTCATAGGTTTTTAATGTTTAATATGGATAAATATTGTGTAAAGATTAAATGTGAGGAGATATTTCATGAAATGATATCATGTATTATTTTAAAATATCTGTGTTTTAGGAAAAATGAATACCATGATCATGTTTCCATCATATAAATAATGGGTTTATTATTTTAGAGTGATGGCCTAATTCGTTAATACTATAAACCAAAAATATCCTTGAAGTGAAGAAATTGACATATATTATAAAGATTAATATTTTGGATTATCTATGGTCAGGTGCTTATATTTTTATTCTTCTTCCCATATGTGAAATCATGTTATAAATTGACCATATGCCCACGTATTTTACAATAACACAATCTCTATATAGAATGGACACATTTTAACATGATGAGATAATGGAAAAACTATAATTTAATATTGATAAAGGGTTCATACCCTGATTCTATTCACTATGGTTTTTTAGTCCTCTTTTTCAAGGAGAGGGATTAGTAAATGCACCACAACACTAATTTTCAAAAGCTCAACAACATCAGGATAAAGAAAAATTAAATTTTATAAAAGATCAAATGACTTTTTTAATTAACTACATTGAGTCTAATACCTACATATGGTGTATATTTAATTAGGATATTATCATGTAAATGTGAATAAGAAGGATATTGAAAAGTCTACATTTGATAAACGCAAAGGATATTGGGAGTTCATTTTGATTTTATTTAGACTCACTAAAACTCAAAATTTCGTAATGTTCGTTATGAATGTGTCTTTAGGGATTACATACAAATAAAATTTGTAGTAATTATATATGATATTTTTATTTTTTCCAAAATAAAGGGGGAATGTGGGACATTTTTAAATGTTATACTAATGACCCAAAAAATGGAAAAATTATTTGTCAATAACAATAAATGTTTTTTATTCATAAAAATAAAATTTCTGGGCCATGCTGTCAGTGGGAAAGTCATATCTATCAATCCATAGAGGATAATGGCAATTTATGGATTTCTAAGATTAATATTCATGATGGCCATCAGTCATTCCCATGGATTATCTGTGTACTATTATTTATTTCTGAGAAATTTATCATAATTTTAAAAACATAATATCAAACATAACCCAAAAGTGACTAATTTTTTAGGTATGGATGAATGAGAGGAATTATTAGAATATTTTAATAATATTTTAATCACTAAATATATTTTAACCTTATTCACAATTGGGTATGTCGTTGTGATAGAATATTTTTTATCAAAAAAGATGTTGGATTGTTTAATAGGGAAAGATATGAAATTGATATCCTATGCCTCCTGTTAATTAAATATCCCTAAGAAGAACTACCTAAATAATGATATTTAATTGGATGTAGTGATATTTAATTTGATGATTTAGATACATTATATATATGGGGATAAGTGTTACATATATAAGAATCATAAATGATAATATATTGAATCTATAAAACGTCAATATGAAACAACGAAGTTAGTTAGATCCAATGAAGGATGATGACTATTCAATCAATTACTATATAGTGAAATAAATAATTATTAAATATTATCTAAGTAGTAATGATCTTGCAACCCTATCCAGAATGAATAATGAATTGGATGCAATATTCTAGGATATAAAACTGATGGACATGTGAAAAAGGATCCTTATCCCCCCTTTTTCAAATAACTCATCTATTATCCATTCATGAGAGGATCAATAAGGCCTTCAAATGTTATCTGGAGCTATTAAGAATGGTAGTAAATATTACAGTGTTTAATATATCTAAATATTGAGTAATATGGTTTTTAAATAGGATATTTGTCCCATTAAAACAAGATTACATGCAGTAACATTAAATGATGCACATAACTTATCCTTATTTACCCATCTTGTATGCATGATGTTTTATAGTGATATGAAGAAACTTTTTTGGGGGATAACATAATTGGGGGTGGGAGTGCAAAATTTTTATCTCAATATTTTGTAGTCCAGTAAGTCAATGAATGAAAAAGTATAATGATATGAGTCAATAATCTCCCAAAAACAAAAATAACTATGGAAACATATAAATCAAATTTTTTGTAGAACTCCCTAGGATATCTAATGACAATAATTTCATCTAAGAGGTAGTCAATTTTTTTATAATGTTAGATCATTTAATTACTATCATGTATAATTTATATTATGACCAAATAACTATTATATATATATGTGGTAAGTGATAGAAATATATATAGTACATCTCACCATTATATCTAATCAATATTTATTGTTTACATCATGGTTCAAGAGAGTCATCAAACATGTGTTGGATACATAGTCTATTTTTATTTTGTATTATCACCATTATAAATATGGTAAGTCATGGATAAACAATAATGCTCTAATTTTTTTTTCAATAATGTTCAATTGATTTCCATGGATTGTCTAAATAAAAACATACCCCATTGGAGTTACTATATAACAACAGTTTTCATTTTGGCATTCAAATGAAATGTTATATGGTTTTGTATCGGATGTTGTGCTTGACTATAACATTATATGATGATATTTGAGACACAAATATTATGTGTCTAAATCATATAGAATGGATTACATATATAGTTTATAATATTTAACATGATTTTAAATCCTCACAATATTGACATAAAATATATGAATAAAATGGTAAATGGAACTAATAGTTTGAGGTTGAAGATATGAAGTTCATATTTTTTTACTATGTAATAAATTCATAAGGATTAAGATGAATCGGATGTTATCGAAATGATACTTTTACCCCTTTGAGTTCCTTGATCACATCGTAGAAAAGTATAATAATCTAGCACACTAACACAACCAATCTCATGTACATGACATGTTCCATGAAACCATAATGAGAATCCATATACAAGACCCCTCTCTTGTATAGAATCTATAGTTAATACCATTATATAATGATCATTCAAATGAGAGGAATATTTTGATGATCGTAGATATAAGAGACAATGTTCAATATAACAAAACAAATCACCGGATAAATGTGTTGTGGAATACCCAAATCTTTAGGATGCGACTTGGGAACTAGAAGAGTTGAAGAAACTAAAGAATTCTAATTTAATTTTCATCTATGAATTGTAATATTGAGGTTGAAATTATAGAATAATGATGAATTAAACAACATTATCTTTTATAAATGAAATTTCATTTCTGAAAAAATAAATTCCTTGTTAGATAATAATAATTTTATAAAACAGATGAACCGCTTTGGGTATTTTTTACGATTATAAAATTTATCCCATCAGATTTATAATTTTTATAAGAATCATAACCATTGGTAGTATAAATATTGAACAGGTTCCATTATGATTAGTTTATTAATGGTTTTGATATTTTATATATGATTTAGAAGGAAGAAGTGATGAAATCATTTAGTAGGGGAATCCCTTCTAAAGAACATTTATCAAATCTTATGAGGGAGATGATATCGATGTGATTTGACCATGACCAATCCTAATATGATATTGAACAAAAAAAGTATTAGATAAACTGCTTACGACATATGTTCAACATAATCAAGATCATGGCCCAACAAAATTTTATCAAACCAGACAAATAAAGTACAATCACCACACACCTTACCCATAAGTCATACAATAGTGTAATAATTTGTTTTGAATATTATACATTGAATTTTTAATTTTTATATTTTCCTTTTTAATAAATTTTTGATTATATTTACACAATTTACTTATAACCATATAAATATAAGCACATATAAGATGATGAAAATTATATTTTTTTAAAATAAATTGAACTTGTTCATGGAAAAAATATATGGTTTTAAATTAAATACACTTTTTGACAAATTGATAAATTTTTGAAAAAATTATTTATATATTGAATTTTTAATAAGTATTATTTATTTATATTAAAATAAAATATTAATTTCCTAAAATATAATTTATTTTTTTGATGTTTTTGAAAAAAATTATTATCATAATAACTAGTAGTTTTTAATAAAATACGGTTTAAATTTGAAATTGTAAATTTTTTTGTTTATTTGATATATTTGGAAAACTAATTGTTATTTTTTGGAATGAACATGTTGATGTTATCCAATGGTTAATTTTTAAATTTTTTGTGAGATAGTGAATTTTTTTCATAAAATTTAAATACAATATAAATATATTGTGTGTAAAATGACATCATAATAGAAAATGGTTAAGTAATAATACTAGAAAGATATTTCAAGAACACAACTATATTAAAAATTATAATAATCAATTTTTATGTTATTTGATTAATTATATAAATCCTTAATAAATCCTCCAATACCAATAATATAAATTAATATCATAAAGTCATTTCATTAAGAACATGACTCCCTTATACATCAAAAATTGTATTATAATAATGAGCTTGGGTATCATAATAATGTAATCATTAAAATAAATCATAATCGGAAGAAATAAATTTCAAACACCTTCATAATTTTTGTGGTATTATTTATTTTATCATATAGAGTCCAAAATCCGAGTTAAGAAATTAATAAAGAATCACCCATCTTTGGTATAAATACCAACACAAACTCCAATTCAAATTCACTGAAAACCCATTTAGTATAATTTTTATAATATTATCCCTCCACAAATCCCTCCCAATGTGTTCCCATGATCTTAAGTGCATCATACCAACCATTTAGGATCACCTATAAATGCACGAGACACTCTCCTATTCTATAATTTCAAATACATTATTTGTATCATTCCCTTTTAATTTTTTTTCATGTTATAATGTTATTTTAAAAATACGTTTAATTATTATTATTATTGATATGATATTATTGAATCATTTCACAATAATAAATCAATTCTAAAAGAATTTATATTCTCTTGTTACTCTTCCAAAATTATCCATTCTTTTTCTATGAAAAACTTATATATTATTAATAGCCATTCCCACGTTCACTCAATGTCACTCAACTATATTACCCCATAATCTATTTATTTGGGAAATTTATTTATATTACCCACACATCTATATAATGGGATTAAATGTGGTAAAAGATAATCCAATATTACATGAACTATGTTGACCAAATATTCATATACAAGATATGAATGTGATAGGAAGGATCTAAATTATACATCAATCCAATTCATTGGGTATTTTATCCATCTCAGGGGATAACATGAATATTTAATAAGATTTTATTCAATTAAAAATGTGTTATGAAACATCATAATATATATTTGACTTATTATTTTCATTTCATGTATTGTATTGTTTCAAATTATATACATTTCATTGATGTTTTCATCCTTTATCATTCGTTTTCATTCATGTTTATGATTATATAACCTTTTATTTTAAAACGATATGACTCTTGACTAACATGTTTTAATTTCATAACATTTTTCATTTAATATTACTTCACTAATATTTATAGATCACCCATTATTATGAACATCCCGACGATATCCCACACAGTATTAGAAGACCAGTTAGAATATAAGGGAATGTTTATGGAGTTTTAAATCAATTTTTATGTACTCATGATACATTTTATTATTCTATTTGTATAACTAACAAAAGACACCCGACCTCATTTTCTTTTTGGTTTGTAATAATAGTATCATTATGAAATAAATCATAATTTAATGTGTATTAATTTAATTGGTTGTAATAAGTAGAAAAAATAGTATAAAAATCATGACATTATAATATTCTAAGGATTTATTTAATATCTATACCGTGATATAATAATTTTTTCAAAACATGAGATAATTATATTATTTTAGTTTCATAATAATCAATATTATAGAGTAAATATAAATTGGTATTTTATTTTAATTTGTGATATAATGAAAACATTTCATTACATTTGTTTATTCTTATTATATCTTAGATAATTTTCTTGACTATAAAATCTTAATACTTAATTATAGTATGTGAATTATTTAAATTCAAATTTTTAGATTGTGTTGACAAAAATACGTGTAATATACCGCTTTATGCATCATTATTCTTTGCACATTATGGATAAATAAAACATCATGAATTAATATTAATTGATTACAACAGGGGACATATCTCTTAATTTAGTCCTTGAAAAATTAATTAGAATATAAATTAAGAAAATTCTAAAACTACAATTTTCGTCATCTTCCCCCTTTATAAATTTTTAATTTAGTTTATCATATGTTTAATCACATAAAAATACATTGGGAAACTATAATTTGATTTAATAAATAATCTCATAAAGATGTAAAGAATTAGATCCTTTAAAATGTTATAAGATTTTATGATTTAAATACTCCAAAAAACGGATGTATGGAGGTGTGTTAATGTTAGAAAACTCATTAAAAGAACTTTCGATGAGTCTAAAAGGTTTCATCAAATTCGATGAGGTAATTATAGGTTGTTTAAACCAAAGAAAAAAATGAATATATCAAACCATGAAGGGAAATATATAATTTTAAACAATAGATATGTTTTCATATATTGGTAGAAAACATAATTATTTTTTCTTATATCATAAACCATTAACTTTGTATTTATATTTAATTTTATTTAAATTAAATTAAATAATTTAATGATCACATTATTATGGAATTAAAATATAATATTAATTTTCATTAATTTTGGAATTAGATACACATTTTTTCATTTACTATTCATTTATTTATTATAAATATAATTAATTTCAATCTATAACAAAGACCTGTTTTTATACATATGGGGAAACTTGACTATGAGGACTGAACCCAATGGGTGATAGTGTGGATTGATCACTGTTGGTTGGAGTGGACACTCAAGAGGGGGGGTTAATTGAGTTCCAATTCAAATTTCTGTATAAAAACATTGTCTTAAAAACCCCAAATAAAATACAGAATTAAACTATAGTGATTTTAGATCAAAGTAGAGGTTCTGTTAGGTTCTAAAGGGATTGATTATTTCCCAGTTAATCAAAATAGAAGAGTTGATTAACTTTTGAAACTAAATTACTGATTTACAACTAACATAAACAATTGCGAGTTTAATTATCAAAGTGACTTTAAAAACAGTTTTGGTATTAAAGTAATTAGCAGCGGAATAAAAATAAATTTGAAGGACATAGTACAACAGATATAACCAGGAGGTTCAATCTCAAGCCGAGACTTAGTCCTCTCAACAAATTATATAAAATTGATCCACACCCCGGATCGGGGATAACAACAGTATACAACTGTCCAGGTCCAAGACCTCTACCACTGTTATTCGTGGGAAACAAAACAACAGCAACCAGCTGTCTAGGTCACACATGACCTCTACCACTATCCCATTGGGAAATAACAGAAGTAAAGAGTTTGCTGAGGATTTACGGATCCTCCAGTTAACGTTCAGGAGATAGTGTGTGTGTAAATTAAAACTGATGACACACACTGCTTGTAATGTAAAATAATGAATCACAGAGTAGAGATTTAGAAATGGCTCTGGTGATTGCAGTGAGGCTTTTGGACTTCTTGAGTTTGATCGGAAATGATTCTGAGTCCTCTTATGGGTTTTTTTGAAAAGTAGAATGTCGTTTGCTTGACATCGAGGTTCAGAGATAGTGAATAAATGTAGTCGATGAAGTTCTTCAATGTCCTCGTGAATGTACAGAACTCTCCTTGAGTAAGCTTGAATGTGTATGAGCTTCTATGTCTTCCTGTTCACGCATGGATATCCGTATGAGCTCTTCTCATCCTCTAGTCGCCTTTTACATCAATAGGGACTTCTTCTATTTATGGAACGAGCTCCGACAAAAGAAATGATTTATTTTTTCAGGTACGAGGTATGGTTCCCTGACATCCAACAACCTTTATTAAATAAATGACAGATCATTAAAATATAACTAATATGACCGTTGGTTAGATTAAATAATAATAAGGAAATTCAAACAGGTGTTTATGACTGTTGGTGAGTTAAGTGATCGGTTGGTCATCAGCATCAGCATTAGTGGCTAGACATCGGTGTGTCATGATCAGTGACTCAAATGATCAGAATCAGTGTGTCATGATCAGTGACTCATTTGATCAGCATCGGTGACTCATGATCGGTGCGTCATTTGATCATCATCGGTGACTAATTTGATTAGTGAATCATTTGATCAGCATCGGTGACTTATGATCGGTGCGTCATTTGATCAGCATTAGTGACTCATTTGATCAACATCAGTGACTCATGATCGGTGCATCATTTGATCAGCATCGGTGACTCATTTGATCAGCATCAGTGACTCATGATCGGTGCGACCGTTCACAAAGTGTCTGTTTGATCCAGAATACTTCCAGAATACTTGTAAATCAATATCAGACATAGATAAACATATAAAAACATGATACAACCAATATAAACAGATTCATTAAAGAATTGTGATTATGTATATGAAGAATCCAACAGGATTAAGTAATGATGATTTGTGATTATTAAAACAGCAATCATAGGAAGACTTCAATGATCTTCCAGACGGCTCAACAATCACAAAAAGTAGATAATATGATTATTTAAGGTACCGACTACATGAAAGAAGGATAAACTATAGGACAAACCAACTGACCACAAAAACGAACTAAGAATTCATGAAGGGGTTGACCACATGACTAGAATATCGAAATCCCCATGAACCTGGTAACCATGTGACCAATCCCAATGACCACAAAAACTAACCAAAAAATATATTCTACACTAATGAACCTAAAAAATATTATAAACCAAAAAATAATATATTCAACTTCTCAGGATGTAATGAAACCACAAAAAATAAACCTACCCATTTTAGGAGTGAACATAAATATTTACAAAAGAGAAGCATCTGAGAAAACTCAAAAAAATAACCCTTATGAAAAAAGGGATTATATTTGGGAATATAAAAGGAAATATTAAATATATATGAATAAATTACCATTATTAATTTTATAATGAAAACCTGGTAGATGTTAAAGGTTTATGAACAAACACTACACAAGATTCCTATTATGGGTATTAGTAAAAAACAATACATATTTATCACCAATTGAAAAATAAAAAACTAGACAATATCCACAACCAAACCTAAAATTATGTCATCAAGGAGATACATATAATAAGATTATGAAACAGAAAATTATTAGATCATGGAAGAGAAACAATCTCATTAACCATTTTATGATCAAACTTAACATATCTATAGAGATAAATATAAGAATAAAAATAAAAGATGAGGTCCAAAGAACTTATATGAATCATATTCCAAAGTAAAATTTTATTTTCTATTATGATTATATATGACACAAAAAATAATAATATCATGCTAGAGAAAGACCTTATTCAAAGGGTCTAGAATCTCAACATGATTTTCATTGATGTTTTAAACTATGTAAACATCCCACACTCCCCAATCAATGATATCAGAATCACAATAAATATATCAATAATTTGGTGATACATGGATGAACTAATGAATTAAGCTCACCGATGATGGGATTAAAAATTGATAAACCCTAATTTTAAATATTTTCAGTATCAAGAAATGCCTAATCAATTTGAGAGAAATATTTTCCCCACAACAAAATTTCCTCTACATCATTGATATGACACCTTAGAAAACTCATGATATTAAACATAAAACTCTAAAAGACTCATCCTATTATCATCATAAGAAATATAACAACCCTTCAATAACACAATATATTATTGATCACATGTACATGATATATCATTTGTTATACCAGTTACATGAATATCAAATCTGTCACTTAATTTTAAAATAATTTATATTCAATTGTTCAAACATACATATATTTGAATGGGGTGACACCAACTCTAGAGTGGAAACTCGTATAGTGCAAAAACTCTACTAAAGTTGGGATCATCACCTAAAATAATCCAAAATCTATAATGAATACACAAAACATGAAAAATAATGTCAAGATAATCTAATATACATCACAGACCATTTGTGGATGAAAACTGTTGATAATGCATAATTGTGAGGAAAATATTGTAGTAGACCAATCTATACATTAAAGGTAACACATTGATATCAATTAAAATTTTCGTCTCCGCGACCCCCATAAATCCTTACTATATCCTATTGATATTTCATAAAAAACATCTAAATAGATTGAATCTTTAATCATTAATATGTGATATGATTTTTTAGTCGGTCTATGTTCACCCATGTACCATCATAATCACTCGGATATTTTGTAATAATAGAGATTGAGTCTATCAATATGTCATCCATATCATAGTAGAAACATTAAAAGGTAAAGGAACCCCACTAAGAACATTATTCTCTTCTTTTCCCCTATTGGAAACCTGACTCTATGAGAATATATAATAAATAGAGTGGTTCATACTAAAGCACTATAAATGGCCTCTTAGAGAAAATTACTTCTTCTCCACACCATGATACACTTACTTGGGTGACCTATATAACTCAAGGAGAACCATATAATTATTCATAAATAGAAATAAAATCATCTAGTGGAATGAAGCTTAGTCTAGACCATCATCTGAACACTCATCAGATGAATTCAAACATACAACATGATAAAAAAACCATTGTATCCAAATCTCATTACTGTTTTTTTCTAGTTTTTGCACCATAAAAGACTATAATCACAAATTATAGAGAAATACCCAACCAAAAACAAATCATTAGTCATAGTTTATGAAAATCAAATCTTCAATCAATCCCCAATATTATCATTAATTATAAAAATAACCAGAAAATACCATCCTCTCCAAGGAATCATCCATAATTTTCACAATAACAAGTTTACAAGAAATATCATAGTCTTATTCCAACTAGATTATATCCTCCATATTTGAACAAAATTCATGTTTGACTGGGATAATTTATACATTATAATATTATGATCACAGAAGACCAAAAAATCCCTTGAATTAAATAATGCTCCCCAGATTCAAGGAGAACACCACCATTATAATATAAAATTATGAGTGGAATAGTTAAACTCATCAGTATGTAACTGGTGATACAAATAATTAATAACCAACCTCCTCTGTAACAATACAAAACAAAACCCTAGATGAAATTAATTATAATGAACATGTAACAAAATTATCTCCTCCAAAATTTAAATAACGGGTGCCCTGGCCGATGTCCCCTTAAAATACTAAAAAGTATTTTTTTCACTGGATAGTCTGCAAAAATACATATTTTTTTAATAATCAAAGCTATAATATGAGTCTAAATACAAGAAAAGTTGGTAGTTAATGTTGTATAATAGGTAGAGAGATCAGGTAAATTTCAGACACATGCAACATTTTTAGGGGTCATCCAAAAAACTACTACCTCAATTTTTTAAGGATCTATGAAAAATCAACATTGATATTTGATATTTTTCATGAAATGGTCTACTAAATAACAAAACTCACACTTCAAATGCTTCTTGAACAATAGGTGAAATTTAAGAACATTAAAAAAACAAAAATAAAATATGTCAACTAATACATTGAAATAGATACCACAATGTACTCATCAATAAATACAAACCCAAACCATTATAGAAAATAATAACAAAATATAGTCAACTACACCATGAATATGGCTCAAGAATTAATAACACTAAATTATAAACAAATCATATTTCCCATATTAATATTGAAAATCATTCTCTTCAATATTCATATCCTTCACTCAGATCTTTTGAAATAATGACAATAATTATATATTTTAGTATAATATAATCCATTTAACTAGTCAAATAAATTAAAACATTTGTTTAGGATATTAAATATTAATTATCCACAAATTCAATGGAAGGTAATCAATAGAATACAATATTGTTTTATCTTCCTCAATTAAAAACTTAATTTGATATCTCTATGTGGACATACCTAGATGAATGAATCCTCTCGATAAAAGAAAATTAAAATATATTAGAATATCCTTCAAATTAGATGGGGACATCCAATATGGAGGCATTAATAATAAACCCATGGATACAGATTATAATTAACTCTATTTCTCATTCTATGTTAAATGTTACAACCACGGAAGGAAATACATGCAATTACATTTAAAAACTCCTAGGAAAGAACAAAAATTTATCCTTCATAGAAATATACATCCACCATTCTATCAATGATGAAAGATACTCAACACTTCTCTAACCTGTCCATGGGTATTGATTTCCAAAAATCATAACATGGTCTCGATAATCATTATAGAATATCTTTCAAATTTTGAATATATCCGTTATAACCTTAATTGAATTCAAATAATCTGTGTTATGGATGTTTCTATTATGATGTATCTATACAAAAAGTATGTCTCCATAGATTGGTTCTCCCATATCATTTAAAAATCACATCTGACACAACATATAAGATATATCAAAATTCAATTGGATTTGTTAATTCTAAGGGAAATTTAAGTGTCTCCACCTCTTTATTAATTGAATGTAATTTTTTGGAGATAATAGAGTAAATATATTCTGAATTAAAAATGAATAATCCCATGTATAAACTCATTAGAGAGTTTCGTTCATGATATCTGTATCACCCTGCGATGGAAAAGAAAAGGAACACGTCTGACCATAATAAACTCTACATCCTCACTGACCCAGATGGGTAAAAAATCCATGGCATCACTCTACATTATTCCGAAATAACAAGGAATTTCATAAATAGTACATTTTCCATACCCATATCATCTCTATCTACCATAATCTAGAGTACCTTGATGTTCCTATTACCTCACCAAGTATTGATACATTAGATGAACCTAAAATGGTATAGTAGTCATTCGATAAATGTTGTTGACGATAATTAATTTTTTGTCTTCTATTCATGACATCAATAAATGAAAAATACTATTGGTAACCTGTTAGATGTTGTGTGAGAAATGTTTTCTAATGTAAAATTAGTTGAAGAAGGATGAGAACTAATCCATTCTAGAATAATCAACTTCTCCTAAATAGGGAACTATAAAATTATATTAGATGTGATCCATAAATGATATTAGTAATTACTATACCATGATCACCCATTCATATTCAATGTCCACTCAAAAACATATACCTTCATTATTACCTAAAGAAATGAGTACAATATAATGAGGTGAACTGACACTGAATATTTAACATAAATCCTCATATAAATTCAGCACATATGACTCCTTATATGGTAAATGGTGTAATGTATAATGTTGTGGATTTTTATATCATGTATTGGAATCCCACACACTATAATTAACTTTATGAATTCTAGGGATATAATATTTAGTGGCCAAAATAATAGTGAGAGATAGATAATCAACATTGAACTAATCCACCAAATGCCACCACACAATATTTGACTCATCAAAATCAATAATAAATAAAATCTACTACTAACCAAGATTACTCATGTCGTAATATCAAAATCCATATATCTGTTTCTCATTAATATATGGAATCAAACATAAAGAAAACAATATATCTAATTTAAAATTCACATTCTATCGATTTGAAATACATAACACATATATTTATTGAACCTAGTACACAAACTACAAATTTTTCCTCCCCTATGTTTCATCATCACTAAACTCTTCTCAATAAATTTTTTTCTATGACATCCTACTGAACATCTGAATAATTTTTTTATGATATCGACTATGAGATATATCAATAAATGGAAAAAATAAATCGAACTCAAAACATAGATAAAAAATATAATTTAAGGCTAATTAATTAATTAATTAAGGTATAATTTACTATTTTCTACCCAATTCAATAAAATTAGTTGACGAATATGGTTCATGATCATCACATTGTTCAATGCACCATAAAAACTTGTTTCACTTATCATGTCAATTTGACATTATGGTTCATAAATTGAATTTTAGGAGGACTAGGATACATTGACCCAGATGGTATCCCTTTATTACAAAATATACATATATGAGTTAACATTATTTTCAAAAAAACCCATGCATCATCACTAGTTCCAAACTCCAATACCCATCATATATTATGAGAACCCTTTGACCATAATCTATCTTTACCCCTATCAAAAAAGGTATCCCACTAGGGCCATAATAAATAAATATTGATAATAAATCCCAATCCAAAATTTAATAGTCCATTTTATACAGACTAGAAAAGAGGATATATTATTCCATCACTATGGAATGTATTAGCCTCATAAATTATTAAAGAAAAAGGGACAACTTTAGAAACTGAAAAATAACACCATGAATAGTAAACAAAAATATCAATACAAGTAATGTCATAAAAAACATAAAAAAATAATAAAGTATCAAAATTAAATCCTCCATGGGAGCCATGAAGCAATAAATGCTAATAAAATTGTCCAATAATCTTTTAATGTCTATATTTTTCATCATCCATCTATTATGGACCTAAAAATATTTTATAAATACTAAGGGTGATCATAACATATATACTGAGTAGTATCCTCCTAGAAATATATTGTCAAAAAACAAAAAAATCATACTAAAGACTAGTGAATAAAATAATGAATCTAACTCATCACTTGTGAATGTAAAACTATTTCCCATTCACACTATAGAACATTCACTTAATAACTAATATATCATAGTAATTATTTTAACAAAAGAATATATGGAAACTCTATGGTACCATGTTTCGACTTATCTATTGGCTTTTCACTCTCACCACATATTTGAAAACATGTTATTCTCATAGATTCCATATCTCATCACATATCTTATGAAATCGTATCAGAATCCTTTTTGCATCCCATTCATTCCAATACCTCATCATCATCATCCATATTAGTAACGATGTTTATTTTTGGGAGACACTATAACCTGGGTATATTCATTATACATCCAACTATAACAATAAATTCACATACACCCAATAAAATCCATAACATTAAAATTAGCTTAACATTAGGTTTTCTATATGAAGTAATTGTTTCCCCAATTTAAATATAATTAAAACCCAAAGTCTTTTGTGACATAGTAATACAAACACCTATTCCACAATCCATTATAACCTGATATCTCACTACCCAAATCTATAACCAAAGGGAGAGTGAGGTAGAGGGATAAGTTATATATCAGTACCCTCATCATACAAGGTGTTAGATAATACAACCTGACAAAATATGAGTATTTGGATCCCTAAAAATGCATTTGGTGAGGTATATAATATCAAAAAAAAAAAAAAAAATCCCACATATCCACAGAAAATAATTTTAACTAAACATAGAACCACCTTCTGTTATCATCACAGAGCTCACATCACTACCAAGTCTATGTTTTAGAAATTAACATGTACACAAAAATCCTTATTCAAAATTAATTAAATAATTTCATATTAATAAATATTATTCTCATAACATTTTCATGATTGATAATTTTCTCATTCAAAATTATGTTTCATCAACAATAAATTTATTATTCTTAAATTATCAAGTATTTCATCATTGTATATAATATAACAAACTATCTCAATTCATTTATCATGTTATTTATCATTTTATTAATTATTTTGGTATTTTAAAACAAATCATAAGTTGTAATAATAAATATTCAAGTATCATGAATAGGGTGAAGCTACATAATGCATGTGGAACATGATCATAATAAGACTATCCAAGTTTCCATCAAACATGAATCATGAAAAAAAATATATTGAAATGAATTCCTTTATATTAACTCATCCTGAAAACTCCCCATTTTTCCAAAACCATTGATCATAGAATAATACATCCAACCATCACTAGAATCTACTATAACCACAACATTGGTCTCACAACTGATTTCTCCTAAATCATCCCAACCATATCATGTTCCCACTCAATCACTTCAGGAAAAAAATGTAATAATCCTAGAGAATATATACATGATATATATATTCAGTGCGAAAAATGTAATTCTAGGCCAATGAATCAAGGTATTCAAAACAACATTAACATAGATTATTTGGTTTAACTAAAAGAATGGCTATTTTGAAAATAAAAATTTAAATATTATAATGGAATTAACCAGTTTATTATGCATAATTATTCCTTATTCAAAAATCTATATGAAGGATTTAACAATAGCTAAGAATCATTACTTCTATAATGGATAATTCTAATTGAACTATGGAAAATAATTAATTATTCATAAATATTTTTGAATACAAAATCAAAATTATTTTACGTTGTTTATTTTCATCATATTGTAAAACCCCATTAATATTAACCTAGATCTGGTAGTAATATTACCATATTAGAACTAGTTATAAGATATCTAATCCCAAAGGATCGAATTGTATTATAGTCTTGAGAAACTATAATCATAAATGATTTTTTCATTACATATTAAAACCTAAAACTTCATTTAATATTCTAGTGAAATGGTTATAATTTGTTATTGCAAGGATTTGAAATTATAATTAAAAACCATAGTTTAAAGATAGATAATAAAAAACATAAAAATGGTATGATTAGATTCTCAATAATTGAATGTGTAAACAAAAAACGTCATAGGATAAATACATCATGAAAAAAGTTTTAGAGAAAAATAACAATCTGTTTTTATACATTAATAAAATCGTAAAATTTAATACATATATGGTTGTCATAACAATATAAATACACATGTAAAACAATAACTAGTTTCATAATTACATGATTCCAAATACCATACATCACAATAATACCATTATGGTGTTTTTCTAATACAACATATAAATTTTATCAAGGTATCCTGATCAGAATTAATAAATAATTTGGCATATATAAACCAAACACTTAGGATAGATTGTCTTATGATAACTAATATTTCATCAATGATCAATAACATTCCCTAATCATCACATACAATGTCTAATTGATTCACTATATAATGGAAATGAATAAAAAATAAATACACACTCAAATAATATTTCAAATTGAAAAAATAACTTATAAAATAAAAATATTTACCCTACATAATAAATAAATCAAAATGATCATAAGACATCCCACGTAATACAATGGATAGTTTCAATTTTCCTTATCTGAAATAATACATATGTTTTATTAAAAAAAAAATTATAGATTAAAATACATTTAATAGATCATATGAACACTTCATGAAGAATGTATTCTTTTAATATTTAATCCACATATTTAATATATTGAAATATATTATTATTAGGAATAAACCTATTTGAAATTATTTCTAGCTATTTTTAATGGATCATTAAATCTATATAATAGTCATTATTGTATGAGAAATGTTTCATACAGTAGGAATAAAAATAAAGATTCCATACACATTTTTAGTAAAAAGTTCTTTATTCTTCAAGTCATAAGAAGATTAAGATTATGTCATTTTAAAAAACATAAAACATGCCTAAAAATTACAATAATAATTCATTTTATTATGTCAAAAAATATCTAAAACATGTTTTAATAGAATTTTTTATATGGAATAAAAATAATCATCACCGATTAATATATGTTATTTTTATTTTAAAAATTTATTTCAGACATTTAATTACTTTGAGAGGGAAAAATGAAGGAAAAAACTACTTTTTATAAATAAATATGTTATAATAAATTACACAGAGTTTAATATGGAATGGTAATATAATTCCCCCCAAAAAATATAGTTTTTCGCAATTCTGAAAAATTGTGAGAATTTGAAAAAACAATTATTACCACATTATTGAATTACATTGTATGTTCTTCTAAACTCCATTATAATAAATTTAAATTTTTTATACTGATATAACATATTCATAAAGATATATATATTACCATAAATATATTACTTATAATATCAAATCAATCAATAAATATATATCATTCATTATCTTCATCGTTTCAGGTGTCGATCAATTAATTTTTCATATATATTTCCATTATGTAGTTATGTTCCTTGAATATTAACCATGATTAAAATAATATATGTAATATTAATCATGATTTAAATATCAATTATATTAACTATATATATATATATATTTACAATAATCCCTGAAATGTTCCATGATAAATTAATTACATCACTTCATGGAGATGGTAGTCCTGATGTAGACATGATAGATAAAAAAAATTTCTTACTAGAGGAGGGGATAGAAGGTAATTAACATTTCAAAATTAAAAAATCATAATAATTTCATACATTTAACGAACAGAAATTAATTCCTTTTTTTGACCGTCAATATAATGTGTTGACTTGAAAATAATAACATTTCTATATAGAGGAGATAGGCCATACATACACATGAGTGATTTTTAATTTACAATAGATATATATATGTTAGAAAATTTTCATTCCATAATCATGATGACATATTTAAATAATTATAGAATGTGATTAATTTTTTAATAGGGGATACAATATATTAATAGGAATTGGAAGATGAAATGAACCTTAGAAGATTATGGTATAATGATTATCTCTTATTTTAGAGACCTTTAATGTCTTATAAAATTATACATCAATGTATGGTATTAGTATAAGAGAATAAGATAAATAAATAAGATAAATAATCTAAAAATTTATTAAACTTTTAATGTTGAAAACTATAGTGAAAAAAATTGAAAAAAAAATGAGAAGATGGTCTGTTCTTTTATAAGTGAGGGAAAATTCACAAACAAAATTACATAAAATTTTTAACTAAAATATATATCATAATCATTGAAAGTGGAATGAAATGGAAATAATATCAATTTTATGAAATTATAAGGTTTAAATATCTTCAAAAAATAAAATTATTATATGTATATGTTTCATTTTAAACATTATCTTTTGGTTTAGCCCATCATTAAATCTTTTTAATTTTAACTATTAAATAGAGAAAAGTGGATAACAAAATTATACATAGAATAATTTTTTTCAATATATATTTTCATTCTTATTGAAAAATTAAATTCTTTAATAATTATTTTATTATTAAATATCTTTCATGTGGTTTTTTGAATTAATGATTTAATTTTATTTTAGAAAATCAGTAATGAAATAGAATTATAATATAAACACATTTAACATAAATAATACCTTGAAATTACTTATTACATATTTTCTACACATCAATTTAGAAAAACATATTAATTTTATTTTTTGCATACTCTAAACAAATATTTTTCTATTTCATCCATTAGAACTATATCAACATTTCACATGAATTTATCATATTATGCCATACTTAAGAATTATAAATAAATAAAAATAATAAATTAAATTAAATTATTCAAAAAAAGCGATTAAATTCATTCAAAATTTATTTTTCAATTTGAAAATATTTAATAGAATTTAAAACATTAATGTCACATTTTTTATTTATTTTTTATTGAAATCAATATATATGTTTTTATCAATTAAAAATGACACCATGTTTCCAAATATGATAATATAGTATGGATTTAAAAAAATCAACTAATTGAATAAAGAATGATTTCGATGGATTTTTAAAGACATATCACATTATATATAACCTTAATTAACCTATATACTATTGATTACAGTGACCGATATTTACCATTATTATTACCTATATAGACCCAAATTAAATGAGTCCTTTTTACAAAATATTTTCATCTTGATACATAATTTCGAATCCAATTTTATACATTAAATGTATTGATTATTTGGGATTAATTTTTAATATAAATAAATAAAAAATAATAAATATTTTCTTTTGAATATTAGTATTTATGTAGAAAAATGAACAAATATAAAAATAAATAATTATAGTATAATTCTATTTAATATGTAATTAATTATATTTATTTTAATTAAAGTATTAATAAATTGAATTAAACGAAAATTATAAATAAAATGGACATTATAATTTCTAATATTAATTTAATGGAATGAAAGTATTTCAATATTTGTTATTTTTATCTATTCATATAGAAATAAATATTCTGAGAAACAAAAAAAAAACTCCATTATACTAATGAAATGTTTATTAAAAAAATTATATTAATTTATTAAATTAATATTTTGAAATAATAGGTATATATTGATTATAATAACATTTTTTAAAAACCCCACAAAACCATTTATGAAGAAAACATATTTTTGAAGTATATAATATCTTTTCTAAAAAATGTGAAATGAATTATTATTAATTAATAGAAAAATATCAATAATATAATATATATTTAAATATTAATCATTATTTATTCATTTATATTTATACCTCCCATAAAATGGTCATGTTATAATTTCAAATTCAAATAATAACTTGTTATAGTAAATCATAGTAAATATAAACATCATTGTTGTGTGCTATGAGAAATTTCAGGAATATAAATGACTTAAAATTTAAAATTAAGGTGTTACATTCTACCTTCAATTAATAATTAGCTTCCACATATTTTTTTCATAGTAAAAAATTGTTCTACATTGTAAAATATATTATATAGGGAACCCATATTTCATATTTTAATAATAAAACTTCCTATTAAAAATTCAAGTGGGAACCATAATGGTTACCCGAAATAACCAATAACTACGTTTCTATATAAGGTGAACATTAGTGGGAAAATAAAATTTTATATAAAGGATAAAATTTTATAAACAAGGATAAATATATAGTGATTGGGAATATTATCAAGATAATATTAATGACCTTGAATCCTGTAAGAAATAAGTGGAAATAATGGCCACAAATTACTTAGTAATAATGGTAAAAGGAAAAAACAAATTGATGAATTTCATATATTTGAGAATTTTTTAAAAAAAGTATACCTAGAACAATAGAAAATAAACATAATTAATTTAATTTTACATTATTATATTTTATTGATTAATCATTTTACTCAATTTATACATTTGATAATCTTAATTAATGATTGAGATTAATTTTTCAATTTTGTTGCATTGAAATAATCATTTAATAGATCATTTGATAAAAAATATAATACATGTTATTTAAGATATCTATAAAAAATATTTGAACATGGTAATATAATACTCAATATAAATTATATTTTTTCTGAAAAATTTTTACAGAAATTTTCAGAACATGAATATTAACTCCCAAAAAAAATTTAGACCAAATTAAATGTAAAATTAAAATACCACAATAAAAATATATATTATTTTATGATTATTATAAAAATTCATTAATACTCAAAACCAAATAACACCTCAAATGAAATATTTCAAAGATAAACAACAGTATAACAACTATTTTTTCAACTAGATAATAAATTTGATTATTAATAGTGACCACATGTTATATTGTTATAAGAATAATGATCCCAAAAGTTGTTTTAATTGGAATCACATTACCCAATGTGTTATGGGATGATATAATTTTCATACTAGATATAAAATAATTCATAAATAAAAAATAATATAATTAATTAACCTATATTGAAGTTATTATCAATGTACCATAAATTTAAAAAAAATGTGGTTTCAACATCAAATATTGTAATTTCTAATTCATTTATTTTAAACCATATGGAATCAATGGTAACATCGAGAGAAATTTAAAAAATTTAATTTAACACATTACAATATCCACATAGTTGAATCACTACATATTGGAAGATTATTTCATTCCCTGATATTGATACACCAAATTAAAAATTTATCCATCTTTTAAGTAATCTATCATTCCCATCTTGAATGTACCATGGTCTTTCATCCAATAATTATTAAATGTTTGAAATTTTAATAATCCCATATTCAATTTTTAATTATTTTCATTTATATAGATATAATCCATTTTGCTTTTACATTACATTAATTTTACCATATATGACTTGGGGAATTCTTATTCTTCCATTGTAGAATTTGACTCCATAACATCATATGTTAAAAGATTATAATAGAGTAATACCCTTAGATGTGTTGGCTTTAACCCACCAAGTAAACAATCTATCATACTATGTATATTATATATGTTTCCATATGTATTGATTTTTAGTATTAGAAATATTGATTTGTACTTTGATACATTTTCTATGTAAATTTTCAATAAATTTATAGTTTTTATTTTTGAATAAACTCATTGATCACGAGGAATAAATTTTTTAATGAATTACTCATTAAAGATATCCCAATACATACACACTATTTCCTCATCCTCTATGGTATTTTGAATCAATAAACACCCTTTATTAGCATCTCTTATTAAATAAAATATTATCAAGATTGATTTTATCTTTATATTACATCTCAATGTTTAAAATAAAATTCCAAGGGAATCGATCGATTGTTTATATTTTTATATATTATCAGTTCAATAAAAGGATTGATGTTTCTTAGTATGAAGTAAGATAACATCATAGTATCTGGTTGTGAATAAATATGTACTTTTATATATAATATATTACTATCTTTTTCATTCCATGATATTTTACAATCTGTTAAACTAAAACTATATTTTAATATATAAGTTTTTAAAGAAAATCTATGTGTTGATTATGGGTGTAGATATAATATCCATTACATCCACTAGAATCTATTTATAAACAATGAGATACACTATATTCCCTTATAACATTATAAATCATATTTTATAATTACAAAATAGTGTAATAGATAGCATTTATTAATAATTTATTCATATATAAACTCAAAATCACAGCCCTATTATCATTATGAATATATTGAAATCATAAAAAAAATTCAAAAAAATTCATAATGGTTCATAAGTAGTTTGTAAGCCAACTATATAATTTCCCAAAAAAAAATTCATGGTGGGTAGTCTTAGGCTAAATAATATTTCAAAGAGAGAATATCAAGTTGATACATGAAAAAACTATTAATGTGTGTTTACAAATCAGTTCCACTATGCTTAAACTACATCGTCCTTTTAGTTTATATATATATATATATGGATTTAATTTTTATGAAAATCACATAATCACTATCTTACCTAAAAATAATGATATTATCGTAATCATTGAATTATCCCTACAGTCTACCGTAGGATTATGCTTTATAATCAAATATTCTGAAAATCTAGTTCAGAAGGTTCCTTAAAAAATATATTTTATACCAAATTATGCACCCTGACTTCTTTCATATGGAGTCGATGATTATATAAATACTATTTAAAAATATAAGAGATATTTTATAACAATATATTGAATTTTTATTATATTTAATAGAATATATATACATGTTTTTCACATTTCAACTAAAAAAATTAAAAAAATTTATATTCTATTTAGTACATACTAATTGCTTCAAGTATATAATATATATAAATTATAAATATATTCATGGAAAACTAGGGATATGAAAACCTAGTAATGGTAAATCTCAGAATCTCAGTAAAAAAATTAATACATTAGTAGCTACTATAGGATAAATGAATCCTGAATAATATAGAAATGATAATGAATAATCAAATATTCTATAAGTCTAATATGATAAAATTGAAATATATACATAACCAAAATAAAAATATGAATAACCACATGGATAAGAATAAATAGATTCATAATGATAGAATTCATTATATCATACATTATAATCATACCATCAAGGCCTTATGCTAAACATCAAAAAAATACAATCTTGGATTCATTCCACGAAATCATAAATAATTGGGATGTCATAAACCAAAATTAATATAATAATTTTAATGAAATATTTAAGGAAAATGATATCCATGATGCTGGTAAAAGTCTTTTAAGTAGTAAATGTTTAAAATAATAATCTGTACAGAATATCGATAAACTGTTCCTAATTCAAAAAATAACAAGAATATTCATTTTAATTTTTATTGAAAAAAATAAAAAAGTTTATAAATTAATTTAATCATTCATTTGAGGATATTAAAAACATTTTTGAAATATTTTATAAAAAATATTGATATGGAAATAAAATATTCAATGAAAAACATAAAAATGAATTTGATTTTCTATATATGAATTCTTTCATGAATTTTACTAAATAGAGTGAGGATATTTAATGGAACATATATAATTTTTATAAATAACCATAACGTAAGAAACTGTATTGAATTTAAAATTTATAGATAATATAATTCCCCAAATAAAAAACATAAATATAATAAATCCTGAATATGTGTGATATTATGTAATGAAAGCCAATCCATTGACCGACATGATTCAAAAGTGATTTCCACAACATGCATAATACATAAATTTGAAATAAATATAAAATATAATCGTATTAATACCCATAATACCATGTTTGGGTTACTTATTAAAAACTTGTATTCATTCAGTTATTATATTTCATTATAATCATTGTTCTAGGGGTCAACTGCTTCATTTTTCTTTTATGTTTCAATTCTGTATTAATTGTCCCTGTAACTTGATCACGGTTCCATAATCTATATAATTTTTATTATAATATAAATATCATATAATTTATTTATATAAGTATATAAAATCATATCGGAAAAATATACATGAAAAAGGAATGACATCAGTTTATGGAGGGGGTAGTTCACACTTACGTATGAGAAAAATTTACATTTTAAATAAGTTAAATGATGAGAAGGAAAATTATATGTCATTTTTCTCGATTAAAAAATATTCCGTAAATATCATATATATTATTTATTTCTAGATTTATTAACATTTATGTAATTTTGGGATTAAAAATGAATTACATAGTTATGTCAAAATAGCATGTTGTACATATAAACAAGAAATGATCCATATTTTGTTAGATGTAATGGTGGTGAAAAGAGGGTTTTCAATTTTCGTGGTAATAATTTTTTATATTAAGGACCCTATATTCATTATTTTGTGTGTTTAAAATATCTTTAGAGGATGTATAGGACGAAATAATATTTGAAAAATGTTTTAGTTCTCCTTTGAGAGACCTCAACTTGAATATACATTAATCCTTGATATGGGTTGTATTGGAAGAAGTAAATATTCTAATGATTAAGGTAATTAATATAAGAATGTATTTTGGCAGTTATTGGATGGTATGTTTGGATGAATCTTTGGGAATAAATGAGTATAAGTGGTGACTTTTTATAAATGAGGGAAATGACACACCTGGATTAATTTAAAAGTGTTATATATTATATAAATCATAATATTGAAAAGTAGAACCAGATGGATAAAATATTAATGGTAGTACAAGAAAAGGTTGGACTCCCTTCATCCAAAAAATTTATAAATATATATTTTTCATTATTAACCATATCAATTTTTGTAACCCCACATTATCCCTTTTATCTTTATCCATGGTAACAAATTTTATAAGACATGAAGGGATATACATTTAATTCCTTGTTCAGATGAGTACAATAAATATTCTATGGATAATTTTTATGATGATTTTACATCTTTTTGGGAATATTTATTTTTTATCATGTTTTTAAATTTATTAGAAGAATATTTTTCATCATTAAAAATAATTAAATTAAATATTTAGACTATTCATTTAATTTGTGTCCAGAGACACCAATTAAAAAATGTAAATTTTTACTACACAAATTTGACCTAAATTACACATTATATTTAAAAATGAAATATTTAAAAAACATTAATTAATTCAATATATTTTTTAAATCATTTACATTGATTTTTGTGTTGCTGTAATATGCATTACATTACTATTACATAAGCATTTAATGAAATTATAGAATCTCTAAAAATAAATTTCTGTAATAAAAAATTTAAGTTCATTAATTATTTTATATTACTTCAATAAATATATTTAATCACTAATAAAACTAATGATTGAAATTAAAATAGAAAAATTGATATTTGGTGATTATATATTACTTATAATAATATATGTGTCATTATGAAATAATATTTAATCCTTTGATTCAATATCAATTATTAATATATGTTGATGGAAGAAATAAAAACATAAAATTTCACAAATAATTGATTTATATGGGTTGTTTAAATCCATATAATATTATTTTTATCCCTAACTACCAGTTTTACACTTGATCAATGTCAAAAATCAATACCATGATTACTATTCATAATGACTAAAAATTCAACAGAATTATTTAATATACTAGACCCACATTATTCCTAATATGAAATATTGTTTTCAAAATTATATTTCTATTTTATAAAAAAATTAATTATTATAAAAATTTGTAAGATGCTATAAAATCAATTCTTAGAAAATTGGGGTTTTATGATCAAAATTAAAAATATAAAAAAATATATTATAATTTTGTTTTAAATATAATTTGTTAAATTTTTTATAATTTAATGATACTGATATTACATAAATGTCAAATTAAAAATAAAAATGGACATTAAAATTAATAAATTCAAATAAAATAAATTATTGTTTTAAAAAAATAGTACTTCTTGCAATTCACCAAAAATTAAATATCTTTAGAAAAAACGAAAAATATCACCCAAATATTATATTTACATGATAATTTAGAAATTTTTATTCATATATCAAATAAAATTTCAAACATTTTTGGAATTAATTATAAATATTTGATAAAAAAGTTACTATTTTTAAAGAATTCAAAATATTAAAGCATAAATTGGCATTACTAACAATTTACTTCCACTGATTTATGAATAATGAAATAAATTTTCATGATAAATTGAAATTATGTATATTTCTCATATTTTTTTTAATATTTATTTCTTCCTATAACTTAATTTTTAGGGCATGATTGTCACAATTAAATAATAATTATATTATAGTAAATTGTAGTCTTCAAAAAGATTTGTGTTTCATGTTATGTAATATATCGATATTATTTTTATTTTAAACTATACATTTGTGGTATTACACCTATCATATTATCCATGATATATAGTAATAACATATGATATAAAAACACTATATAGTAAACAACATTTTAATATATCAAGGATACGATAAAACTCTGATGAACATAGTATGAAAACCTGCCAGTTAAGCAAAGTATCATGAAATATTAATTATTTATCAGATTAAAAAATTAACTTATTTTATATTCAAAACAAATTAAACTATAGAATAAATATAAAAAATTATTCTATTTCCAAATTTTATACAATCATATTCATTTACAATTTTTGTTTGTACTTTATCTTTCTTAAAAAATTCTTATTTATAAATTCTTAATTATTTCTAAAACATTAATATTATTTAAATTGAAATTAATAGAATATATTTAGAAAAATATTATGAATATAACCTAACATGAAATTATTTTTTCCTTCATTGACCGGTTACTAAAACATTATGAATATATATTAATAAATTGCAACATGAAATATGTCTCATATTATAGTTATTGATATATTAATTAGAATATAAATTAAGATAATGGAAGAGCTTTAATTTTTATCTTTGTCATTATGTTAAAGTTTCATACTATATTATTTCATATATCCAATTAAATATACTGATAATAGTTAAAACATGATAATATAATTTATTATATATTAAAAAAATAGAATAATTTTATCTCTTATCATTTGAGAAAATTTCATAGTTTTGTTGAACCAAAAACATAATAAGGAAGGAGGTGTGCTAGGAATATAAACAGAAAGGAAATAATTTTACAATTTCAGAAGTGGTCACATGAATCTAGGAGGGAAGAATAAAGTTTCAATATGTAATATAAAACAATGTGATTTATTAGTGGATTTAATAATTATTTTTTAGAACAAAATAAATATGTTAATATATTTTTATGAAAATCTTCTAGAATATCCAATTTAAAACAACTTTAATAATTCTATAATATTAATACCATATATATCCCTTGTAATAAATATTTTAATTATCCCAATATTAATAAATTTAATTATCAAATTTGACTTTTATGATTTTATTTTAAAATTAGTATTTTCCTATAATAATCCCGTATATTTTTTAAAAAATATCTTTCACACCATTACTAAAAAAGGATATTTTTTTCTATAGGGGATAACTATCCATGAAGATTAAATGTGTGAGTTAAATATAATGATTGATCCTAAGAACCGGTCAATAGAAACATCAAGTTACTAACCACATGAGTAAGGATAGATCACATGACCAATCAAGTTTTTGTAAGAATAAATGAAGTAATTCCAAAGGGATCAAGAACATGACCATATGATCAGAGACATGGGAAATAAAGTGATTGAATGGATAAACTCATAGGCTATAGGGAATTACCATCATCTACATAGTTATCCTATTGTACCCTTGAGCAAAATTATGAAATAATATAATGTCACATGGGTAGTGGTGTGACCACACAAAAAAACAATTTTTCTAGAAGAACATCATTAATCTGTAATAAGAGAAATGTTCGGGAGAAAAATTTCAAAACTACGATATTTTATTAAAACAAAAATTAAGTTTCTTTAAATCCCAAACCATAAAAAACACTCACCCATTTTTCATTCTAATTCATGAACTATCTATGAACACAATAATCATTCATGGTCATACAATATAGTGTCCCTTATATATCATATAAAACTCACACACTATCATAGAGAGAGATATAAATATAACATGTTTACCAAACATCCCCATAATATAACTATACTAGGTTATACATTACACCACTTAATTAAAAACAAAACTCATATTTTAAAAAAATATATCTTAACTGCACTAGGTTTACATGACCATATATATAGGATAAGCATGTATCTAACCAACCATTTAGAAACAACTTCACAAACACTATCAATGATATAATGTCAAAAAATAATCTAATGGTCATCATATACCATTCTATACACTAATAAATATTTCAAACAAGACTAGGTATACTATTCATATAATAGAGAATAACCCTATATTTTATTTTTGATTCCCATCTAATCTAAAGTAATCTAATCTCAAAATAATACCCATATATGGATTTAATTTTTTAACATGTTTATATCCTTAATACCATAATATCAAATCAATGAGATAGGGAATGAGATTTCAGCATGTCATTGTTAATTAATGTATCCTCGGTGAGTTGTCAAGAACTGATAGATAGTTATTATCAATGTTTTAATAATCTAAAACCAGTTAAATATTTTAAATAAATTCCAATTTATTTTAAATGTTTTTCTGAGACTACTTAACTTTTAAAATATTTATCTAATCACAATTATTCGGGAACATATCCAAAAAACCATGTACTGTAATATGAATCCTATAGATATAAATCCTTCCACCCCATTATAAGAATAAAAACAATTATTAATAACCAATTCATGACATTTAATTAATTATAAACCAAAATAATGACAACCAAAATACCAACACTACAACCCTAGTACCCTGTAATTGAACTGTATATGTTCGGATAATGTATAATATAAATTTAAATTACATTTTTCAAATATTATTATGATTATCTATAATATTCCAAAACAATAATAGGAAATAAATATTTCTCTAATATCTCTTATGACTAAAAAAATCCATATCCCTAAAATATTACCTGATCATAGGGAGTATACTAGCATTATGATTTGATACCTTAATTCCAATGGATACTAGATATTGTTGAATATATAAAAAACCACTAGAGATACTATAATATTTATATCATAATAAAAATATTTAATAAAAAATTAAACATATAATTTATAACATATTTATGAATATGTATATGGATTTACTCCTACATGCTTACATAAAAAAATAAACACATATCTATGAAATATCATGATAAGAAAAACATATAATTTATCATGTACATAAAAATGATTTCTATCTTGGATGATTATAACAAATATATAAATAAAAAATAATGTATGTTAATCCTATTAGACATTCATGTACATTTGAGATGCATGGATTAATCATTTATTTTTTAATACCATATACAAAATATTATTTTTATAGGGAACTAGTTTTTATTTTGAACCTGATTTTTTATTTGAGACATTAGATGATATGTTTTTTATTCTACAAAAAAAATCAATATATTTAATAAATTAGTAATGTATAAGAAATTTGTTGTTAAAAGGTCTATCCCAAATATATGAAACTTAAACCTTCATATGATAACTTATTCACATTGATCATCGATATTGATTAATTGTCCATACAATTCATACATAACATCTTCCTATTTATTATTTTATAAAAGTACCAAAACACATAGTATATTATGGGAAATTATGTAAACCAATAATAGTAATAATAATAATATTATATATATTCTACTATTCTTTTATAACAAGATAGTGTATTAACCTCATTAGATGATTAGGTTTATATTTTTCCAGGCATTATTTTCATTTTCTTGGATCTCAAACATACATACAACTTGAATTTATCATTATATCTTGTCATGTTATTATTTATGGAAGGAGTCTCTAAATTTTCAATAATGGTCTATTTTATTTTTTTGGTTTATGAAATACTTCCGTAAAAAGAAATATAAAATCAAAATAAATCAAGGAACATAATCCTCATGCACAAATTTGTTTATTTCTCTACATCATCGTTATGATTCTATACATATCATTTATAATTTATTCTATTTGGTATTTTTTTTAGGTTCCCATATTTATTTCTGTAAATAACATGGGTCCAAGAGTATTACATAAATACACCAACGTTATCTATCAATCATTTTTATTTTATTATTACATTGTTGAATATAACATCCATTTTATTATATTATGAAATCTATTATTTATAATATTTTTGTAAATGGTATTTTTCAATAATATGTGGATGAATATTGTCATGTATATATAAAATAGATCTCATAATTTTTAGCTTCCATAATAATACTCACAAGATGAAAACATCAATGAATATCTATTCAGAATTCAATATTAAGGGTGAAACAAGAATCTTTCAACTCAATATATTCAATTAAATCATCACGTTTTCTCAAATTACTATCTATGATAGTTTTAACATTAAAAATCTTATTCTTCAATTTAAATAATTTTCCCCATATTAATTAAAATCTATAAAGCTCAATATTTTCACTTGTTGTATCATCGAATATTCTAGGCTAAGTATGACTCATACAAAGCTATTGATCAATTATTTTGATTAGAAAATGATTCATTTCTAAGTCTCAATGACTCATAATTAAGTCCATATGAATCTTATGCATCTCACATTGACTCTATAGCTAAATTTTGTTTTTATACTTTGATATCACATAATAATTGAAGTATATTTATTACAACATATAACAAAACTATGCATGGATCATATAGGTATTATTTCATTAGAAAATGGGAAACATAAAGAACTAGTTCATAAAATATCTAAATTGTGTCATATTTATTTCATCATAACTAGTATTATTTAGGGAATATCATACTTAATTCCCTTCTCAATTACATTGGGAAAAGAACCATATAAAAGTGGGAGCTCAAATGCTGATTAAGGGCGAACAAAGGAAATATAAATCATATAATATTTAAAGGAACATAACATTTGTAAACTGTATCCTACATATTAAAGATCACAATATCATGTCATGGGATAAATCATAATATTCCATTGTAATCCCAATATTCATAACATATGACATGAAATTTTGTGTAATACACTAATTAGTATCGAAAATTATTTCATATTAGTCAAGGTTAATTACCAAGACCATCATATCGGGCTAATCCGATTACTGAACTGAGTTCACTCCTCGATCCAGCCATGTATCACTGATATTTATTTACATTCCAATATAGAAATGTCAATCACATGATATATAAATCACTACCCAATATACTGGAGGGAGATATAGGTCCCACCAATCTCATAACAAAACCATTCTTATGTGAGCCACAAAAACAAAGATACATTCATCACCGTATAACCCATAAAATGAAATGGGTTTCATAAATATAATTCCATCATAATTGATATAAAACAAATGAATTTCCTAAATAACATTCAATCATAATCCCAATAATATCATTATAATAAAAGCGATATAAAAAAACTTATGTAATCATATGTTGAAAATTATTTTAATAAAACACATGAGCTGCATTCCTGAGGAAAATATCATTTCTTTATCAAAATTATTTTATTTTCTAAAAATGAAATTAAATATTAAAATAAAATAATTTAGTTGAAAAAAAATTGTAAACATGTTGTGAAATTTTCAGGTAAAAATGATTTATAACAATTTGAAAACTCATTCATGTCGTATAAGTTAAAAAACCATTCCCCCTGTACTTTTGATGGAAAAGTCAAAAAGTACCAAATATGGAAAACAAATGAATGGTTTCATCCAAATCATGTAGTAAAATTATAAATATTTAAAAATTAATTTAAAAATACATAAAATAATAATTATCAATATATGAGAATATTTTTTAGAAAACATGTATATGGTTGACAAATATATCTCCCTTAAATACTTGCAAATAAAAAACCGCAGATAAAATAAGATTCGAAAAGTTATCCATTTCCTTAGGTATGATATCCTTTAATAATATATAAAACTCATGTATAATGATTTAAATATTGTTAATAAATAATTATAGAATCATATTCATTTATTGATTATATTTATGATCAAATTGTCATCTGTTTGTTAGTAACATTTCATTATTACTCGTTATTCTTGTATTAACTAATTTATGTTCTTATGTATGTTTTGTCTGATATGTTCATAATTATAATTTTTAGGATATATTTATATCATTTAAGACATGTTATTGGTATAATATTTATAATATTTATTCATTAAATTAATTTATATAATTTTTGTTTAACTAATATTATGTAGAATTAACCACATCACACCGTGGAGACGGTAAGCTATACGTACGCACGAGCCACAATATCATTCCCATATATGTTGAATGTAATTGAAGTTGATGGTGTATATTATATAATAATTAATATAATGTTTTAATAATCATATATAGTTATTATTTCAACACTTATACCCATCCATGTAAGGTGGTGCTGAAAACCAGACTACACCACAACATGGAGACGATAAGTAGTACATTCTCATGCGTGGTGATTTCATATTTCGTAAGATAGAATGAATGTAGAATAATTTTTTTTCATATTTATAGTAAAATATAATTACTATAGTGATATATATGTTATTAATTTATAATGAAATAACTAAAGAGGATGAATTAGCAGAATAATGAAATATGAAAGAATCAAGAGAAAAGATTACCTCTTTCTTGACGTTCCTCCTTAAAATTTTATATTAGGGCACAAGAGTTTGTCTTTGGAGAAGACCATAACCAATAGAATGTAACTCATGATGTTTATAAGATAAGTTGGCATGGTTTGGATATATTGAATGCTCAAAATAGTGTGAATATGATTTGGAGGATTCTCCCTTTTAAATGTGTGAAGAGTGGTACTTTAGGAAACTCTCAAAATTATAATTTATAATAAATTAAATTTATACTAAAAATATTCCAAAAGATATTTAATTAGATAATAAGGCGAATTTGGTTCTAATAAAAATCATCCCATAATTTTTAGGAATGTTTTGAATATTTTTTTATCATTACCTTTTTGGATTAACACTTATTTTACTCTTTGTAATCTTATTGTGATATAAGGTTATTTACACAATGTGGGTTAGTGTAATTACAATAACATGTAAAATGACCAAAGAAATGTTTTATTGACACATTTGGACTTATATTAACCCATTTGATATATGTATTATTTCATTGAATTTAATATCATTTAATAAACTATTTTTTGTTATTAGATATGAATTATTTCAATTTTGGACAATATTCATAAAAGAATTTTTAAAAAAATCCTCATCAAGCAGATTAATTTTATAATTATGCATGAAATAAAATATAATATGTCAATATCATCCCAAAAATTTGGGGATGACTTTATAAAAAACAAATTACATTTTTTTTAATATTTATAAATTCATTTCATTGAATCTTTCATTAATGAGTTAACCACTACATCATAATTGTGTCATAAATAAAAATATTATCTTTTGTCTAAAAATTATAAATAAAATTCCATGATGTTTTAAATGTTTTTAAATTTTTAATAAATATTCTTATATATGGAGATTGGTTATATTACATAATATTAAAAAAGATTTTGTAAAAGATATGTGTTCAGGTTATAATTATCATTACATTAAATTAATTCTAATAAAATTTCATTTTCAAATCCAGGTGAACCCATGGGGTCCCAAAATAGAACCATAGATACCCATTGTCATAAATATCTCATCCAATATGATTAAAACATGCATTACGGTAGTTTTACATTAGAAAATTATTAAATATTTACCCTCATTTACCAGATTTACCCAATAACTATGGTAAATAAAAAAATTACTAATGTTACTATTTATAATGTCCATTAATAAATGGTTAATATTCACATAATATGAAAATAATGAATCCATTTATTGAATCCATTTTTCTAAATTCAAATCCTAGAAGATGATGTAATTAATTTTAAATTATTCCCCTTGTTGAAATGGGATAACGAGTTTTAAATGTTAAAATATTGCAAAAGATTGAAATATTTTTTACTATGAATTCAATGTAAAATTAATGATAATGAAATAAATAATATTAAATGCAAGTAATATATTCTATATATACTTTGAAACCATAAAATATATTAATTTAACAACTTAAATTATCACGATGAAAAATGTAATTAAATTAAAATTTAACATATTTGTAGTATTTATCAAAACATAAAAGATATCAGAAAAATAACATAAATTTATCAAAAGTAAATTTTTATATCCTTCTTTAAAATTACATGGTAATGATTTCATATATAAATTATTAATGGGTCAAAATCATAATTTAATATTTTTTCACCATTCAAAGGTGAAAAATTAACCTTTTAAAAAAGATTGCTCATATACATAATATATGATTTTATTCGTACCCTATGACTAAAATATCCATTGCATGAATATCAAAAATATTTAATTAAGTATATAACACATATAAAAAATTATTTATATTAAAAATTCTAATTAACATAAAAATAAAAATATATAATTTATTTATATTTTTCCAAAATAAATAATAGCCTATAATTTCATAATGAATTTTAAAAAAATATTTGTAATTATTTATGCTAACCGAATTTCTAGGTTATGATTGTAATTTTATATTAAGGTTGTCTTGTGGTTCGTTTCCACTTAATATTTCTTGCAAATCAAGAGAGTTAAGAAAAAAAATTATTTATATATGATATTTCAATAAAAAATCTTGGTGTAACATTCTACCTGCTAAAAATAACTTTCTCCCTCAAAATTCAGAACATGGAAATAAACATCTAGAGATATTTCTTGTCATTTCCCCAAAATTCATTAATGTAATCCCCTCTTGTTCTAAATAAATATATGTTTATGTAAAATGTATATATAAAATTCCAACTTCTTTGGTTTTATATTTATGGATTTTAAAATACTATTAAGAATTGTGACCATTGCTAATATAACCATTGAACATTGATCACATTATTATTATAAACACAAGGCATTAACAAATCCAATTTACATAGAAAAAGGATGTAATGACCCTTTCTGGTAAGTGTGCCCCATACGAAGTCCATTTGTTAGAGCATGGAAAGAAGGTTGCATCTTTGGGCTTAGATCTTGACCATGCCCATGTTGAGCTCAAATATGTTAAGTTCAAGCAGGACAGACTACGAGAGAAGTGGAAGTTGATAGTGATTACTACCCGAGCAATGTTATCCAAGCCACCCCATGATTCTGTCACCATCGCATACCCTACTCTTCGGTCAAATGTGGATGCTATAAGTGGTTTTGTAATAGGACCTTAGGACTATGGTTATGTACATTATATTTATATATAATATTGAATATACTTTCATTTTATTATTGTTACCTTGTATATAGTTTTTAATGCAAAAATATTATGTTTAGTTAATGTTCAACTAAGAAATATATTTTGTTGAATTAAAATATTTTTGAAATAAATAATATTTTATTAAAATATTATTAGTTTTATTAAATTAATTTTTATCTAATATAAAAGATATTATAATTTTATGAATTTCAATGTATTATTTATTATGGTTTAAAAGCAATTTTTGTCAAAACCCATGAATTTTCAATAAATTTCAGTTTTTTTAATTTAAAAGTTAAAATTAAAACATTTAGAAAATTAGTTGGATTAAATGAATATAATTTCTAGTATCCAGACATCGAAGTTATAACACAATGATTTTTTCATAATTTTCTGAGACAGTCAAATTTTTGGGAAAAAATTAAATACCGTTTAAATATATAATGTGTTAGATGACATCATAGTGACCCAATAATGATGTCATAAAATATTAGAAAATTTATGTTTGGTCAATATATGTTTTACCATTAAAATAATGTGGTTTTGGATTTTTTTGATTTATTTTACAAAGCATTAGTTAGCCCTTCAAGACTTATCAAACATTTTGTATTTTTAAATTGTTTTCCTTAGGAGCGTGACTCACCTCTACATAAGAAGCCTCATTATTTTAAAAAGTTCGGACATTGGCCTTATAAATTATTTTTTTCGAATTCCATTTTCCAAAAACCAGGGGAAAAAACCATTGGTTGGTTTGTGGATTGGATTAAATTAACTTGAGGTGTTGCAAACCTAAATAATAAAGGAATCCCTCACATTTCATATATAAACCCACCCGAGATCCCACTTCCTCATCACTAAAAGCATTTTTATTTCCTCCAACCTCTACCGTCCTCTCTATAGAATACACCCAAGGTGCTCCATTCCCCCAATAAGCCTCTCTAAAGCCTCTCTCAAGCCTTTGGAAGCACACATCCATGTAAGGGTTTTTCTTCCTTTCTCATTTTTGTCCAATTTTCTTAATATTGTTATGCCCTTTGAATTTCAATTATAAATATTGTTGTATTGTTTCACACATCCCCCATACATCCCTTTTTATTATTCAATTATGAGAGGCCCCTTTCTCTCTAAATAAATTCCTCCCATGTATACCAGTTACTATGCCAAAAATTTGAAAAGAAATTATCTCTCCCCAATTACATTAAAGCAATTATTTTTTATCAAGAATTAAAATTCAATTAAAATTTTTGGGAAATGTATCTATATGACCCCATACATTCCATTTCATGTACGTATGATGAAACACCCCCTTCACTCTCATCAATCATTTTTATGAATTCTTACGTCACGCCATTTGGCTGCCGAAATTGCACCAATTTTCAAAGCCAATGACATTGTGTAGTGAATACCATGCCCATTTCTCTATCAAGGATATTCCACATTATTCACATTTAACTATTGATTATAAATATTCATGTATGATATCCACATTATATTATCATGGAATAAATGATGATGTTTTATGAATTAATGTCATTTGATCCATGTGGCACACTTATGTATGAAATTTAATGTTTAAGAATGGTGTTCCCTTATAGCACTCCAATGCATTGAGTAAATTATAGAATCATAATACGTCATGTGAAATGGGTGTTTAATCATACTAAATCATGTTCAACGAGTATTTACACGAGATTCATGTGCAATGAAGATTTACTCATGCTCCATGTGGAATGAGCCTTGGCTAATTCTAATTCCATGTTAAGTGTTGTTTCCATATTTTCATTTTATGATTATCACGCTTTATCATGATTTTATGTTTATTCTTCCCTTATTCTCTATTGATATTCCTATTTTCTGACATTTATTGTATTCCTCATGTAATACCATTATTATTTCTTTACTGGTCTTTATATCTCACCCTTTTTATATGCATGTCCTCATATTATCCCATGCAATGCAATGTACGAGGAAATGTAGTGGTCATGTAAATGATGTTTTCAATAAAGATGTGGTATTTCAGGTTATATGTATTTATGTAATGATCATATTCCCACAAATACAATAGACCTCTCTGTCTTCTATGTTGTATCAAGTGATTTATTTGTAATAAATTATGCCTAATAGTGTGATAAAAAGAAGGTTTGTCATAGTCGGTATCAGAGGATAGGTTTAGTTATTTTTGGGATTTAGATTAGAAATCCCTAGTAAAGCCTTAGAGGCAGGATTATGTATAATAAAAACATCACTATGTTATGGTGAGGTTTGAGTAAGTTGTTTATCAATCCTATACGTCCTTGTCTAGATACGAGCAAGTACAGGTGGCTCTGGCACAGATGTATCCTAGGGATAAAACCTGAAAACACCACTTTGAGCTAGAATCGAACAAGAAATGGTGCACAACAATGGGCCTTGTTGCACTCTTTGTTACGACACTCCCGGGGGATATTCTCTGGTAAATTCACAGGCTTAGTTGAACCATTATTAAGGGACAGAAAAAATTCCCTATGAATATATGTTAGAAAGTAGATCTTGGATAACATAGAATAAAGCGAATAGATTCAAATTTTATTTAAAACTAATTAGTTTTGTCCTCAGATTACCCTTTATGTGTTACCCCTAAAATTACTTTTATTCCATCCAATGGATGGTAATAGGAGGACTCGGGCTAAAAGAAGATGTTAAGATCAATGTGATGACTGTACTAATAAGATGCCCAATCTAATGGGAGTGGGAATCATGAACTTTTTCATGCTTCTCTCTCAGCTAACTCATGATTATAATAGAAACATGGGTCATGGGAAACATTCAACCCCTCTTAATAAAGAAAAATTCAATATTGATAGAATCATGAGACAAAGGCCTCATACTTTTAATGAATCATATGATCCCTCAATAACTAAACAATGGATCAAGTCCATTGAAAAGATATTCTCTATCATTCAATGTTCTGAACAAGAGATGTTTCTCTGGATGATTATGGTATGGAGCGTGAAGCTGATCAATGGTGGACGTGGATAAAAAATACGAAAATTGAGGAGGAGATCGAGGCGTTGGAATGGATGGATTTCCGGAAGACGTTTTTTGATAAATATTTTCCACGCACCCTACAGATTAAAATGGAAAGGGACTTTCTTTCCCTCAATCAAAAAGACGATGAATATTTTGGAGCGTATGATTAAAATGTCAAGAGTTTTGCACGATATGCTACCGGCTTTTTCATTACCCCTGAATACAAGGTTGATTACTTCTTTGGTGGGCTGAAACCTAGCATGTGGAAAGCACAAGCGATCCGTGACATAGGCAGCTATAAGGATATTTTATGATGTGCCCTCAACGTTGAAATGGAGATAGGAGAATCTCATGCATATCATGGGGATACTATGCATAACGTGGACTTCAATGATTGAAGTCGGATGGATAAATAAAACGGTGCTATGAAGATCCAGCACCCCACTTTCCAAAGGTGATGAAAGAATCACCCTTGACATTGCCTAAATGGTATGAGGAAAATATTTAGTTCTGGAAGAGAAGGGAACCTGAATATTATCAATCGACAAGAATGACCCACAACTGTGACAGGGGAGAGGAACGCTCCGATCAAACCTCAATGCATGGTTTATTTCTACAACTAGAATGAACCGGGTCATCTTGAAAATTAGTGCCCTAAGCCAAGGGTTTCTATAGGCAACCAATAACCTCCAAGGTAGTAAGGGAGAGATTTTTACATCACTACAGCTGAAGTGAACTCAGACAAAGATTTGGTGATTGGTATACTAGTTATTCATTCATGAATAGTGAATGAACTTTTTGATTCATTTTCTACACATTACATGATATCCCAAAGGTTTAGTAGAAAAATCACTACACAACCACAAATCATGGAAGTGAAGATATTGGTGAGTATGGAAAATGGGGGTGTAATTGCATCCCATGAATATAACTCCCCCCATATCATAATATGTGGATTAAAATTCCTATCAAAACTCACCAATCTCAATTCGGTGGAATTTGATGCAATTCATGGCATGGATTGAATTTCTTTATATATAGCCATCACAAATTTCTGTGAGAGGGAAATCACTCTCCATGTGCATAATCGAACCCCGATTGTTTACAAGTTGATAGTGGAAGATGAATCTTCTTTAGCTCCATCATCTCATGTGTACATATTACTACCCTATGAGCACGCATATTTGGATCACATGATTGAGTACATGGAAGCGACCATACTTGAAGACATTCCTATTGTGAGGGAATTCACTGAAGTGTTTCCTGAGAAATTTTCGGGTCTTCCTCTTAGAAGAGATCTTGAATTATCAATTGATCTTATACCTGGGGAATTTCCATCATCCAAGACTCTGTATAGAATGGTTGTTGTGGAGTTTGAGGAGTTGAAGAAAAAACTATTGGAGAATCTGGATAAAGGGTTTATTCACCCAATTTCCTCACCATGGGGTACACTGGTCCTCTTCGTCAAGAAGAAGGATGGGTCAATGTGCCTTTGTGTTGATTATCATGAGCTTAACAGAATCATGATAAAGAACAAGTATCCTATCACATAAATAGATGACATGATTGATCAGATGCGTGGAGCATAATATTTCTTCAAGGTGGATTTGTGGTCAGGATATTATCATGTAATGGTGAAGAAGGAAGATATCCCCAAGACATATTTTTGTACAAAATATGGGTACTATAAATTCATATTAATGCCTTTCGAACTCACTAATGCTCCAACAATCTTCATGGACTTGATGAATAGAGTCTTTAGATATTACCTCGACAAATTGCTGGTAGAATTTATATATGATATTATGAAATACTCAAAAACCAATTAGGATCAAGGGGAACATCTACGAATTGTACTAGAGACCTTACAGAAGGATAAGCGCTATGAAAAGTACTGGAAGTGTGAGTTCTGGTTGAAGGAGTTCTCATTATTTGTCCATATCATCACAATCAATGGGATATCTAGGAATCTATCCAAAACAAGTGCACATTAGGGATGGTCGAGGCCAACATCGGTGACAAATATCTGTTGCTTCTTGGGGTTATATGGATATTATTGATGATTTCTGAGAAATTTTTCACAATTGTTCAACCCTCATAACAAGCTAACTCGGAAGGGGGTAATGTTTTCTTGAAGTGATGAATGTGAAGAAAGATTCAAGGAGTTGAAAAGGAGGCTTATGATTGTTCTCATGCTCACTTTACCCACAACTGGAAAACCATTTGTGGAATTCAGTGATGCTTCGAAGAAGGTCCCCATATATGTGTTGATTCAAAATGAAAAATACATTGCATATGCTTCTAGAAAATTGAAATTTCATGAACTAAACTATCCAACACATGGCCTCGAGTTTTCTGCAGTGATATCCACTTTGAAAATTTGGCGGCATTAACTCATTGGGGAGAAGATTGAAATATATACGGAACACTGAAGCCTCATGTATATATTCACCCAGAAAGAGTTGAAAATGAACCAACGAATATGGTTATAGCTGATCAATGACTATGACTTCTCAATCCATTGTCACCCTGGGAAAGCGAACAGGTGGAAGATTCCCTGAGTAGAATGGACCCATCAATTTTATCATTGATGAGAATTGAAAAGAATCTAGTCCTCTTAGATCTTATTAAGATAGACATGGGAATCAAAATGAAGGGAACATCATCAGTCCTTCCAAAAATTATTTCTCAACCGTTACTTTTGGAAAGGTTAAGGATGCTCAAAAGGATGATGTGAGAATTCATTAAAAAGTGGAAGTTATTAGAAAATGGAAATCCTTAGAGTTTAACGTCAATGAATAAGAAATTGTGATATTTGAGAAAATACTATGTGTTCCATCATGTCTAGAGTTGAAGAAGGAACTTTTGGATGATGCACATAGTTCAAATTTATCTATTCACCTCAGAAACACAATGATGTATTGAGATCTCCAAGGGAATTATTGGTGGGATAATATGATGAAAGATATAACTGAATATACATCAAAGTGCCTGGTGTGTCAGCAAGTGAAGTAATAAAGGAAGAAGTCTTAGGGGATGATGCAACCATTTCCCATACCAGAATGGAAAAGGGAGAACATCACCATTCACATTGTCACCGGACATCTGAAGATATCCAAAGGAAACAGTGCAATCTAGGTTGTAGTGGATCGTCTTATAAAGGCTGCAAAATTCATTGCTATTTGAAAGGATTTCTCATTGGATCAATAAAAAGCGATATATATAAGGTAATTGGTAAGGCTACATGGGGTACCACTATCAATTGTGTCTGATCGAGATCCAAAACTCACCTATAAGTTTAGGAAGTGTGATCAACATTATCTGAATACTGAACTGAACTTTAGTACAACCTATCATCCTCAAACTGATGGCCAATCCATGTGGACTAGCCAAACACTTGAGGATTTTTGAGAGTGTGCTCAATGGACTTTAAAGGAGGATGTATCAACATCATTATCTGGTTGATTTCTATTATAATAACAGTTTCCACTCAAGCATCCAAATGGAACCATATAAAGCCCTTTATGGGAAATGGTGCAGAATACCAGGGTGTTGCGATGATGTCGGTGAACATATGCTGCTTGGACCAAAAATGGTTGAAGAATGGTGGAGATGGTGAAAACCATTCCCCAGCATATCAAAGCACCCCAGAGTCAGAAAAGTGATATGTAGATAACCATCGACGATACCTTGAGTTTGATGTTTAATACATGGTATTTCTATGCATATCTCCATGGAAGAAGGTCATGAGGTTTGGAAATAAAGGTAATTTATGTCCAAGGTACATCAGCCCCGTCATGTTTCTTCATCGTGTCGTGGTTGTGGCCTATCGACTAACACTTCCACCTACCATAGCCAAAGTACATGATGTATTTCATGTATCCCTCTTAAGTAAGTGCATACCAAACCCTTCACATATACTCTTTTTAGAGGTGGTACAATTAGAGGATTACCTTTATTAAGAGGAGTAACTAGTGGAGACATTAGATTGTAGAGAAAAAGTTCTACAGAATAAGACAATACCACTTGTCAAGGTGTTGTGGCGAAACCAAATGTTTGAAGAAGCGGTGTGGGAATCAGAGAAAATGATGAAGCATAGTTACCCAAATATGTTTTATTGTGGGAAAAGAAAATTTCTATGGAGAAATTTCTTAAGTGGGTAAGATTTTAACGACCCAAACATTCATTAATGGAAATACCACTTAATCTAATTATATGTCTCTTTTATATAAAATTATTATATAAAATGTCATCTTCTTTGGTTTTAAGTTATTGGATTTTGAAATAGTATTATGAATTGTGAGCGTTGCTAATATAGTCATTGAATAGTCATCACTTTATTTGTATAAATTAAGGGCATTAAAAATCCAATTCACATGATTCATGCTTGGTGTGAGAAACAAGAGGCAAAAAAGACCTGACGGCCATGTTGCAAAAGGTGCATACATGAGGAATGAAGCAGGGATTACATGTGTTTAGAGGCCAAGAGAGTTGGAGAATGGGACTTACTCCGGATAGAGGCCCAATGGAAATAAATCCCAAAGGGAATGTGATGGACTATCGAGTCCCTATGCTCATCTCTCCTCTGACCTCTATATGGAAAAAGACAGGGGGAGAAATGATTTTACCTCCCACAAGAAAGGTTAGGGGGTTACAACATGATGGTTTCCATTCCCCCACAGATAAATGTTTCTCAATTAAAGGAGGATCTCATTCCATGTGTGAAATATCTCACTTTTGTGGAGACCAGTGGGCATGAAAAATGTCCACGGTGGGGCACCCCTTGTATATTTCACGAGGCGAGGCTATAGTTTAAAATCATGTTCTGATGAAGATGGTTCTTGGCAGTTTAATGCCTTGGAGCATGGACAATGATGATTCAATACTCACCACTAGGACATACATAACTAATATCCATCCACCCTTGGGGAAGGGAAGGCGTCAAATATTCAATATGAAGATAGGGTTATGGAGTGATCCATTGAGGGATCACGTTAGTGTGGATATGCGAAGAAGAAATAGCCATTAGCATTCCTGTGCAAAGAACCATGAGACTAAGAATGTTCATATGAATCACCACACAAGGGAAGATAATATAACTTCATACAAACCTGGAGGGTAGTGTGAGAGAAGGTTTCTTGAAGAAAAAGGGGTTATAGGATGGACCTTGCAAAGCTCTAGTGCCCCACAAAGTGGAGAGACTCCACGGAGCGGTATGCTTCACAAAGTGAAGTGTCCTATATTAGGCATCGATTATACATGCATATAATGATAGCTTCACGAAGTGCAAGTGCTTTCGTATTGTATGACTTAGTGGAGAATAGGTTCCTTGCAAATTTTGACATTCCAAAGTAATGCACTTCGTGAAGCAAAGTGATCCGGACTTATCATAGGGTCCACATGTGTATGGAACGTAATTCGTGAAGAATGAGTGATCTACGATGACCCAAGTTTCATTAGAAATGTCCATTACCTGCGATGGACCATGGGATTTCTTAAGGGCATTCATACTTGAAAAGGGGTTGTATTTGATCTAAGAAAATGGTATTTTTCAATGCTCGAGTACCTTGAAGAGATCTTTTTCTCAATGTTTCGTAGAGTAGAAGGTGTTTTGCGATTTGATAAATGAGAAGAAGAAAGGCTAGGGTTTTATTCCTTTGGGTATGAAGAATGCATCGTATTTATTGGTGAGATGTGGAGAGAATCTCTGTCAAAACACTATGATCCCACTTGTACTTTTCCATCGGAAGCTGATTGTATAAAGTTTCTCATAACTTGGGAGTCGACTATCATCCCCTACTCGATAAAGATTCCTCCTTTATTCCCTCCATGACACTCATAGAGGCAACCATGTTCCATACACGGTGTGAAGCATTGTATTAATTGTGTCATAATAGCTAATCCATCTACCTATTTTCCATATGGTGATCATAGAGGGGGCCATGTATTTACACTGGCCATGGAAATGATGGGTTTTGCAAAGTTTCTTCATGATGCAACCTTGTTGGCATTAGTGTGCTCTTTGTGTATCTTTCCTTCTTTCAAATTTCGGAGCCAACAAAATCCCCCCCCCCCAGACATGGAGCCATGGAGAAAATGAGGGGAAATGTATAAGGGTATATTGACAAATTGTTTTGGATAATCAGAAAGAAGTATCCTGATGAAGAGTCGTGATTTGGATAGGTGATGTGCAGGTTGAGAAAACTGTGATGTTTACTACAGCTAGGCACACCGTAAAGCACGAAGGTCATTTCCTATAAATAGGAGAGTACATACCCTCTTTTGAACATACTTATCTTCATGTTTTCATTTATGGACTTTCAATTCAAAAATATCCACATGCTTTGTGACTGCTCTTTGTGAATAATGTTCATTTTTTCTATGCAACGAAAAACGACTCTTCCAACCCTGCATTTTTGCGCTCTGTTGCTTATGCCAGTGAGGTCTAGGGTTGAGATCTATGACATGTCTTCGAGATCAATCACTTCGATCGCCCACTTTGATCTAGGAAAAAAACCTAATGTTTTTTATCCAGAATGGCACATCAGGAATCTTCTCAGGGGGGGTCCTTACAGATGCTGCCTGGGGGAAGAGATGGAGAATACCCTAGTGATCGAGGAATGAGTGCAGATCAATATGGATCATGAATCCCCAGTGGAGCTGTTGTCAGACATCTAGAAGAACTACCCCCTTTTCAAAATATTTCTATATAATGCTTTGGTCTGAGGGATGTTTTTCTCATTCACGAAGAATGATGGGACAAGCCAGCCTATTGGTTTAGGATTATGCTTTTCCTGCGCCAGTGGTTTTGGTCGACCGACTATCATACTTGGGAAGATCGTACACCCATAAATGCTGACTACTTGAATAGACATGTATAAAACATTGATGGGAATACATTTCTACCAAAGGATTATCCCCAAAAGTACAACATTATTTTAAAGGTTGATTAGGGGAACCAGAAGAAGGTGTGGATCGATGTTTGGGATCTACGTCATGGTGGAAAGTTCATAGATGAATCACAATGGGATTACCGGGAATGTGATTCCTGTGAGGAGTTTGGGTCGGAGCTGAGGTTAGTGGGCTTGTATGAGGCGACATTGGTCTCCCAATTACACATATACAAACCGATGATACCGATGCCAATGTTGTTCAGCAGGTGGTCATAGAGAATCAACACCTTTCATCATCACCATGGAGAGGTCGGTATCAACCACTAGGACCTTCAAAAATCTCAGGGATTATGATATCGGTAGTGATGAATGATGAGTTACTCCCCACTGAAAATACATGGGAGGACTATGAGAAAATGACACCATTGGGAAAGGTCCCCATAAGATAACAAGAATTTGTTAAGGTATGTACACTTTAGTGGTGGTTCAGGTTGTTCGGAAATTCCCCCCTATATGGGAAGCTTCCTTTGAGACCTCCTAATTGCCAGAAGGTTTCCATCACAACAAAGATCACTCATACTAGCGAATCATAGAGGACATCCAGTTGAAGACATGGGGGTTCTGTGTCAGCACCGAGCAGAAACTATTGGTTAGGTTGGTTGCATTCATCTCAACACTAATTTGAGGATGGATGTTTCCATTAAAGTACATGAACATGGGTGTATGGTTGAAAACTTCTATAATGGAATCCATGATGGAAATGGGATAGCAGATCAATATGGGGATCCTGGTGTTAGATAAGCTATATAAATTATGGAGGAATATCAGAAAATGGATGAATACACATGTGGTGTGTGGGCTTCTCCATCTTTTATATGGGTGGATAGTTGTGAATATGGGTACCTATGAATACCTAGACCCCATTTCTTCTATAGATTTAGACTTTTTACTGTCTATTCTATATGCATTAGGGGAGTTTCACAACCAAGATGACCTTGCTGCTGGTGCTAAATCGAGTTAGGAAGCTGGAAGAGTTCAACATCCCAGTGTTTCTATTTCAAACAAGTGCATTAATTGATGTTGTCTAGGGAATGGAAAAGCATCGACCCTATCTCTTGGCCTTGTGGGATGATATCCTGGTGGTGTGGGTCCACGAAAACCTCTCTTTGGGTCATACACCCCGCACCGCATCATGTCGTAGTTCTAGTTCATGTAGAGGCCGGCCTTGTGGTTTTTTTGGGAGTATTCTTCAAGGACCATCCATGTTTGATAAGGAATATGTGGCTCATGTTCACACAAGAGGATGGGAAGATTAGGAACGAGCTGCCTCCACCCACAACTGTCTATGTGCTAGTAAAGGAGTATACCATGTTTTGGAAGGCGGCCTATCCATGATAGATGTGGAATCGGAGAACTCTTTGTACTATTGACGGGGTACCTCCTCAACCTCAAGAAGGCGGCAAGAACATCTCATAGTGGTGGGGTTGTAGTAATGTTGAGGCCTATAATGATCAAGATGTTGGAAACAGCGGCTGACCCAGTGGTCCTAGATGTTCAAAGTTAATGAGAAGGGAGGACACCTACGGGGTTATGTAGGATACCCACTCAGGATCTAGGGAAGCGTCTACTCCATATAGATATGCATGAAAATGCTATTTTCATGGAGGTTTGGGACATCAAGGATGTCAACAGAAAATTCCTAAATCCATCCTTGATGTGGCACTTTCTGAACCATCTAGGAAAAATTGTTTTGGGAATTGGTTGAGCTAGGGATGGATTTGCGGTATCTCATGTGGAGGGGGAGTATTACATCGCCGATATGGAGGACTTTGTGCACTCTATGGGTGCTCTGTATAAAATAATGGATCGGGTGAATGTGATGCTTCATCAGATAGTCCCTCTATAGTTAAATTTATCCGAATTAAGGGAGAGATTCCCCCTACTATAATAATTATAAGATCCCTCTTAGGGGGAAGAAGCTTGTATAGGGGGCCCTCTAGAAGAATGTGAGGTCACAAACTCAGAGTTGGAAGAGTTTGTAGAAGTTATTAGGGTAAACTCTAAACAGTTATCCTATAATCCTTATTCTGGTTTCTTAGGCCTTCTAAACTGACATTTGACCTATGCAGGTGGGCCGGATATGCAAAACCCACTTCTATGCAATAGTGGATGTGGCTTCAGGATCTGCACCAGTGAGAATGGCAATTACTACACCTAGTGGGACCATAGCGCTTAGGGTGGGTGTCCCTGTGTCTTCAAATTTCCCAACCATATATGGAGGGCCACACCTCAGGATTATGGTGAAAAAAGCTCAGGGGAAAGAAAAGATATTTTATCTTTGTAAGTATTCTTCACAGAATTTGTAATTGTCATCCATTGAATCAGGAAAACTGACATCTGTGTTTTCTCACATGCACAATTCCTCAAATGGTGTTGGTCGTAATGGTGAGGATGGTTGGGGCTCCTGGCGCAGCATTTCCAAAGGGACGCTAGTGGTTGTTGATGCAGACGCTCATACTAACCAAGCCGCAACACTTCTAATCCTAGGTGGGACCATCAGCAAGATGGAACCTAAATTCATCGAGGTGGAATATGATGATGGGGATCATTAGGATGACAAGAAACCTGACCAACCCAACCAAACACAAGATGAAGATCCTTCTGTTAAATTACTAGAAGTGTTCCTACACTTCTGAGACTGTCGACCTTGAGGACTATTACGGGATGGCTTCCCATGAAGAGGATAGAAAGGTTTTCTATCACCGGTCATGGAAGGTGATCAATCAATTCATTTTTTGAGACCCCACCAGCATAGTGGATATACCAAATGGAGAGGCTTATTTCTAGGATGAATGAATTATGAATTGGGGGATTGGATTCCCAGCGTCCTCATATTCTCATCTAATACTTCATAGAATAGAAAATATGAGAACATTACCGCAACCTCGATGTGGGCTAGCATTGGAGGATGTTCATGAACATCAAGATACTCTAAGAGGGAAAGAATGAGATCAAAGGGTTGAGGGTGTGGGCGGATGAGTATTAGGCTTTCCATAACACACAATCAGTGCGGATATCATTCCTGAAGGCCCGTCTAGTAGAGGCTAAAGAACAGGTGAGGAAAAGCTTTAAAGATATGGGTATTATACGAGCCGATGAGGATCGGGCGTCGATCAAGGTTTATGAGTTATTCCCCATTTCAATCGAGGTGGAGCAAGAGTTTAACATGCGATAATGGATCTTGAAACTTACTTTTTAGAGAGTTGTAGAGCTGGGATGCTCCATTGAAGAGGTGACCCATCTATGAGAGGTTAAAGTCCCTTGGCATTGTATTTTGTGTGAACTCATAAACATAATTTCATGCTTTTCATGTTTTTGTTGGTTGTGTGCTTGAGTTTCTTTATTTGATTCAATTTTCATAATTTCCATCATATTTTTGAAATATCCACTTATCAATCCCTAAGCTAACATGGGTTGGGACCAACATGAGAAATAAGGGATGATCACATCATTATTCCTCTTGAATATGAGAGTGAAAAATAGGCTCCAGACATCTAGGTTCTGAAAAAAATTGATCTAGATTTCCGCGATGAAGACGGAGGCCTGACTGGAGAATGGAGTTCTCAGATCAGTTAAATTTATATTTTCCCAACGTTCGCTATTTCCCAATAGGGGTAACACTGAGAGAATTAGAATCAATTTTATCAAAGGGGAGTGGAATGATTGAATCATAATACCCAAAACTCGGAACACTGAAGGGATGGAAAGACAATGAAGGATAACTGTTGATCGTGGTCGAAACATAGAATCCTTATTAAATTAGACTAAAATGGAGGTAACAAATGAGAGTTGGCCGCTGAACATGTCTGATACATGGGTCCTAACTTGAAATTTCATCGATTAGTCTTCCAGAACATTAGTCTGGGATAGTAGGTGAGCCATATATGAGCATCCGTACTTTTAGGGGGTTCCTTTGAGCATGAAATAGGATGAGGATCCAAATAAAGGGCATGTAAATCATGGATGGTGGAGTGATGGATTGTAAGAATGGATTCCAACACTCTTGAAATTATTCCACTTTGATAAAAACACATTAGGTGAATTCATTGATCTAATCAGGGATCATACTATTTTTCTAAATGGATCTATTTGGTGACAGCATAGTGTGGACAACAGATTTACCTCCTACTTATGAGGATGATAGCCACATATTTTAATGTCACACTGTGAGGACAGAGGAAATGAATGGTCCCAAAAGGGGGGATGAGGCTTGAATGGCCATATTTGAGGGTATACAATCACATGGAAGGATATTGGAACTGGACATCTAGATTTCACTATGTATCCTTCCAAGGTAGGAATCAAGCCATGTGTAGGTCTATAAGACCCATTCATATTAAAATCATTCGGTAAATATGAAAGGGGAAAGAGATCTCCAAAAAGGCCCCATGATGCAATAATTGTAAACCCGACATGAATAGGGTAAAAAGGAATCCCACAATACATCACGTGGCTAAAATAAAGGTCTCGGGCCAAGGGATGGAAAAGGATAATTTTTAGGGTGTGCCCAATGTGGTATGCCTGGGTGTTTGTACATATCCCATAGGGATGGGAATCAATCAGAAAGTATTTTTTCAAAGTGTTGTGTGGTGAGAGACCAACACTGTTGAGGTAAAACCTCTCTGATGGAGGTGTTAAATCATCAGATAATTATCATGCATCATCCTGAACTTATCCAGGTAAGAATCATAGTTTAAATTTATACATTGGGGACATGGTTTACCATAAAATAAATGTGTGGTGTTGTACATACACATTCATTAATGAGGAAATAATCCCAAAATATACCATGTGTTCTCTATGGTATTATTTGTACTATATAACTAATTAGGCCTAACTTGGGGATGGAACTGAGGGAATGTGCTTCGGCATTCTTACGTATCCTAGGTGGATAGGAATCAAGCCGTACGTAGTTCTGAAATATTGTAGTTTATGGTCCTTGAACTTAGACATTGTTGGAAAGAGACAAGGGAGACACATGGAGCAGTTGTTGACAAAACCATCATGAATGAGGACATAAGCCCAAACCACATGCTTCCAATGGTGTTTGTGCCGGGGGAGAAAGAGGGAAGGATTTGAGATACCCAGGGCTGGACCCGAAGAAGAAATTTCTGGGAATTCCAACATATACCATGAGGAAGGGAATCAATCTATATGTAGATCTGGAATATTCCACGGTAGGGTACCAATTCCAAGGGAAATACTATCATGAAGGTATGGACCATGCACCAAAAGAAATTTCATTTTATGGATCTTGTTTGTTCTTTAGGGTGTATGTATTTATTCTGTTAGGAAACAAACCTAGGAATGAGAACCCGGGCGTCACTATAGGAGCAGAGAAATATATAGTCCTTAAAAAATGTCATGGTGTATTATCCATAACAAACATGATGTCCCCTCGAGTGAGTAAATCACAATGTAGTTCTGTTTTTCAACGTGTGTCCAGGACGACAGTGTCATATCTTAGGGTCGTAAGATTAGACCTTCCTACAAATTTTTAAATCGCACAAAAAATACGTAATAGTTTAAAGCCTTGTGGGACCAGGAAGGATAGTTTATGTTCATATAGATTGGAATTATATAGAAGAATGAGGTTTTAGAATTAATGCATAAGGTGTCATAAAGCATACCCAATGTGAATGAGGACAAGGCCCACACCACACCGAGCGCAACTCCATAGGAGAATCCTCAGTCTGAGGGGCTGGAAAAGATTGTAGGACATAATAGTAGACCAGAAGACAAAATAGCTAGGTTTTATTATGTTTCCCATAAGGATGCGAATCAAGACATACGTAGTTATGGAAGATGTCATGCTGTTTTTCATCATCCGATAAGGATGAGGGAAAATCTTTGTTATTTGTCATAGAGATTTGGACCGAAATAAGTGAGACTCTTCCAATCAGGTGAAAACATTAACCAAATCCTTAAGCCATCATAAACCATGCTCCATGTGGAAAACAATGGTATATAAGGTCTACGCGACACACAGAATATAGAGAAGGGTAAAGGGAATAAGGCCTTAAATGACACCACATTGTTCATTCATCATCTTAATGTGCAACCGAGCACTGAGGGATTACACCACTAGTATAAAAATATTACATGGACATGATGGTGTTCAAATGGATGTGAATCATGAAACAAATATTAATGGATTAGTGGGGGTCTCGTAATAATAAATTATAACTCTTGACCATTTTCGAAACACAACATCCATATTGATTGACTAGAAATGGGAACAAAAATATGAGTGTCAACCACTGACCATATTCGTAATGTGGGACTTATTTTAAATTTTCATTCAAAATCATCTTGGAAATTGGCCCGGGATGGTGGGAGAGCACTGATTCCTAGCATCCATCCAGTTTGGGGGTCCTTTAGAATGTAAAAGTTGACAAAATCCCAAATGAATGGAAACATGAAGCATGGAAATCTGTGAAAACAGGTCTATATAAGATCTAACACTCTATGTCCAAATCCATAGTACTAATGGGCATGTTAGTGACTTGATAGAGTGTCGAAGGTCCCACTTTGGAGGGTAAAAAACATGATAATATGATTGGAGCAAAGGGGGGTGTAGAACTACCAAGAGAGAGGTACATGGCATGGCTATTGAAAACCTGATTTGGATGCGGAAATAAACCAACATATTCCACACCATTCATAATTACCAGAGAGAACTTAGGGAATATATCCAAGAGAGAGGATACGTGATTCCAGGAAGGACACAAAAACTAAATGTTCGGGTTTCACTATGTATCCCATGAGGATGGGAATCAATCCAAATATAGTTTGGGAATATTTCATGCAGGTTAACATCATACGACAAGGTTGTGGTAGATCTTAGATTATCATCTTAAATCTCTGAATGTTAATTCCTAGTTTAATGTCTTGTGTGTGGGATAGATGCGAAGAAAAGGTGAATCACCATGACCATCAATTTAGAGACCAAGAATAGTAATAACGATTGAATATAACTACCTACCATGTTCGCAACTTAGTATCTATATCGTGTGACTTTGAATAGGAAAAAACAATTGAGCATTGACCGCTGACCCTATTCGCAATGGGGACATATATCAAATAGTCGTTCAAAATCATGGGGGTCATTGGCCCAAGACTATAGGAGATCATTAAGGCCTATCATCTATGGTATTTGGGGGTCCTTTCAAAAGTGAAATATGATGGAAACCCAAATGATAATACACATAAAGCGCTATGATACCCATGTAGTTTAACATCTTGGGGTAAGGATGATAGATGAAGAAGGGTTGTCTTAAGGGAATATGTGTGGCATGTTGAAAATTGCCCAATGTGAATGAGGAAATGGAGTCCATACCACATTGCACAATTTTAAATGAGAACTGGGCCCAGGAGGCCAAAAAGGTTGAGGGACCTGAGGCTGAGCCACAGAAGAGAAATCCTGACATTACTACATATCCCAAGGGGATGGTAATCAAGACGAACAGAATTCTTAAAGTGTATTTCAATTCAACATCATATTAAAAGCATATGGGGAGATACTATCTTTAGTTCATAGAGATCTAACCAAGATTACGTGACCCTTTGTGAAGTTATTCCTTCGCCGAAGCTCCTAATCCCATGTGAGAAACGCTCGGCGTGGGAAACAAGGAATGGGATCAGGTTCTCCAAAGAATAAAACGGTGAAACAATGAGGTAAAATGGATCTGGCGGGGTCGTTCCCATCCATACCAATCTCTCTCATGGAACACTAATGTAAGAATGGATAGTATGAAATAATGGATCATTGTTCCCAATATTTGGGACATATAGGGGTGGTGATAAATATGGATGATTGTTGTTGACTGTGTTCAAACCACATCATCCATATTATATGACCTAAAATGGGAACGATAAAGGAGTTTTGATAGCTAACCATAGCCAAAACATGACAATTGTATCAAATCATGATTCTAAATCCTCTAGGATATTGGCCTGGAATTGTAGGTAAGACAAAAGATCGAGCTTTCATATCATTTGGGGGTCCATTCAGATGTAAATGTTGATGGAGACCCAAATTTATGGGATCCATGAAGTGTGAATATGATCATGTATTTTAACATCATGCGGTAAGGATAAAAGATGTGGTGATCTCTAAGGAGGAAAATACATGGTGTTTTCATGATAAACTTGAAGTGGATGAGGTCAATAAAGGCCCACACCACAACATGTGTTCAACAAAAAATCTTGGCCAAGGGGGCAGATTCAAGAGGAGACCTTGAAGTTTGGGGCTGGGCCCACGGACAAAATTTATGGGCATTCCTACCTATCATATGGGGGAAATAATCAAGAAATACAGTATTTTTAATGGTCCATGTAGTTTAACGTCATGTGATGAGGATGTGGGATGATATAAAAATGGGAGGATCACATGGTGAGATCATTATAAACCCAAAATAAATGGGGGCCAAAGAATCTTACACCGTGTGCAAACCTCCAAAAGAACTATACCCAGGGGGACATTCAAATAGAAGAATTTGGTCCTTGACAATAAGACAATGCATCTGGGCATTCCTATGTATCCCATCAGGATGTGAATCAGGACCTACATAGTTCTTGAGATGTTGTCTAGTTTAATGTCATGTGGCGAGGATGTGGGGAGATCTTAGCTTACGGTCATAGAGATCCGACAATTTTTCATTATATTGTCATGTGGGAAAATTGATGTGTATTTTTACATCCTTTAGTTTGGATAGATCACACAGTTTAACATCGTACAGTGAAGACATGACACTTTAGATTCATACGGGACTGCTTATATAGGAAAAGTACAGCATGGGGTATTTTGTATTGTAGGGAGGAGTAATACTCTCTCCATCCATGGTGACTAGGGAGTACACGCCATTGGGGTAAAGCATGTGAATGAAATAAGGACATTCTAATTTGGATTCCGTCTTGGGTGAATTCCTGCTGGGTATCATTAGCGTTCTCCGATCCAACACCATGTCACCTTGTAATAAAGAGCACATGAAAACATTTTTGTTGAATGCTCTGGCTATATTGTTATGATTCCTCTTTAGATTGTGCAGGGCACAAATCTTGTTCTCATCGAGCACTTCCAATCCATCTAGACAGGTCTCAACTACCCTATCTATTCCCTTCTTGATAATATACAGTTGTTCTAATTGGACGAGAGTGAATCTTGATGGGAAAGACTATCTTCGTTCCATACCCCAGGGAATATGGGGTCACCTGAGTGGAATTACGAGTCGTTATCCGATATGCCCAGTTAGAATTGGGGAGTTTTTCCCGCCAACTCCTCTTTTTCTTACCAACCATAATCTACATTATATTATAGTGGGTTTTTGAATGCCTCAATCTTCCCATTTTCTTGTACATTATAGAGGGAGTTTTTATTAGAACAGATGTTTTACTTGGCATACAACTTCTTCAATTCGTCTGCTCATATGATGGTGTCATTATCAATGAGAAAGACATGAGGTACTCCAAATTGGTAGATGATAGTGGAGCTCACAAATGCATGGATTGAACTTGAATAGACATCCTTGAGCGTAACTAGCTCTTCCCACTTGGAAACTAAATCCGTAGAGGTCAGGATCAATCTACACTGGAGACATGTCACCGATGGATATGATCCCATAACATCAAGTCCCCAGACCATAGAGGGAAAAGAGTAACTGTAAGTGTGGAGAGGTTCTCAAGGCCGATGAATAAAATTATCATGGACTTTCCATGAATGGAACCTCTTGGAAAATAAATATATCCATGGATCATGGTTGGCCGAAAATACTGCAATCTATGAATCTAGAGAGAGGGTTTAGCTGTTGTCTGATGAGCCTTGTAGGAACCAGCATTAACCACCTATATAACCTGGGAAATATCTCCTCCTTGAATGAAATAGATGAGAATACCATCATACTCATGTCTATAGAGGATCATCTCAAGACTGAGACCACTATATAGGGTGAACTGCAATGCGCTCCATCGTATTTGCACACGCTTGGCTTGGTCTGTCGGGAGATTACCATGACAGAGATACTCGATAAAGGGTTTCCTCTAGTAAATATTCACTTCCAAAACTATAGCCAGGGGAACTGGGGGTCCCGACAAGGAGATACCGATGGTAATATGGATTACATGTGGGATATCATCTCTATTCGTATTAATGGGAGTGATGAATCTCTGATGCGCTACATGAGTAATCAAATAATCATAGTCATGTTCTGCATGAGATGTGGCCAAGTTGGGCAAGGCGTTGGATTGACCGTTTTATGAACGGGGGAAATGTGTAACTTCTGGTAGAGATGGAAATTGGGCCATTAGCTAGCGGGTATGTTCTAACAGTGGTACAAGCTCTGGCCTCCTGATGATGTAGTCACTGTTGATATGCATGATGACTAGTTAGGAGTCCCCTTTCACATTGAACATGAGAACGTCAATCTCAAGGTCCATCTATGGACCAGTAATGAGGTCTTGGTAATCTACCTAATTATTGGAAAAACCTTTTTAAAATATGAATTAATATAGTAAAACATCTCAATCTAGCATGATTAAGACAATATCCAAGCCCACTTTGTTGAGTTTTTGAATCATTGAGTCTTCTACCACTAGGGCTTCGGGAAGCACCATCGATGTGAATTTTCTAACATAGAATGGTATGATCAACCGACCATTTGGAAAATCAAGATACAGATACTGGTCTGTGGGAGTTGGATTGGAGGAAATAAATTATGCTAATGCCTATCCCTTGACATCATTCATGGTGAAAAACTTGATGTCGAACATCAAGAGAATCACTTCCCACGGAGCTAGATGGCCTGTCAAAATGTGGTGGTTCAGAATATACTTTAGCGGATCCTCTTGGGACATTAGCTGTGTCTCATGGTGCTATAGGTAGTATCACAATTTCTTCACAACGAATAATAGAGAAAGAGAAATCATTCCAAAGAATTCACATAATGGAAAAACGACTTTCCAGAAATGGGTGGAATAAGAATCAGAGGCTGTAGCTAGTACTGCATGATCTCCTCAAAACCAGTCTGACCATCCTCATCCCAATGATAACTAGCACCTTTCATCATGATCTAGTAAAAGGTCTTAAACATAACATCCAAATTTGCGATGAATTGACATTGTAGGCAAAGTGGCCTTAAAAACGATGGAGCTCTTGAATGTTTCTCGAATGAGACATATAACTGATGTCCATCAACATCTTTGGATCGATCATGATGCCTCTATATTTGAAAATGGTGTAGAAAAACATTCTGAAGGTGACCCCGAATGTGCACATCAATAGGTTCATCTTTAGATGGCGAGAACGGAGGAATCCAAACACATCTCATGATCTTTGATATGGTCTAGACGCTGGCGATATTTTACCACTAGATAGTCCATGTAGCATTCCACCAATGTCCCACGTATTGGAAAAAATATGTGATGCATGGCATGCAGATAGGTTGAACCTTCATTATTTAGACCGAAGGTCATTACCTAGTAGTAGAAAGTACCATGTGGTTCCTTGAAGGCTGTTGAACCCTCATCCTTGGGAGTGATTAAAATTTTTTTACACAAAAAAAAATCCATCCATGAAGGAGATAGATTTGAACCCTATGGTGGCATCAATCAACAATTTCATTGTAGGAAGGGGAAAGTCATCCTATGAATAGTGACAATTGAGATCTTAGAAGTAAATGTAGACTCTGATCTGTCTGTTCTTCTTCCTAATAAGAAAAATTTTATCCAACCATCTAGGGTACTAGACCACCATGAAGAAATTGTCTCTAATTATCTTATCAAACATGGCCTCGAATACATCACCATGTGAAGGGTGCATCTATATGGGAGGTTGTTTGAACCTCCATTGATTTTCTGGAAGACTGATGCAGTGGATGGAGACATGAGGATCTAGTCCTAGAATCTCATCATAACTCCAGGATAATGCATCAAGATGCTACTTCAAGAGGTCCATGTATCATTGTTTCTCATAGAAAAGTATAGCGGCACTAATAAATGTGGGTTTCATATCCATCTCATTACTGAGGTTCACCAATACCAATTCATTAATTCTGTTAGAGACACCCACTTCATATGTGGGAGGAGCATCCCCAAAATCATCTTTTTTAGTCACAGGGGAGGGATCCTTAGTATACGAAGATTCTTTTGAGACGTCAGATCATGATAGGACACTAGTGCTAGCCCGGGTGGCGGTGGACAACGCATCAGGGAGCTCCTATACATTCGAGACCATAGCGATGAAAGCTGTCAACCCAATCCCATATGGCCTTTATCCCAAGGTTCCATACATGATGATATAAAATCAATAGATTTTTTCACCTTGATATGGTTTATCCCAGATTGAAAAAACACATAGGTATGATGTATCACTGTTTCCATGGGGCGTACATCCTAATACCTTATGGGAGTAGGGGGATTTGGGATCACCTGAGACTTATTTGTATAGGAACATGAGGTGATCTTCCTACTAACATTAGACATGGGAATGTGTTTCAACCTCATTCCAGAAATAGAAAATCATTTTTTCATATCATGGGTCATGGCCTCTAATCAGTTAATTGGGAAAATGTAGGCATTATCCAGGTCTTCCCACAGGTCAGTCGCAATAGTAGCATGTTTGACCCCATTAGATTGAATCTTCGTTTCCTTTATCTTGTAATAGTCATCATCTTACCAAGAAGGCTTTAGAAGTGGAAAATGGAGACTCATAACCTTAGAGTACACATATTGCACCATTATGGGAGTACATAAGGAATTGGTGATATGGATATGGGACCATTGTGTGAAAGTGGATCCATGGACTATCCATTAACACATTGTAAGAAGTTCCTTGTGAGATAACCATAGATTCAATGATGGATAATAGGCCATTGAAATGGGGATTCAAGCTGACGTTTCCATCCAGTTTTTGTTCTGTTCTGTCAAAACCATGAATATTTTGGTCAAATGGACTTGGATCCTCTTTGGATAAACCCATATTTTAGTTTTTTCAAGTGAAGATGAGGTTGATCCCTGACCATGAGTCGACATGACAACATCAAACCACGACATCATTGAAATGGATAGTGATGTGAAGTTGGATGATATTATCTTTTAGGGGAGAACCTTTATCTTCTCTATGGAAATAGATAATGGCCTGATATAATGCGTACCCTGATGCCACTTCCTATAAGGATTTTGTAGCTGCTACCTATGTCTCAAACTGAAGGGGGATTCTTAAATACTCAATAAGAGATTCAGACATATCCACTGAGAGGATAAGATCCTCTAGGATAGAGATCCTCACATTAATTATGGGAAGATGATTATGAATATCATACAGCAATATCAAACATGAACATCTACTAATATGAGGTTATTCTATTTAAGGAGGTATGACAGGCCCTTTTGGATGAACTGGCAGCCAACTAGTAATCGGAATTTCTTGCTTCTCACTAGTCGAAACACATGAAGAGACTACCTGATGAAGGATAGATGACTGAGGCCCATCGATAGTATAATTCGGCTAATCTTAGCATGATCGTGGTCGCTCCGCTAGATCATGTAGCACAAATGGTGGTAGTGGTCGATCTCGCAAAAAAAGATGAGAAGGCTGCGCATGTAGACCTATACGTTGGGAAAGTTGTCTGGTTTATATATCATGCACAACCTAGATGTAAGTATTGATCAATTAATTTTTACGACTCATATAACCATGACTTTGTCGATGCTCGCGATGAATTGGGAGGTTGGGAGGATCTGTCTAGTGATCCTCGTATAAGGAAGCTTGTAGTAGTTTACTAGCTCTATGGTGTTAACCAAAGAATACCATGGATTATCTCTTAATGAATCCTCCCTCACGGGGTAGATTCTAGGGGTAATATCCATCTAAGGGGCATCAAATTTCTAAGAGTAAGAGATATCTGTGGCATCTATGGGTGACTTGGTTTTCCAATATGTTGTCGATGCCTTACCATCCAAGGGGAGGAAGATTGAGATATTGACTCAGAAGTAGTGGTTACAGGTGATGCGATGACTTTGGAAGGATCAACTTGATTCATATGTGCATGAATAAAACAATAATCATGAAAAACTTCTTTATGAGACACCCAATCATCATAATTTCTGAGAGTCATGGTTAGGAGCCTTTTTCCACTCCCCTTCGTTGTCACTGTCGATGTCAGGCATTATAAATATGTAAGCCACATGTGATTGGGAGAAACCTCACCAGACAATGTTTTTATCAAACTGTTATTTGATCTGGTCTTTAAACACATAGAACTGCATGAGGGTGTTCTCTAGGATATGGTGATAGGGGCAGTAGTTAGGGAGATCAGTGAGATCTACATCTTTTGGCCTCCTGTATTTCGGCAACTGTAGAATTTCATGTTCTGAGGAAAATTAGAAATAACTAGTGACCTAAGACACATTATATAAGGAGTTTGTTTCCATCTATTTGGTAAGTTTTATATAGGATCTTGGACCTAACGAAGGTCTAGAGGAGCCTATTAAAGTGGTGGAACCTGGTTTTCTCACATAGGTGTTGGTGTCGCGTTACACAAGGGCGCCTGTCGAATCTGAGGTGGGAACTGTTGGGCTAGAGGCTGTGCCTAATGTGGTGGGCCTTAGCAAAGATGTGGTGGTGGCTCCACTAGTAAAAAATCCATCTACCCAAGGGGCCTCTCCTTATGCTACCATGGCGGGCATGACCTTAGTGGATCCTCTCACGAGAACTATAGGAGGAACATATGTGCTCTCACGTCATGCATTAAGGCTTCCTCTAGACGTTGTGATTTTTCAGACAAGTCCTAAAATCCCCATGGGTAATTCTATGTGATGAGTGAGGGGGCCAGAACATTCTTTAAATTACCCACACACATTGTTAGTAGCTATTTCTGATTTAGTAGTATATCAAGGGAATAGGTGAGGCCTTTCCACCCAGTGACAAAGTCCAAGATGTGCTCATTAGGCTTTTTCCTGCACTTAAAAAAGTCTGAAATACTTATATTACTAGTGGTAGAACTGAATTGGTAGAGAAACTTCCTTTGAAGATCCTCCATAGCAGCTACTAATCAAATGGGTAGCTGGCTATAGTAGACAAATGCGGGCCCTTCCAATGTTTGTATGAAACATCGGAGTTTGGTGGCCTCCTACTGCACTAGAGTTACCAGCATGGATCCACACCATTGGATGAAGTGGTCAGATGTTTTTTCGAATCTCTTGTCCCATTAATGGGGGGAATGATAGTGTTCTTAAAAACTAGGGATGCTGGCATCTCATCCACCCATACCATGCATGGATTTCCATCAGGTTGAATTGCCACCTGTTGAGTTTCCAAAACCTCAAGGTGAGTAATAGGCACTTCCATTAGATCATCATAGAATTGATTCCTTTATTGGTGATGATCCTTGACCACCAGTGCGTTGGATGGTTTTTCAACATTATAAGTATGCTTAGTATCTCATGGAGCAACAAGTGGGTTGATCTATAGGACTACTAGAGGAATGATGTTGGGAGCGGCTGAGAGAATGAGAGCTGGGTCTTGAGGATTATCATGTAGCTCGAGTGGATTTGGTTATTCATATTTCACCATATTTCCATAAGATCTTGCTTCAATCCTATTTATATGGGTAGGATGGTCATGTTCACCTAGATTCAAATTGATGGGGGGAATTGTAACTCCACCTATATACTCGGTCGAGGATCACCATTTTTCTGTCACTGTTCCCCAATATTTTTTGCATGGATTTCATTGACCATATTTTTATATTCCACAATTTTTTGATACAACACATAATTTTTGGGATCATCTTCCATCTCCTTCACCGACCTAGATATACTATAGGGTTTGAATGCCCCAACATTCTCTTTTCCCTTATTGGGATTCCGAGTGACGATTATTGACTTGTTAGATATGGGATGACCCATTAAATTTCTTTACTAGTGAGTAACCCTTCCCAATGGATTTAATAGGTTCAGAAATTCCCTAGGGGTTATGTTTACATCAATGAGCTCAAGAACATTCTCTCCATCTAATAGGTTGTCCATGTAATCACATTTGTACCTGAACGCATATACTCAATATCACTTGGTATGTAAGACTCGTACTGGATAAAACTAAAATGAAGGGCTGAAAACTGCCCCAACCATGGATCTAAACATGGGGGGAAGCTTCCTTGATATTTTTGCGGAGCACATTAAAGCTACAAACGTATCATTTTAGGAGTTTCCGATGGAGATTGGGTGACTTAGGGCGCTGGGCCACATGTAGCGTAGCTAAGTCGACTATACGACATTGCTAGTCAATATCTCAATGTTATGATGGATCATGGGGTAAGCAACCAGCTGGTGATGGAGGTGGAAGTTCCTCACCAAGAGGGATTGGGAAAAGAATGTGACTTCCTCCTTGGTAACATATATAGTTTAACTGAAGTCTGTGGTTTCCACTAGATGTAACATCCCTAGGAAACGATCCACTCTAAGGATGTCCCTCAAAATACTCATCTTAGACTCTGAATCCAGACCTTGGTTTCCTCATTCATCGACTAGGCACAGCTGAGGGACCGGTAATAGAACTGTATTGGACTGTTGAGATAGTACATTGGACAGTGGAGAATACGGTGAGTGAGTTGAGAAACTGTCACATCGTGGGTTTTTGTACGATGAATGAAAATACTACGCCACAACATCTCGGTAAGATGGACTAGAGGCTATAGCTTCTTGCACAGGGGTTGTGGTTACTCACCTTGGGTAATGATGTTTCTCTTCCTATTTTGGTCCATAGAATAACTCTATGTGGTCTTTGGTTGAGGTAGAGAATTATCTATTTGATGATAGGGTGGATCGCATGGTCTATCCCTAGAAAAAGGCCAAATCATCCTCTACTTGGATTTATCCCTATAGGGATATATAAATCTGGTGGACCTCACATTCTGAAAGCATGAGGTTTATAATCCTCATTCCTGCCAAGGCCCCTCACATAGAAGATCGTGGCTAGGGTTCTATTATCGAATCGCATTCCACCACAAAATTTGAAAAGCAGACGAGATTAATTTTTGCTAGAATCTTGTCAATATTCTTGCTTTTTCTGCGGAGACCGGCCCTCCTTCCTTGGGATGCTTCTTCAATACCTGGTAGGTTTTCAACAAGAGGAGTAACATCAGCCGAACTAATGCTTGGGTGAAGCGGACTTCTGCCTCAGTGAGTTGAAGTGCGAGGACCACCCAGACAAATGTCATAAGAGACACGAGGATGGACTCAGAATCTACAGGTTGGTGCTTAGTGATAATCCCCACAAGAAGTGTTGGAGTTGGTATGACCTCCGCTGGAGCTGGTGGGATCATGTCCACTACTCCCATGTTTGTTTCCTTTAGTAGTGACGGTACGAGGGGGCCTTCATACTAGTCAAACTGAACATGGGGAAGACATTTAGGTTTGATTCCAAAGAAGCGAGGCAGACCTATGCTTTTCTAATTGTTGGGATGATGAGGACTTCTATCAGCTACTAGAAGACTATGGGGAAGACCCCATCATTGTTGGATCATAGGGAGAGGAGGATCATTGCATCGATGACCTGTGATAGGAGGAACGCCTCCATAGCTGATATCAAAGGTGCGGAAGAAACATTCGTTCTGGATGTCAGTGTAGCAGGGAGGGACTTCTCTCAGACTGATGGTGTCATGGGGAGGACCTCCATGCTTAGCATAGGAGTGTGTAGGACCTGCACTCATATTGGCGGTGGTTCAGGGAGGACCTCCATTCAGGATTTCATCATCATTGGTCGACCTGCGACGGGAACTACCTATGTCAGTGAACAAAAGATTCATCCAAACATGCTCATGGGGTGGTTGAGGCCTTGATCCAAGGAAGGTATATAAGTTACCATGTTATGTATAAATGGGAAATTGATGGTATGTTTCAACACTAGCATGTTCCACTATTGTCTTTGATGATGACAACCCTAGCGGGCATCCTCTTCAGCATGCACCCAATGTTGACTTTAGGATTACTGAACTGGGGATGGTGGTGTATTTGTATAACTCACATGTTCCATAACATGTGGGACTGGGTGGTGGTGATGAGATGACCTTGTGGGATCCCTCCTTTGTGGCCCCCAGATTGAGATCAATGCTGGCTGGCTCAGACTTCCCCAACCTCATTAGCGTAAGGGAGCGAGTTGTCAAAGTGCTCCAGGGAGTGGCTCCCGAAACTATTGTTGGTTGGAGTGGGGAGAAGTGGCTCCCTGTGCTGCCCTTGGGGGGGAGATGGTGAGATGAAGAGGCCTCTAGGTCTTGTAAATCCATATCCCATGATGGGATAATCCCTGAGTCCTCTTACAGTTGAATGAGGTCATTGATCACCATCTTCGGAATGAGTATAGATGTTAATATGTGGTGTGGGGACCCAGAAACCATGGATGTGGAGGTAATCATAGAATATCTGGGACTACACAGTATTTCCACATTGGTGTTTCCCCGACCCCCATGTCGGTGGGTGGGTGGTGATATGTTTCTTGACATAGCATCTTGGTAACTATAAAGAAGGATGATTAAAACATTAGCGCTGAAATGAGGAAAGTGACGTCCAATGTCCCAACATCATTCCATCTCCCATGATTAGTATGAATTATCCATGATGTCCATGTTGTAGACCGGGATGTCCAACGTTTAACTACCCCAATCAATTATGAGTTTCTCACCGGGCCCACTATTTTCTTAGTGGGACCTGACTTCAGATAGCTGGATCTGGTGACATGTTTACCCATCGATGCATCCAATGCTATAAATATCCACATTATGGAGAAGAATTTCACATATGGTTCACCATTTTTATTTCCAATGCTTTCATCGGGGCATGCATCCTTCCATCGAGGATGCTTTACGTTGTTTCTCTGCATTCCCACTTTCCAAAAGCAGCAGACATAAATCACTTATACATGGATGTTTCACCTTGTTCCAAATGGGATTATGGGATTTCGGTCTCTCCATATATGGATTACTCCTCATAACTGATTACCTAGCCTAGGTCTCCCATAAGGATTAATATGTTGTTCGTGAAACTCTTACATAGTGACATAACTTCATGGATGCCGGTTAATTACACCACTTCTATCAGGATATTCCAAGGGGGCATGTCAGGGCATGAAACTTCGATCGGGTGAGTTTTCACGTTGTTCATTTCTGAGGTGTTTGGATGTTGAACCCCTGATGCGTTTGGGATTCTACCCCATATGATAAGGCCTCTCTAGGGTTCGGAAGTCCGAGGACTCCGACATAGTGTGTGGGAAATTATATTCCATAGGAATGTACCTGAGGTTTTACTTAGCTCCCGATGTTGTTCATAGGGTATGTCACAATATTAACATCTACAGGAGACAGATCAGATTGATCGGAACACTGATAAGAATGGATCCGGTGGGTACATCCCCAAGAGAGAACCAAAGGGGTTTATAGGATGAGTGGATCAAAACGTCCAATAAATACGGATCTGAGGATGCTTGGGTCTCTATAATGTGGACACAACGATTTACCATTTGCTGGGATTGAACTTTAGGGTGGTTTCCTATTTACCCTATCTAGGAGACCAGGATCAAAACCAACGTAGTTTGAATGGATGGTGATTCGGGGTGTATACAAATAAAAACGACTCGAAGAAATGCTGGGGATTATGCATAGATAGCCGCCCATTACAAGAGGGGTGCCCCTTAGTTGGATGGTTATGGATTGTTTGGGATTATGTATGGTTAGCTTCCTAGGTTCCACTAGGAGTAGCGATGGGATGATTGGCATGATCTCACAAGGATGTGGTAGGCAGGGTAAGAATCATGATGGATGATGGAAGGTTGAATGAAGTGGGGGATGAATGAGATGGAACTGACATGAAGATGATGGTTAGGTTCGGCTTGTACCTTATAGAGGATTCCTATGTATCCCTATGTTAGGGAATCAAAGTCAACATAGTTCTGTAGAGCAATGGGACATGCAATGAGACAACCCATGATAATGGAAGAATGGATGGTACCAGAAAGAAGTAGAACCCTGAGGTTGGGGAATGAAGTTCTCGAAATGAAAAGGTTCAAGGGAGTGACCAGGATTATACATATGTGATTAGATTTATCCTTTGAGAGGCTTCCTATATTACCCTATTGTAGGGAATCAATGTCCATGTATCTTAGGATGGTCCCTGGAATCAGGGTGTATGCAAAGGATAGTGACCCAACAACATGTAGGAGGTTACAGGTGGCTAGCAGCCTGAGAGTTGGTCTGAAATCAATAAAGGACATACCAAGAAAGTGGGTCCCAGCAAAGGGTACACCGTTGTTTACTAGTGTTTGGTGTTGAACCTCGTGGAGGTTTCCTACATACCATTAATGGAAAGGGAAAGAGTCAAAACCCATGTAGTTAGATTAGTTTTCCTCGTGTTGGGGGTTGAACATTATGGAGGCTTCCAACGTACCCTGTCTAAGAGATAGGGACCAACACCCATGTAGTATAAATGCATATAATTTAGCATCATACGGGGTGAAAGGGACATATATTTTAACATCATGAGAGATGAGGGTGAACCAATGTAAAGTGGTGGGGGCCGATGGATGTTGGGATTGAACCAGATTGGGGCTTCGTAGAAATATTTCTTGGAAAAGGAAAGTATCAAAGTCAACGTAGTTTAGGGGGGATTTTTGATTACACACTATAGTGGCCCATATAAGGTGTTATGGTAGATGCATACCATAATCTCATGTCAGTCATGATCGGTGTGAGAAACAAGAGGCAACAAATACCTGATGACCACGTTGTGAAAGGATTTTACGTGATGAATGAAGTTGGCTTATGCGTGCTTAGCAGCCTAGGGGGATAAGTATTGGGACTTACTCTTGGATGGAGGCTTGATGGCGTTAAAGTATAAAGGGAGAGGGATAGGGTATTAAGATTTTATTGCCATCTCTCCTCTAGCCTATGTGCATGGAAGAAGAAAGGAGTAGCAAGGATGATACCTCCCATAAGAAAGGATAGGGGCTTACACCATGATGAATTACCTTCCCCATGGATAGATGTTTTTTCATGAAAGGAGTACCTCATTTCATGTGAGAAATATATCACTCTAGTGGAGACTAGTGGGAGTGAAAAATGTACATGGTGGGGCACCCCGTGTATATTTCACAGGGTGAGGCTACATTGTAACATCAGGTGATGAGGATGATGGTTCTTGGCAGTTTAATTCCCTTTAGCTCAGATGACGAGGATTCACTCCTCACCCCTAGGACATACATTATCAATACCCACCAACACATGGGTAAGGGAAGACATCAGTAATTCCAAATGAAGTGAGGTATATAGAGTGATCCATTGAGGGGATCATGTAAGAATGGATATGCAAAGAAGAAATTGTTGTTCGTGTGAATATGCAATGAATCATGAGCCTATACAATGCCATATAAAGCACCTCCCAAGAGACCTTGAAATCACTTCTTACAAACTTATTGGTCCATATGGGAGAAGGATTTGTGAATCCAAAGGGGTCACATAAAGGGACCTTGTGATGCTCTAGTCATCCAGAATGTGGAGAGAATCTACAAGGGAAATGCTTCACAAAGTGGAGTGGCCGAGCTTTCGTATGGAGTATACATTCATATAATGATTTCTGCACAAAGTGAAAGTGATTTCGCAGAGTTGGACTTCACAGAGCATTTGTGCCTTTCAAATAATGACATTATGAAGCAATATACTTCATGAAGAACAATGATCTTTCCTTGACCTAGGGTCCAAAATTTCATGTAAGGTACTTCGCGAAGCATGATTTCTCTGCAAAAAACCCGAGTTCCCTTAGGGAGCTACTTCTTTTGTGATGGACTATGGGCATTGAGAAGGGAAGCCCTGCTTGAAGAGGGGTTGTATTTTAGTTGAAAAAAGGTATTTCACAATGCCCAAATACCTTGAAGAGCTAATTTTCTCAACGTTTCATAGAGTAAAAGGAGATTAATGATTCGAGAGCTGAGAATGTGAAAGGTCAGGATATCTGTCTTTTGGTTTTGAGGGAAGCATCGTATTTATAGGTGAGAGGCAGCACAAAGATTTGATAGTGCATTGTGAATCCACATGTGATTTTCCATTGGAAGAGTATTGTGTAAAGTTTATCATAACCACAGATTCAACTTTAATTCCCTCATCGACACAGTGGCCCCCTTAATTCCCTCTGTTGCATTCACAGAGGCTTCCTTCAATTTCAAAGGGATCGCAATGGTGATCGCATTCCTTCCATGGCATGATGATTTCCATCAATTGTGTCATAATCGTAGAGCCCTATACCTCTTTTCTCTACATCCATCATAGAGAGGGACATGGATTTTTACCAAACGTAGTGCTGAAGGGTTTTACAATGTTTCATTGTGAAGCATCCCCTTTTGGATTTAGTGTTTGTTTGTGTATCTTTCCATTTGACACATTATAGCGCCAACTAACACACAATGTGTGTCTTAGAGATTTGGTATAAAGTGTTTTTGAGTCAGTTAAATATAAATTTTCTATTCATTGGATCACATTATATATAACCCTATGTTAGATTCATAGTGTATATAGGGATAAATTTCATTAGAGAATATTGGGACCCAAATGTAATGTTGGTTAGGAATGCATACCATATACCATGAATTCACATGAGACAAGAGATTATAGTACATGATGAGTACCATTATGTTTTATAAACATTATGTATGATAGCCTACACATAATGTAGGTTTTCCTTTACATTCCATATGGTGCTCCAAGGAATGGTCTTTCTGGAGTATAGGTATACAATCCATGAATTGTAACACAAGATTCTCATACATGGATATTACATCTTATTACATTAATATTCATAACATTAATGAAAAATAAACTCTAGTACCATAATATTTTATTTCCCATGGAATGTTAGAAAAGAATATTCTTAGCACATGAATGATCTTCAATGTATTCCCCAAATTTCTTCCACTTTAGTACTCTTCTAAAATAACCCATACATAAAACATTTCTTCATAACCTATTGAAATGAAAAATAAGAATTGGTGATATAATATGCCCATTAAATGAAAATAAGTGAGATACATAAGCTTAACAATGAAATAAGTGTTTGAGAGCATGATAATGACATTTCAAAACCATACTCTACATATCAAATATCATAATCTTGAGTCTTGGAATAATGATTGGTAGTTCATTAGACATGAATAAAATAAGAATAAATGAACTTGATCTATGTGGGCATTACATTTAAATTAGACATAGATTTTTCGATACACATAAACTAAAAAATATCATTCCAATGCTTTCCACGAAGACATTAACAACATTTTATGCTTAGTATAACCACCGATGTACCTTATTTGGGATTGGGATGACCTTTCTTGTACTCTATTTAAGGCTTCAGATAATTTCTCATATAGCTTTTCAGCACATATAACATTATGTATTACCTAATTCATCAGAGGTAGATATATTTCCCACTCATAACATAATCCATATGTTTTTCTACCATAATATCATAGAATATTCATAATATCAAATCCCATGAAAAGAAATATATTCCATATATAATTTCTCCATAGCATAACCTGTGGGAAAAATATGAAATTTGTATTAATTATATCATTATATAACCTATATAAGGTAAATGGGTTTTATAAATATCATCTCCTTATAAACCATTCAATGATAGAATAATAATTCTATCCTTGGATCATATCCCCCACAAAAAATAATTAACCACAAAGGATGAAAATATTGATCAATAATGATTTTTAAATAAAAATCACTTGGAACATTTCATGAGAAAAAAGTTATATACTTAATTTTTAAAACTAAAACCATTTTTAGAATCATTTTCATAGAATGTAACCTTGAAAACGTATAAACTAATCATTAAAAATCATTTAAAATGTGTCTTGAGGAATATATTCATACCAATTTGAAAGAAAATTATAATAAAATTTCAAAATTCAATTTGAAAGGATGTCTGAAAACCAATAAGGGACTCTTGTCAACATTGATCTGTAATGACTATGATAAATAATGTTCATGTCTTGCGTATTAAAAAAATATACTTTTATCATTTTTAGTAAAATCTAAATAAGAATTTTTAAGAAAATTAAATGAAGATTACTTTAAAAAAATTGTGTAAACAAGAACAAAATGGGTATAAATTTAGTTTATAAATTCTAGTATAATAATGAAACATTTTTTGAATCATTTTTTGCGAACAATTTTTAGGATGAAAACAAATTTCCAACTGAAGAGAGAAATAAAGTCGGATTTTCTTAAAATTATTTTATGAATTATTTTAGGTACCCGTTGATGTAAAAATTATAATATTACTTGAAACTATTGTGAAAAATAATAGGATAGGAAAATTCTTGGGTTTTCTTATATATAGATCATAATATTTTATCATCAAAATCATAGTCATTATTTATCCTGATAAACGATGTGAATGTAACCTATATTCGTTACAATTTTTATTACTATTGATTCAAAATCAACATAGATTAATAAAATAAAATGGAACATTAAATTTCATGAGGTTGAATAATTTCATAATATTACATGTAAAATGGGATGTATACACACCTCATGAAAAAATAATGTTGCACAACTTAATGTACACATAAAAGAAGAAAATTTGAGACAAAAATGAATTGTAGTTTTAGAAATATTTTTAATCATATTCACATATAAATAATAAAAACAAATTAATCTTGAAATATCATGAAAATAATGGGATTCATGATAAATCATGCTAATGGGGTAGTATATAAACCACATAACAGAAACAGGTGGGGAATTTTAAAATGCCTCATAGAAATAATGTTGAGATTAGAAGTCCCTTATTATTTTTCTACTTTTGAACCATAATCCACTAGAAAGAGGTTTAATAAAATGGATATGTAAATCCCCGTAATTTTTTTGATAATTATAATAAAATAAATTCATGTGCAGTATACACATCATATAAAATAATGACATGGTTAATATTTGTTGTGTCTCATATTAATAAAAAGCAAAATGAAAATCCATATCTTTATGTCCTGGATTCCATCGTACACATTCAATTCCTGTATATAACAAATATAAGTTTAGTATACATATATTACTGAACAATATTTATATATACCATATCATTTATGACTTTATTATGTCATTTTATTAACCTTTTTAAAGAATTCCATGATAAATATTTTAGGGTAATAATCGATTTGTAACATCATATAAGTTTTCAATGGTTTTTTGACATATTACATTGATCATAGTTCCATAATCTACATAATTTTAACCATTATGATAATATAATTCATATTCATTAAATATTTGTTTATAGTAATCCATAAAATGTAGTGATAGAATATTAATTACACCATTCATGGAGATGGTAGGCCGAGCATACACATGAAATTTGTTTCAATTTAATTTTTGAAATAAAAGAAATAAATTTAAATGATATATTATAATTGTAAAATCGTTTTTATGTCATATTTATCACATATATTCAGTAAACCCATCTTTATTGTCATCCAAATAAATTGGGAATGAATCACATCGTTTCGTGAGGCGGTAGTTCATAGTACACCCGCGTGACATATTCATATTACCACAAAATGGAAATTAGGGAGGTACGTATGATATAATAATTATAGAGTAATAATAAATAATAAATATAATATATATAAAAATAAGTTCACCATTTTTACCATACTTTTAAGGTGGTAAAAGATAAATAAATGACATCGATTTGCAAGGTGTCATCTGTCGTACACAGAAATGGTGACTTTGTAACTCGTTAGATGAAAGTTGAGGTGGTTGTAGGTAATGGGATTAATAGAAAAAAATATATATTTTATATAATAATTTTATTATATAATTATTTTATAATAATAATTTAAATCGGTGGGATAATAAATATAACAAAAACTCTCATTGATGATTGTTTCCCCTTCTTTAGGTATCCTTCATATGTTTTCCCAAAAATTCTTCATAGGTTAAGTTTAGGTCATGAATTACCCTGACGGATGATATGAATGATTTTGAATCTTATATGGGTAGTAAATGGCCAATATAAGACTAAATCAAGGTGCTATGTGGAGAGGAGAAGGTGTGGCCTTTAATAATTGAGGTGAATGACATACCTGAAAATTTTCTAAAGAAAGAATTTCACCTGCATTTATTCATGTCACAATGGTCTAATAATGGACCAGTATAAATACAAAAATATATACGGTCGAAATATATCCTGATAATTGTTGTTCTAGAATTTTGAGTTATTTTATACCCTTAACGTTTTAGTTTAATCTCCCTGTTAACCCATTTTAACTTTAATAGGGTTAATTGTTTTTAATATTTAAACTATTCATCATTGTCAAAAATTATATTAACCTAGTTATATAATAAAAAATATTAAAATTAAAAATATATTATCTATTTTTCTAAATTCCATTCATATATGTTCAAATGTTTAATTTAAAATAAATCCCATAATGGAAACAAGAAAAGGTGTTTTTAAAGATAAAATGCTCAAAAGCTTGGAATGATTTTATATCACAAATTAAAATTAAATTTATAAAAATGAAAACAATTTCATTTATTGGTATAAAATTTATCTAATTTTACATAAAAAATCATATAAAATTAAATTTTTATTAGTAATTTAAATGAAAAGACAGTTTCAATTAAATATTGGTATTTTCATTATTCATCAAAAAATAATCTTTTTGATAAATTATAAAATAATCAACCTAATATAATTTTTTCCTTATGATTTAATAATTTTATTTTAATTTTCCAAATAAATTTTCAAAGACATGAAAACAAAATTAAATTTAAAAACAACACCCCGAAACACAATGAAGAAGCGAGGTTTCCAGAAGAATATTTTGTCAAGCACAAGAAGATATTATATTAAATATATGTCTAATATTAATGATTTTATGAATCTAAATAAAATATTATTCATATATAATCTACATATTTCATTAAAAACATTACCCATTACCTATTATTGAAGTTAGTAAAAATAAAGAAACATTATGCACATTAAAAAAGACTTCAGAAAAAAAACAACTTTTAAAACACACAATAAAATATAATAAAATCCAATAAAAAGTTTATTAAAATATAAATAAGTGGATTAAATATTAATAAATAAGAAAAAAAAATTTCTTTTAGATATATTTTATAAATAAATTTTCTTAATTTAATTAAATTAAATGATTGTTTTAAAAATAATTAATTTTTTACTATTAAATGGAAAATAAGTTTTTTTCGAAAAAAATCCAAAAAAATCACCATAATAAAATTTAAATATTTTGGTTCCCAAACCCATTTTAATTTTATAAAATAAATTCTCTATAATGTATATAAATTCATTATAATTGTATCTCACAAAAAACAAATATAATAATTTTTTATAAAAACAAATTTTTGATGAATATAATTACTCTATTACAAATTCAATGAATATTTACAAAGTGTTTATAAATAAATTTACATTTTGTAGGAAATTTATATGTATATTTGATAAATTATTTAATATTATTCATACATACCCCTTAAAAATAAATGTTATAATTAAAATATTTTAAATAATTATATTTTCTGGTTCACTAAAGCTCAGTGTCACGTGTCATGTACACTATAGAAGAAGCTTATTATTGAATGTAATGTAAGCTATCCAACATTTAAAAATAAATTTAATATATATATTTTACAAAATCTTATAGTTCTAAATTCTATCTTCCTGAATGTTAATTTATCCATTGACATTTATCTCAGTTATCATGGTTTTAACATTAGAATATTCATTAATAAAACCCCACATTGTAAAAATGGTTAATAAAATATCCCATTTAAACGAGAAATATATGTTTTAAAGTCATTCCAATTATTACATATTAGGTTTCAAAATAATATAACACAGTTTTCAAGTGAAAACAAGGATGTGTAATATAAAAAACACCAAAATAATGATAGAGAGTGATACAAAACATGGTTATGAGAATGTTAATGACTACAATGCCATAAACCAAAGAGGAGTTTAAAGGGTAATTGATATAATAAAAAATTATCATTAAAATAACACATTTTACTTCAACATATTTTACCTAATGTTTGGTAATTCATTTTTTCTATATAGACCTAGAATATATGAAAATTTATATAATTGATATCTTTTTCATTCATTGTCACAATTTCATATTTTGGTTTTTCCTTGATCAATTACCACATCATCTATTACCCTAAGAGATTTATATCTCATGTCTAATGTTCTAAATAATATATATATATATATATATAATAAATATTTGACAATCCCTTTATCTCTAGTGAAAAAAATTAATAAATTATATTAACACGGACAGTCTGATATGGATAAATCATCATACGGTGAAGTAATACATTAATCTCTACAAACTGATTAAATGTTAATATTAAAATATTCCATAAATTTTTAAACATATGAACCTATAAAATTTAAAAAATTATAATGAAGGTCTCTAAATTTTCAAAAATTAACAAATAATTAATCCCCAAAACAACATGATGTATATCTTAATTGTCTCATACCAAACGCGTGAATTATTTTATCCTGTATTATATGGAAACATGGTAATAACCAGAAATACCTTAAAGACATATAAAAAACCTAAATAATTATGACTTATATATATATATATATATATATTATTGTATATATTCCAAAAAACCAAAAATTCTATAAACTCCAGCCATGAGGAGTAAACCAATTTTTTAACAAGAGTTTCTTATAATTAGTACTATAAAATTTACATCTTCATATTTAAAATCATTATATCCCAAAATCATTATCTAAACATATGAAACATATTAATGGTTATATTTCCATTATCATATGTTTTCTATTAATATCACCTTTCTATTAAATCACTTTTCTATGTCATCAGCATCTATTGAAATATTATTTCAAATCCTTATAAAAAGAAATATACAAAATAGTAAATAAACATTGCAAAATTCATATAACAAAATTTTTCAATCCAAGTACATATTTAATTAAATCCTTCTAATTAAATGATTTTCATTTTATAACTACTTCCTTGGTCTAGAAGTTACCTATTCGGTTAGGTCATTGATATGGGTAATTTCCATGTTCCCCACACATTATAAATTGAACTCATCAACAATTTTTCACTCTATGAAATTATTTTCCAAAAAAAATTATTCCCCTCCATTTAGCATATTCTTCTTGATTCATCATCCTACCTTACAGAAATCTAGGAAGAATAATCATTATACCTCTAGTTTCATTACCAAATAAACCATTATTTATTCCATGTGTTAGTAATCTCACCGAAGTTCATGTTGATAATCATATATTGTGAATGTTGATTAGGTGTAATCGAAATATATTTCCCTTTATTCATCATCTAATTTGTTTTTATTGACACTTAATTTTCCATATGATTTAATGTTAACAAGACTCCTTATAATTATAACAATTTTATAGAACAAAAAAACATTGTGATCAATAATAACCTTAGTTAAGAACCACATAACCATGTAAAAATCTGTTAGAGGACGTATAAATCATAGAAATTTTTTCAGATCTATGAGACCATAGATTTATCCTAGTCCATTCAAAAACATCATCTATTTAAATTTTTCATTGAGGGTCATAACGTTTTTGTGAATTTAAAATGAATTTTCCCTATAAGTGTCAAATTAGGTGTGTATCAAGGCCCATTGTTATGCACTAGGTGATGACATAGTCCAATTCAATTCAACCTTTTCAAATTTATATCCCCTCAATACCTCTATGTCACTTCCACATCCACATGTAATATCCATAATGGGATGAAATTTCTTAGATACCACATTCTATATCCTTTACATAAATTTCATGACATTTTTCTATAAATTTACTCATCCTTAGACCTATCCTTGGATAGATCTTTAGAAATAATATTTAAAATATCCCCAAGGATCTCAATATTGTTTCTTATCTTAATTAACAATTGTTAACAAAACCTATTATCTATTTAAACTACAGATACATAGTCTTACCATAATTTGATATTACAACTTATTATATGAATATTCATTACATTATAAAAAAATTCACGGGGACCATAATAGTTCAATACCTTTGAAAACACGTAACATAATTTTTTTAATTCAAGGAATATCTTTAATGTCTCTAATAAATATCATTAAAATTAATAATATTCACACAATTACCCAATATAAAACCTTTCTTCATAACCTATGGAAAGGAAACATAAGAATGTGTGAACTAAGATACTTAGTAGGGGTATGAAATGGAGATACATAATCATAACATTGACATAAGGGTATTAGAACATGAGATTAAATTTTTTATCCAATATCCTGTATATCAATGATCATAATCTTCAGTTGTGGAATAAATATTGAGAGTTTACATGTGTAGGGATTTGGCCTAAAAAATTTCATATTATAGTAATTTTATTCTAGAATTCACATTATTACATTTTAGTGGATCTTTTTATTTATATTTACATAGATTTAGGTTATAAATCTCACATAGAAACTCATATATTACAAAGTAGACAGTTCTATTCAATATCTATTTTTTTAGAAAAACATTTTATAATAAAATATGGTTTTTTTCATTCTCAATATTGAAAATTTTCCCCACGATCTCATCCATATATATATTCTCTGGTGAATCGGTTGAAAATAAATTTAAAACATGGGATAAGGACAATAGATCAGTATGGTACATAAAGGAATAGACCACAATTTTCCGGTGAAAATCTATAAAAAAAATTCACAAAAAGATATATTTTTATATTTAAAAAGAAATAATCTTTTCAATAAGATAAATATAATACATTTTTAAAATCAATCAATTTTCATGAAAACTCCTTAGAAATAATGTAAAACATATGTAGGTAACTAGAGACAACATTTTACATATCACCTTTAAAAATATGTTACAAGATTACCTGGTGCTATTTGGCTCAAACTGTGTTAAGATGTAACGGGCTTACCCAAATGTTGTTGGGGCTACCCCATATTTATATGTAATGGGATCTCCCTACACTATCTGTGCCACCCCTTGTTATGTTATCACGAGCTTTCCAAACTCTGTCTCGGCCACCCCATGTTACAATGTAACAAAAATTATAGGTTCTATCTAGGCTAACCCATGCTTAATTTTCAAGTACCATATAATGAATAACACATATGTATTTATTTAATATTTTATCAAAAATATTTTCCAAAGAAAATTAAATATAGTAATAAAAGTAATTTTGGGGATCATAATCATCATTATGTCTTTTAAAAATGACATCTAAAATTGAAACACTACACATTTCATAAATAAACCATTTTAATTGAAATAAAAATGAATATCCATAAAAGAAAAAAAAATCATTAAAACATGATGAAAGGGGAAAGGTCCACTCATCCTTTATATAGTAAAAATACATTCCTTTCATATTTTTTACTGAAAATTCACAATGAAACACTTATAGAAAAATATCATTCAAATTTTTTTTAATATGTAAAACATGAGTAGAAATGAACTTAAAACATATTATGAGAATAGGAAAAATAAAATCTTTTGTATTTAAACTTAGAAAACATGTTCATAGAAAAAACTATTTTTAATTGTACCATTAAAAATATTTTTTAAACTGAAAGGCCCTCATAAATATCATGTCATTGGAGAAATAATTAATAAAATAAGTTGAATGTGAATAATAGCTATAAATATATATAATAAAATCTCATATAGAATATAATATATTAGAAATTAATTTTACAAATAAGAATAGTAAAATATAATCATTAAAGTATAATTTTAACCCTAATAATGGAACTTGGGTTAAGAATTCCCTTACCACATTGCAATTAGTCTAATTTTATAGCCTATAAAAGTAAAAATTATCAAATAAACCTTTTAATAAAATTTTGATAATGAGATAAATGGTATTATCCATAAATGGTCATTATATATTCACCACAAAAAATTAATAGTGGTGAATAAGGCATATATCTTATAGAATTAAAAAGTGAGATGAGAAACCCCTACACAATTTTAATCATTGATAAAAGTGTTCAACAATGTGGTGATTATGTGTAACAAAATTGTATCCAAAAAAATAAAAATAGGAATAAAATAAAAAAACTCTATATTCCACTTATAATAATGGAATAATATAATCAACTAAGAAATCATATTATCCAATTAATGTAAATTGATTTAAGAAATCCATAACCTCACACTTAACATTAATGGTTAATGCATTAGCATCATGTATAATGGTTTAAATATTGTTATTAAATAATTAAATAACTATATTAATATTTATAATAACATATATGACAATTTTATGACATATATTCCAACTTCATTAATAATATTTCATGATTTTCATTGTTTTATGTCCGTCCATTTCAAGGTTTCATTGTTAGTTCTCTCGCGTATAATTATGGTTATTTTTTTAAATGGGAATTAAACAATTCAGTTTAAATTAAATTGTATAAATTATACGATAGGATTATAAATATTACCATATCAAATCATGTTTCCATCATGTGGATTATTGATTAGATAAATCATTCATGATGATTTTTTTTATTTTGGCGGAATTTCAAAACATCGTAAAGTAGTTTTGTATTATTTAATATTATGTGTGTGTTTTAATTATAGAACATGGAAAAGGTTGAAATAAAACTATATAAATATTGTTTAACAAAAATTACACTTTTATGACACGCCACAAAGGCTTAAATGTAAAATAAAAAATCATTATTCACAGAGAGGGTACACGAACATAATTTGGACTATAGATTCATTTCTCTGAATAAGAGAATATAAGAAAAGAAATGGATAATATATATTCAATGATAAACATAAAAATAAATTATATTCATGATTATGGTGTTATAATACCTTTATGTATGAATTATTTGGGTAGAAAATATAATTATAAAATAACTAAGATATGTACTTTGAGAAAATTACCTCTTGAGTATCACCTACTAGAGAGACCCTTGAGGACATCAGAATTGGTATTTTGGTGATACCAATGGCACAAGGACGTGGATAAAGTGTGGAATAGAGGTTTTATCATATATTTGAAGAGATGAATTTCTTGTGAGTTTAAATGGGGTGGTGAGGAGTAATATATTTACATGAAGAGGGGTTGATTTTAGTGATTAAATAAAGATTATTATATAATTAAATCCAACCACAATGTGGTTGCATTAATTTTCACGAATTTTTTTGACAATTATTATTTTATAGGATGTTTACGGTTTATAATTACCTAAAATAACCATTAAATTCTTTAGTCCTAGGTATTTTATTCTTTTACCTTTTTAACTTAAACCCATTTCATGTTTTACCTATACATCGACAAATAATTTCTTTACCATAGAGAATTTTTTATTCCAAAAAATGAATATGGAATTGCTAAGTAATTTGGATCATATGATTCTAAAAAATTCAATCAATTCTACCAAATTCAATTCATATAATTGGAATAATTATATTTAAAATTAATCTTCTAGTAAAAATGAAAAGAATCATGTTTTAAAAGTGAAAAGTTAAAAAGATTGAAAATACTTTAAGTACAATTTCAATGAGAAATTCATTCAAATTAAATTAATTGAATTTCATGTTTATAATTGAAATAATTATACATCTTCAAAAACATAAAATATTGTATAAATGTACAAGTAAAATATATGAAAAATAGTTTTAATTAAAATTCAGTATTGTTCACTATTCATAAAAAAATTAATATTTTTTAAAAAATACCAAAATATAAACCTAAGATAAATTTTATATTATTTCTTCACAATTGAAGTCTATATTTTCAATTAAAATTTATAAATGTGTAAAAATTTAGTTTTATTACATGTTCACTATTAAAATTTAGTAGCAATGCCTTTTTGAAAAATTTAGTTTTTTATGCATAAAATATGATTTATTATTATTTTAATCCTATAAAAAATATTAAATGAAATAAAAATAAAATTGATTGAATATGAAAGATATAAATTTAATTATTATATTTTATCAGAGGATATTAATTTAATTTAAAGAGATTAAATTCCATTATAGGAATAAATGTAGTTTCTTTATAAAAACACACCCTATATATTCAATTGGTTTTTATTTTCATTACAAATTAATTGGTAACCAGTATATTAGTATTTATAAAAATGTTTATACTATATTCACATTATTTATTTAGTCTCATTAATTCACTCTATTCCAAAAATTTGGTGATAACAGTCACATTTAAATAATCCTATTTAGTCACATGTTAAAGCATTATGTGGTGTATCTTGTATGATTTTGAGAATACTTCTTATTATAAAATCCATATATGTTACATTATCACCCTACCTTTATTAAATTGCATCCTGGAAAATTTTACTCAGTCTTGATATATAGGGTTTGGTTGTTCATCGTATCTTTTTTCAAATCTGGCTTTAGAATACATGTCATTAAATATCCATTTGAAGAGAGAGAAATGAAAGTACAAAGGTCACCTGAGATAGCACATAAATGGTTTCCATATAAGAAAACATGAACAATGAAGAGAAATATAATGTTAACAGATTGATAGTGGGTGATAGATAACATTTTCATGATAATGTTAACCCCCACAAAACCAAAAATCTACGATAGATCTAAAGTACATTGATTTCTCATTACGAAAATTAAACGGATAACAATTTTGTTTCGAAGTTATTTTCCTAAAATTGAGGAATTATTTTTCTACCAAGAATAATAATATAAGGAAAAATACTTAAATTACATTTATAATTTCATAATATAATAAATTTCCACCACAAAATACCGTTTAACAAATAAATAAAATTAATATTACTCAAAATAATATATAATAAATCTAAAACACAAAAATTAGATGGATTTGACAACAAATTCATCCAATAAAATTTTAATATTCACCTTCAAATAATATCAAACACTCTTAATTTCTCAAAAAAATTCAACTTCCCAAATCACATTATATTCAAGATATACTAATAATTTTTAAAAAGAAATTAAATCATCATGTATCATACATGCTTCAAATATATATTTCATCAATTATTTATTAATAAAATTTCATTTTATGTTTTTTACCTTAATCATTTAAGGTTCCAAAAATAGTGAAAAACATCAAAAATAACATTGATCACTTAATCACCAAATAAATTTTAAATCCCATGGTTATCAAAATGATAAAACATTTGATCAGAAAATTAAATTGACCGTTATCCATCAGATATTTAATGAAAATAAATCATATACCATCCTGAAAATTACATTGGATAGTTGTAGGTTATGAAATATTTTTTTCCTTCATTTTTTGTTTTAATATCAATGGACTTTCTAGACTCAATGGTTGTTATATGGTCTATGAGATTTCCTCTTCTAATAATAAATTAGGAAAATCCTTATAAAATTAAAAAAACTGATAAACATCCTCAGAGATAACATTATTTTTTATCTCATATTTTATCTGACAACATTCCTTTAACACCCAAAAAAATTGATAACTCAAAATTACTTCATGAAAAAAGATCATATAAACTCAAATGGTTATTTATAAATTTTTAAATTATTTCCAAATTATAATGGAATTTTTCCTTAAATATTTTTTTTAATATCATAAAGATAAGTCTTACACGTACCTCAAACTTTTATCAAAAATTAATAAATGTCTCACAATGTTTATCGATTATCTAGAACATCCAAAGATGTGTTCCCGTAACATTAAAAATATGATCATCCCTTGAAATATATCTGGCTCATTAGAGATGTCATCACTTCTCTAGATGACCCAACATAAACTTTATAAGTATTAAATGGATTTGTTACAATATTTTGTTTCTGATGATGATGATTTATATCCATTGAAAATAACTTTGGCAATGCCTTATCATAATTACCCAACTCATTAAAACTAATACACTTCACCATTGTATGGACGTCATCTACACCATCAATTGATTGTTCATGGACCTTTACATTATAGTCATAGATTCTATGACCAAAATTAACACACCAAAAACACTTCCCAGATCCTATCAAACCATTCATGAAATGTACTTTTCCACACTTTTAATATTTTTGGGGGTTACCTTAATACATCTTAGTTGGATTATCCTTTATTTTTTATCACCTTGACGGTTTCGTACTCTTGTCTTATTAGTGCCCAAAAGTGTCAAAAAACTACATCTAAACATTTTCATCACAATGAACCACCTTCTCAAAACATTTAAACTTTCATGAGGCTAAGTATATTATATAAATTCTTTATATCTTGATTAAAATATAATAATTTTACAGTAAATGTACTGATTTAAATTTATAACATTCCTTTAAAATCATATGATTTTTTTATCATATGTGTCCACTAAATCATCACCCTCTTCTTTAATTCCCAAAATTATGTCTCCATCCTAAGATAAACTAAAATCTAAAAATAGTTGTCTAGGAATATATTCATAAATTTTTACCATTCCAAGACATCAATATCATATTTCACTCTAGTATTCATAACCAAAGACCACCATCCATCTGTTTCATCATTAAAATGATAAATGGAAATAGTTACCCTTTGACAATTCAAATAACCCATAATTTCAAATATATTCTTTAAAGAATTGTGCCATCCTTAGTTACCACTGTGTCAGATGATACAATGAATTATGGGGGATGTTTCCTCATTAAATTATTCTTTATTGACATGTAGCTTTATTATAGATCATGTTATTCTCTAGCATATATACCCCCACCATTTAGATCATCTGTCAACAGAGTGATCATAAAATCAAACTATTCAATTCTAATTATGACAATCTTGGGTGATTATTTGGAATGGTATTTTATTCATGGTTCCTTCAAACTATAATTTCCCTATTTATTTTAGGCCAAATAGTACTGAACATGAATATTTTAGATTAACAAATATTGTAATATTTAAATTTTATATCATTTTAACATAACCTTAAGGAAAAATCATTCAATGCAATTTTTTAACATTATCATATCAGCTTATGTTATCTAAACCATCCTCAGGTACTAATATTATGTAATTATACTTAAAAATTACATATTATCGTGATTTTACACTATAGTTCACATTATTACATTTATAATGATCTTTTTGGTTTAAATTTATGGATAATTATTTTATAACTCACACATAGAAACTAAAATATTACAAAGCATAAACTTTTTCCTAATATCTATTTTTCACAAAAATAACCTTCTAAAATAAATCTTGGTTTATTTTTATTATTAGCCATCATAATTTTCCCCTTGATCTCATCCTTGTCTTTATTCTCCCTAAGATCTTATGGAAAACATTTTAAAACATTGGAAGACCACAAAACCTTAGTAAGGGACATAAAAGAATAGAAAATTTTAGTCCAACGAATATCTATAAAACATTTTGCTAAAAACCATACATTTTTATTCCAAAAGCATAAAATATTATCAAAAATACAGATTTCTTATGTTTTTATATTCAACTAGTATTAATGAAAACTCATTTGAAAGTATCTAAAACCAATGTAGGTATCATAGGGAATCATCTTATATCTCACTCTTATAAAACATATTTCAGGCCTACCCAGTGTTATTTGGTCCACCCCATGATAATATAAAATGGGATTACCCAATATTGTTGATTCTACCCCATGTTAAGTTGTAATAGTCTTTCTTAACACTATTTAGGACACCCCATGTTAAGCTCTTATAGGCTTTCCCAGCATAATCCAAGACACCTCATGTTATGATGTAATGAGATTTTTCGATGATATTAGGGTAACCACATGTTTAATTTTGATATAAAAAATAATTAAAAGTAAACTTTTATTCCTATAAATTTTTTCATTGATAATTTAGAAAACTATTTTAAAATCTTAATAAAATAACTTTTGGATATGAAAATACCCATTCCTTCATTTAATAAAAAATTTAAAATCACAAAACTACGTATATCATAATGAAAAAAATTATATTTGAAAAAAACATGAATATATATAAATTAATAATCAAATCATTAAATTATCATGATGAATGTAAAATCCGCTCATGTTATATATGTCAAAAAACATGCATTCCATGTTTTTTTGGAAATGTCATGAAGAACAACTTTTATTAAATGAAAAAACCAATAAATTAATTACAACTTTTAAAAACAAAAATATGAGTATAAATTAATTGAATACTCAATTTATAATTGTAAAAAAATATTTTCTTGATATTATTTTTCAATACATGTATATGGAAAAAAAAAATTTCATAGTATCTTTAAAATACTAATTTTTTTAAAAACAATCCCTAATAAATATCATATTATTAAACTAATAATTAAATAAATGAATCAAATGTAATTATTTTATATAAATAAATATAAGAAACTATAAATAAATAGTAATATATTCAAAGTTATGTTTATAAATATGGTTTTCTAACCAAATCAAGAAATTCTAATTTTAACGCAATGAATTGAAATTAGGTTAATAATTTCATCACCACATTATAATTAATTGAATCATATGGAAAAATAAGAAATGATTATTAAATGAATCATTTAATACAATGAAGATAATTAAAATTATGGTATTATATATCTGATCATATTTTATATACATCACTTACAGAAATAGTGGTGAATATTACATATATCATTCATAAGTAAAAAGTGATATGGGAAACCCTTATAATGTTTGTATCATTGAGGCAAGAATTAATCAATGGAATGATTATTTGTAATAAAATTAAATCCAACAAAATAAAATAAATTATACAAAAAAATAAACATTTGTTTAAACACATAATATTGGAATAAAATAATCAATGAAGTTAACATATAAACTGATGAATGAAAATTGTGCTAAAAAATCCCTTACCGCACACATCTCATTAATGATTAATACTTTAACATCCTGTATAATAATATTTATAATTTTATTAACTCATTATATAACTATATTAATATTTATAATACCATAAAATATTATTTTAGAACATCTTATGTCCCTTTAATTAATAATATTTCTTGATTTTAATTATTTTGGGTGTGTTTGTTTTGTGGTTTCATGATCGATTCTCTTGAGTATAATTATAGATGTTTTGAAAAATTAAAAAAAAAACTATAGAAGTAGAATGAAATGATATTAATGAACTTTTATAATTAAAAATGGTCTCATATATCATCTTGTATTCTAAAATTATGATGATTTATTATATAAAATATTAAGGACAAATGTTTAGTTTATTTTGGCAGTTTTTCCAAATATCATGAACTAGTTTGATATTATTTAATATTATATTGGTATATTAGTCAAAAAACATTAAATAGGTTATTATATACCTATTTTAATCTGATTTAACCAATACTACACATTTATTACTATCAGTGAATGCGGTTATGGAAAACAAAAAAAAATTATTCGTGGAGATAATAAATCGACACAATTTGGATAATAGTTTAATTTGATTGAATAAGACGATATTATAAATGAAATGGATATGAGATATTCCATTAGACTCATAATAATCCATTATATACATGATTATATAGTTATCATTCCTTAAAAAAGGAATTGGGTTTGGAGAAAATATCAGAATAAAAAAAATTAAGTGGCGTACTTTGTAAAAATTCACTCTTCAATGTATCCTCTTATTGGGTCAATCGGGGACCTTGGATTTGGTCTTTTGGTGAGAACAATATAAATATTAAGTGTGTATAGTGAGGACGAATGATTTTAGTAGATATTGGATGAGATTAATTTCTTTTGAGGTGAAATGGGGTGGTAAAGAATGGTATTTATACTTGATGAGGGGTTAGTTTAATTGATTAAATAAAAATTATTTTATAATTAATGAAACCCACATTGAGGTGGAAATAATTTCCAAGAATTTGGATGAAAATTAATAATTTAATTTATATTTATAGTTAAAAAATATATCATCCAACCATTTTTTATGTGTTTCAATCCATTACATTTTTATCTTTAGCCCGTTTAATTTTTTTACCTAAACCACGGAAAATACTTTGTTTAGAAAGGTAAATTTTTTTCTAACTAAAAAATAAAATTACATCATAATTTGAACTTATGTTTCCAAATATGCAATAACTTTTACCAAATTCAGTATACAAAATAATCAAAACTATATTAAAATTTAATCCTATAGACACAACAAAAAATGGGTTTTTAAAGTCAAAACATCAAAATCATGAAATGTTATTTATCCAATTTAAATGTTAAATTGATTCCAATTACATAAATTGTATTTAATTTTTTATAATTTAACAAATTATACTTTGAAAATAAAATAAAATTATTTTTATCTATACAAAAAAATATATATGAAAAAATTTATTTTAATTTAAATTCATTATAGTTTACAAATAAAAAAATTAATGTTCTTTGAGAAAAAAATTAATAATAAGATAAATATTATATTACTAATTAAGATATGAAGTCTAAATTTTAAAATAAAATTTATAAGAGTGTGAAAATTAAATTTAAAAAATGTTACCCTTTATAAGGCATTAAAATTGACTTTTAGAAAAATATATGATTTTATGCTTAAAATATAATTTATTAATATCTCCAGACTATAAAAATTATTTGATTTATTTAATAAAAATTATTAAATATATAAAATATAAAATTCACTAATATATTTTACTAAAGGTGAATAATTTAATTTTTTAAGAAAAAATTCAGTTGCGACCATAAAAATAGTTTATTTAAAACACCCTTTATATTTATTTAGATTTAATTTATATTTCTAATTAATTAGTAACTAATGAAGTAATTTTATAATCATGTGTAAAGAATTGTTTCCTAATTTAGTGAATATAATTTCTTCCTTCCATTCCAACACCATGGTGATAATCGCCTCATCTAAATAATAATATTTAGTCATTGGTTTAAGCTTAATGTGTCTTATCTTGAATGATACTTAGCATGGTTTCACTTTTTAAATCACATGATGTTACAATAATATGTAAATTATAAATGAATTAAATAAAATTTTCGATGAGATCTTAAAATTTGTATAAGACTTAGATTTTTGTTATACACATTAGTGCAAAAATATTATGTCAAAGAAACCCACCAATATATTAATAACAGGTAATTCTTGGACAATACACCCATATGCTATTTTATGCCTGAGATGAACTCCTATGTACCATCTTTTAGGATTGTGATAATCTCTTGTATTTCATGTGAGCTCATATATAACTTTTATAATTACCTAGTGCATTATAGGGAAATATAAGTACCATCAATTACATAAAACATAATTGTGTGACCAATAAGATCATAGAACCATTATCATATCAAAACCCATGAAAATAAATGGGTTTCATAAAACATTTCACCCTAGCATAACCAATGGAAATTATATTTGTTTCATTATAATTATATCTCTGTATATAAAATTTAATATAAATGGGTCCATAAACATAATTTCATCAAAAACCATTTAGAAAAATGTTAGTATTGGAATACGCTGATTATATCACCTTTATATCCTAATAAACCACAATTTATTACAAATTAGATGGAGAATTATTTTGAAATAAAAATCCCTGGGAACACATCTTGATGAAAATAACCTTTCACTGATAATAAATTTTAAAAACTAAAATTATTTTCAAAATCCATTTATTTTAATGTATCCTTGGGTACTTATAAAATAAAATTTCATTATCAATTAAGAAAATTCAGGAGGAAAATATCTTTTCATCTTTAAGAAACACTTTTTAAATTATTTTCAAAATCATTTTTAAAATTAAATTAATTTATTTAATATGAAAATATTTCACAAATATTAAGAAAAAGATAGCTCTGAAATGAAAATTGAAAACTTTTTTGTGATTATTTTAATGTTTCATCAGTCCTGATAGTGATAAATTAAATTCATGAAATAAATTTTAAAAACAATTATTATTTTTTAATTTTTTGTATAATCCCAATGGTAATTGTTAGGGAAAAAATGAAGATTACATTAAAAATATATCATAAATATTTTCAACCCAAGGAGAAATTTAATTTCAAAAATCCTTATATAATAATAAATCGAGTGGGAACACATCATTTTAAAGCATGGTTCTGGAAGAAAATATATTTCTAAATAAAGATAGAAATAAAGATTAATTTTCTTAAAAACTTTTTCTCAAATATTTTATGTACCAAAGAGTGGGAAATAATACTATTACTTGAAAATATCATGAATAATCAAAGGTTAATAAAATTTATAAGTTTTTGTGAGATAGATCATAATATTTTAACATCAGAAACATAATCCTTAATAATCCTGATAAATGATGAGATTGTAACATAAATCATTAGAAAATTGGAAATGTTGAATCATAATCCTAAGGAAAGAATAAAATAAAATGGATCTTAAAATATCATGAAAATAAAATAAATTCATGATATTACATGACAGAGGGATTTTATATACACCTCTCTAAAGAATACAAGTGCATAACATAACCTACATATCAATGCAGGAAAATTTAGAAGAAAATATTACTTACCATTTTGGTAATATTTTGAATCATAATCCATTGTTAATAATAACATAAAATTAAACATTGAATATCATGAATATAATGGTATTCATGATATAATATTTCAAAGGGGAGTATATACACCAAAACAAATGAGTGGTGAATTGTAATATGCCTCGTATAAATAAAATAGAGGCTTGAAACCCCTTATCGACAATTTACGTATAGGCCCTAAACAACATAAAATATGGATCCTGAAATGTATATATGAATAAAAATAATTTGTAGGATAATAATTATAATATAAATTCATGGTCTGTATGTACACCACAGAAAAGAGTTACATGGTGAATATGGCATCTCACACCCATAAATAAAAAACTAAACAGAAATCCCTTATCAAATATCTTACCATCCATCATATACGTTCAAACCTCCTGTGTAATAAATATTTGTTTTTATACATATATTAAAGAAAAAAAAATTTATAGCGTACCATATACTACTTTATTATGACCTTTTAGTACCTGTTTATTAACCATTCCATGTCAATGTTTTGTTTTGGGTAAAACCCACTTTGTTCTTCATATATGTTTTGATTAGTTAGTTTTTCATATTAATTTTATAATGGTTCCCTCATAAATAAATTCATAACCATAAACTAAGTATAATATATATTCCTTATAATTTTATTATTAGTAATCTATATAATTTAGTGATAGATAATTAAATAAATCATTGATGGAGACGTTATGCCATACAAATGAAAGAACATTGTTTCAATTTTTTTGTTTGATTAAAATAAAGAAATATAAATGATATATTATCATTATAAGTTGATTTTTATTTCATATATATCATATATTTTCATTAAAAACACCCTTATTATCTTCCATGTAATGTGTAAATGAATCACATCACTTCGAATGTGGTAGTTTGTGGGACACACAAGCAGCATTATCACAATCCCATAAAATGTAAATAATGAAGCTATGTGTGATATACTATTTCCGAAATCATAATAATATAAAATTTATGATATATAAGTAATAAATCCATCATTATTCCCCTTCATTAAAGGTGTTAATGTAAAAAATAATGACATTGGTTCGTGAGAAGGTAGTCCATCGTACACACAAACGATGATTATGTAACCCATTTTATGTATGTGGGGATGGTTGTAGGTCTAGAAAATAACATTAAAAAATATTTATATTTAGGATAATTATATTATTTTATCATCATGTTATAGTATTAATTGATGTAGTTTTTATAACAAATAATACAAATATATTCTATGATGAATGTTTCCTCTTCTTCAGGTACCCCCCTTAGGTTTGAACAAAAAGCCTTAATAGGTAGGATTTTTATTCACTTAGACATCTAGGATGATATTCGGTTGTTTGGGAAGTTATTTTTTATGTTATTTGTGAACTAATTTTTTTTAAAAGAGAAGATGAGAATTAGTGACGTTTTATAAGTGAGGTCAGTGGCATACCGGAATCATTTTGATAGAAGTAATTACATATATGTTTATTTCATTTAAAAGGGATACAATAATGTAAAATTATCAATCCTAGAATATATAATGTTAAATATGACCATACAATGGTTTTTGGAAATGTTTTGGGTCATTTTTAGCCTTTTATTTTAAATTTAATCCCCAGGTAAACCCATTTTCACCATAATTGTGGTAAATAATTTTTACTGTTAATTTTGGTGATAATATAATTTTAAAAGATTTTTTATTATCAATGGTCATGATTCAAAATATTTAATAATTTTTTACAAATTTCATTTATAAAAGTGTAAAATTTTAATTTAAAATTAACCCCATAGACATGACAATAAAGTGGATTATTAAAGAGAAAATGTTCAAAAGATTGAAATGTTTTCATATCAAAATATAGTGATAAATTTATTAAAATGAAATAAATTGGATTAATGGATATAAAATTGACCTAATTTTAATTTTTAACAAATTTTAAATATCATTTATCTTTATAAATAATTTAAAAGAAAATGCATTTTTCAATTTAAATTATGTATTATTCACTACATTTCACAAAATTATTCCTTTTAGAAAAATATCAAAAATTCTCCCTAATATTATTTCACATTATTATTTTAAAAAATTAATAATATTTTTTAATATTAATTTTCTAAAATTTTAAAAAATTAAATTTAAATCAAACCCATAGAAGCGTTGGAAAAGAAGTTTTTCAAGAAGTTTAATTTTTAAAAGTACAAGATGATTTTATATTAACTCAATGTCTAATAATTATAATAATTGTATTAATATAATTTATTATTTATTTATTTATATATATTTAATATATAGATTCCATTAAAAATGATCCTCATTATGGATTATATTAATTATTTAAAATGGAGATACATTATGAGGATTAAATATTAACAAAATCTACTATTGTTACTTTATAAAATATTTGGGAAATTATATTACATTATTTATAAAAAATAAATGATAGCTCTATAAAAATTAAATTTTTTTCTATTCATTGAAAATCATTGTTTTCTAAATACATCCCAAAATTTATTCATATGTAATTTTAGATATTATTGTTAAAAATATAAATTTCATTTTATTAAGTAAATTTTCTAGATATTTAAAAGAATAATTATAATAATATCTCATAAAAAGAGAAAAAACCCATTTTTGACAAAAATATATTTTTTATGAATATAATAACATTACAAAAAACTGTTTGATTAATTACTAAATTTTTATAATTATATTTATATTGAGTATGAAATTAATATGTACTTATTATAAATATTTAAAATAATTCATACGCAACTATTTATCATATATATTATAATATACATAATTAAAATTATAGTATTTCATGGCTCACTAAAGCGCGGTGTCAAGTGTCATGTACAATATCAAAGAATCCTATCATTGTACACAAGTTATCCAAGATTTAAAATAAATTTTAAAAATAAGTATTTCTTATATTCAAGGGTTTTCACACCAATTATCTTAAGTAAAAAATATATATATGCCTTCCAGACCGAACATATGCATATGTCTTCTTTTCACACTTAATTTTGAAATTGTGAGTAGTCTACCTCATGTATTTTACCACACAGAATTTGAAATTGGACATTAACTCATTTTGTGAGATACGATGCAAGTTGCCGACACTAGGAATATATGTAATTTTTATAGTAGTCCTATATCCCCTAGATTAGGTCAAGTATCCCACTCTACTACTCTGGTTTCATGATCCCATATATATTGTTCAACTGTTAATATATTAATTTATCCTTCATCGGCCATGTTTAATGATCTTATATCCCCATCCATATAAAGGGTCAGATATCCTGAACCTACTTTATGGTCTATGATCCTCTACCTATATGTTATAACATATAGGATTAGGTATCCCACTATGGCCCAAGGTGTAATTCTCTATCTATTAACTGAATAATCATGACTATGATTTATTATAATGATTCTTGTTCTAATGAATTCTACTATGATTTTAGAGAGATTATGTGAATATATTTCGTTGGATCATTTTTACCATATATGGATTTCACATATCCTTTATCAATAATTTCAATTTATAATTTTTGTTTTTTCTGCTTATTTGGTGTTTTTTGTGCTTCCTACCAGATATATATATACTCCCCATGTATATCTACCTTTCTAGAATGTGTTATGTCTTATATAGATTACTGGTAATATGGTCAGGATATTAGTGGATTAGGTGTCAACTGAGATTAGTAGTTCATGGTGATGGTGTTAGATTAATGAGAACTAGATCTTGGGAGAATATATTGGGAACTTCCTTTATTTAGATTCTAGGTTTGGTTTCACTTTCTATTTGGATGGTATATAAACTATTCTAATTGATTTTATTTTTTAGTATTCAATTACGGATCCTAAAGGTTTTTGATAGATTCTATTATATTTATTATTCAATTATAGTAATTTCATACATTATTGTTGAATGTATGGAGGTTTGCGTTGAATATGGGAATATCAGACTCTGTCCTCCTATTCGAGAGTTATGAATACTTAGTGGTATTCACAAACACATGGCCTATTAGAGGTATCATTAGGGTGGAACACCTAGAAAACTGCTAGCCCATGTGGGACCTTAGTGGGTTACATAATGATAGGGTGGTATTAAATATAGGTTATCATTGTGATAGTGTTTATAAATAAATTTGTTTTCATATTTTGTTTAGTAATTTTGGGATTTGTTGTTAATGTGGCTCAAATGAGGATTTTTTTCTATTGAACCCAATGATAGTGTGTTGTCTAACAAATCATTTCACCAGAATTATTACAACTTTCTTGTTAACTTGGTTCATTTAGAAATATTTAGTGGGTAAACAATGGTGCTTGCAACATATAGAAATGGGTTTTTAATTTTTTTCTATTTCTTATTCTACTCCCAAAATTTAATATTTCTAGTGGGTTATATTTTCAAATTATATGAATAAAGTATATATTCAACCATCCTGGATTCCTAAGAATGTTCATGATAAAGACCATTTGAGACATGTAGACATTTTCATAGAGTTTCTTTATTTATTCCCAATTGTTGGATAGTTTGAGGTCTTATCGCCCATTAAGGAATGGGATGATCATCCACTATTGATTCTAGATAATATTTATTTTTATATTTATAGGTTTATTTATTCTAAGGATGCACGTTGGTTGAGCATGCTGCTCAAGTTATAAATACATGGGGCAACTAGGTTACAAGGTAAACTAAATCTTCAACTGGAGAAGGATTAACGAGAGTAAGTTATGTAAGTGCTCTTTCTCATTTATCCCTTTTCCAATCAGATGGTGGTTTTGGTGGCTAGTCTTCTTCATGGTTTAATGGAATGTTGGTAGCTCTGGCTCACATAGACTCGTGATGAGGTGAATCTCCCTAGGGTTGAGTTTGGAAAACTCCTTTGGGAGGAGTACTATCTGACGTCTCTTTGATCTGTGGATATTTTGGATCTTATAGTGCTATAGAAAATATTTATGATCATTATTGAGTATGCATGAATATTAAAATATTTTTCTTGAAAATACATTGATATTATTTATAATTTTTAATTTTTGAATGGAAGTCATAATGGTGATTCTATAGATAAATCAATGTAGGTGAAATTACTATATATATTCTATCCTACAAAGGGGGTACTAGAGAAATATTTGGTGATACAGAGTTTCTTTGTTGAGGATATGGAGATTTTAGGAAGTATACATGTTCTCCTTGGATTAGTGACCTTGTTAGTTAGAGGAAAATGATATATTTTAGGACCTATACACTTGAGATTCACTTAGGTATAGTCTTATCCCCAAGGATCATTCACTAAATGCTCACTAAGGGGATCCTTTCATCAAATAGATAAGTATGTCATTACCTTTAATGTGTAAAGTTATATTTCATTGACTTTTATGGTCTATAATAGTGTATTGTGAGGATATAAAGTGGATGAAACACTATGATTGATGAAGGGACACAGCTAGTGGCCTACTAAGTGTGATCAATGTGAAACTCAGAGAGATGTTTTTAGTATGGGAGTTGGAAAATCCATTGGAGGAGGAGCTGGAGGGGCCCAAAATTTTAACTTATTTCCTCAACATCCACCCCTAAGGGTACACAAATGGCTCATAGGTCTAGTTTCTAAAGAAATGGTCAGTTTATGGAAATTTAGGGCTATGATATTCTGGTGCCCATCATTTTATGACATTTGATAAATGTATTTTCAATGTTTTCTTCAGTACATATAGGCGTAGAAAAAAAGCCTTTAATTAAATTCTATATCAATTGTTTTAGAACTATGGATACTATAATATCCTATAACACAAGGCTTGTTTGTAAAGATACTTATAGGGATGGACCTGATGATCACCCACACTACTAGTAATGTAAATTCATGCTTAGTGGGAATCCATTCACATGGTATCTTTGGGTGGCTACTATGAAGATATGTGTCATTATTCGTAGAATGGATTGTCTATATGTAGTCCATAACATCATTGAGTATTTATTTATGATATTAAGGACCCTTCATGAAGAGGGGATGATGTTTTAATATTTTGAACAGTGGGTTTATTAGTGGATATGAGTCGGGATTTTTCTAGGGAAGTAATATCCAATCATGAACTCATTTTCAAGTATAACCCTATGTGCAGGGATCCTAAAATACACCCAACTTCTATTAGAGGTATATGGACACCTAAACATATTCTATAAAGATGTACTAAGAATAACCCCTCTATTTTTTCCCAAATGTTCTATAAAACATCACTATAGAGCCACAATGATATCTTTTTTATCTTATTGGGAATCCTCTACCTTACTCTAGGAGTTTAGGAGGTAGTTTGAGTACCATTGATGAAATATTACATCAGAAAAACTATTCCCCCTTGGTATATTCAGTGTTTTTTAAACTGTAATTCAGATCATATATGGTTTATTTTTTAGAGTCTATATACATAAATCATGTGATGGTCAAGGAAAAATATCTTTTCTAAGGATATATGATTTCATTAATCATAAAAATGGAGAGAAGTGGCTCTAAGAGATTGATATTTGTATATCAATCTTCATTTTTGGGTGCCATAGGAGGATATTCGAAATATGTTGTTTTGGTGTGTTTGAATACATTATGAGTTCTTAGTTATTATCTTTGGAATAAAAAACTCTACAAATGTGCTTCTGGTAGACATGCACCAATTAATTCATCCCTTCCTAAACCAATAAATAAAAGTATTCATTAATGAAATCCCCATAACTAAAAAATATATAATGTTCTATAAAATGGGAATGTCAATTAATAAATATACTTTTTTTGAAAAATTCATTAACAAAAGATATGTCCATATCAATAAATTTTTGGAAAAAATTCTATCGCAAAATGTTACTTCAACCGAAAAGATAGGTATATTATAATTTCAATCTTACAAATAGATAACATATTTTTGGGAATAAATATTTACCAACAGAATTATATGATATATTTATATTTTTAGAAAATTATTTTCAATATTAATAATCATTACCAAAAATTTAAATCTTTTTTTAAATTAATATTTACATAAAATATTACGGATTGGTATTCTAAAGTTTTTATTAATAATATTATATCAATATATTTAATATAATAATACAATAGATTTATTATATTTACTATATGAAAATTATAAATCTAACTTATATAATACTCCAAAAAATAAAATATTAATTTTTAAATACCTATTAAAACATAAATTTAAAACATGTTCAAAATGTATGATACATTAAAGGAAATTCTATAAAAAATCATACATAATCTATATCTCTTATACATGAGATATAATTTCCATAGTTAATAATGGTAGTAGAGTCTATGAATTCAATGCACCCATTAAGTCATCAAATGGAAATAATTGTAGTTACCACCTCTTGTGGGATAACAATGTTTTCATGATGTTTGTTATCCCCAATTTTAGATGTAGAATGTAACCAGAATATGATTATCTGCAATCATGTATGTCGGTCCCCTTTCATGAACATGTAAGTAGAAGTAGTTCATCTTCAATATAAACCAAAATAACAGAATAAGATTCATATAAAATAAAATGGTAACAAATAATATTCTTATAAAAACACATCAAATAAGAGAATTGAATATTCAATCCAGACATGATTAATATTTTCTTTTCTTATATACATATTTCATAAAACATCCAACATACCAAATATTCATCTATATAATTTATTTCTGAGAAAATATTCGTTTCCAAATATTTTTTTCTAACTAGTATAAAATACCAAATAAAAAACCCACAATATGTCTAATTATAAATATCATGTTTTTTAAAATAAATAGAATCTACCCATGTTCCAAACAAGAAGTGTAAAATCATCACGTCGTGTGGAAGGGTAAATGTTATGAATATAAAAATAGTATAAAATTGAATGAAAAAATATATATTAAAATTATTCAATTTATTTTTTATTTTTTATATTATGAAGATATACCTTATTGATAATTCATTTATCATTTTCTCAATTGCAATATTTTAATTTTTATGTATGTATAAGTTGATATAATTATAAAATAGTTTATTAATCGCTGTGATGGTTTCAATATCATACATTATAAAATAATATCATTAATATAAAGTATGATCCTTTAGTTGAATTTATACAATATAGAATAAAATATAGAATAAAATTATTTTTATAAAATTATATTAAATTTTTATTAGTTGAGGAATACACAAACCACACACATCACATGATGTCAAATGGCAGGTTCATGTGTATTAAAATTCCATTATGACCGTTATAAGTAAAGAAACTCTCTTAAATTATGATTCATTTTAGGCGAAATTTTTTATGATTTCATATAACATATAATATGGTGATTAAAAAGTAAAATTTATTTAAATTAAATCTACAATGATCAGAAATTTATCATTTCAAAATGAAAAAATTTTATAAAAAATGTATTAATATGAAAATAAATGATAAATTTTATTATAAAATATATATGATAAAATAAAATAAATAGGATAATAATTTGAATTTTAGTTTCAACTATCTTTAAACCCAATTTTTAAGTACTAATTCTAACATATCATCTCCATTTCATAATTAGAATATTTATAACTTACAAATTCATTCAATGGTTTATGAAAATCATTTTGAAATAAAAAATCATTAATTTCCCAATATTTTCATTTTTTGAAACATTATCATGAAATAAAATTTGATATCACAAAGTATAAAAACTTTTTTAGAAACATGGTAAAATATAAATATCTTCAATTCATATGAATCCTCTTCATTCATGTCATTTTTTACTTGAGAAGTAATGCTGCAACATCTACTCAAATTCGAGATAATATGAAAGAAAAAGGAAACAACACAATTCATCAATTACAGCATAGTAGGGGTATTTAAAAATAAGTGTTAGTATTTAATATTATTTAGAAAAATTTTCAAGGTAATAATAGAACACCATAAAAATTACACATTTTAAGAGAATATATTTTAAATTCTGGATTACCTAAGAGGTTATATATTTTTTGGAAATATTATAATTACATTAATTATCTCCATATTATATTTCATTTAAAAAATAAAATAAAAATCATAAATAGTTTATTTAATTAATATAATGAAAATAATATATATATATATATAGGAAAAGATAATTAAAACAATAATTTTCTAGAATTTTGTGTTACTCTCTAATTTAGTGCATTATGGTGAGACTAGAAAATTAACGATTACCAAATCTATAATTTAGATAATTAAACAAGGTGTTAATTAGCTATACCCCTTAAAAATAGTACAAATAATCCCACCATCTGTAAAATAATTATAATTTTACATGGATTATTTAAAAGGTGAAAAAAATAATTAATGATTTTTTTTAAAAAGGGGATCATGGTGATCAAAGTTCAAAAAAAATTAAAAAAACCAATGTTAGATGATGAATGTTTTGTTATTCACAAAACACACTGGTCATCTCATTTACAAAAACAAATATAATGTTACCTATAAATATAAAATATCCCCTATTTCAGAGCACATATGAATGGTAAAGGGATAAATAAATATCGAAAATTTCATGATTAATATTTATCTACATTTACTATGAAGAGTAACATTCGAATATGTGGATTAGTGAAATTTAAGTATTTTCATACTCATTATTTGTATCCAAATAAGCTATATCAATGTTTTTCAGAATTAAATTTAACCCAAAAGAAAATACATCATAAAAATAATAATTGTATCGAATTCAAATTAATATCATAATAAAAGGACTGATAATTTATTCATTTGTGACTTATGTAAGTATAGTTATTTTGGTTACATCCATGTTATATAGATAAGTAGTAGTGTCTCAAGTTAATTCATGGATGTGAAAATAAGATGGTAGGATGGATAATGTATGTTGGTGGCATAAATGGGACCAATAATATCTTATATAGGATTTAGTATAGTGGTGGTGATGGATTAGAGGGGTGGTTAATGGTAAATAGTAGTAGTAGATCATGAGGTAATATATGCATAATAGTAGAAAATGATGGATATTATATATTAGGGGGAAGTGGGTAAGGGGAAATGGTGATATTTGAATGGTATTCTAACTTAACGTGTCAGACAAATGGAAATGTTCATTTTTGGTTGATGGAATACATTACATGTTCATTATATCTGTATCAAAAATATTCCATCTTTCATCCCCATTCTCATTTAATAAACATTGTAACAAACACATAAAGAATCGTATAACTTTTTTTTATGTGTAATAAGGTCCATAAACTATTGTGAAAAATGTGTTTTCAAATAGAGAAAAATATTTATATTAAAAATAAATGATTAGTGTCCTATATTTTAAAAATATTATGAATGAACTGATAGACAATTATGATTTCATCCCCTCACATTATTATTTATTAGAAACATCATATTCCATTTCTCACCCATGATCACTATATTCAATATGATTTAATTATCGAATTCAGCTACATATTTATCTTGGTATTTCACAATAATAAATCAATATAAATTATAAGTAATTATATCTATAAAAATAATAATATATCCATAATAAAATAAAAAAAATCCTCCAAAAAATATTTAAAATAATGATAAAAAAATGTAACAGTAAAATACACTACCATTACAGGGAAAAGCATGCAGTTCATGAATGGAAAATAAAATATATAAAAATGTTACTTATTTATAATCTTCACCAACAATGTAATAGTGGTCTTTATTAAAGAATCATCCCTTATTATTCTCTAATAAATACTACTACTAATTTCAAAAAAAATTCGTGACGCCGTATAATTCAACTACAAAACTGATACAAAAACATTTATTTGTTTTCTAATGAAAATAATAATAATAAATGTGATTTATGGAATGATCCAAGTTATTGATATAGAAAATTAACATGAAATTAATTACAAACATTTCATTTCCCCATTTCATGAACAATTTAATCATTTATCATGTGATTTATGGATATATAATGTAAATGAAAATCCAAATAGACATTGCTAAATAAAAATTTTCATATGAAGTTAATATTCAGACTGGATAATAAATAATCAACTAATATTCCTAGTAAAGGTATTTTTATTCTCCTTGATATCTTTTAAATTCTATCTAGAAATCCACCTGAATAATTATATCATTGTGAATTTAAATATAGTGGTTACCCTATCTTAGGAAAAAAATAAATTGGTAATGTGTAGCATAGTATAATTTAACCATAAATCGATATTCACATAGTCAATGACTCATAAAAAATATTGAATCTAAAAAATATGAACTCCAACAAAGATGGAACAAACATGTAGAAATATAAAATATTTAATTAATAAAATGAATATATTAGATTTTCTATGAAAAACATATTAAGTAGAAATAATAATAAAATATATTCAGACCAAATGGTATTCTAAAAAAAAGTTTTATATGTAAATTTATATTAAAAAACGAAACCCAAAAAAATATGTAACATATTTCCAAAATCAACCAATCAAAAAGGACCATTTATGTTTCTTCATAAAATCATTTATTTATTCCACAATGTAAATGATTATACCATTCATTAAATATTATAAAAAATACAAATAAATAAAAAAAATGATAACATTCAACATAATCATGCTTAATGAATAATGTTTTATTATAATTTCTACCACCATGAATTAATCATATTATGTTCATATAATGTGATTTTTCTCTAATTGATTTATAGAATTCATCCAATATCTAAAAATCTACAAAAAATGATCATTTAGTGGAACATTTTAATAATAAAATTAAACATACACAATAATAAACTAACCCCTACTCTTTAATGTTAAAATTAATCCATAAAAACTCAAGATATTAAATTATAATCTATGAGTAATAATTTTCCAATGAAACTCATTTATGACTAAAAATAAAATGAAATATTATTTCACAATTATACCATACAATAATATTTCACTCCAAATGGCACATTAATGTGTAACTCTTAGGGTTCATATGACATCTATTTTCAAAAAAATGTTATAAGAAGTTATAAAAATAAGTGGTGTTGTACATTTTTTAATAAAAAATTAAATTAAATTTTTATAAAAAAATATTATAACTAATGAACATGAAAAATATACATATAAAAAAAATTCCTACAAAATTTTAATTAACTAAATTTACAATTTTATGATTTAATAAAAAGATAATATTCAAAAATATATATATATGACTAGAAAAAACCACCATAAAAATCTCAAGGATTACAAAATTTAAATATATATATATTTTTTAGAAATAACTTATTTAAGATGTTTCAATTATTTTTATGAAATTATATCATGATAACACAAAACAAGTCACCAAAATGTATCGAAATTGATTTTCATACTTATAATTTTATTTTTTGTTTCCTAATATACCTTCTACATCTCATCCAAGAAACATTATAATCATGAACCCAAACAAGATAAAAAACCTAACTCTTTCACCTTGATCACAATTTTTTTCATTAAAACAATGAAACTTAAAACACCATGCATCAAATAAATATAAAATAGATAATAGAAACCTAACATTTCTTTTTGTAAAAATTGACCGAATATTATTCAATTATCCTTTAAAAATACTCTCAATTACTTTAATCAAATAAAAACAAGTATAATGGAATGAAAAATTATTAAATACATAAGAAATATTTTTTTTCATATAGGGAGTGTCTCATGTGACCAAAATCTCCTACATCTTGTAGAAAAATAGAACAACCTAACTCTACATATCAAGGCTTCATCACCTATGAATGGTTCCATGTTATATCAAGAAATAAATTAAAAATCATTCAATAAAATAATAAAACCTAGATAATGGGATTAAAATGTGATTTAAGACCAATACATTTCTGACATATATTTGTGATGATCCCCATCTATAATTAGCTAACTAACCAAAGCATGAAATTTATATAAGAAAAACATTGTCCATCATCTACCTGAAGAAATCTAAATATGATAGCTCATTATATAATAATTCTATATGATTCAAACTGAAAAAATGTTATTCGACCATCTCTAGTAACTACTCCAAACATAGGCTCATTATTTTCAAAACTACCGAAAAACGACTTAAACAGGTGACTCCCAATTGGAAAATTAAATATTCATACAACCTATGATTATCATCAACATATAAAAATAAGGAAATAGACAATAACCCATATAATAATTAATGGCTATTATGGGAGGGAATAGGGAATATATAAAATGTCTTATGGTTGAGAGAGGTTACTAGAATCGATGATTGATAAATTTGGGAGGATTTTTGAAAGGCATATCAGAATTAAATTCTGAAATTGATGAAGGAATTTAGAATCTCAAACATGAATATTTAGAATAGGTATTTGAAGCATAAACTTTATCTGATTATGATATTTAATTTGGTAAAATATTTATTATTATTTAATAGTTTATTATAACATATTTTTTTAATGGTGAAATATATATTGGTAATGCGTATTTATAATAATATATTATTTTTTTGGTAAAAAAATATATTTATATTTGGTGTGATAATGAAACATTTCTTATTCTTAGTAAAATTAGTTTTTGTTGAACATTTATTATAAAAAGATATATATGTCAATAATAAAATTGTTTTTTATTTGATATTAATTTGAAAAAACCTAATATTTATTGGAATTAATCTTTTTTATAAACTAATATATTATATTTATCTAAAATTATATAGGTAAAAGTTACATTTTTATGGGGTTAATCATGTATCTGAGATCGATAATTCATTGCACCGTAGGATGGTCCTGGAATATCTTTGGGATCATGATATTTATATGACAATATTAAACGGTCTGTTCAAGAATATAGTGGTTCACTTCCTAGAAAATGTTATCATAGTGTGTGGATTAGAAATGGACAAGGAAAATATTGAGGCTCTTATAGCTTGGGAGACACCCAAGAGAATTTATAGCCGTAAGAGTTTCCTTGGGTTGGATACATATTTCATTACATTTATAGTGTATTTCATTAGGATTGTGATTCCTTTGACTTACTGGGATATAAACTGCCATCTTTTTTTATTTTCTGAGTGATTTGAAGAGGACTTTGAGGTAAATCTGTAGAGGATGACCTAAACTCTTATTCTAAGGCTACGAGAGTTGGGAGTAGAGTATTTTGTGTTTTGAGATATTCCTATAAATATGGGATTGAATGTGTGATGACATAGGGGATTTAAGTGATTTCATATGGTCCAAAGAATTTCAACTCAAAGGGAATTATGACACACCATATGTAATAGGAATATACGTACTATTATCTTCTCCAGAAACCTATACACACTAACTTTTTAGTTAGGGATTTGTAGTCTAATCGTACTAGAAGTGTCTCAGGTACATTATCAACCAAATATATCTCTACCTATCTCATATGAATTTCCTAGAATTAAAATAATAATGTGACATCAAGATATTATGTTCTCCAATTCATGGTAATTTCCAATAATATTCCCTTAGTATAAAATAGATCTATTGGTTGTTACGGGATTTATCTATTCATTATTTCTCATTGGGAATTTCCCAAGTTAATGTAGGAGGAGGCTATTATTTTTAATCAATGGGGATTATCCCCCACTCCATCCACACATTAGAGAGGATAATTTTTATGACATTTTTTATGTTTTCTATAAAATAATTATATTAGTAGATGATCTTAAGGGATTCTATAAATGTTTGTAGAACACAGTTCTCTTCAATTGATGGACAGTGATAATGATCAAGATTCATGAAGAGTTTTCGAGGGATTTTTGGTAGAAATTTTTTACTAGGATATACATTGGAAGTATTTTAGGGAGTAATGAATTTGAGAGTTTCTTAGTTTTTTCTTGATTCCATAACAGTCAGAAGGTAACGAAATGGAATCAAGTTATTATAAGTTTTTTCAACCCCTCATGATTTTAGAATATATGTGGGGTGGTATATCTATGGATTTTTTCTCGGGTTCCATGAAATTTTAATGTTCATGACATTATTAGTAGGATTATTGAATAAATAAAATATTATAATAAATTCATTTCCATTAATTAATATTTTTTAGTGGTGACATTTGAATTTTTATAATTTTATGATATCATATATATAAATTTAGTTTTAACAATGATCACATTTAACCAAGATGGTCAGTTCACAAGTGAGTTGTAGAACGGGTTGAAGGACTCTTTCAAAATCTAGTTTCATATGAGTACATATTTCCACCCTTTGGAAGATGGTAGGATTCATTGGACCATTCAATTTTATGAGGATATATTGAAGTCATGATTATGGAATTATTTTAAGAACTATATGAGGGACATTTTAGGTCACCCCTATATTGAACGGACATAGGAAAGTCATCACCCATGGTGCCAGATCAAGTATGGTTGATGACAGAGAAGATTCAAATGATTCAAGATAATATATGGAATATTAAAAGTCATCACAAGTCCTATATAGACTATTAAAAATAAAATAAAGAGTGTTATGATTGATAATAAATATTACAAAAGGTAACACTTAATTGTGGCTTTTATTCATTTTGTTAGGGTTGTTATTCTCCTCTAAGATTCATCAATATATTCTAGATCCTACATATGGAAGTCAACAATTATTACAACTTATCCTTACTATATGAGTTTTATTAGGTGTATGAAATTTCAATGTTTAATAGTTGAGGTGTTACGTGTAATATTTGAAAAACATTATTGACTGGGGAAAGAGACACATCAATAATATAGATACCCTTTCAGAATACCATGTGATGATTGAGGGTCAGTGGGAGAGGGATGTATGGGATGGAAAATTCTATTGGTTTTCGTCCTTTATTAGAATAGAAACCTATATAATATCTCATGGGAACATGATATCCATATGTGTCCTCATTACCCTCCCATATTTGAGTTATTTTCCCATTTTTATAGGGAAATAGATGGTGTATGGGGATGGTGTAAAAACTTTGGTTATTTAGTTTTGAACCCATATAAACTTATGTGATACTTCCTTGATTTTAATTGAAATGATGGATAAGAAATTAAGCTTCATTGGGACCTCAACAGTTAATAAATAAAAAAATATACATTTTTATTAAATGCATGGTTGTATTATAATAAATAATATTCTTTCTCTTGAATGGATCCTAATAGGGTGAAACTCAGTTCATGTCATTTGTGAAATTTATGTTTTACCCCATACTTAGTATCAATTCCATTAACATCATACCTCGCATTGGTATGTAGTTATGTAGATTAAAAGTGATTAATTAAATAAATATATTTATTTATTTATTTGGAATTAACCTAAATATTCACTTATTTAAACCCATGTTAAGATAATATTTATGGTTATCCACAGGCCTATATAATTTTTAGATAAATGATTAGGGAGGATCATTTGGGATAAATTAAGGGGAATTATGAGGATCTATGATGAATGCACTAGGATGACCAATAGAAGATATACTAGATACTTCATACCTAATTATAAATCTTGTAGTGAGTTACAAAATAAATATTTATGGGCTTAACTATGCCTTATATTACGTATTGGTAATTTTTATTCTATTTCAATCACCACTTAAATTTGATCATTAACTTGTAAACCTTCTAATTATGGTTGCAAAAAAATATTATTTAATCAAGAATTTATATTATTCAACCATTTTATATTCATTTCTTAACCATGATTTGTTTCTATGATTGTGATAGAAATCATTTTTACTCATATCTTTTATTTCAAAATTTGCCTCTAGGTTTCATCAGGTCTTCATCCACAACAAATTTATTTCTATAGAATAAACTAATATTGTTATAATTTGAAACATGATCAACCATTGGACATTAGTGTGTCTTCTATAATTGATGAAAAGTATCCTGAAATATTGAATCATCATTAGGGTGTGGAAGAAAAAATGTTCACAACTAGGGAACATATATTTCAATAAAAATTCATTAATGAGTGATGATCTGTAACTTGTAATCTTTTTAAGATAAATAGTTTATGAAAATAATACACTTGTGGTAGTTCCTCTATGAATGGTGTGGTAAATAATGATTTAGGAAGCTATCCAAGTGTGATTGGTGATTTCATCAATGAAAAAATGGTTTGATTTGAATATAGTTTAAATGAAATTAATGAAAAACTTGTAGTTTTTATGAATACATGGTTTTTCTCTTGGGTCTATGGTTGAAAGGATCTTACATTTTTTTAGATATCACATACCATGGGATTCAGTCCCATATTGTTGAACCCTATTCTAACTACTCACTGTGTATATGGAATACATTCATAGGAGGCTATTTTCCCAGCATGTTGTGTGGGTCAGGACTACATGTCAGGTACCTTGAATTCACATAATATAAGATACTTGGGCACCTAATAAGTATCCCACAGGGTCCCAGAAGACATGTTTGATAACATACATTTTGTATAGGCATACCTTAATATTTTATATAGTGAACTAGTGCACATACATTATATAATCTATAAAAAATTGATATACCATAAGGAAAATGATGTGTTCTATTTCAAGACATAATTTATTTATAACTATAACCCCTCTTAGACATATTATACATAATACCTTTCTTCATAATCAAGGGAAGGGAAACATAATAAAGGGTGAACTAAGATTCTAAAAAAGTTTTAACTAAAGATATATCATGGATAACATATTCATAACATGCTTTTAAGGGTTTTAGAACAAGAGTGTAACATTTCAAAACCATACTAAAAATACCATGAATCATTCTCTTGAATAATTGCAGAAAGCATGACAGATCATAAGAAATGAGTCATAAAGGGATAAATGAACATTAACCATGAAAGAAATATATATGAACAAGAATAAATATTATCGAATAAATATAATAATATAAAATCATTTCCAATGTAGTCATGACTTACATAAGATATTATCATAGTGGATTGGGATCAATCCTCATTCACCGACAGTTACAATGGTTCACTCTCAAGTCTATCATTGTGTAAATAGTCTCTTATTGAATATGGTATACCTCCAATTATATTCCTATTTATTTAACAATATTTCCATCTTTATGGATTCCTTTTATGTCTTTGGAATATAAGTTCCATCCATCACAAAATGAAAATCATACATATGTGGGACATAAGATCATAAAACACTCATCTTATTATCATATCATAGCCCACTTAATGAAAACAAGATTCATAAATGTCTTCTTATCATAATCATACTCTATCTAGGGAAATAATATTTAGTGTATCATCTGATCATATCCCCTATAATAATCAAGAATCATCAAATGAATCTATCTTTGTTGCTTTTAAAATATCTCATAGAATATTTCATAATGAAAATACCTTTTTACATTGATATCACTTATTTAAAAATTTTCCAATATTAAAGGGATAATCTTATTTGAAATAACCTTCAAAATATGTAATGGAATCATTAATTCACTATTTTTTCATCATATTTGGAAATTATGTTCGTGTCCTATACCTTAAAATAAATATTCATTTCACATTTTCTGTAAAAATTAAACATTAGATAATTTGAAAAACAAAAAAAATATTCCTTTAAAATAGTTTATTACAAAGTTAAACATGGGTAAAATTAAATCTAAATATAATTATAAAAATATTATAATAATATTATAATACCCTTTCAGACATCATCTATATCAAAGAGAAAGGATTTTTGATTGAATAGTGAAATAAAGTCCATTTTCCTTAAAAACATTGGATTTATCTACTGAATAATTAAAGTGATGGAAATTAAAGTAAAGTATTTCATACAAATAAATTAATATATTCGATTTTTTTTTCATTTTATTGATTTATATATCATCAATTTTCATCATTATAAGTATAACCATAAATAATCCTAATAAACAATGAGATTTTAACCTAAAACCCTTCCCACATGTCTAAAATCCTTCATACATGTTTGGACCTATATTGTGGTAAATAAATTTTTGTGATTAAAACCTTAGGTATCTATAATCATATATATCATTTCTCATATTAGTATTGATAACCTTATATCACCAATTTACTATCAATTCTTTATTAAAGTCATTGTACTTGGTAATAATTGTTTTATTTTTCTTGTGTATTTTTCTAGAAGATTCAGTTCTTATAATTTGATAATGGTTGCATAATATATATAATTTTAAACATTATTTAAATAAAATATATGTATACATATCATTCAATGTACACATATTTATATTCATCTACAAAACTTGTTGGTAAATGATGAGTTACATCATTCATAGAGATGGTAGGTTGTACGTACTTATGAACATTGTTTTAATTTTATGAAATATCGAACTAGAGAAACGTGATTTATAATTCACCTTCATAGAATTATAATTAAAACATATAAATCATATATATTTTAAAAAAATATATGTATTACCATCAACACAAAATGGAAATGAAAATGGAATAACATCACTTCGTGGAGGTTGTAGTCCCACCATATGCAAGAGCGATGTTATCATTATCCAAAGAATTTAATGGTAGGAAGTAATATGTGATATTTTAAGTATAGAAGTATAATTATTTATTTAGTATCATTTATATATCAATTAAATATGTCATTATATTCAGTTTTGAGAGGTGGTTAAGGGAAATTAATTACATTACTTTATGAGGGAGTAGTCAATCATACACAGAATCGATGGTTTCGTTTCTATTTTATGGGATGATAAGAAGTATATAGGATATAAAATTAATATAATAATGAAAATCTATATTAAATATATTCATTTTATTATTTCATCGTGGATTGTGTTTAATTGAAATAGTTATAAGATGTAATAAAATGAAAATGGATGGTTAAGAACTATACAAATTCATTGGACAACCTCTTTAGGTTTATGCATAAATACTTCCTAGGTTAGATTTATGACCAAATGGAAGACTATAGGAAATTTATAGGGATGTGATTATAGTTTTTATATAGGTTATAGAAGAAAAATAAATCTCTAGAAGTGTGGAGGATATATGAGAGTGGGATTCCTTTTATAATTGGGGGAGATGACCCAAATGGAATTTTTTAAAAAAAATATCAATATTTTAATCACTATAAAAAATATCCAAAATGGAACAATTCAAAATTTTAGATGAAATTGGGTCATAATAATTCTATAAAAAAGAATTAAGAATGGTTTATATATTATTTTTACACTTCTATCTTTATATTATCCCTTGACAAATATGTATTAACTTTACCTATGGTAAAATATATTTAATTTATTTACTATTCATTATGGATAAAATTATTATTTTATTATTAAATCATATTAGTTATTAATATTATAAATATGGAATCCATTTTACCAATTTGAATTCACAAAATTGTTATCATTTAATTTGAAATTATACTTTAATATTTAATTAAAAACATTTTTCCAAAGAAAACCTTTTTATAAAGAAAAAATTTTTTATATCAAAAGTCAACATAAAATTGATTCCAATGAAATATTTCTTTAATCATAATATAATATAATTAAATTTACTTTTAAATATATTTTAAAAAAATGTTTCTTTTCAAAAAAAATTTTGAATTTCGAATTTTTAATAAATATCAGTATTTTTCAATATTCATCTAAATATTATTCTTTTTAGAAATTTATAAAAACTTCACATATAGATATTATATATTTTTTGAATTAATAAATGAAGAAGATATTTTAAAATATATTTTTTTAATTTTGAAAAAAATCATTTTAACATAATATCACAAAACGTGATGAAACTAGTTTTTAGAAATATAATGTTTTCTTGAATTCAAATGGATTTATTCTTATCCCATGCCATTAAAAAATATTAAATGAATGAAAAAAATTTAATTAATTGTATAATGGATATATTTAATTACAATAATTAAAAATTATTGATTAATTTAATTTTTTAATATAGAAACACATTGTGATCAGAAAAACATTTAACAACAATTATTTTACTTTCAATTGATTTTTATTTTCTTTTATAATTAATTATTAAACACGGAATTTATTTTTTTACATTTTTAAACAATATAATTTTTATTATTAAACTATTAGTATTCATTCTTACCAATTTAATGGCTATGTGGTTTAAGAATAATATAGTGTGGTTCATTTGTAATCAGGGTTTTAAGTATTTCATGTTTTTGAAGATATTATAATTATTTAAAAGGAAATACATAATAAAATATCGGGTTACTACATCATTCCACCATTAAAATTATTTTCACCTTACAATTTATATTAACTTAATAAAACCAAATGATGATATCTCTATCTCAACATTTAGCTGGTCTCACACATAGCTTCTTTGAAATTATGATTCTACAAGAGAACTTTAAGGAAATGACTAGTCATGGTCCATAACACATTTTCAATGATACAAGATTTATACTAGTTTGTCATCATAAAAATAACATTCTTAACTAGTATTACCTAATATTTATGTACATATAATGGATATGGTTTGTACATCCTCAATAAAGATACATGGTACAAATAATGAACATGAGATAGGATTATTGGAATCAAAAAGCCATAAACTATAGTTAACACTCAATAATGAATCTAGAAGAGACCGAAATACCTAGGATAAAATTTCCTTTTTAGTAGAATATCATAACCATATTTCATAGAAATGTTAGTAGGAATGTCTTCTCACCAAATTCAAAATCCCGATATCACTAAGGATTATCTACGTAAATTTTCTATAGACTATGAGTTACATTGATTTACTACTGAATTGTTCAAAATTTAAATTCCATTTCCACATCCAACACAAGTCTTGATAAAATATTTCTCGAAACTTATCCCAAAACATTGGATTTCAAATCAAAATTGAATTAAATAAATTATAAGGAGTTGACTGGTTACATGTTTTAAAGCTATTGTTCTTAAATAACATGACTAGTGGAAGGTGTTGATCCAAAACATCAATTAAATTCATACTACCTGATCATAGTATATCTTCATGGGGTTGAATTGTTCTCTAAAACTAGAAATATATCTATGGATGATATTCAGTGTAGAAAATTAACTTTCTAACCAATTTTAACTCATGAATTCTCCAAAACATTGAGGTAAACTATAGATTCTGATCATATATAATAAAATTTAGTATTCCCTGAAATATTACCGCTATTTAAAATTATATTTTGGAAAGGTAAGTTGTAGAGAAATATTCATTGATTGAAATCAATTGTTATACCTTTTTAAGGGGATCAACTACAACCCAAATAGCTTTATATTCTTTAGAAATTTTTGGTATTAAAACTAAAAAGTCCATGGTGACATTTTACGATTTAAAATTGGCATGGGTAATGGTTGTAATGTTCCCTTATATTTTTGTCTCTAATACATAACCTATTAACATACCAAGAGCTAAGATGCATACTAATGAAATATATCTACTTACGTTTCCCCACAAAAGGTACTTTTTAGATCTCTATACAATATCATACTTTGATTATTAATGGAGAATAAAGAACAATGAGTGTCCTCTAATAGCTCTGTAAAATATGGTATTTGAGGAACACTTATGTGGTTATAAAACATTAAAATTTCCTTATAATAAGATTTGAACTAAGGAATATATCTCACCTTCTTCTATTGTTCCACATCATCCTTATGTGCCTCTTTAATCCTCGCATAGATTAATGGTTGAACACTAATTTGAGAAAGAAAACATTTCCATCCTTCCTGTTGGATTTCCATAACCATTCATTGAACATCAATAAATTTTGGAGCATTTCCTACCCTAATCAGAGATAATCTTCAATTATCCATTCATCTCAAAGCACTAGCTACATTTTTTCTCATTCTCGGGGGTTAATGTACTAAGAATCCATAATCATAAATAAGCTCCAATGATCTTATCTAGCACAAAATCATCTCTTTTTGAGTAAATGTAAACATTAATATTTAATTTTGAATTTATATATCACATATTTATCCATAATGACAATACCACCATATATTTAATGCAAATATTACCACATCTTACACCAAATAATGAGTTGGATAATTATTCTCGTGAAACTTAAATGTTCTTGAAGAATAAGTAATCAATATATACTTCTATATGAGAAAACATCACAACACCATCTATAATGCATATATATTGATTACAAACCATTATATGATAACGGGTAATGTAATCACAGGTGTGTTGACTAACCTTCTCTTTTGTTCCTTGAAACATTCTTATCATTCACATATTCAAATGAACCTATATCCCTTCCAATTTGACCTTGTTATTGGATTATAAGGTGATGATAAATTATCCCCAAATCATTGATAATGTACAAAAATATTATGAAACCTATGGATCTCAATTTCAATGGTATGTTAGTTACATAATTTATAAAAATTTATCTATTATGGATCAAATGATATGCGATTTAGCGTGATTATATAACCAAAATATGAGAAAATTTATCCAAAATTCACACATATAATATTGTAGATGGTTTATCCTTTCTTAGGGTCTTATGAAAAATCCTTAATTGGTATTAATGCTCTTAGTTTCCCTTTGATTAAATAATAATAACATTTATAAATACTACCACAAACTAATAAATAAATTCTCTAAAGACACTATATTTAAATCTATGGTGATAGTGGGGGTTGAAATATAAAATAATGCCAAAGTGTATTCATAGTGTCCATACCTTGTAAGAAATTATTTATTGGGTTTATCCTCTATCTTCACCCTCAATTGATAATTTCTAGATTGAAGGTAAACAATGGAAATGTGTTGAGCTTCACATTATTGATCAAACAAGTCATAAACATAATGTATATGATATTTTTTCTCGATTATAATCTTTTTATGATATTGAAAATAATCACAGTTTCTGATTGATCCATATTTCATCTTAACAAATTATAGGAGCACACCGAGCTGACCCACATGGCCTAATAAATCCTTTTTTAAAATTCACATGGAGTTTCTTAATCAATTCCTAAACACTATCATGGAAAATATATATAGAAGAATTTAAATATGTGGAGAACCAAGTGTGAGTTATATTGAGAACACAACCTCACAATTTTGTGGGAAATTAGAAAAATCTCCTAAAAAAACATCAACAAACACCCACATAATAGGAATATTAGTAATCGTGAGTTTTCCCCAACCATCTCAGATAAAAACAATATTTGAATAGAAATCAAGACCCATATATTGAATGTTATTTCCCTTAGATGTTTTTATTTATTTTTGTACATATAGACAATCATAGTTTGGATTAAAATAATAGAATTGGTTTGGAATCCATGGAAACTATTGTAAGATTTATGTAGAAACAACCATTAAAATACTAAGATAACAAAAAATTCAACCAGAAGGAGAGTAAACAAAAAAAATTTAAGAACATTTACCAAAAATTTAGTCACATAGTATTCATACCCTTGGGATTCGATCATCATAGAATTAACAATTTTAAATAATTATTATACATTAAATAATTTTTGTTCCATCTTGATACCCTTGAATAATTAATAATATATAATAGAGTGGGATGAAATAGAGTCAAATAAGTCATTAAAAGTTCTATATTGAATTCAAAGGTTATAATTTACCATGTCATCATCACAGGCCTCATTAAAAATGGGGATCACATAATATTTCTATTGTCTATGGGATTAAGAGGTTTCTAATGATGATCATCATCATTAACATTTAAATTTGAGAACCAGATAGGATAATTCCCAAAATTCATTAATTTGAGACACAGAATTGTTGGAGGGGAATTTTTTAGAGACATATCTTTATAAACATCATGAGATAATTTATTCCCATCCTAACCACAATATAGTTCAGATTTAATTCTTTTCCACACATAAAACTTTTACCCGTCCTCTTAAAAAATTCCCCCATGTTTCCTTTCACACGTCCAGCATTAAAGAAGTATAATCTTCTTCTCTAAATGGATCTTATACATTCCTTTGAATGGTATAATTATTTTCTTTAAAACCCACAATATTATTCAGTAACTCTAATATACATTTCCACTATGAAGTAAAATCGATTGATTTCTCTACTACAACTGACGTTCATTATATATAACACCCTTCAGACACTTGGTCTTAGGAAATTGAAGAATTAATCAAACTTTATTTCAATTTTGATTATATTAAAAAAATAATACCATTAATGTCTTCTAAAATTTTCCATATAGTTAACAATAGTTTCATCATCTTGTCACTTTATCTCAAAGAATTCATTCACTATTTTCGTATGAAGAAATTGAGGAAAGTATATACTAAAAAATATGAACTTAAACTCTTCACACTCCATGGTGAAAATTTCTTCTCATTGCCTCAGGTTTTTGATAATATACATGTAATACCCTTAGATTTAATTAATTTTTTTCAAATAATTATAATCACTTCGGAAGCTTTCAATACACACGACACCATGTTTTTAAGGAATCATGAAGTACTACTAATATTATTATTTAATAATGACCCTTATAATATATCCGTTAAATTTTGAAGTATGAATAAGAATAAAAACATTTTTACAATTAATTATAATTATTTTTGATAGATAATATATATTTATAAATAAGTACCTAATTTATCTTAATGCCTATATCTTCATCATAAATTATTTTTCTCTCAACAAAATTTTCCATTTGTTTATTAAAAAAAATTATAAAACTATTTTTTAACAGTTATAGAAACAAATTTGAAAAAATAAATTTCATCTTTATAATTAATGTTTAAAAATTAACATATGGTGAAATTTGGAGATTTTTTTGAAATGATATGTTTTTTTATTAATAGTGAAAAATATTGGTTAATTTATATTAAAAACCAATAATTAAATGAATTTTCAATGTTCGGTCATTTTTAAAAATATTTCAAAAGTAAAATTACTTTAATTGTGTAATTATTAAATGAATTTATTTAATTTCAATAAAATGCATGATGACTTATCATATTAAAAAATTCCATAGTTAGGAAAATTTTCCCTTTGGAAGCCCACTTTTTCAATATATCTATAGGTTTATATATGATTTAAAATATTCCAATTCTGTGAATTTAATTTCATAAAATGGACTTATTATTTTGAATAATACTAAATAATATTATATAATATGATCTAAATAATTATTCATAAAAATTAATAGGAAAAATATATAAGTTAATTACCAAAGTTATTCCTAAATGGATTTACCGAGGGGTTAAACTAAAATTATAATTGATAAAAAGACATTAAAACATTAAGAAAAGTCATTATATGTGATTATTTTAATGTTTTATCATCTTAGATTCTATAATGGTCGATTATTTATACTTTTGGACTATTTAAATTGTGGTTACACCTATTTATTTTTACAAATTCTAATTCTATCCTCTCACCCTCTTACATAAGGGTACCATATCACCTCTCCACTTGAATCTCCCAAAGTCTTATTTTCCCAAAATACCTACCCAAATATTTTCCTTATATAAATAATTATATATTCAATCCTTGATGTTAATTATTATCCCCTCCAAAGATGAGTTCTTTTATAATTTAATGATTTTGTCTGAAAAAGAAGTGTCATTCTTAACCAAGTGTATTTTTTTTATTATTCCACCTCATTCAATTATTATTCTCTAATTTTAGTATAATAAAACAATTATATAACATATAATTATTTTTACTAACATTATTTTAATAACCTATATATTTCTTTTCTTCTATAAAATAGAAATCAAAATCTTCAATCATGTGTATGGCTAACTACGCCCTCGCAAACTAATGTAATTTATTTTCCATCTCCACCTCCCATGGGTTGATATAATGAACGGATTAAATTATATAAATTATTATTATAAGGAAATAACATTACTTCGTTATTTTTAATATCACATATACATTGTATCCATTCAATCATTCAATAAATGACAACATGGTTCACGCGTATGTGTGGAATAACGCCGCCACAACGTTATGTAATATGTTTCTGAATTTATTTTGATATAAATGTTTATAAGTAAATGTTTATTAAAAATTTATGATATTATTGATATAAAAATTAACCATTAATTTTGAATTAATATTTATTTTTGTTTCATTACATCCATCTATAAAATGGAAACATCATTCATTTGTACATACGACCTACTATCTCCAGTAACAGTTAAATTCATTTTCAATATCTAAATTTTATATATTAATTTATATATATATATAATTAATATTTATTATAATTAAATCATTTATAATATTATATATATAATATTAACATGATCAATGTAAAATTACTGGAATACTAAACCAAAACATTCATGAAAGGCGAAGTAATTATTAATAGAAACATGATTTTAATAGTGAATTGTTAATAAAAATGTAATAAATGGAAATAATTAAATAATATATGGAATTATATATAAGATTATGGTTATTTAAAAGATTTATAATAAACCTCTATTAATTATATATGAGGTTGAAACATATTTTATGAAAAATATACTTTAGGTAAGGGGATTTTTTTTCTCATTTTTATTTTTTTTGTGGGAAATAAGTCATATTCATCACATTATTTTAGTGTGGTGTATATTCATCCCATTAATGACTATTATGATGATTCATATGAAAATTATTTTTATTTTAATATCAATATAGGGTTCTTTTTCATAGTGATTAGGATTCAAACATCACCAAATTGATAATGGTTTTTTAGAGTCTCATTATTTATTAAATCTTTTTATGATTATGATTCCGATGATGAAATAATATAATACATGTCACATGAAACTCATAAATTTTATTATACAATTTTAATTTCATGAAAATATATGTTTTCCTTTCATTTTAACCTCTTTATGTACTAAAGGGTCAAAAATAATTATTTACGGAAGGTCAAATTTATTTCTCTCTTCAATCGAAAAACCTTTTCTATCATTTACATGTTTTGTAAAAATGTTTTAAATAATATTTTAATAATTTAAAATTATTGGTTAAATACTTTTTCCCATGTTTTTAATATTATAATAAAGTTTAAATTTTTTTTTTCTTCTTAAGTTTTAAATATTTTCTTTTCATATTCCTAAAATAAGAAAGGAATCATTATTTTAACATGTACGATATGAATAGTATTTTTTATTATCATCATCGCTCAATGATTTAATTCTTCATTTTTAATTTTTCAGGAATAAATATAAAAACTATTTTTTTCATTAATATTTTTGATTTTTATATAATTTAATAATGTTATTTAAAAGAGAAAATTATATTTTCCTCAATAAATGATTTAAGTGGTATTTTAATATCATTATCCATATTTGATTACATCCAATGATGTTATATATTATTCAATGGTGATATGATCCTAGAATAATTTCCTTATTCTTTCTCTAGTTTTTTATGTTTATAATGAAAATATTATTATAAAACTCATTCTTTTTTCCATGGTTTATTCTCTTAAAAATTATGAAATGTTTAAGAAACCAATTTCTTTTACACGGGTTATAAATAATTGAACGTTTCTAGAACCTGTGTTATTGGAATGGGTTATTCTAGGATAAGATGTTTATCAAAACTATATACAACCTATTGGCCATAATGGGATGAATGTTTTTTTATCATTCAGAACACACCTATATGATTTTCATTATGTCAAAGGTCAGACCCATATCACCCTATAATTAATTAGTAAAATATTTATAACTCATAAGATAAACATGACTCAAATAAGGAGTGAATCAATTTTATTATGGTATTTTTCCACTAATATAGTATTGGGTGTTAGCCATTGAAAATAAGATTTTTTTAGTGAGTGAACACATCCCACTATGCAAGTAATTTCAATGATCCTTGACTACTAGGGAAGTTTTTTTCTATAAATATGTGTTTTACAAAAATCTATATCTTATGACAATGTTATTCTCTAATGGATCATGTTTTTATTCCTTTAAGATTGATGTCTTATAAACATTCTATATTTATTCCAACACATAATAATATCACCATCATTCGATTTTTATAGATTTTGAATATAAATATCATGTTCTTATACCATTATTCTCATGTTATGATTATATTCTCATTAATATCTCATTTTTTTACCCGTAATGTGAAAATGAGTTCACAATTTTTTATGTTTCTTTTACCCAAGCCATGATGTAAGATATTATGTATTAAATTTCATATAGGGATTATTATAGTGATGAACATAGATTGGTATAATGTCGTTACAATATGAACCAGTTATATATGTATTCATATTTCCAAAAAAACTAAAGCTTTAATTTTAATAGGTATTTTTTGGTAATATTAAATGAATATTCCCCTATCAAGATAAAATTTATATATAGAGAAATTTTACATCATTTACTATTAGTATTAGGGGATAGTATTTATTAAACATTTGAATGTAGGATGATAAAAATTATGTGTGATCAATATGGGTTTGTAAATGGATATGTCTAAGGATATTATTAAGAATATGTTTAAGGAGAAGTAAAAGGATATGTCAAAGAATAAGAAAATACCAAAAAAAATTAAAGGATTGAACAATTGGTGTCGAGGAAATTTAATCCCTTTTTGTCTACTATAAGAGTACATGGCTCTGAAAAATTGTACTTATGGGTAATAAATCCATAAAAGGGGGCATTTAGCTAGAATTGATCACCCCTTACTTCATGAAAATGAGACTTGTTACATCCATAGTTTGATGCTCGCAAGGATTAAGTTTTCGAAATTAAGAAAATATTTATTAATCATGTAAAAGTAATTTTATGATGAGATAACCATGGGTGGATTAATATAACCTATGGTTTCATAGATTAAAATAATTTTCATGATTTATACATCCTATAATTAATTTTGTTTTATCATGTGGCTTCCCACGATGTTAATTGTTGTTAGGAATATGATTTTTGATTTTAGTCAATAGCTGGAACATGGAGGAATCATTTTAACATACAGGTGATAGAAATGTCATTGATTATGAGAAACCAAATTGGATTATGAAAATAGAGAAATATATTATGATTATTCATAAACATTTATTGTGATGTATGGTTAACAACACCATCTTCAGTGAGATTCTTTATGCATCAAAAAATATTTAGATTGAAGTTTATGATAGTTTATATGGAAATGAATACAGATGAAATTATATTAAATTCATATATGATATGAATGTGGGAAAAGTACCTAGAATAATATATCAAATAAAGAGAAAAAATTATTCTATTTTGAAATTATGTTTATAATGAAATGAGTTGAAGTGAAATTTGATGCCTTATATAGGAGGAACTTAGGAATCATCCATTTCATTTTTGAAAACTAAGTGTTAACTCATAGATAATCGAAGTTTGTATGTTATTCCAACAATTGAATTGAATGTCTAGAAGTGCTTATGTTTTAGGATTCATGAATTATTTTTTATAATTATTTTACAAATTTTATTTTCATTATAAAAATCATGAATCATCTCAGCCATATTTTAATTATGGAAGCATATATTTCTGTATGTAATATTAATTAATGAGTTATGGATACAATTTTGGGTTTATTACTTAAATGCTAAAAATTGGTTAAATGTAATAAAAACGTATTTTTAGGTTTTATGTGATTGAATTTAATGTGAGTAATGAGATTTTGGGAATGTGTCTTACTAGGATATTGTATATTTAAACATTAGGTTCAACAAGAATTAATATTTAATAATAATATTATTTTCATATGTTTAATATTATAGATAACATTCATGGTTTTTATGATCATTAATTATTATAGTAATTTTCATTGTTTGCGTCATATTTATAGGGGGTTTGGTATTAAATATATTAAGATAGTTTTAGTAAAAAATTGACAACCATTAACAACTGGAAAGATCATGGATATTTGATCTATAACCAATGGGTGATAATTGCGAGTCTCCTACCAGTGACCTATAAGATTGATATGTTAGTATGGACTTCTTTTTTAAAATTATGTGAAAGTTAAAGATTAACTTTTTGGGGAACATATGATTTATCATAGAGGTATCCTTGGGAATTAAAAATTATATAGAGGTAGCTTGTGCCTAATTCAATTGAATTTTCATGAGAAATATTTCCCAACATGGGATTTGGAGATAACTATATTAATATTTTCATTAATGATATAGAGGAATAATATTTTTGGATAATGGTTTGATATAAATAATGATCTTAAATGTTTAATGTATATATTCCCATATATTGATTTAAAAATCTAATATAGAAGGCAATTTTAGATGACTAACAATTATGAATTAACAATACATTATAATATTTGGAAACTGAATAAGGTGGTATATGATTTGATTTAAATGGATTGTGATATAATTTTTAGGGTGAAGACATCAAAGGATCCAATATTACTACATTTTCAATGTATATATATATAAATAATCAAGAAAGTGGGAAAATAATATCTTACTAAAATAATTTATTAACCATTAATCCATGTGATGTTTAAATTGGAACATAATGATGATTTATATCCATAAAAGAAAGGGAGAGATTTTATTGAGTTTAATATTGATTGTGATGGAATAATAACATTAAACAATTATGTATTGTTGCATCTATACATATTTGAAAAAGAGTTTCTTGAGGAATCTCATTGTTCTTCCTTATTTATTGTTCCTAGAATTATAAATATGTATTGTGATTTGAAATGACATTTATAGTTAGAAAACATGAACAGAGATATTTCAGATTATGTATTGTGGATCTTCATTTTTCATTTAATTAAGTCTAGTAGGTAAATGTGAAAGGTAATGTTACAAAAATTACCCATACAAAAATATAAATAGCAAAACATCACCCAGTAATTTTTCATCAGAATTCCCAAAAAAATCTAAATGGAATAAAGATATATGGGTTTTATTTGACTCCCTTATAAATTATGTACACTTTATTGATAAAAAATAATATTTTTCGCTAGTTAAACTTTCCAGAATATACAATAAGAAAGTGGTAATGTTTTTTGAGTACCAAATTCAAGTAAATCTGATTGGGATATGAGGTTAACCATTATGTTCTAAAAAATATATTGTTAGAACATGATACAAAATTGTGAATCATTATTATATATCATCTTTAGAGAAATATTTAGTCTGAGAGAATAATTCAAACCATATTAGGTATTTTGATATCTTTTTATATGGATTTAAATATTAGTTTTGATCATATCCTTCCTCTAGATTTGTTTTCATCCAATAACAAATTTTATTCCAGAATTTTTTATGGCTCTATTTGAATCCCACATTGGAAAGATGATTAGAAATACAACATGTTTGAATGAAGTTAGAGAAATAAATATATTGGGACCTGGTCTATATGAGGAAATGGAAGATAAATTTTGATCCATTCAACAACACATCGAGGAATCCTAATGTAAAATAAATCGCTTTAACAATACTCAATGTGATATTGAGTTTGAATTTTGTGTGATGGTTTTTATAAAAATTTCTACAAATAATAGGGTTCTGATATTTCATAAGAAAGTAATGTTGATACCTAGGTAAATTATCCCATTTGATACAAATGATCTTGTAGGGATGGTTTCTTATCTCTTGGTGCCTCCACTGACCATCTCTCAAGTCCATAATTTGTTCTATTTATCTCTCCTGGGGAATTATATTTTTTATCCTTCATAGTTCTGAACTCAAAGTCCATAAAATTGAATCTTTATCTGTCCTATTAAGAAAAACCAATGATTATTTTCTATCTTAGAGATAAATTTCAATTAAAAACACTACTCACAAGGTCAATGTTTTATTGAAAAACGACCAAATTGATTGAGCTACATGAGAACATAAAGATATAATAAGGAATAATTATCCTTAGCTTTTTGTGTCTGATTCATATAATTTAGAGTGACAAACTAATTTTAAGAGGGTATAATTTAAAAACATTATATTATATGATGTTTTTTCAAATACATTTACCTTTTTATAGCTTTTTTTACAATAAACATAGCATTTCAAAAGAACCATTGTATGGTATTAATATTATAATCTAACAATGAACATTATAAATAGGAAATTAAATTTATTATAAGGATTAAGAATAAAAAAATATTTTTAAATTTATTTATATATGTTTTCTTAAAATAAAATATACTTATAATTGAGTACATAATTTCATTAAATTATTTATATTCTCTGAAAATAATTTTTTTTCAAAAATGGTTTTTATTATTTTTTGTGAAAAAATGATAACATTAATTTTTGAAAAATTTAGAAAAATTACATGAAAATAATAACATCACATTAAAAACGAACATTTAAATATTATAATATAGTGAGTTTTTGATATTTTTCTAAAAAATAACATTTTTAGTGAATTATGAAAATAATGAACTTATTAAAAACTACATCTTAATTTACATCATTTTAAAAGAAAATATCCTACATAAAAAAGTTTTCAAAGTAAAATTATATCGATTATTCTATTAGTTAAACAAATCTAGTTCACTTGAATAAATTATTTTTGACTATTGATATTAAGATATTCCATACATATGAAAAGTTTCTCTTTGGAAAATATCTTCTCCATCTTATCTTCAGGTTTATTATAAAATTTAATTTTGAAAATTATATGAATAACTTTTTGAAAAGGTATTAAAAATGTAGTAGTTACTACATGAAACATAATTTTCACAAGGAATTGTTAATTAATATATAATAAAAGGTCATACAAAACTAATATATGGTGTGATATATATTATTATGGTTCTATAATAGATTTATAATAAACCTATTAATGTTATATAAGATTCTAAAACATATATAATGAAATTCCTGACTAAATGTATGGGTATTTTTATCTCACTTTTATTTATATGGTGCTCGTACCACATCCACCACATATTAATTTTGTGTTGTGTGTATTAATACTATGAATTTATTTAATTATGATTATTATGAAAATTATTTTGATTTATATATCTATATAACTATCTTTCTTTCATGGAGTTGAAGATTCAAACATTACTAAAGTTGTAATTGATTTTTGTTATAATATCATTATTTATTTGGATTGTTTATTATTATGCATTCAATAATGAAAATTTTCTATCTACCTCTAAAAAAACTCGTAAATTTACTTCTCTAGTTATTTCATGAACATAAATTTTTTCCCTTAATTTTTCTTCTATATATAATTCTATGTCAAAAATAATTTTTTTAAGGAAACCAAAATTTATTTAACTCTTCGGTTGAAAACCACTTTCTTCATAGACTATATTTATAAAAATATTTTACTATTTTCCAATGATGTTATGAAGAAATTTTTACTCATGTTTAACTATTTATATAATCTGTTTAAATGAAACTTATTTTCATTTTCTAAACAATGATCTTGGGGTTTTAATGAGATTATGGAAAAAACTAATTTTTAATATGTATGGCATGAATGAAATTTTATATCATCATGACCACTCATCCATTACAATTTTAAAGGTTATTCTCAATGAATTTTTTTCTTTAATATTTGGTAAGTTTTAATATTTAAATGAAGTGGTTTCAAATATAAAAGTATATTTTCTTGATGACATCTTCAAGGTAATATTTAAAAATCATTTTCATCTCTAATAACATCTTTTTTGTTTCTCAAGATTTACTAGTGATATGATTTAAGGATATTATCCTTATTCATTTAGTGGATGGTATATGGTTATGATGACACGATATTTATAAAACTCATTCTTTTTCTATATGTTATGAAATGTTGAAATGTTTATTAAACTTCCTTCATTTAAACAAGTTATTCAAAGATGAATTGATTATGAAACTCTCTTCATTTCAATAGATTATTTTATGATAAAATATTTATCAAATATATTTTGTTGTAATGGTGTATGATATGATGAATGTTTTATGATCTTATGGAAAACATCTATAATATTATCATTATGTAATGGGTGATACATGTATCTTTGGCCATTGAAATTGATAAATATTGATATTTAGTAAGATAAATACGAAATTAATGGGGAGTAAATTAAATACAAAAAAGGAATTATTCCACTATGATAGAGGTAGTATTAAACATTCATTACTATGATGGTTTGGGGGGTTAACCCATTCCAATATAGTATTATTGGAAATATTCCATGACTATTAAAGAAATTATCTTCTTTTCTTATGTTTATTTAACAAATATATGTTTTATAACAATTTCATGTTTTCATTTATCATGTTCATTTATTCCTTTATAATTCATGTCTTATAAAATGATACACTTCATAAAATATAAAATGATTATGATCTTTTATGTTCAGGGTATTGTTTTCAAATGTTATTCCAATATTCCCATACACAAATTCTTATGTTATTCTTATGTGATCCTTCATATTTCACTTTTCTTGTCTTACTGAGCACCTAATCTACCCCTTTTTTATGTTCCCTTTCCTGAAGTTACTAAGAAATGTTTTTTAATATATTTTTAAGATGGTTTCTAGTTATGATGACCTTTGTCACACCCCACACATGATTTTATATAATTTTTTTCTTTTCTTGGTGTCAAGTCATTTGGTTGAGGTATGGGTTGATTTCCCTAATATTTTTTTTCCAAATTTTTGTGTTTTTAGTTTTTTCATGGCCCTATTCATGGTTTGATCATAGTTTGTCCAAAACCATAAGAGTCCCAGGATATCACGAACCAATTTGGGTTGGCCTAATACCAGTCAACCAAGCCGACCCATGACAATCCCCCTGAGGTGTTCCCAATCCTCCTAGCCAGGTGACAAGCACTAAGGGAATTAGTAGAGTGAAAAGGGGAATTATATCACAAAATATAAATAAAAAAGTGCACGGGAATAATAAAAGAGAATCCTAAAATAAATAAACCAAATACAAAAACTAAGAAATAGTTGAAGTAAATAAGACTTACTGAACCTAATGACCACTAAAACTCCATATGACCTCACGGTTCAGTCTCTCAAACAACGATTAACTATCACTCAAGGTGGTTGAACCTAAAACAAACCCTGTAGCAGAAACAATAAACTAGAATACACTACAAGAATGAGTATTAAAACTCAGTAGGTAGGCATAAATAATTTTATTCCCAATGCACATTTGTTAAATAAATAATCATTGATATACGGGTTTGAAATAAAAATTATAAGCATAGGTTTTCCACACATTAATTTTTAAAAAATTAATATACCATTTCCCACATGATTTAGAACAATTTTCAAGGGAATAAATGGATGGGGAACTAATTAAGAATTCATTTTTAATAAATGTTAATGAAAGGAAAAGTGTTTGTTCATTCAACAAATATTTCTTAGAATCCATTTTAGATAACTCTATGAACTCACCATTTCAGAAGGAAACACCAAAAACCAAATAAAAGGGATAATATCCTACACAATAAGGAAATAGAACTAACCATACTAGTATTGGAGGATGATGGGACGATCTAAGAATTCATAGGATAACCAGAACAAACTAATACATGAGACCCCATCCCCAGTAGCATTCTACAAATGATGAAATCAAAATTCCCAAATGCCTGACCACCCTATCTTAGGATAGACCAAGGGGCCCCGTTCTGTATCAATAAACCCAAATGAATCCACATAATATGGGAAACGGGTCATTATGACAACTATAAGGGTAGAAATAATTCTCATTAATCCTCCTAGTTATTATAGGTTCCCATGCAAGGTTCGTATTGGGTGTACCAAACAAGATCAAGTAACAGGCCATATATATACCATCACTCAAAACAAACAAAAACCAAAACCACCCCAACTATCTCAAGAAGTATTCCTTTACATAACACAATAAATATATAAGGTAGGTTCCATACTAAGGACGCTACCATATAATGACTAACCAACAAGGAATGACTCATTATCCAAAGGTTTTCCCAAACAACCATTTAATAAAATTTCAAAGAGGCCTCATGTCATTTTCATGCATCTACCCCTTAGTAAAAATCTAAACATAGGACAACCTCAATATTGAAACAACATATAAATCACTTTTTATAAATCTATGCATAAACAAAAAATAAATTTCCAAACAACATTTTTCATCAATTAATATTTTACAATTCATATTGAAAAAATGAACACTAAGTTCAATGCATTATGAATTTAAATTTTCTCTAAAATTATTTTTCAAATTCATATGCACCATAAGTTCCCATAAAAATTAGGTTCCCACCTTTCAAAAAATTCAAAAAAAACATTTTAATTAAAACATTACACCAAAAAACTCACATTAAATATAGTGAATTTTAGGAAAAATCAATTTAGAAATCCATTTAGAAAAAAATACCAATCATCATTTTCGGAAACATAACTATTAAATATATATTTAAAATAAAAAAATTCTTCTAAAAATTTTAATCTACTTGCAGAAACCAAGAGGGCTATTTCTCAAGTAAATGGTATGCAGAATTCATCAATTTTCAGAATGCAAATTCAAACAATTATACAGAACACCACATTTCACACAAAAAAGATATTATATAAATAATTCATCATTATTAAATAAAAATGAATGGTGAGAAAACAAGAAATCAATAAAATATTAAATTTAAAGGCAATGTGCAAAGGGATCCTACCTCAAAGGAGAACTAAAATGAACATTTTTCCTCTTGACAGTTTCTAACTAGAATCTAATTTAACCTGCTGAAATGCACATACATTCATATATATATATATATATATATCCTTAATCCAATTCATTTATTCCCCACACCATGAGGGAATACAACCATCTAGGATATATATACATATATAACATATATATACATATCTAATCAAATGTGTGCACTCCCTAAAATATATTCAAAAACGAGTAAAACAAATATCAGGGACCCAAAAGCACCACTATAAGATTAATAAACATAAATTAAAATGCTAGGAGGTCAATGATAATTACCAGAGACTCATAAACAAATTAATATACTCAAATATTAGGTGTGAACCAAACAACTATTTTAGGTGCTTACTCCAAAATAATGGCGGTGGAGTTAATCGACCAAATATTACTCCCCTTTTTCTGATGGTTCTTGGAACAAAGACTAACAATATTGGAATAAGCCTTTGGATACCCTAAATCCAGAATAAACAACAAAAAATGATTTTCCCCTTTGACTACGGTTTTGGGTGATCAGTATTGGGTGACAGGAAGACCAAAAAATGACAAGAAATGGAAAGAGACAATGGTAGGAGGACTGATCTCTTCAAATAAAATAAGAATCATGAAGAAAACCAAGAGTAATATAGATTGGAGAGGGAGAGGTGATGGGGGGATAGGGTCACATGTTGTAGGTCGAACAAGGGTGATGTGTGTCAGAGAGGGATTCCAACAGGGGGTGTCACGCCGCACCAGGGAGGCACCAGATGTGGGATTTTCTCCATAGAAGATTTGGAAGAGGTGGTGTGTAGATAAGGAGGGATGTTCGGCACTAAGGAAAGGGGTGGGGTAGATGCATATAAGAGGAAGGGTAGGAGAAGGAGATTGGGGGGAAAATAAATAAATAAATAAAGAGAACTCTAAAATAAATACATCCAACATAAAAATAATTAACATAATAATAATAACCCAAAATAATAATAATAAAATTAATAACAATAATTATAATAATTATAATAATAGAACAATGTTAAAACTAGTAATGATATTTATATCACTATAAATGATATTAATGTTTATAACACTTTTAATGATGATATAATTATCACAATAAAAACGTTATATAATATTATTGTTATGCGTTTTATTTTAATTTTATCTCATTTTATTTTTTAAATTCTTATTGATTTTAATACCACAACCACATTATTTGTGCACAGCTCTAGAGACTGTGCACTGACCCTGTGGTAGCTTTTTTCCGATTGGAAAGTGGCCGCACAGGTACTGGGGCAAACCGCACGGATTCTGCTTACAATGTGGTGTCCACGCGCTGGCCTGAATAATAATAGTTATAATATTAATTAATAATATTCCTAATAATAAAAACACAATGAAAATATTAAAATAATAAAAATCATTTCCATTTTTAATGATAATGATAATAGTATTAATAAGAATTACAATAATTTTTTTAAAGACGGGTAGGCCGCATAGTTTCTAGACCATGATCTGCCTGTATGCCAAAAGCATCCAAACACAAATCTCATATTTATTAATAAAAATGAAAAAACACTAGGGCTAAACACAAACCTTGATATAATTATTCAAGCCATGAAAATAATAAAATAAGGAAATTAAAAATGTCGGGGAATGGAAATAGTCCCCACCATAATGCTTTCTAACCTTGGAAATATAGAATAATGATGAATCCCGAAACATGACTCGATACTCTATTTCGGTTCAACAAGATTCCAAATAAAAATATAAAAAGAATCAAAGAAACACTATTGATGATGGAAGGGCTCCCATGATGAAATAGGGAGACCAAAACAGACATCCTTTTAAGTGCTACCTTCACTCAAAAGCAAAAACACACCCAGTTGATCAGTCCAACGTACATAAAACTTTCATGACGCCAAACCCATATTTAAAACAAAAATACCTCAAACACCCTTAAACAGAACTCATACCATTTTCCCAAAAAAATGAATGAACTTGAAACCCAATCTTGTGGACATCATCATAACCATACATTAACAAAACTGCAATAATAATCCCATAACATCATTTACACAATAGAAAGACATAGAATTATGTGGTTTCAAATGAGACAACCCACACCCAAAATGATCCCAAAGTGAAACTGTGATACTGCCACGAGAAGGCATGAATGGAATCCACACTATAAGAAACAGGGTAATAATATATTTAATGAGACCCATGATGGGTCTCCCCATCTTAAAGACTAACGTGGTTAAATAACCTGATAACCTTCTACAAGGACAAGAAACTCCCACCATAAGGGTAGGGGGAATTACCAACTACGGGAGTTTCAACCAAAATGGAACCCCCCCCCCCCCCACAACGTAATACCCTTGAAAACACACATCTAACACTACACTCAATTTAAAAAAAGAAACCACACCAGAATCCTTCAATAAAATCCCATACCCATTGGCTTAATTGTCTCCCTCTCCCATGACAAGAATAGGAATAAGGCCAAATACCTATGACACTATTGGGGTTCTCTGGACTACATGCCAACATCACTCTAAGACCTAATGCTAGATATTTTATGGTTGAAACATCTCCTATATCGCAGTGATAATTTAGAAGTACCCAAATAAAATTTATTCTTTTGGTGCAATAAGCAGCCAGGATGCATTCCCGGCCGAACCAATAGACCCAACATAGCCCATGACTCAGTCTACCTTATCATGCCAAATTACCATGAAAAGGACTTATAAGATGCACATGCATTTCCATTTTCACCTTGAATAGGTAATGATAATAGAAAGTATATAAGAAGAAACACCTTCATCCAGAACCAAGAATCTCAGAATTCCTGAACGAAAGGTAGACATTTTTTAAAATAGAAGTCATATGAAGGATCCATAATATGCAATATTTCATTTAAAATAGAACACCACAACACAAAACTTCACTGGAAAAGATATATACAATTGATTGAAACATTGCTATGAATGAGATCTAAACCTAGGTCCCAAATAGCTCATGACTATTGAAAGAAACTATAGAAGCCTCTTACGACCAAAATCACGCCCTTGGTGTCTTATAATGACCTTATCTAGGAGAAACTTATGAATGATCTAGAGATCCTTACAAGGACTGTGTCTAGAACTAACAGCTTCAGACCATGTTTCCTCACATATTAAATGAAACATAACCTTCATTACATATGTATATAACCTTCATACACAACAGCATCAAATTCCACTCTCAACGAGTCAGGCCAATTGAGAAACTCAGACTTCCTTCCACCTCTAGCATATTCGCTTTTGATAATATAGAATTTTCTCTACCAAAATTGTAAGAAGAAAGATTCAAGTTCCAAATTCCATGATGGAACTCCTTTCATTGATCAACTAGAGTTTTTTACCATTGGGAAGGTCACTCATGACCTCATTACGAACATACATTGATTCTTCATGGGGGGAAACTCTAGACAACAATGGGAAACCAAGAACCCAACCAAATAGGTCCATTGGCCCCAAACAAAGATTTTCAAAACAACTTTTGGAATTATTGAAAGACCTAAATCATCTAGAAGGGGGAGAAATAGATTTTATGGGTGACTCTAACATATAGCTGGAGACCATATTCAAATCACACCAAAAGAATGAGGATAATTCTGGGGTAGTTTCCCCAGCCCGATATGGCTTTCCAGGCCCTATGAGTTCACAAAGGCCACTTACCCACCACCATTTTTATTTCCCAACTAGAATAATTCCATTGGAATAAAAATACACCAACAAACCCAAAAATATCTAGTTAAAATTATAAGGACCCGGCCTTAAACCTTACTTAATCATGAGTTATTTCAAGAATACACATTGAAGATATTTTCACGTTTAGAGTTTTAGATAATTATATCATAAATAATGAATTACATTCCACATTTAAATAAAGTGGTTAAATAAAATATAGTATTCATTTTTTCCCATCAACGGAAACACATTTAAAATAAAACATGGATTCTTTCTTGACACTTCCTTGACACTATCATCATATCACATACCTTTCACTTGACCTGTGAAAAAAATTTAAAAAATTTGGGATGAGCATAAAAATCTCAGTAAGGGATATAAAAATTTGGAAAGGAAACATTTGTGCATGTATACATAAGAATCAATGAAATCATACTTTACTCATAAAACATTAGCACGTTATTATACCTCATGAAATCCTAATATCTATGAATAACTCATAGAAATCATAAGAAATAAAGGTAACATGGGGAATTCATAACATTCTTACATAGGGAGTAACCCTCATGGTTAATTTTGGAATACTCATCATAGTATATTCCCTAAATCTCTTCAGAGACACCATAACATTTTACCCCTTCATGTTACCCAATGCATTGGAGAGCTATATGTGGCTCACCTGCCCTTATTTTATCACGGAACAACACATCTTCATAATCAATGCCCAAGAACCATAACATAATCATAAAGGAAAGATAACATTTCCACATCGTAATAACGATATAACATTTAATGATATTGAAATAATTAATCCATTCTAAAAACCATTTTCAAAACCATATAAAACATTTAATAAATAGATTTTTGAATCAATGTGTCCCATACCACTTTGAAGATTTTAACATTTTAAACCATTAATATCCAAATAAATAAATCCTTAAAACCATTTTTAAAACTTGGATATTGATGAGAAATATTTATAAGAATAAATCATTAAAACATTTAAAATGATATTTTAGTTAAAGGGTTTTTAACAAAATGAGAGACACTTAAATACAATAATTGGGGAATAACATTTAATCATAACTTTATAATATCATGAGAATAAAGGTATTCATGATATATTATTCTAAAGGACAGTATATACACCATATAAGATATAATTGGTGCATAACAACAGTGAAGTCTCAACAGAATTGTAAAATGAGATGTAATCCCTTATAAAGAAGGTATCATTAAATTAAGGATAAATCAATCTCATAATTATGTGTGACAAATATAAATAAACCCAATATAAGTAGATATTAAGTGAAATACAACCAGAGTTAATTCACACATATTCATAGGATGACATATTCAATAACTACAAGTTGAACCCAAAGAAATCGAAATTTGGTTAAGAAGTTCCCTTGGTAAAATTCGACAGCCTAACGACGTCACTTTAAAATTCAAAAAATTTGTTGATAAGAGAAAAAATGGTATCTCATCACTTGGACATAAAATTTATATCAATAAGGATATATAAGAACATATCCCGACATAAAAAGATGTTAAATAAAAGACGTAACTAAATAAGTCTTTTTAAAAGAGGAGTGTGAAATTTTCCCTTACCGATTTGGGAAACTTTCAAAACGTACACCCATTGAAAGAAGGGTCATACAATGAAGATGTAAATACCCATAAATTAGAGTATATTATAAAAATAGTAAAATAATGGGAATTACATACACCAGACAAAAGGAAATAGTGGCCAATGTAGCATTAATCTCACGGGAATAAAAGGTGAGATGAAAATCCCCTTATGAAAATTCGGCAACCTAACAGCGCCACATAAAACATCCAAAAATGGATTGATGAGATAAAATAGGGTCTCTTATCATATTAACATAAAATTTACAGAAAGATTAATATAAAATAACATCCCCCAGCATATTAAAGAGTAGCTTAAAGTAAGTTACATAAAAAAATAGTACTTAAAAAGAAAGAGAGAGGTAGGATCCCTAACCTCAAGTTCGACTTGTCTTGTTCATTTCTTTATATTCCTAAATAATAAACATTGGTCAATTTATAATTTCATAAGGTCCTCCTTTAAATTTTATTATTCAATTAATATCACATATTACAATGTTATAATAATTGGTTAATAATGTGAGTTCATATCAGACGTTTTTGTCGATGTTTGGTACATGAGTCAAAAATGAACTTGTTTGAAAATGATTGAACATGTAGTTATAAGTAAATCATCTCCAAAATAGTATTAATTATTAAAATATCATATATATCCATTAAAAATTCATTTTATACTATTCCATAACATTTGGAGATAAAAAGAAATGAAATGCACCGTTCATGGAGACGGTAGGCCGTACGTACGCATGAACGCTAGTATCATTTCTTTGTTATATTAATGGAATTAAAAATAATTGAGAGAGATATATATTATAATTCCAGTAAAAAATAAATGTTTTATAGTTCACATAAGTTCATTAATTTCATTCTTTATACATTCCATGTATTTCATGAATGAGTCACATCACATGAGGGGGTGGTAGTCCACACTTCCTCGTATGAAATTATCGCAATTGCACAACATGAAAATCATAAAGGTATGTTTTAAATATAAAATACAGAAGAATATTGGAAACATAAATACCATATATATAATATATAAAATACATTTACATCATAATGGCCACCATGAATGGTGTTAAGAGAAGATTGAACAATCATCGTTTCGTGAGGCAGTAATTCGCCATCCACAGAAACAGTATGTTCTTTAACCATTAGACGGATTTGTGTGTATGTGTAGCTCGAATCCTTAACATAAAAAAATCCTAGTATATTTACGATACTGTTGTTGTTAGAAAAGAAAGGAATAAAAATAGTTTAGGGGTTTGGAGAAGGAAAATAAAACAAAATAACACAAGTGAAGACATTACCTTTAAATCGGGTAACTCCTCTTCGTTTGAACCAAAAGGGTTTCTTGAATAGAATTATGCCAAAGGTGAGGCTTCAATGATGAAGAGAGGTATGTGGAGATATGCAATGGGTAGGTGTTGGACGAGACAAAGGCTTGATATGTGTGGGCATGTTGGTAGAGGTGGGGGCCTTTTATAAGAGAAGAGGAGGGGCACTCTTGGAATGTTATAAACTATTACATTATTATAAAATGATTTTCAGATTTCAAAGTTCCCAAAAGGATATATTTCTAGGATAAGGTGATAAAGTTTCTAAATAAACCCATCCAATTGGTTTTTTACAAGTGTAAGACTTAGATTTCACCCTATATTCTCATTTTATTTAAATCGTTCATTTATGAGGTAATCACTACATCATCACGGTGTCATAAATAAATTAATTTATTTAATGTCTAAAAATTATAAAAAAAATCATGATGTAGGAAATATTTTTATCTTTCTGATGAATATTTATAGTAAAAAATATTACTTGTATAACCCCATGTAAATTTTTTTTAGTAAAATAATACATGTTTGTGACATTTTAATTTTAACATTAAATAAAGAGTTATTAATGTCATTTTCCAACCAAAGTGGCTCCATGGGGTCACCAAGTTGACCCATGGATTTTCTTGGTCGGCCATGACTCATCCATTAAGAGTGGTACATGTTTCAAGGTCATTTCATATAATTATAACATTATCTTTACCTTAAATTACACTAATTACCTTTAATCGCGATAAATAAAACTTAAAAGTTACTATTCACCAAAAAATTATTTCATTCTCATTGAACCACATTTTACTTCCTAATGACAAATATGTATGTCGGATTTCTGAAAATCAAATCACATAAGAGGTAAAGCTTCATTTAAACGAAAAACTAGTTTCTTTAACTACCACTTAGTGGTTTCACAATTCATCAAAAATTGAAGTATTTCAAAAAAATGCCAAAAAATTACCCTAAGCTATATTTAATATTCGGAATTCTAAAATTATGTCTATTTTAAAAAATTAAAATTATATAAGTTGAATTAATTAATTTAATAATTCATTCCCGCTGTGAAAACAAATAGAGTGTTTTTAAGAAACAATATCTATTAAAATATTGATAATAGTTTAAGTCCAATTTCAAAGTGAAATTAATTCCAATGACCACCATTGGATTAAATGGTAAAAATATACTTCAATTACACTTTAATATCAATTAAAAATATAATTTGTCCATATATTTAAATTACAAGAAAAAGTAGTTTTGATGTAAAATGCAGTATTTTTTCACTATTCATTAAAAAATTAACAATGTCAGAAACATACCATAAATTTAACCAAAGTAAATTTCAATGTCCCAATCAAAAAGAATAAGTTTATTTTGATAAATAGAGCTTATAAAATTGTCAAAAGTTAGATTTAAAAAAGGTTTTCCATCAAAAGGCGGTAAAACAATCTTTTATGAATATTAGAGTATAAATTCTTAAAATTGGATTCATTTGGATTTTAATCCTCTAACATTTATTGGATAAAAGTAAAAATATTCAACAAACATATGTAATCATTTTTTAGTTATTTATGTTCATTACCTTCATTACAATAGCTAGGCATTAACTATTATAATATTATTATATTATTAGTGTGCAATGTAAGATTTCAAAGAAACTCATTGTTGCGTATTGGGTACGCCATCGAGCATAGCATACCCTTTAAAGTAATATTAAAATTTTATTCAAAAAATTTTATAAACATTATAATGTAATATTATTTATTTACCAGGGATGCTTCAAAACTGTGGTTCAGAATTGGTGAAGGTACATGACATGCATCTCGTTCCTACTCCTTAAATTCCAAAAATCCAACTCATTCTACCTTAAAATCCCCAAAATATTATGAGTTCTTTTTAAAGTATGTTCCATTGAAAATTATACCTACTTTAATACCATTATTTCATGAACCAACCCAGGTAGACCATGAATTGATCATTGGAGCCAGCCCACAACAAGGCCTGAGAGGCATTTCTAATTCTCCTCGGCTAGCGACAAGCACCAAGGGCATCAACAGAGTGACAAGGGGAAATTTTTTTTCCCAATATAAAAAAATATATCTTGGGAAAAATAAAATAGAATCCCAAAATAAATAAACCAAATAGATTGAATATGCATGAACTGGAAAAAATTAGACTGACCAAAGCCCATGACCACTAAAACTCCACATGACCCCACAAGTCACTCTCTAACACAACAATCAATCATCACTCAAGGCGATTAAACCCTAGACAAAACCATCATCAGAAACTGAAAATATCAAAACACTTTAGTCATGAGTATTAAAACTCAGTAGGTTTTCCAACCCAATTCTATTCCCATTAAAATTGCTATAAAAATTAACCATTGATTTGAATGTCTAAAGTACAAAATATAAACATAAGTTTTCCACATCGTTAATTTTAAAACAAAAAATAATACTCCATTGACAGAATGATCTAAAACAAGGTTCAACGGACTAAAGAGGATGTATAACCAATTAAGATTTCATTTTTCATAATCTTGAAAGAAGGGAAAAGTAGTTTTTTTAATTCAAAACATATTTCTTATAAACCATTTTAGGCAACACCACACACTCACCATTTCACAAGTAAATGAAAAAAACAAAATAGAAGGGATATGATCCTACACAAGATGGAATAACACTAACCATACTAGTATCAGAGGAACATGGGAAGACCTAGGAACAGAAGGGAGAACAAGAACATACTAATACTTGAGACTTAATGAATGGTATAATCCCACACATGATGAAATCAAAACTCCCAAATTCCTCAACACCCCAACTTATGACAGACTGAGGGGCCCAATTGCATAAAAGTAAACCAATATGTATCCACCTAGTATGGGCCATTAATCAGTATGTCAACTACCTATGAAGAAACCCTTCCCAGTAATCCTCCTAGCTATACTTGGTTCCCATGCAATGTTTATAAAGGTGTGTTGCAAACAAGATCAAGTAACAAGAAAAATATATAAAATCACTCATAACACACACAAACTAGGAAAACCCTAGCCATATCAATGATTAGTTTATGCCTTCAAAAAATAATTCTATAAGGGAGGTCCCATACTGAGGACACTCCCGTCTCATGAACAACCAAAAAGGAAAGACTCGGTCCCCATAGGTTTTCCCAAAGAACCATTTTATAAAATTCCCAAAGGACCTTATGTAATTTTCACGAATCTAACCCTTAATAAACAAGTCCACATATTCCAACCAAAATACTAAAAAAAACTCAAAAATAAATTTTTATAAATTCACAAATAAGTAAAGAAATAAATTTCACAGACTATTTTTTCCTCAATTAAAATTTTAAAATTCATATTGAAAACACACAGCAATTTAAACATGTCAAGAATATCATTTTACTTTAAAAAACTATTTAAAATTCATATTCACCATAAGTTCCCTTAAAAATGAGGTTCACAGCTCTCAAAAACTTCATAAAAACATTTTCCGAAAAAATAATATCATAACACTAAAAGAAATATGGTCAATTTAACGACAAACAAATTTAGAAATCCATTTTAAAAAAAAGAATAATAATGATTTTTGGACATCACTTTTGCATAAATATTTAAAACCAGAAAGTGATTTTAAAAATTGTATACTACTTGCAAAAACCAAGCTGGTTATTTCTTAAGTAAACAGTTTTCACAATTCAACAATTTTGACAACGCAAATTCAAGAAACTGTACAAAACAAAACAATTCACACTGTAAAGTTATTAAAAACAATGAATCACTAATAAATAACTAAGAATGGTGTGAAAATAAGAAATCAATGAAATATTAAATTTAAATTCAGTGTGCAAAGGGATCCTACCTCAAAGGAAAACCAATCCAAAAATTCTACCTCTTGACTCTTTCTAACTAGAAGCCACTGCTACCCGCTTGCACGCACATACTTTCATACACACACACACACACACAAAGACAGACACAAACACACACACACATATATATATATATATGTCCTTAATCCAATTCACTTATTCACCACACCATTAGTAAATAGGCACATGGAGGACACACACACACACACATATATATATATATATATATATATTTTAATATATGTATATACATACATAAGAATATGAGTGCGCACCCAAAAAGATGTTCAAAATCCACAATAAAAAATATCAATGACTAAAAAACACTACGGAAAGGTTAACACGCATAAATTAAACTACCAGGAACTCCAAATTAAATACAATATACTCATAAACAACTTAAGATACTCAAATAGAAGTCGTGAAACAAACAAATATTTTAGGAGCTTACCCCAAATAAATGGTGGCGAACCAAATCGACCTAACCGCTACGCCTATAGTGGTTCTTCATAGAACATAGACCGAAAAGACTCGAGCAAGCCTTCACATAGCCTAAAGCCAAAAGAAGCCACACAACCCAACTTTTCCATTTGACTAGGGTTTTAGATTAAAGAAATTCAGTGATGATAAGACATAAAAATTATTGAAAATGGAACGAGAAAAGGGTATATGGTCTTAAATATTCAAATCAAATTAGAACCATGAATCAAAATGGAAGGAATATTGATTGGAGTGGAATATGTGATGGTGGTGGTGCGCTACATGCCAGACCGGGGGGACCAGAGAGATCCACCTGTTGGGGGTGTCACGCCACACTCGAGAGGAATCTGAGGTGGGATATGCACCAGAGATGAGATGTTGGAGGTGGTTTGTGCACAACGAGGTATGGTTGATTCTTTGGAATGGGGTGGTGTGGTTGCATGTAGAAGGAGGGGGGATTTATAGGAAGATAGGTAAAAAAGAAAAAAACAAAAATATATAAAATAAATCCCTAAAAAAAGTACATCCAACCTAATAAAAATTCAAATTATAATAATAACTGATAATAATAATAATAAAACTTATAATAAAAATAATAACACAATTTTAATAAATTTAATAAAAATTATTTCACTATTAATAGCAATAATATTAATAATATTTTTAATGATTATAAAAAATAGAAAAATAGAAAATTTCAATAATATTATAATTATTCATCTTATTTTAATATTATCTTATTTTACTTTATTTAATTGTTATTAATTTGAATACTACAACTGGGCGGTCTCTGCACAACTCTAGAAACTGTGCACTGGTCATGTGGTAGCTTCTGTTCAATCTGGAAGTGGTCACCTGGGTGCCCGAGTGGACCGCATGACTTCTGATAACCATGTGATGCCCGCACAATAGCCTAAATAATAATACAAATCATTTTAATTAATAATATTACAAATTATATTAATAATAATAATAAATTACGAAAATAACAACAATGATAATAATTTAATTTATTAATGATACTGACATTTATAATAACAATTACAAAAATATTCAAAGATGTGTAGGTGCCACTGTTTCTATATTTCACTCTGCCTACGCACCAGATACCGCCAAACCAAAAATGGATATTCCTTTAATAAAAATGAAAAAATAGGGGCTCAACCCTAACCCTTCCAAAATTATAAAAATCGAAGAAAATAATTTAATAAATAAATTACAATGGTAGGGTTGTGGAATAGTAGAAATTGTCTTGTGTGTGGTTGGTATCGGGGAAAAAGAGCATGGGTTGCATGTGGATATAGGAAACCCTACAGTGAATGTATAAAATGGATCTATCATTTGAAATAGATTATTTTCACTGTTGGAACATGGTTCCATGAACTAAAATTCATTCATGTTCAGTTTTCCTCTCCTTCTCGTATGGTGTGTGCGGTTGTTGTGTAGTTTGGAATGTTTTTCAGCGAAACCATTCGAATTTCCCAGATTTAGTTAACATTCAAAATTAATATTCTAACTATAAGGCGCCATCCATAAACCTTACTTAATATTGAGTTATTACAAGATTACAGATTGATTATCTTTTCAGGTTTAGAGTTTTAGAGAATTAGATCATAAAACATTCATTGCATTCCACATTTAAACAAAGTGGTTACATAAAAGATAGTATTCATTTTCCCATCAACGGAAAAATATGTAAAATAAAACATGGATTCTTTCTTGAAACTTCCTTGACACTATCATCACATCATGTACCATTCCCTTAACCTGTGAAAATCATTTCAAAAACGTGGGATGAGCATAAGAAGCTCAGTAAGGGATATAAAAATATGGAAAGGAAACATGAGTACATGTATACATAAGAATCAATGAAATCATTCTTTACTCAAAAAACATAAGCACTTTAACATACCTCATCAAATAATGAATAAATCATAGAAATCATAAGACATAAAGGTAACTTGAGGCATTCATAACATTCTTACGTAGGGAGTATCCCTCTTGGTTACATTTGGAATACCCATCACAGTATATTCCCTAAATCTCTTTGGAGAAACCTTAACGTTTAACTCCTTCGCATTACCCAATGCATTGAAGAGCTATATCAGGCTCACCCGCCCTTAGTTTATCACGAAACCACGCCTCTTTATAATAATTCCCAAGAACGAAAACATAATCGTATCACATAAAACATGCATTAAGGAAACATAACATTTCCATATTTCAATCACAAGATATCAATACAACAGATTGATATAAAAAACATTATGAAAACCATTTTCATTACCAAAATAAAAGAATAGTAAAACATGGTATTTATTTTTCTTTTAAAAAAGGTATGGCTGGTAGAGGAATCCGAAACTCAAATAATGGTCACGGCGACGGAGAAGTCTTTGTCGCCACATACGTACAACCAAAATAAAAACATTCCCTTTTGTCGTTTAGTAAATGATTCATATAAAAAAGATTACTTTTGAATAAACGTAAAAGTCAAAGGGGTTTATACACCGTATAAAAAAAAGTTTTGTATAAAACAAAATGTGCCTCAATGAAAGGAGATTGAGACGAAGTCCCTTACCTCGGGTCTGACTTGACTCGATCGTTCTTTAATGTCCTGAATAATAAACTAGAGTTAATTTATACTTGCTTAAGAATCTTTTTAAAGTTCATTATTTCTTTTATATCACTGAATACCTTTTAATGAACATTATGTAATTATTTAAGTTATCAATAATAAACTCTTTATAATTACAAGTTGTTCATATGGTTAAATGTCAATTATATACAGAATTATAATCATGATGTAGATATCATATATATCAGATATATCCAGTATATACATTCATTTATAATATTACATAATCTTTTGGAGGTAACAAATGGAATGCACCGTTCATGGAGACGGTAAGCCGTACGTACGCATGAACGCTACTTTCATTTCTATGTCATATTAATTAAATTAAAACTAAATGAGAGATATGTATGTTTTAATTATAGGATTATAATCATCATTTAAATTTAACATACACCATATATATCCATTATATATTTGTACTTATAATAGTACATTATATTTGGGATAAGAAATGAAATGCACCGTTCATGGAGACGGTAAGCCGTATGTACACACGAACGCTACTTTCATTTCTATTTCATATTTTATGGAATGGAATCATAATTAAATAATGGTATATTATAATTCATGTATAATATCATATATAATATCATTAACTCCATCCTTTATACGTCCCACATATGGCATTAACGAATCAAATCACTTTGAGGGGGTGGTAGTCCGCACTTCCTAAAATGAAGATATCACGTATACCCATAATGGAAGCCATAAAGGTATGCCACAAATGAAAAATACATAAGCTTATGGAAAACATAAACATATTATATATCATATATAAATATATTTACATCTTACTGTCCACCATTGAAGATGTTATATGAGTGTTGAACTATCCTCATTTCGTGATTTAGAAATTCGCCATCCACAGAAACAGTATGTTATTTAACCATTAGATGTAGGTGTGTGCAAGTGTAGCTCGAATAGTTCTTATAACAACATCCTAGTATATTTGAGATACTGAATTTGTTACAAAAGAAATTCATTAAAAGAGTTTAGGGGGTTGGAGAAGCAAAATAAAACAATAGATCATAAGTGAAGACATTACCTTAAAAACGGGTAACTCTTTTTTATTTGAGTTCAAAGGCTTCCACGGGAAGACTTCTGCCCAATGTGAGGCTTCTAAGAGTTATAGAGGGATGTGGAGAGTCAAAATGGGCAGGGGTTGGCCGATATAAAGGCTTTGGAAGTGTGGGTAAGGAGGTAGAGGTGGGGTCCTTTTATAAGAGGAGATGAGGGGCACTCTTGGAAAGTAAAGAAATGTTACTTTATTTTAAAATGATTTTCAGATTTAAAAGGTCCAAAATTGATATAATTAGAGGATAAGGTGATAATGGTTCGAAATATACTCATCCAACAGGTCTTTGACAAGTTTATTTCTTAGATTTTACATTATCTTTTCATTTTATTTAAATCGTTCATTAATGAGGTAATCGCTACATCATCACGATGTCATAAATAATTTAATTTATTTAATGTCTAAAAATTATTAAAAAAATACTATGATGTAGGAAATATTTTTAGATTCCCAATGAATATTTATAGTCTATAATATCATCTATGTAGACACAATTAAAAATGTTTTACTCGGGTGATACATTCTTTGTTATATTTACTTTCTTTAAAAAATAAACAGATAACATGTCACTTTCCCACAAAAGTGATTCCATGGGGTCCCCATGTTTTGCACAAGGCATCCCATGGTCTGACATGAGACAAAAAGTAGCATTAGGACACTTGTTGGTGTCAATTTGTATTATTATGATATTATTTTATTATCCTTATCTACCCGATTACTCATTAATCAAGATAATTAAAGATAATTACTGTCGTTACTATTCATAATGTCCAAAAACAAAAGTGTCTTGATTACATAATTTTTAACTTCTGATTCCAAATATGTAATCCATTTTACCAAACTCCAAACACAGAAATTGCAATAATTAATTTAAAAATAATTCTCGTTGTCAAAACAAATAGCGGGTTTTTTTGAAACGATCTCTATGAAAATTTGGCATTAGTTTATGCCCAATCACAAGGTGACATTAATCCTAATGAACAACATTGGATTAAATGGTAAAAATATATTCTAATTACACTTTAATACAAATTAAAGATATAATCTAACCATATAATTAAATTAGATGAAAAAGCAGTTTTGATGTAAAATGTAGTATTTTTCACTATTCATAAAAAATGAACATTGTCAGAAAAATACCAAAAATTTATCCAATGTAAATTTCAATGTCCCAATAACAAATAATATGTTTATTTTGACAAATAGGGCTTATAAAATTGTCAATGGTTTGATTTAAAAATGGTTTTCCATTAAAAGGTAGTAAAAAAATCTTTTAAAAATATTAGTGTATTCCATGCTTAAGATTGGATTTATTCTCGTTTTAAGCCTCTAAAACACTATCTAATTCATAAATAGACATAGAAAAAAATATATATTATTCATTACATACTTGGGATGTTACATCCTTCCCCACTTTATAAAATTGTGTCCCCGCAATTTATTTACTTAACGAATAAGTGGGGGTATCTATCCCTCATTGCATTTTCAGATTCCCATGTTGCCTCTTAAACCTTATAGTTTTTCCAAAAAAACATTTACATGGTGAATCACCTTATTCCGCAAAACATGCTCCCTTTGGTCAAGAATATAGACCGTTTGTTCCTCATAAGATAGGTTCTCTTCTATCTGAACTTCCTCTGGACTCAAAAGATGAGATGGATCTGGCATATACTTTATCAATATCGAAACATGAAAAACATTGTGTACCTGAGATAAACTCGGAGTTAAAGCCACTCGGTAAGAAACTGATCCAACACTCTCTAGAATTTCATATGGTTCAATGAACCTTGGACTCAGCTTTCCTTTCTTACCAAATCACATCACACTTTTCCATGGTGATACTTTGAGAAAAACATCTTCACCTACCTCAAAAGATAGATCCTTCCTCTGGTTGTCCTCATAACTCTTCTGCCTGCTTTGAGATATTCTCATGTGTTTCTGTATCAGCTGAACTTTTTCTGCCAACTCTTCTATCAATTCTGGTCCCATTAGCTTCCTTTCATCCACTTCATCCTAGAAAGCTGGAGTTCGACACCGCTTCCCATATAACGCCTCAAATGGTGCCATCTGTATACTGGAATGAAAACTTTTATTATAAGAAAACTAAACCAAAGAAAGATGTTGGTCCCAACATCCCTGATAATCTATCGAACAAGCACGTAGCATATCCTACAAGGTCTGGATCATTCGTTCTGACTTCCCATCTGATTGAGTATGAAAAGATGTACTAAAATTTAATTCAGGACCCAACGACATCTGAAGGCCTTTACAAAAGTTAGAAGTAAACCTGGGATCAAGATCAGATACAGTGGAGAGAGGAAGTCCATGTAACCTGACTATCTCTTTAAGATACAAACGGTAAAGTTGATCTAGTGAAAAAGTATCTCGTATAGCAAGGAAATGAGCAGATTTAGTTAAGCGATCAACAATAACCCAGATTGCATTATTACCTTAAGATGTGTTCAGCAATCCCACAATGAAGTCGATGGATATATATTCCCATTTCCACTCTGGAACTGGTAAAGGCTGAAGCATCCCTTTTGGTAACTTCCAGTCTTCTTTAACCTATTGACATGTCAAATAATTCATAGTAAAATTAGAAATATGTCTTTTCATTCCATCCCACCAGTAATACTCCCGCAGATCTCTGTACATCTTAGTACTACTAGGATGAACTGAAAACGGAGAACTATGAGCTTCACATAACAACTCTCTCTTCATATGTGAATCACAAGGCACAAACAATATCTTCCCAAATCTCAAAACACAATCATTATCAATATTGAATTCAAACAACTTACCCTTCTGAACTAGCTCTACATTTTTCTGCAACTCACTGTCTTTCTTCTGTGCTTCCTTGATTCTGTCTGATAGAGAAGATTTCACTGATACCTGAAACAAAACAGAAGGACATCCTACACCAACAAAATCTATGCCAATGTTCATCAAATCCTTAACCAAAGGATCTCGTTCCAAACACAACATTGTTAATGAAGAATTACTTTTTCGACTCAAAGCATCATCCACTTTATTTGCTTTTCCCGGATGGTAATGAATTGTAACATCATAATCCTTGATTAATTCTAGCCATCTCCTCTGTCTCATGTTCAATTATTTTTGAGTGAATATATTCTTTAAACTTTTATGATCAGTATATATTTAATACTTTACTCCATACAAATGATGGCTGCAAATTTTTAAAGAAAAAACAACATCAGCTAATTCCAAATCATGTGTAGGGTAATTTACCTCATGAGTTTTCAACTGTCGTGAAGCATAAGCAATTGCCTGATCATTCTGCATTAGGACACAACCAAGTCCTTTCAATGAAGTATCACTGTAGATAACAAACTCACCATTCCTGGAAGGTAGTGTCAAAACTGGAGCATTCCACATTCTTCTTTTCAGTTCCTGAAAACAATCATCACATTATTTTGTCCAGATAAACATAACACCCGTCTGAGTTAGCTTCGCCATTGGACTTGCTAACTGTGAAAAATTTCTAATAAACCTTCAGTAATATCCTACCAAACCAAGGAAGCTATGAATATCCATTAGATTTGTAGGTCTTGGCCATTATTCAACAACCTTTGTTTTTTCCGGATCAACAGTTATCCCATCTTTAGAAACAATATGACCAAGGAAAGAAATTTGTTGCAACCAAAACTCACACTTGCTGAATTTACCATACAATTTCTTTTTCTTTCAAGGTTTGAAAAATAACCCTTAAATGTCTTTCATGCTCCTCTTTACTTTTATAAAACACCAAAATATCGTTAATGAAAACCACCACAATCTTATCCAAGAACTCATGGAAAATTCTATTCATTAAGTCCAAGAATACAGCATGTGCATTGTATAGCCCAAATGGAATTACTACAAATTCATAATGGACATATCTTGTATGAAACGTGGTATTCATAAAATCTTCTTCATTTACCTTCAACTGATGGTACCCCAATCTCAGGTCAATCTTTGAAAAAAACCGAGCTCCCTAGAGCTGATCAAACAAATCATCGATATGAGGAAAATGATATTTGTTCTTAACAGTGATGTTATTCAAGGTTCTATAATCAATGAAAAGTCTCATAGAACCATCTTTCTTTTTAACAAATAAAACAGGAGTAACCCATCGTGATGTTCTAGGTTGAATGAAACCTTTCTCTAATAAATCTTGCAATTTCTCCTTCAACTCTAAAAGTTCAATTTCAGCCATTCGATAAGGGGGTTTTGAAATTGGCTTAACATCAGGAACTAAGTCTACTGTAAACTCAACTTCCCGATCAGGTATTATTCCAGGAAACTCATCAGGAAAAACATCAGGATACTCATTTACCACTGGCAGGTCATTAATCTGAACAGTTCCCTTGTTTTCAACAATATGTGCAAGGTAACATTCATTTCCATCTTTTACAAGTTTCCCAGATTCTTGATATGTTATCAATAATAAGGGTTCATTCACGCACAAAAACTGAATGTCTTTATGAAAAGAAACTTCTTTAGCTCTACAGTAAATCTTAGCATGGTAAATAGAGAGCCAATCCATACACAGGATAACATCAAACTCTACTAGAGGTAAAACAATAAGGTTTTCCAGTAGGCTCATTCCACGAATAAGGATAGCAAGATTATTATAAATTATTTTTGCCTCAACATTTCCCCCCATGTGTTTTTACCACAAGTTCTGGAGCCATTTCTTGAGATGGTATTCCCATTTTACTAGAAAAGGTTTCAGAGATGAAAGAATGTGTAGACCCCAAATCAAACAACACACTGGAATAATCTGAAAAAATAATGTACCTGTTACAACTTCATTGGACTTCCCGACATTTGTTGAAGTAGTTACAAAGGATTTCACCACCCCTTTCTACTTGTAGTCTAACTGCTTCCCATCACTTAAGCTCTTTTTCGGACACTCATTTGCATAGTGGCCCATCTCATTACACTTAAAATATTTTACTAACTGTAAATCAAATTTGGTCTTACCATCATCCTGATCTTTTTCAGTGCAATCACGAGCCTTATGTCCCATCTTACCACATCGGTAGCATGTTCCAGAATTCCGACGACATTCCCCAGCATGCCTTTTACCACATTTATCACAAACTAGAAACATAGGTTTCTTACTGTCAGACCTTTTTGAAGAATTCTTTCATTTTTCCTGCTACCTCGGTCTCTTCTTCTGCTGGTTGTTATAGAACACTTGATCATTGGAAAACTCCATTTACACCTTCTCAGCACATCTAATATGCTTTTTATAACTTTTAAACACAGGAGAAGCCAAATCCCTTCGATATTTTGGCTTTAATCCTGAGTAAAAACGATTGATTTTACTATCAAGGTCTCGAATAAAATTTGGATCATACCTTTCCAATCGAGTGAACCTCTCTTAATAGGCATCCACCGAGTCTTCCTCTTGCCTTAATTCCAAGAATTGTTTTCCATCCTATGTCGAACAACCTTAGGAAAATACTTCTCAAGAAATATACCTTTGAATTCATCCCAGTCGAGAGCATCAATCTCAACAGTGTCCCTGATATTTTTAACCATCGACCACCACTGATCTACTTCACCCTCCAAACGGTAAATAGCAAGACTAACCTTGTGAATGTCTGAACACCCCATGACATCAAAAATATTCTCCAGTTATTTAATCCACACTTCAGCTAGTAGAGGGTATGATGATCCTCTGAATGATGGGGGATGTTGGCTCATGAAATGTTCCACCACTTACATGCTCCTCTGCAGTTGATCTGGCTGATCTCGTGCATGGATACCACCACCATTTATTGCTTTAGTCAACTGCGCCATTACTGCAACAAACTGGTCAGTTCCAATTACAGCCATATCAGGATGCTGATTCTGAAGGTTATTTTCTTCTGTATGCCTTCCTAGCACAGCTTCCATGTTTCCTCTGTGGAAACCCATTCTGAACAAACATGTCTTAGATGAAGCAACATGGTAATCTTCAAATGCTATATCATTTCAATAATACCATAGAAACATATTTTTGGATAATCATTTAATAAAATTCTAACTCCTAATGTTATCTAAACTGACCTATGATACCAACTATAAGGCCCCAACCTTAAACCATACTTAATCTTGAGTTATTACAAGATTACACATTGAGGATCTTTTCAGGTTTAGAGTTTTAGAGAATTAGATCATAAAACTTTCATTACATTCCACATTTAAACAAAGTGGTTACATAAAAGATAGTATTAATTTTTCCCATCAACGGAAACATATTTAAAATAAAACATGGATTCTTTCTTGACACTTCCTTGACACTATCATCACATCATGTACCTCTCCCTTGATTTGTGAAGATCATTTCAAAAACATGGGATGAGCATAAAAAGCTCAGTAAGGGATATAAAAATATGGAATGGAAACATGCGTACATGTATACATAAGAATCAATAAAATCATACTTTACACATAAAACATACGCACATTAACATACCTCATTAAATCATGAATAAATCATATAAATCATAAGACATAAAGGTAACTTGAGGCATTCAAAACATTCTTGTAAAGGGATTAACCCACTTGGTTAAATTTGGAATACCGATCACAGTATATTCCCTAAATCTCATCGGAGAAACCATAACATTTAACTACTTCGTGTTACCCAATGAATTGGAGAGCAATATCGGGGTCACCCACCCATAGTTTATCACAGAACAACTCGTCTTCATAATAATGCCCAAGAACCACAACATAATCGTATCACATAAAACATGCATAAAGGAAACATAACATTTCCACATTTCAATCACAAGATATCAATACAACACATTGATATAAAAAACATTATGAAAACCATTTTCAATACCAAAATAAATGAAAAGTAAATCATTGTATTTATTTTTCTTTTAAAAAAAGTTATGGCTTGTAGAGGAAGCCAAAACTCATATAATGGTCATGGTGGCGGAGAAGTCGTTGTCAACGCATACTTATTCCCAAAAAAACATTCCCTTTTGTCGTTTAGTAAACTCTTCATATAAAAAACATTCCATTTGAATAAACATAAAATTCAAAGGTGTTTATACACCATAAAAAAACAATTTTGTGTATAAAACAAAATATGCATCAATGAAAGGAGATTGAGATGAGGTCCCTTACCTGGGGTCCGACTTGACTTGATCGTTCTTTAATGTCCTGAATAAACTCTTTATAATTACAAGTTGTTCATGTGGTTAAATATCCATTATATCCAGAATGATATTTAGGATGTAGATATCATATATATATTATATATCTATTATATACATGCATTTATAATATTACATAATCATTTAGAGGTAAGAAATGGAATGCACCGTTCATGGAGACGGTAAGCCGTATGTACGCATGAACGCTACTTTCATTTCTATGTCATATTAATGGAATTAAAACTAAATGAGAGATATTTATATTTTAATTCCAGCTTTGTAATAATCATTTAGATGTAACATAAATCATATATATCCATTATATATATGTACTTATAATAGTACATTACATTTGGGGATAAGAAATGAAATGCACCGTTCTTGGAAACGGTAAGCCGTACGTACGCATGAACGCTACTTTCATTTCTATTTCATATTTTATGGAATGGAATCATAATGAAATTAATTTATATTATAATTCCAGTATAATAACATATATAATATCATTTACTCCATCCTTTATATCTCCCACATATGGAATTAACGAATCAAATCACTTTGAGGGGGCGGTAGTCCGCACTTCCTAAAATGAAGATATCGTGTATACCCATAATAGAAGCCATAAAGGTATGCCATAAATGAAAAATACAGAATCTTGTGTGAAACATAAACATATTTTAAATCATATATAAATATAGTGACATATTAATGGCCACCTTTGGAGGTGTTATATGAGTGTTGAACAATCATCGTTTCGTGAGGCAGAAATTCTCCATCCAGAGAAACAGTATGTTATTTAACCATTAGATGTGGGTGTGCGTAAGTTTAGCTCGAATGATTCTTATAAAAAAATCCTAGAATATTGAAGATACTGGATTTTTTACAAAAGAGATGAATAAAAATAGTTTAGGGGGTTGGAGAAGCAAAATAAAACAAAAGAACAAAAGTAAAGACATTACCTTAAAAATGGGTAACTCTTTTTGATTTGAGGTCAAAGGCTTCCTTGGGAAGACTTATGCCCCAAGTGAGGCTTCTAAGAGTTATAGAGGGATTTGGAGAGTCAAAATGGTCAGGGTTTGTCTAAGCCAAAGGCTTTGGAAGTGTGGGTGAGGAGGTAGAGGTGGGGGCCTTTTATAAGAGGAGAGGAGGGGCACTCTTGGAAAGTAAAGAAATGTTAATTTATATTAAAATGAGTATCTGATTTTAAAGGTCCCACATTGATATAATTCAAGGATAAGGTGATAAGGGTTCGAAATATACTCATCCAATAGGTCTTTGACATGTGTATGTCTTATATTTTACATTATCTTTTCATTTTATTTATATCGTTCATTAATGAGGTAATCGCTACATCATCATGATGTCCTAAATAATTTAATTTATTTAATGTCTAAAAATTATAAAAAATATACAATGATGTAGTAAATATTTTTAGATTTCCAATGAATATTTATAGTCCATAATATAATCTATTTAGGCAAAATTACAAATGTTTTACTCAGGTGATACATTCTTTGTTATATTTACTTTCTTTAAAAAATAAAAAGATAACAAGTCACTTTCCCACAAAAGTGACTCCATGGGGTCCCCACATTTGTCACAATGCATACCATGGTCGCCCATGAGAGAAACAGTAGCATTAGGACACACGATGGTGTCATTTTTTATTATTATGATATTATTTTATTATCCTTAACTACTTGATTACTCATTAATCAAGATAATTAAAGATAATTACCTTCATTACTATTCATAATGTCCATAAACAAAATATTCTTGATTAAATAATTTGGACATTATGATTACAAATATGTACTCCATTTTACTAAATTCCAAACACAGAAATTTCAATAATTAATTTAAAAATAAATCTCGTTGTCAAAACAAATAGCGGGTTTTTTTTAAACAATATCTATGAAACGTTTGGCATTAGTTTATGCCCAATTCCAAGGTGAAATTAATCCTAATGACCACCATTGGATTAAATGGTAAAAATATATTCTAATTACACTTTAATACCAACTAAAAATATAATCAATACATAAAATTAAATTAGATGAAAAAGCAGTTTTGATGTAAAATGCAGTGTTTTTCACTATTCATAAAAAAATGAACATTTTCAGAAAAATACCAAAAATTTATCCAATGTAAATTTCAATGTCCAAATAATAAATAATATGTTTATTTTGAAAAATATGGTTTATAAAAATTTTAAAGGTTTGATTTAAAATTGGTTTTCCATCAAAAGGTAGTAAAACAATCTTTTAAAAATATTAGTGTATTCCATGCTTATGATTGGATTAATTCTCATTTTAACCCTCTAAAACACTATATAATTCATAAATTGACATAGAAAAAAAATATTTTTTTCATTACTTACTTGGGATGTTACACTGACACTCTTATGTTTTAACAAGAAATACACTTTTATCATCCCACTCTCATTCTTGTGGCCCGTTTGGAGCCTAGGGTGGCGTCCCTATCTTCTCATCATTGGATATAGGTTCACCTTCTATTTTTTGGTGGATTATTTTTTGGGTATGTCTTCTTCTATATCTTCTTCATTATTCCCCTTGTTATAAATTCTTTATTGGTATGGATCTCTCTTGGAATAACCCTATAGGCTTTTGATGATGTTTTGATTATGTTTAATTGACATTATGGTGTTTAGATTATCTCTTGAGCCATCATCATCCTTCTCTGGGTGTTTTTTCACATATTCACATCATTAAGGAATTTATTTCCAACCATTTATTTTAATGGAAATTTAATTTGATTTCTTATTTTTACCAATTAATTGAAAAACTTATTTTTTATTTGTTTTTTTGATTTTGGGAATTATTTGTGTGTCACAATGTCTGTAATTTGGTGAAGATGAAATTTTAATGGATTTCCCCAATTATGCCTATATATATATATAATGTGTTCTTTTAAATGATAAATTTGTTTTTAAAAGTTTTATTGGGTGATTTGGGATATGTTGGCCCTGAATAATCTTCCGTAACTTATTATAATTGTGAATTGATCTTGTTTGTGTCTATAATGTATTTTGTGCTTTAGTCCTTTGTATGGGTTGTTTTACTACTCATATTTCTATGAATAAAATAATTTAGTGCACTATGAATTTATTGGGTCTATTATTGGTTGTGTTCGTATACATATTATCATGGGGTTTACATATAAATTGAATCACATGGAATTCTTAAATCATGTCCACCTAAAAAAACTGATTTTCATACACTTCTTCCTCTTCTTTTTTTCTACCTCATCTGAAATTGGTCCTCCATACCCCTATGATTATCTAAATGGTTCCATCATTTAGAAATTACTTAATTGTGGTTTTAAATTTATTTTAAAAATTCTTGACATGTTTGACACCTTTGAATTTGGTTTGGTGATTAAACAACATGACTGGACTAGTTGGAACCCTTTGTGCATGATTTATATCTCCATGTTGGTTTTGAATTTATTTTGGGAAGAAATGTGTATTTTTAGAAATCAATTTGAAATGTAATTTATAAGGCCTTACTCATAATCTAGGGTTGTTTGGAAGGTGGATTTTACAATCATGATGTGTAGTCCATGTGGGCACTTCTGAATGGAATGTTGTATTTTGGGAACCCGATGGTTGACCTTTCAGTGAAAGGGCCTTTAAATATGTGGTATCAATGTTTGGGCTAGAAATTAATGGTGTCTTATGTGGGTTATCGGTTTATGCCATGATTTTAATGAGCTTCTCAATCTCCATGTACTGTTATAAAGGGATTAATGGGAATCATCTAGATGTTAGAGTGATAGTTTCTTTCTGGTACCGATTTGATGGATCGGTACCCCCCAAATTGTTTGAGAGGCTATTGGATATTTTCTATTATTTGAGGATTGTATAAAGCTTACATTGGGTTATAAACTATATAGTTACACCATACAACGACACTTGGTTTTGACATAAGTACCTCCATTGATTTATTCTTGATATTCTTACGAAATTCCCATGATTAAATTAATGTATGTTCTTTCTTTATGTTTCATTCAGCTATGTTGTTTCCATTAGTTTCGGTTCTATTTAGACATCCCTTGCTTCCTATTTGTAGTTGAGACCCTCAATTCCTTTATAAAATTTGTGGGTTTCATTCCCTACTTTTCATTGGATCTCAAACTAATATTAAAATGAGATTTTTTTTTATAAAATGGAAAATCATGTTTTCTTTTCCATGTGGGATTAATGGAAATTTGTGGTTAGTTATTTAAAATTTTCAAACCAATACATTAGAAATGATATTCAAACAAGAAATTGTGCGTTGATTCAAGAAATGAAAAGTACATAACCCATGATGTTTACCTACTAAGATGTTTATGCTCAAATTCGACTTATTCCACTCAGTTTTAGTAAACAAGAACAATTTTTTACTTTCAGGTTTTGTTCAGGTATACCTGTAGAGAATTATAGTATCATGGATGGTGGGGACCAAGAGGTTTTGTGGAGATTGTGTTCATCCTAGTTGGTTTGGTTACACTTTTGCAGTTTCTTGTTTACTATTCTAGAGTTGTTTTTGGATAACATCAAGGTTTTTATTTTATTCAATGATTATGGATCCTCCTAGTTTTGGTATGTTCCATGTTTGGTTATATATATCAGTTTATTATTGGGAAAATAATTTTTCCATTTGGTTTATCTTTGATTCCTAGCACTATTTTCGATCCCATGTGGAGCAGAGATGCCTCTCGGGCCTTATCGTAGGATGGTTTGATTGTCGGGGTGGATAGAATCCCATCCTGGTTTGTGAAAAACATAGTGGGAGATGATGTATTTCACTTATCCAATAGTTGTTTATGTGTCAATTTTTTCAAATATAGTTAACATTTATGGTCCTCATGCATGTTTTTTAAGATGAAACTAATATTAAAATTTTGAGATATAATATCTATTTATGAAATTTTTGGGTCATATTTAATTCCACCAACAATATACTTCACCTTCTAGATGATAGATATCAAAAAATTCTTTTTAATGGTCAAATAACTAGAGAATCAAAAATATCTTTTCAATGGTATTGATCCACAGCTCAATAATTAGTGGATCATGGCACTCACTAAAATAAGGTAGATGATGCCTCATGAAGGATTAAATAGAACATTGTTCCCTCAATGTATTTTTCATACATTTAGTATGATTCATATCTTTGGAATGAGATGTAATGATACCAAAAAAATTTCCTTCCAACTCCCATAATATTTGGTTACTCAAGAGGACAATCATTTCATTGCCAAACACATTTAGTATTAACATGGTTCTTTCCGGTTCCATCCATTGACTAAAACAAAAAAAAGAACGTTTGAGTAACAATACTCATAGAAGAAAACTTTATAATCATGAAAAAACATTGATATGATATCTAAATCATGATATTTTCTTATAAATTCATGAAACCTTAGGTTTACCTAGGTCTTTAATGATCTTTATCTATTCAAATACTTTATGATGGTTCCTAATAAAAATGTGAATTAACCAACGCATAACAACTAGGAGTGTCATACTTGGTTCATGGTAAGGTTACACTCACAATGTATGATAAATGAAACATCCCAACCTGGGATACACTAAAATGATACCCTGAGCTAGTTATTCATATGTTCTCAAGCACACCTCTCCATATGCCAGAGGCCACTGACTAGTACATTGGGTAAACTAATGGCATTGTTTTGAGACTATACCATCATGATCAGTGTTTCAAAAATAAAAGAGAGTGGGAGAAGATAATAACATACAATAAAATAAATAAATGATGAATAAAATGTCCAATTCTAAATAATACAATATTTAATGAACTTGTGATGCTAAAAAATACAACCATGAGGCATATAATAGGTAATATATAATCATGCATAACAAATAGAACTGAAGGCTGAAGGATGTCTCCATGATCATATTTAGCTCTAGGTCATTCCTTTTTTCTTATGCTCCCATTCCCAATAATAATAGTACATGACATAACCTGATCCAGCAACCATGATGTATGTCAGAGTACAAAATTTTGACATGAATAGGGTGAGAGATAATCTCAGTATACCACAAAAAATGTTGTCTAGTGAAATTCATTCTGTGAATATAAAATATAGAAGTGTGCAGGTATAAAAATTAAGGTAGTTCAGTAAATACAAATGTAAATAATTTGGTTATGGTTCCTCAAGGAACACCCCACCTACAATACTAGCTTCATCCCTAGATGGAATTACTATGAGAAATATAGATATTGAAAAATTCTATTTGCGATGGGCCTATCTCCTATCGAAAATTATTTTGGCATGCCCTCCCACTGAAACACGGGAAGGGGTATTTGGGATGGGTGCAAAGCCCCACTGCAAATACCCTCGGTCATGTAATGTTATTTGCAATGGGAATATTCCCCATTGAAAATAACTTTCCTTGGTTATAATTATTCGCATGTCAAATTAATGAAAATCATGAATACACTGTCAGGAGGTTAATATTTACAATGGGTACAATTTCAAATACCTTTTTAACCACAGTATCGAGCATTTATTATAGAAACTATTTGTGATGGGTTTTGTCATAAATAGTCACATCGCAACAAATATATACTATATATACCCCGCATTTTTTCAGTTTATCATTAATTTCATCATTTCTCTCTTAAATAATTTTCATTATCTTGTTGATAATTCATTTAGAAGTTTAAATTTTTGGAGGGTAGGAGTTCTTGATGTTTGCCGCTTGCAAAAGCTTCATTTTTAGGTATTTATTTATTCTTTTTCATTTTAATTAGAGTTATTTTATATTATTTATATTATATTAGATTGTAATATTATTAATTTTTAGTACATAGAGTCAATTATAGAAAATTATTAATAAATAGAAGTAATGATTTATAGTTATTAGTAGTGGTTTTAAATTAGATTTTTTTATTAATTGTCATTTTTTATTCAAAATGCAAATCATTTTAATTTCAAACACTTGGTTTTATTTTTTTCTAAATAACATTAATTATAGAAAATTACTAGTAATAAATTAATTTTAGTAGTTAGTAAGTAGTAAAAATTAGTTAAAATGAACAATATATCCCTATAATTAATAAAAAAAGTAATGTTAATTAAAAATAATTAGTGATAAATCACATTAATTATTTATAATTAAGAGTAATCAGAAAAAATTATAAATAAATCACTATAATTAGTTGAAAATATGAAATAATTTGTATAAATTAGTGATAAATTAAAAAAATTATTTTAAACTTGTGGTAATGATTTACAATTACAAAAAATAAGCGTTAATTAGTAATATTTATCAATAAAACTAAATAACTCATAAAAATTAATAATATTATATATTAATTTGTAAAAATAAATGGTAGATCACTAAAATTAAGAAACATTAATTGTAACTGTTAAATATAGGTTTTAATTATTAATAATTAACATTAAATCTCTTTATTTTTTACAAATAACTGGTTATTGATCTGAATTAGTAAAAATTACTATTAATTAGTAAAAATTAGAAAAAATGAACTCGTAATCACTATAATTAGTAAAAGTAAATATTTTTTTAGTTAAAATGGTAGTAATTAGTAAAAATAAGTGATAAATCACCATAATTATTAAAAATTAACTATAACTAATTAAAATTATTGATAAATCCCTACAATTAGAAATCAATAACGGTAATAAGTAAAAATTAATGATAAATTACTATAATTTTTATATATTAGTGGAAATGAATATAAATTAATAAAAATAAATGTTAATTAGTAATAATAATTGTTAAAACACAATAATTGGTACAAATTCTTAAAATTAAATTGCAATTTGTAAAAATTAATGGAAAATATTGGTAATGATTAGAAATTAGTAAAAATTAATGTCAAATCATTTTAATTATTAAAAATTTCAAGAAATCAGTCAGAATTAGTATAAATCACTGAAAATTAGTGAAAATTATTAAAAATGAATAGTAAATCTATATAATTAGAAAAAAAATAATGTTAATTAGTAAAAAATAGTTGAAATTAGTACAAACTATCGAAAAATCACAATAATTATATTAAAATTATGGTAATTAAAAAAAATTAGTGATAAATCACTATAATTAGTAAAATTGTTTTAATTAGTAAAAATTAGAGATGAATTACAATATTTATTTTATATTAGTGGTAATTAATAAAAATTAATAATAATAAGTGGTAATTAGTAATAATTATTAGAAAATCACAATAATTGGTAGAAAATAATAAAAATAAGCTGTAATCCTTAAAAAATTTAAAAAATATTGGTATTTATTTAAAATTAGCAATAATTAACATTAAATAAAATTAACTATTAAACATTATGTTAGATTGTAATATAATTAGTATAATTATTTTATATTAGTAAAAATAAAAATTAATTCACTAAAATTATTTATAATTATAGGTAATTAGTCAGAATTAGTAAAAATTCCTAGTAATTAGTAAAACATAGTAAAACGAACATTAAAACCCTATAAGTAGTAAAAAAATAATGCCAATTTGTAAAAAAAAATTTGTAATTAGAAAACATTAGTGATATATCTCTATAACTATTAAAAATTAAATGTAGTTAATAAAACATTATGATAAATTATAATAAGTAGTCAAAATATTCGTTAATTAGTAAAAAATTAGTGATAAAATTCTATAATTATTTTATATTAGATTTAATTACTATGTATTAGTAAAAATAATCCATAATTAGTAATAATTATCTGTAAAACAAAATAATTGGTAAAAATATAATAAACAAGTTTGAAGTAGTATAATTTATTAAAAAATCAAGGTAATGATAAAAAATTATTAAAAATTAACGATGATTAGTAAAAATTAGAAAAAAATTATTGCTAATGGGTGTAATTAGTAATAATTAACATTAATTAGTAAAGAAAATGATGTTAAATCACAATATTTATTAAATAACAGTGGTAATTATTAGAAATTAATGTCAAATCTCTATAATTGTAAATATAAATATTTGTAATTAGTGGTGCATAGTGATATTTGCTATATTTTAGTATAATTTACTAGACCAATGGTAAAAAAATTCGTCCTCAGTTTAAAGGTGATATGAATTGAAAAATTTGGATATGGGTAGTTTCAGTCGGTTCAATAACAAATTTGGACCTGGTTGGAATAAATTTGATTCATAAAATTGATGATTATTAAATTAGTGATTTATTCTTGTTTAGTAAGTCAAATAATTTCTAATATTTTGGGTACTCAAAATGAACAATTTGTACCTACCATTTCCCATTTTTCAGTAGGTCCCCTGAACTTTGTAATATAGGTTGTCACATGTTGATAGAATCATCGGTAGGAGGAGGAGGACAAGATGCGTTAATAAAAATAGTAGAAGCATGATGAAACGATGGATTACAAGTGATGGTTATAATTATTTATAAATTAAATGTTTTAATTAGTTATAATGAGGCTCAACATGGGATTTATAGATTGATTCCTATAAAACAGTGATGTATTTCACACTTACACCCAGAATGAATCATTTATTTATGTCTCATAACATAGTGTTGTTGATGTCATGGAACAAAGATAAATAAACCGGTAAAATATTTAATCATCCATTTAATGGTGATCCATGGATGAATTTTGATCATGTACATATGTATTTTTCTCCATAAAATCAAGACATGTGATTGAGTATTTCTACTAATAGTTTCTTTCTATTTGGTTTTTACGATAGTGAATTTTATTATTGTCCAATATTTATAGATCCAAATAATTTTACTCCATAGAGGTTGAATAATAATAAATATATATTTTTACCATATTAATTCCATTACATCCAAAAAATAATATCAATATTTATTTGAGTCCATTGATTGTATAGTTAAATTTATTGTTGAGAAAGGGAGCCAGTAAATAGATGTTGTTGTCAAGTAAAATTTATTCATGAAATCAAAATTGATGTGGACAATTAATGATTTCCCAATCTATGGAGCGTTATCTGGATGAAGTACCCATGGTCCAAAATCATGTCGGTACTATATGGTTGATAGAAAAATGTTTATTCACATCAAATAAAGAAAAAAAATTCTTCAACTATCATCGAATATTTATTCCTACATATCATTGTTTTTGGAGGAACATATATCATTTTAGAAAAGGTAAAATTGAAATATATATAAATCATACATTGATATCAGGTATTGAGTCAAAATATTTTGTTTATTAATTACAGTTCATTACCTTTGAAATGACTATAAACCCACAAAAAAAGAGGGTTTTTTGAAAGAATTTAATTATATGAAATGGATTATTTTTGGGATCTGTCATATTAGTCACTTTTGTTGTTATGTCACTTTATGGATGTCATACATTTTGGGAAGAAAAATGTTGATAATATATTTTTTATATAATTTTAGACACACATTGTAAGAAAAAAGATAATTTAAAGGCAGGATTTGATCTGCACAAATTTGTAGACGACCAGAACAAGAACTATTTAAATATGATAGATAACATAATTAAATGAATCCAAAATAAGCTTATAGAAATTCCAAATAAAATACTTTATTATTTTGAAATTGGATTATAGATTTGAGGCTTCTAGATGGTTATGTTTCCATTTTGGTTAGATTTTTCAGAAATGGTCATATTAGAGGATTAAAATGGTAATACCATCATGTTATAATGGAAAAAATTCTACAAATTAGATTTATAGGTTTTTTTAGTTATATAATTTCTTATATTCTAATATAAATATCATATTTTTTATGAGATTTAATTTTAAAAATAATAGACTATGATACACAATATAGGCATAAAGAAGATGTTGTTTTCGTTTTTTGTAATTTGAAAAAATTATTCATTCTATTATTCTTGGATTCAACATAACATTTTCTATTATATTTACTACATGAAGAAAAATATGGAGGGATGATATAGTTTATATTGATGTACCCATTCGAGATATGCATGAAAAAATTGATGAAAAAGGTATGTGAAAAAGCATCAATTGTTGGATCTTTTATATAATCTTATTTGTATGAAAAAATTTATTTTTTCTACAGTAATTATTTTAAATCTGAATATCCCTCAAAACATAATCGCATGGGTCATAACTAGGGGAATGTTAATGATTAAATGAACAATAAATTATCAATTTTTAATCATCTCAAACATGGTTTTGGTGGAGTTCATAAACTATGTAATTCAGATGATGAACATAATGAAGCCCATATATATGTTCTGCTCAACTGTTAATAAATGACACCATATGTACTATGAGTGCTCCTATCACTGATTATATAATTTTTTCTATTAAATTAATATTATTTTTTTAGAATAAATAATAATCATATCAATTGATAGTTTACACAAATTATAGTAGAATAATATTAAAAACATTGGCATAATAATATTTTATACTGGTTACAAATATTGGTAATGTAAATTGTTTTTGGATTAACATAAAAATCGATTTATTAATAATTATAATAATAATTTATTTTCAAATTTTTATGTATCTCAACGTGATGATATAATTGATAATTGATTATGATTATTGAGTTACCCACCATCAAAAATAGAAAAATCATATAATGCATAAGTGGTGAATGATTTTTCATTCCAAACACATGCATATTGGGAATCAAAAATAAAATGAAAAGTGTTATTTTCTTGATAGGATCTCATCATATAGAAAGGTATGTCACCACTTACAGTATATTGGAAGAAATAATTGAACTGGGTTATCTTGTAAATAATTATGTAATGATGTTTAAATTTCATTAGTTTTATACTGAGAGAGGCTTGTGTGGTCATCTCCACCATGGAATCATTGATATTAAATATAAAAGCCTTATTTTATTAAATGAACATTTTTTATTTCTACATCAGGCACAAAAAAATTATTATGAAAATTATTGTGTCATTTCAAGACTGTTATGTAATTGGTGGATCATAATAAAAATTAAATAGTGGAAAGATCAATTTATCCAAGTTTAATGTTGTTCAGTTGAGGTGAAATAAATTGAAATTTTTCAAAAGACTACACCAAATCCATATTTTACATGAAGAGATATGATATCAATGATGACACCCCACAATTATGGGTCAATGTTGATGATGATTTTATTGATGTAACAAATGAATTTGTAATATAAAGAGATTATGAAGCTAATGCTCATATATAAATTGATGATACTAAGGAGAAATATGATGAAATTGACACCACCATATCTGAAGATGATGATAATGATGAAATTTGAGATAGTGAAATGTTAATTAAGATAATATATAATATATATTAATATATATGATTTTTTAAACTATTTTATAACAACTTAATTTTCCTGTGTTATATGGCCAATTGATGATTATCTGATCTTTTTTTTTTGAGTTCAAGGAGGATGATCTGCCAAGTAGCGAGTATGATGTTGTATAATATGAAACCTCAGAATACTGGTAGTACAATGAAATCTCATATGGGTCAGGGTCTGACAATATTGGTGATTCATGACCCTGTCCCTGAGTGACATCCACATCTTGAGCTCAATCCAAACATATATAGGTATATTTAGTTGTGTATTTAATTTATTTTTCAATAATTATCATTAATTTATTTATATTATATTTTTTGATTACTTGATCTATTTTTTCACATATTTTTTCATATAGATATTGGTTATTAAGGTGATATATTTTGGAATTATTTCTATAGAGCATGGGTGACATGGGATTATATTTCCAATGATGTTCACCCCTGCTTATTTCATTATTAGATAGTATATAAATGAATAATTATTATTTTTCAATTTATTTTTTAGAAACTACATATTATTAATTATTTATAGGGTTTATGGTATCCTCTCAATGAGAGCATGAAGAAATATATATAAGAGGAAGGATAGATCTGTATGTGTGATCATTTCTTTCAATTTTTACATAATCTAAGGAGGATATCCAAGAAGAAAATAGGAGTCACAGAATTTGATCAATCTTGTTGTTCCCACCGACCAGATTACATCTCATCTCGGGTTTGGGATGGATTGTGTTACTAATGTTTTTGAGATAATTATCAGAGGATATTATTATTTGTTCGATTGAATTATGGGAGGTAGTAATTGATACATCGTGATGGCAGTTGTACATTCAGTGTTCCATGATGACATATGGGAAGTACATTTTTTTAATAATTTATAAACTACTAATTGTGGATTATTTTATTTTATACTCATATGGGTTGTAAAACATCCCTATATTATAGAGTTTAATATTTATAAGAGGATTGATAATTATCTAGTAACTGATGAGATTACAGGTGATCTCCAATGGCATATTTTGGTTAGTATTATTATTTTTTTACTTTTAAAATTAACTACAAATAATATTTTCACCATTATAATTTTAAATTTTAATTGAAGGAGTCACATGAGAACGAGAATTCTTAGAGATAAGATGAGAGTTAGTACAAGATCAAGGATTGTACAACCACTGCATCATGATTCAATAATAGGACATGAATATAGGAGACTTAGTATTCATTCATGAAAGTACAAGTTGTCGGTATCAACTCTTGATTGATACGTGGGACAAATTATGGTATTGTTGTGATATTGGAATCCTTCTTGATGGGATCTCATGGAGAGTCATCATGATACACTGCACAGTATCAGGAAAAGTAGTGAGATATGAGTGATATTATAGAGTCCATGTATTGGGAGACAGAGGAGCTCCATTGGAAGCAGCAACAACAACATGAGGAAATGTGTCGATGGTACGAGCAGTAGCACGAGCAGAATATGGAGCGCACGCGATGACTGACCCATGATTTAGGGATGGAGTTCCCTCCACCACCTCCTCCAAATGACCCCTCATCCAAATAAATTAATTAATTTATTTATAAATATTTGAATTAATATATATCTGTTTATATTTTTTAATTCTTATATTTTTAGTTCGACATAGTTTGTTTATTATATTATTGTGAATATTTTTTATATTTTTTTTCTTATTTAAATATTTTAATTATATTAATTTTCTAATTATTATGTTATTTTATTATTATTATTATTACTAATATTAATATTATTATTTTATATCATTGAAAATATTGGATTTTTTTATTATATAATTATTTTAATATTTTTTTGAGTTTTTTATTTTTATTAAATTTTTATCAATTTTATTAATATTAATATATTTGGTTTGTTATTATTTTATTATTATTATTATTTTAATATTGTTATTATTTAATAAAATATATTTATTTTATTTTATTTTATTTTTGTTTTTTTGATTTTTGTTTTTTTATTAATTTTTTATGATTTATCCAATAGATGGATCATCCCATCGCAAACACTTATTTGTGACAAGAATATAAAATTTTCAGAAAAGGGTTTTTCTAAACCATGTAGACTATTTGTAAGGGGTCATCACATAATAAATTATGACGGGTCATCACAACTGATAATATTTACGAATCAATTTTCTACAATGGGATATTTGTCATAGGACCCTATCAGAAGTATGTCAATTGCCTATTGAGAATACCACCCAGGACCAATCACAATATATATATATATTTATGTATAAGTATATAAATATAAATTAATATATATTTTATATATTTTTAGAAATGTATATGTATGTATATATATATATCAACATGTATATATATTGCTAAGAAAGACCCAATGTGAATCTCAATAATCCGGTAATAGTCATAAGAGTGTCATGAATTATAAGGGAAGCCAAGCTCTAGTATCACAGCTTATAAGGGATTTCATGGCTGAGTATCACATTAGCTAAGTGAATCCTTGCCGGAGTGTCACAATAATAAAGAGGTTCCATGGATGAGAGTCACAACAAGTAGGGTTTGATATGCCCTATCATCCTAATAAGTAAGGGATACCATGGTTGAGTATCATAAATCATAAGAAGAAAGGTCATGCCCAAAATCCCGTTTTATTGGACATGGATCATCATTTCCAACATCCCAAGTGACATATCTTCATTTCTTATGTCCTTGACCTAGGGGGTTTGAAACACCTTGTCTATAACCCTATGTGAGGACCCACTATAATAATATAATGTAAAGTAGTCTAACATTCCCTATGATCCCTTGGATAATGTGTGTAGCAAAGATGAAATTTTAATTGCTTAAGGATGATTATTCCATCATAATTGTATTTCACTTAATATTATAATAGTATCCATGACATCAAACAGCCCATTATCAATTTAAAATATATCACTAATTTGAAATGTTTACAAATAACAATAATTCCATGTGAAGAAACCATACCATAACACAATTCTGTTATCTCTAAATAATCTATAGTTTCTCATTTGTTAAAACAACACACCACAGGGCTGGTTTTATTTCAAAATGGGTCCAAGGGAAAGAATACATTCCATTATTAATTTAACTGTGAAATCATCCAGGTAATTTATAACATCATGATGCCGATGAGAAACACCCATTACATAATATAATTCATCTAGAGGTATCCCATTAAGTGGTCCTAATATAATTCAATTTATGAGATTAGTCAACTCATAATAACAATCATATGGTATTTTATCAAATTCCATGGGTTTTGTCAAAACCATTCTAATTTATTAGGTCATTTAAAAATATTTCAAGGAATTTGAAAGAAACATCCAAGGGTTGGTTTAATTAATAATCAAGGATATTAGAAATTAATGTAATCAAACTCACCATGTTTGGGATGAGGTAACTAACCTATAACCATATAATAGGGTTCTAGGTCATGGCTTAAATAATTAATTTAATTTATTCAACATTTTTGGATCAACACATGGAGAATCAAACAAGCAACACAGTGGGATATTTTATAAAACAATTATACATAAGGAAAATATATAGAACACATAACACTTTAGTAGGATGTTTTAGTCATCCATTATTGAGCTTTTATTTCAAATAGTTCAAGATAGATCAACGAAATCATCAAACTCACTAAAAATATGTCATATAAGCTTGCATAGAAAGGGGATATTCTATGTAACTATACACAAATAAAGGAGGTAGAAGGAATCAAACATTAATTGGGTGTGATCCAACGCAAGCAACCATGAATTATTACAATGTTGAATGGAAGATCTCTATCGAATACATTGAGGGGAACTAAAGGAAAGAACCCACAAGAGGGCTATCGTGTGGGTGGAGGAGAAGAAATAAGGGAGGAATGAAAAAATAGGTATGGGAGAAATCATAATTTCACTAATTTAATGAGGTGTGTAGTCAAGCATCCTGGTTTGGTTAACTATGTGCCAACCATGTTCACAAACTGTCCAAAGTGACTTTTCATTGAAGAGATAGGCCTAAATTTAGAAAAACATTGTGTATCTAGTGTGGGAAACATTTCTATGTGAAACATCCCCTCAAATGACTTTGTTTAACCAAGGGTATACTATTCTATTTGGATATTTAGTTTTTGGAAAATTGCTCACATGGATTTACAGCTCTTCTCACATGGTTATTCCAAACCATGAACCACCAAAAAAAATGCAGTTTTTGTGTGTATGATTATTACTAAGCATGTGAAAACATTGTTCCCCCATTACCCTTTCCAAAAGCTAGTTTCTCAATGCCCAGTGAACCTAAAACCCAACATAACAGACAATCCACATGTTAGTCCTTAATAAACACATAAAAATGACACTCTTAAGTGATCCAATGCTCAATGTCACATAAAATTATTGGTTTAGAAAAAATTCCATCCAAAAAATGGTAAAAAAATCAATTTCCACTAGAATTTTAATGGTTAAAAAACATGGTACTTTAGATCCCCTACCTTTGAACATCCTATCTCTAAAAATCCTTTTGAATCTATGGAATATCAACCAAACTATATGTTTTGAGGAATTCTCAATGAAATTTATGCATTGTGTCTAAAATTTCAAAGGAACCTATAATCATCACCTTTAAATACACTTTCTATAAGATGTGAAAACTTGTTCCAGTTCTCATATTAAATACTAAAAAATCATGAGGAAATGTACATGAGCCCATATAACCTGACACACGATCACATCGTCATCAATTTCACCAACCTTCCTATTATTCTCCCCACCGTAAGTTCTTCTTGGATAACGATCTCTAACTTTTGGTGCTTCCACCGTTGGAATTTCTGATTTAAGAATTCACTTAACATTATAATGATACTTTAGGTATGTTTATCAATTCCATTAAATGGTCTATTTCCATTTGACTACATTGAGGATGGTCATGTTGGTTTTTCAAGGAAAATACATGTTTGACCATTTCACCACACTCAACTCATCCCAATGTTGTACCAAAAGATGTCTCTCACTAACCATGTTGAGAAATAAAATAGAATTAATGTACGTCCAATATCAGCTGACCATCTATAAAGATGGTTGGATTTCGTAGATGATGCATCCAAAATCTGATTATGATGAATTTATTCATAGGCATACCCAATTCATTCTGATCATGCTCACTTAATCCCATAACTGACTTATGCGGATGTATCTTACCAAACTTTTGGTTTTTATTATCACTCCTCAGCATGAACATCAGTTTATACATGATACAATACCCATGAATCTTCACACAAATATATTATCATTTGGACATGTCTATAAGTTGGGAGTAAACTCAAAATAAATTATTTAAGACTATGGGTCTCATTCAAGGTATTCCATTATCCAGACATTAAAAGTGATTCATCTTACTATATCTAATATTTTCATGTATAAAGGTAACAAAGTCTAAAAAAGTATCTCACATTGTGATTGGGTCAAAGAAATTTCTGGTGTGCATGAGTTCATCTAAGGACATCTTAGATGGAAATTCCAATATCACTCAGCACATTCCATGCTTATTTTATTATCATTTTTTCATGAGTTAAAATATGAAAGTGGTTATTAAGAAATCCAAGAGGTAGATTGATTTATCATTTTATATTTTCATTTAACTAATTTCTCCTTAGTGTATATAGGATGATTTCATGAAAATGGGCATGATCATTAATAAGTTAGGAAACAATAAGATGATATCATGTTTTCAAATGAAACACGAGGCACACAATTCATATTCAAGATGAAGTGTTCCATGTTTTCTATACATCCATATCCAACCAAATGCGGGAAAGTTCATTTGATCCACTTCTAGACAACTTTCATTGAAGATATCGACTGAACCTATCAACATGTCATCATTAGCTTGCTTTGATACCCTCACTTCATGGGCATTCCATGATTATTTCCAAAAAAATACTCTAGTCCATCCACGAATCATGGTGTCATCAATGGTTTTACACACATCCAACTATTCACCATTTTTTCCTATTCAATCATTGAAATGGATTCAAAACATTACATCCTAGGGAAATTATGCACCTTTATCCTAGATCTTGTATCTAGAATCTATCCTAACCCATAACCAAGTTTTATCTTATTTATCTACACATGGATTAAAAAACCCAAACTACTATTCTCAATGTCTTTTAGAGACAATTACGATTATTCCATAAATATCCTATAATATTTCCCACCCTCTAATTGGTTGTATATGCTATCACGCTCTTGTTTTAACAATCCCAATGTTATGAGTATCCTAGTAATAATTTACTATGAATAGGAACCCATCTTATTGTACATTCTTCATACATTAATGAATAAAATTAATGAATGTGTCCAACATGCTTTCACCAAGATCCAAAATGAAAAGAGAGGAAAAACCACTTAAAATCATGCTAGATTTTATTTAATCTAGACACTCTCATGACTCTATCCTGATCTCAACTCACACACATCACCATCATCGTGTATATAAGACACAAATATACTGATCAAAATTGTCATAACACCCAATCATTTTATTAAGACATCCCCAAACATTGGGATAACTAAAATTCAACTAATTCCAATGTCACTTACACTATATATTCGCCAATAATTTACCATGAAATATCATGTTATTAACAACATTCAACTGTACTCCAATAGATTTTTGAACAATTCTACCAACTCAATGTGAACCATATGTATCAATGCGTACTACCTAAATATTTCATTATCATAATGAGACATAATTTGATACTATCAATAGGCAGATAAAAACAATGCATCCTAGTATATAATGGATCATAAAAAAATATTTGTCTTAGAGTCGTATTATCCCATATGTCTATTAATAAGGCTATTGACCATCCTATTTTTCCATAAATGCTGAAGGATATGGGTCACATGCCCATCTAAAAAACCGACCATGACCTAGGATTGTCTATCCCACTCATCTGAAGCATTGAGAGATGTTACATTCCCTAAAACGTGTAATATTATCTTATTTATGCCAACAAATCGGGGTGTCTTTTCAAATAATAAGAGTCCTACTTAGTATAACTGACACCCCAAAAATACTTCACCTTTGAATAATTTAAAAAATATTTAACAAAGTTATTAAACTTAAGGGAACAACCATAATGAGCTAACCCCTATTTTATTATGTTTTCACCAATTAACTAATACCCATGCTAAAATTGTCACTAGTTCATACCACTTATCCTTTAGGTCCAACACTACCATAGAAGAAATCATATAAACCTATAAGTATTTGTCATGTTCCCGTTATATGAAAAAATCACAGGGAAATATTCAAACTACCCTAACATGATGGTTGAGACTAAAAATATCCCATTATGGTTTTATTTAAACCATTATACTCATTAATATTTAATTTTTAAACATATTAAAGGATCAGTTTAATGAACACCATGTACAATTTCTAAAAGACAATAATATTGGCAATTTATTTAGTTAAAACCACTATTAAACATAGGAAAGTAATATTATACTTCCTTTTAAAAAATATTTATTTACCTAACATAATATCAAAAATTAGGAAATTTTCTTGTAAATTCCTTCTATAAATTTTATTTCTCAAAAATTTCTCACAATTGAGCTTAGTAATAGAAAATATAAATTCCACGATATAGATTAAAACACCAACTCGGTTGTAATTAGAATTAGAATTAAATAATTTATCATATAAGTGAAGATAAAAAAATATCATTTCATTATTCAATAAATGGAATTGGATATATTGTATGGCACCATAAATTTACATAAAAATGTATAATTGTCTTCTAGAACATTAAATTCTCATCTCAATATAGTATGATTGTAACATCATGGTGTTAAGTACTAAGGTGCTAATCCATTTTTTTATTCTCAAATGACAATTTTAAAGGGACATTGTGAACCATATTGACTTCAAACAATTAATATCCTTAGAGACAATTTATCCTGGATATAAACTATATGAACTTCCCCTCCCTAGTGCCAACAATGTTATGGAATGCCTCCACCTTTGCTTGACTTCTCAACTAGTTTTCCAGTGCAGGGATGCACGGGCCAGATACCGATGCTAGAAGACATACCCTCTCAGTAATCAAAATCATTTTCGCCATACTCTAGTAAATGATTCCTTCTATGACTCCCCATTTGGAGATATTCTAGGTAGAGTGTCTAGGATCCTTCACAAAACAAAATCAGAAGCCATGACCACCACCAACAAAATACAATAATTTTCAAAATTCAAACATTTAAATTTTTGGGAAGTATATATCAACCGCCATCAACCCCATCCCCAGGAACCAACAAATTTTATTTCCCAACATTAAAACCAGATTCCAGGAAGACAATGATATTTAAAAGACAAAAATAATCATGAACTATTTCCATTGGTAGGACAATCACCAACTAAGAACCGCATCACTATGCAACTCCATAAAAAGATTGGAAGAACTATTTCCAATCCCACCACCACCATAGCTTCTCTTGAGACTCAACAAAAACCAATGACCCCCTAGAATAACAATCCTAGAAAATAATCTATAAGCCACAATGCCAAAATGATGAGTCAATTCCACTCAAGGCTGGAATATCTTCCATGAAAACCCTATTCGAACACTGAAGAAGGGGCATGGGTCGATCTGGAGTAGAAATGCTTCTTGAGAATTAGATCTATAGAAATAGAGCACCATGGGACACCAAATATGGGGGATTGTAGCTAGGAGACCAAATGTAGATTGAAGGGTGAGAGAGGGGACCCTCCAATAGAACACTACACCACTCAATCAGAAAGAGAACATTCTGCACAAAAAGATAAGGTTCACCATGGAGGGTTCGGGAAGAGATTGATGGGGGAGAAAACATGGAATGAGGATGAACAGGTCAAAGACGAGCTCCCCATTCCATTCCATTGCACCATACAACCCTAACAGCGAGGGAGGGAATGGGGAAGCTTCTTCGAGGCTCAAAACATTCCCTCCCCAACGGAATATAAAAATAATGGCATCCTTTGAGAGGCCTATTTTTTCAACCGGGTTTCATCTAAATTTATACCTAAAAACTTTTAAACATTAGTATTTAAAGCACCACTATTGTATTTATCTCATAAAAACAATACACAACAAACCAACTAGGGAGAATTTTTGAATATAAATAAATGAGTCATACCATACATCATTCCCTCATAGTGATAAAATCTTTTATAAATGGAACCATTTCCTATATTGATTTCAATTTATAACATATCATTATTCAGTTTGATGCACTACCATTCCTAATTTAGTGTAACACCACAAGACTTTATGAGATATATTACTTTTAATTTCGTTGATATCTTTTGTTTTACACTACACCAATATTATCTTGTGCTATATGAAACACCGTATTATCGTGTAGTATACGCAACACTATTCTTATACTGTGTTTCACACAATTTCATGTTCATTTGATAGAATTCAGTTCACGCAAAACCGAGTATAGATTTTGTTCAATGTATAAAATAATAATTTTTAGATTATGTTATAAACAACAACAATGGAATCTCTAAATAACACTCACATGTCTTCCATTACATGCAAGATTGACCTTCATCCATAGCCTACATTGTACGTAATACTGAGTTTCACTAAACATCGATATATTCATAAAATATTATTATTTAATGGAATATAAACTAGCCTTATGGATAGTATAAAAAAAAATTAGTTTTAACATTAATATTATGTTTTTCAAAATATAATATAAACAAAAAAAATATCAATTTTTCAAATAAAAGATTTATTTTTAAAAAAATGCAGTTTTACCGCCTTTTGATGACACACCCATTGTAAATATAGTTTTTGAAAAATTAATAATTGTAATTTTAAAAAATAAACTTCTTCTATTGATTTGGGATCTAATGTTTTACTTTTCAATATTTTTTGAATTTTTTCTAAAAATTTCATATTTTGATGAATAGTAAAAATATGATAAATTTAAATTGGAAAAAACAATTTTCATCAAAATAATTTATGTGGTTAAATTATATTATTGAATGGGTTTTAGGTATAAATATAACATATATTTATAATTTAATACAATGTAATTCATTTTCATTATATTTACATTGATTTCATATGTAAAAACATTTCAATTTTTTGAAATGTTTTAACTTCTAAGTAAAAACGCCTTTTTTCAACAAAGAGATTGATTTTAAATTAATTACTGCAACTTATGGGTTTTTATTTTTGAAAAATGAGTTTTATTTATTTGGAATAATTGGGTCCATATTATGTTAATGGGTTGCTTTTATTTTTTTTATATTATGAATAATTAGTACGGTAATTGTTATTTAACATAGTTAAAGGTAAATTAATAAAATTAGTGTAAAAAATAATATTATAAGGAGAATAAAATTCACCAAAAACCTAACAAAAATATATTTTATGAATATAACTATACACATAACATCTTCAGTTATAATCATAGTCATTTAATGTGCACCTGAAAATTAAAATTACATAGATATTAATAAAACCAATGATGGTGACAAAATTTCAAACTCACATTTCTTATATGTATAATAATTTTAATATATGGATAAACAGGGGATATATTTGAAAATAAATATACTATGGAAAAATAAAATAATTACCTATATCATGGTAATTTTGTTTTTAATTTTGAGGAAATATATAATTACCCCAATATCTTATTCTTTGATGATGAAAAAATTAATTAATTAATGAGAAATCAATGAAACAATTTTTATTAAAATCATAATAACCATAAGAAGGTCCAAACACATGACCAAATAATTTTGTTCGAGTGTATATTGACTATAATCATCCAACTTTCAAGCTAGTGACCATGTATATCCTTATAGAATTGATTATGACCTTTATATTATTTTATTTAATGTAATGCTAAAGTTGTCGCGTTCTTAATTTAATAAGTATAACCTTTTTAATGATTGATTTTATTGAAGATAATTTCAACTAAATATATTATAATTAAATATTTAAAATGTATCCTTATTATAGTATTTTATATATAGTTTTTACTCAAAAATTAATTATATTAAATAATTACACAATATAATTGTAGTAAATATTTTATTCATGGAGATATCAAATAAATATTATTAACAATATTAAAATAAATATATTTTTGGATAATTAATATTTCCAGTGGATTTTATAGATAACCTTGATCTCGAAAAAATATAATAAACAAGTTATTTCCAAGATAAATTGTTATCTTTATATTTTTAAAAATCAATAAATTGAACAGTGTCAAATTTGACTCCATTGATTTTTTATCAAAATAGTGTTTTATTGAAATATTTAAAAATCATAAAACATTTATAATAAATTATAATATTTATTATATGGTAAAAAATGATTTAAATTGATTACTTATGATCTAACTGACATACAAAAAGTAAATATTTTACCCTTTTAACATTGATGTATTTGTTACACTTGTTATAATGAAATAGAATAACTGTGAATTAAATTGAAAATTTAAGGTTTCAATGGACATTGAAACATGTATAAAATTTACTTTATTATTAGATTACAACCCTATGTCTTCTCATATTATAAATTTGGTCATATTTGAGGTTTTAATTGGGATTTTATTTTATTATAAATTAATATTTTTGACATTTCCAAAATTGATCCTCCCATCAATTATAAAATAGAACCTCCTCCATCATTTCTCCAAAACTCATTAAGCCTTAATGTTCGTCCATCCCATGCCCATTTCTATTCTCAACATCCCATGTTAAATTTTACAGGTGATGGTCTTCTCAAAAGACAAACTCTACTTCCATTAATAAGAGATCAAAATATAGGACGTCAAAAAAGATATGGTTCGAACACATAGGAAGCACATTAGACCTAAAATAAGTGATAATTTTACAGTCTGATTTTTATCTGAGATTGTTTATACATTAGTATTTATTGGGGGTATATTTATAATCTATGTCCATGTTTTCAAGAAATGTTTTCATAAAATGTTATCTACTATTCAATGTATGTTTAAAGTCATGTTTACATATTTTTGACTTTTACTACATAGTTTTCAAGGACTATTTCTTTTATTTAGCATATGAGGAACTTGTTGACATCTTCAGAAAAAGTAAGACAATAATTCTTTTAACATAAACTACATGTACATAATTTTAATCTTTCATAAAGTATTATTTTAATGAATCTTCATTTACCAGATTTCGTGTTTATTTTTAACTAAATTATTTTTTTTAATATTGTGAGGCATTTTGAGAAATGAAAACATTTTTGAAGAAGAAATGATGTTTTATTCAAGATTAAATTTCAAGAATTTTATAAAATTTATTTTCCACCTAAGACGACATAGGGTTATGTTTCTATCCCTATTATTACATTTATTTGATTTTTTTATGATGGAATTATTTTTATGAATTCAATTTATTTTATATAGATTAGGTAATGAGGGAATGATGATTAAGAAAACCATTTTATTTATTGGGTTATAAAATGATGAACGATTTATATTTTTCTGGACCATGTAATAATTGTTTGATTATGGAATCGGTGGGACCTGTATCTCCCTCTAATGAATTGGGTGATGATTTATATCTCATGAGACAAACATGGCTGGAAAGACAAGTAAATTTGGTTCATTAATAGAGGTCAGGAACGACAAGTTAATCTAGTTCAGGAATACATGGATGGAATGAAAATTAAACCCAGTTCAGTAAAAGACTTTATCCACTGTGATGGTCTTGGAATTAATGCCTTGGATACTATGGAAATCATGTTATGAGTTTATTTTTTTTTCACAATTCAATGTTTTATGCCATTACTATTTTAACATTTTTAACATTCTATTATGATCTATGCCTTACATACTTCAAAAATTTATTTCATGACTTGAGATTTTGATATTTAAACATTATGTTCATGTTTTTATATTCTTATGTTTTTGGTTTTTGTAAGTTCTCCATTTTTACCCATACTTATCATTTGATATCACCCTTTTTATTTTTTATATTCCTAATTTATAATTAATGGTTTTAGGTAGTAATACAAAATGGGAATTTCATTATGGGAAATGTTAAAGATCTTTCACCAAGATAGAAGAATGTGTTCTTAGTTTACAAAGACACTAAACTAATATAGTATTTGGGAATTTTATTGTAATGTATTATGTATTCCACAAAATAAATTTAATGTTAATGTATTTTAATATTGTGATGTTAGAGTTTGTATCAGTGTGAAGGTTTACTAAACCTTTGGAAACTAGGATGCGATATCTTTAGTTAGATACTTGTAGATATTTCTATGGTATTTATATAGATGTCCATAAGGATAATTATAACTATAGGTTACAGTACTATAATTATAGTAATGATAATGAATAGCTTAGGATTAAACCTACGATATTAGAGACTGAAAGTACTCCCCCATAATTATGTTCTTTTTTAGCATAAATTCTTCCTCTCACACTATTCTTTTTGTGTTTTGTAAAATGGATTGAAATAGGAGGTTTCGGGTTAATAGAGAAGATGATGGAAAATTTGGTTATTAAGAGAAAAAAATTGTGTAAAGACTATATATAAAGATATTGTTCTTAATCCAAATTAGTCATCGCGATATATGATTAGCAAGGTTAAAATTAGTGGTATTCATATGTCATCAAATAAGAGGAATATTGTCTTTTATTCATGTTCTCATGGTGTGGAAGACATAGAAAATAAGATGAAACTTCCTACATATCAAGATGAGAGGAAGAGAAACCTTTAGGAGTACCTCAAATTGAGGGGAAGATGTTATCTGTGTGGGTAAAAGGGTTCTACAGTGATGGAATGTCATAGGGATCATTGTCTTATCTATGGAAAACACGGGCATTACCCTACTCAATTATATGACCTAAGAGGTTACTTCTAAATTGAAAGAGGACATATTATATGCCAATTATTGAAGAGGTTGGATTTAAGTGTTTATGTACTGGAATTGAAGAATAATGTTGTAGATGTAATTTTTTTGGTAATATAAAATATTGGAATATCTTTGTATTGGTCCATTTTGGTTTTCCATAATTATATGGTCTTGATAACCATGAAAAGAGACTAAATTTTATTTATAGAGATAATGATATGTACATATTTAAGGTATAAAGAGATAATGAGATATTTGATAGTATTAATGAGCTTATGACTGATATCAAAAAAGTGGTATCAAGGATTGAGTATATAAATTTTTTTGGTATTTTGGGGTGTGGAAAATGTTAATTTTGAAATAATACATGTTTTAATTAATTTCCAGGTAATTCATTTTAATACAATGTTTTAGGAGAATACACGATTAAGGTATTCACATGTTTGGAATGTGACAACCATGAAATAAATTATGATATATGGGAGATAAATGTTATGTCGATTTAATTCACCTCATTATAATGTTTTATATTTTTAGTTTTTATAAATATTTTAATGTTATCCATTTTTTGATAGTATAAGTTATATTCTATTTGAAATTTGTTTGATTAATATATTATCTCAAAATATGTGGACATATGCATATTTGATTACCTATGATAACCTTTTAGTAGAGTTGGATGTAATAACCTATCATTCGATCGCATGATCTACTAACTCTTTAAGAATTAAAACTTTAACTTCATTTCATTAAATAAGAGACGAAGTGGAAATAGGTCAAGGGATGAACAATGGTGAGATTGTACCAAAATAAAGTAAGTATTTATTCTCATAGAAAATTATTCAACATTATGTGACAGAAATTTTTCACATTAAATTCTATATTATTACATTATTATCTAATGAATTAGATGGTCCCTTAAATCATCATAAATTTATGGATTTTTGGATGTCAACTTTCTCCAAACCTTATTCTCTATCATTATCCATAATAACTTTATGGTTATATTTCTCTTATATATCCATGTTTTCACTTCCCAAATATGTTCTAATTTGTGGAAATAAGGTGATGAGTTAATTTGGGCAACCTTTAGGATTATAACTTTCCATTTTAAAATTATGTTTTAGTATCCCTTTTTACGATGTGGGTTTCTATGAAATAAACATTCAAGTGGTAATCCATTTATAACACTATTGAATTTAGCGAGATAAATTCATTTTAAAGTGGGGGTATAATGTAACTAATTGAGATTTTATGAGACAGAATCCTTATAATTTCTTTGATATTTTGTGTTATACACTACGTCAAGATTAGCTCTCCCTATATGCAAAACAATATTAGCTTGTAGTATATGTAACACTATTCTTTTCTTATGTTACGCACAATATCAATTTATTTGATAGAATTCATTTCACACAACAAAGAGTAAGATTATATTCAATTTATAAAAGAAATATTTTTGGATTATGTTATACACAACAATAACAGAATCTTTCACTAAATGTAACATTAACATGACTTCCATTACACGCAAGAGCAACCTTCCTCAATAGCTTATGTTGTACGCAATAACTAATTTCCCTAATCAATGATATATTAATAAAATATTATTATTTAATAAGATATAAAATAGATAATAGGAATATTAGTAACTATATTTTTATTGTTAACATTCATCTTATATATTTACTAGACCTGATATAAGAACAAATTTAATTTTCCGGATAAAAGAAGTATTTTTCAAAAGAAATGCATTTTTACTGCTTCTTGATGTGACACCCATTTTAAAAATATTTTTTGAAAAATTTATAATTTAAATTTTGCAAAATTAACTTTTTCATAGGAATTGTGATATAAAATTTTACTGTGGATTAATTTTTAGTATTTTTCTAATAAGTTTCATATTTTGTTGAGTTGTAAAAATATGCTAAATTTTAATTGAAATTTTTTTTAATAAAAATAATTTATATGTCTAAATTTTATTATTTAATGATTTTAAATTATAAAGGGAATAAATTTTTATAATTTAATATAATGTAATTCACTATCAATAATTTTACATTGGATGTAAAAACATTTCAATCTTTTGGAATGTTTTAACTTTTCAACAAAAAACCATTTTTTACAACGGGGTTAATTTGAAATTAATTACTAAAACTTGTTGGTTATTAATATTTAAAAATAGATTCTATATTTGGAATTTGTGGGTCCAACTTAAGTTAATGTGTTACTTTTTTGATATTATTAATAGTAACTATGATAATTTTTAGTTAACTTGGTTAAAGATAAATCTGGTAAATTAGTGAAAAAAATAATATTACAAGGACAATACAATTATAAAAAAACATTCTAAAGTCATATTTTATTAATATAATTTTCCCCATAATATCTTTGGTTTGAAACATAGTCATTTAATATCCACATGGAAATGAAAATTACTTATATATTCATAAAACTAATGAAAGTGGAATAATGCCAACTCACATTTCTTATTACTATCATAATTTAAATATAGGAATAAACATGTAATATCTTATAAAATATATAGTCTATGTAAATATAAAACATTTACCTACATTATGGTAATTTAATTTTAATTTATAGAAAATATATGATTACATTAATGTCTTATTCTATGATGATGTAAAAATTAATTAATTTATGAGAAGTAAAAGATTCAATTTTTATTAGAATCCTAATAACCATAAAAAGGTCCAAACACATGAAAAATTATTATTGGTCTAATATATGTCGATCATAATCATCCAAATGTCAATATAGTGACTATTTGTAACCTTATAAAATAGATTATGATCTTTATATTATATTATTTTAATTAATGTTAAAGCTGTCACATTCATACTTTAATAAGTATAACATTTTAATGTTGAATTTTATAGATGATAAGTTGTATTAAATATATTATAATGAAATATGTAAAATTTATCTTCATTTTAGAAGTTTATTTTTAATTTTTAATCAAAAAATAAATATATTAAATAATTACAAAAAATCTTTGTTGTAAATATTCTATTAATGTACATATAAAATAATTGGTATTTACAATATTAAAAAGTTTATATTTTGGGATAATTAAAATGTCCAGTTAATATTATAAATAACCTTGATCTAATAGGAATATAATAATAAATCTCGTTCAATGTTAACATGTTATCATTATATTTTTAAAATTCAATAAATTGACTAGTTTCAAAATTAACACTGTTGATTGTTTATAAAAATACTGTTTTATTTAATTATTTAAAAATCATAAAAATTTATAAAAATATATAATAGTTATGATATGGTAAAAAATATAAATCGATAATTTATGATCTAATTTAAATACAATAAGTAAATATTTTACCCTATTAATATTGAAATATTTTTTACCCAAGTTAAAATGAAATTGAATAACAAAGTGTTAAATTCATATTATAAGTTATGAATGGAAATAGAAACTTGTTTTAAATTTATAGGTTGATGATATTACAACCCAATATCATGTCAACACATAAATTGGGACATTTTGGAGGTTTTTATGTGGGGTTTTATTTTATTATAAATTAATATTTTTGATGTTTTTAAAAGTGACCATCAACTCAATTATAAAATGGAAACCTCCTACCTAATTTCTATACAACTCATTAAGCCTTCATGTTCACCCATCCCCTGACCATTTCAATTATCAAATTCACTAGTTATTTTCTAGATTTGTTTTTCTTTTCAAAAGACCAACACATGTTCCTTTAAGATGAGATCTAATGATAGAATGTCAAAGAAGAAGTGGTTTAAACACATAGGAAGCACATCAGACCTAAGGTACGATATGATTTTGAAATCTCCTTTTCATATGAGATTTTTTATATGTAAGTATTTACTGGGGGTATATTTATCATAACATTCATCATTTTCTAAAACTCTTTTCATAAACTATTTAAAATTATTATATGTTTGTTTAATTCTATTTTTACCGTATTTTTACTTTTAATATATGGTTTAGAAGGATTCATTCATTCATTTACCATTAGAGTTACTTTTTTAATTTTCGTTCAAAAGTAAGAGAAGAATTTTTTTTAACTAATACAACAAGAACATATTTTTAAATCTTCATAATGGATTATTTCCAGGAAGCTTCTTTTACATGATTTCATGTTTATTTTTGACTAAATTCTTTTCTTTTAAAATTGTGCGGCCTTTGAGAAATGAAAATGTTTTTGAAGAAGAAAGGATATTTTCTACAAGATTTAATTTCATGTATTTTATCAAAACTTATTTCATTCTAAAATGACACAAGTTTTTTCTATCCCTATTATTACATTATTTTGATAGTGTTTATGATGGAATTGTTTTTGAAATCCATTAATTTTATAAGGGTTATGTTATGATTGAATGACTTTTAGGAAACCCATTTTATTTCTTGGGTTAGGCTATGATGAATAATGTATATATTTTTGGCACATGTAATAATGATTTCATTATTAGATGATTGTTATCTTAATCTCCGTCAAATTCATTGGGTAAATATTTATATATCATGAGATAAACATCGGTGGAACGGAAAGTAATATTGTTTAGTAATAACAGTCTGGAATGGAAATTGAATCATGATCAACAATTCAAGGCTGGAACAATAAGTAAACCCGATTTAGTAATGGACTTTGTCTACTATGATGGTCTTGGATGCAATGCCTTGGATATTATGGAAATCATGTTATGATCTTATTTGTTTTCTAAAATTTCTTATTTATGCCAATGATATTTTATCTTGGTTAATGTTCAATTATTATCTATTCCTTATGTACTTCTAGGATTTATTTCATGACTTAAGATTTTGATATTTAAACATTATGTTCACGTTTCTACATTCCTATTATTATGGTTTGTTTTAAATTATCCATTCTTTCCTTTAATGAGAATTTGAGCTCACCCTTTTTATGTTTTTGTTCCCCTGGGATATAAAGAATGATTTTAGGTAGGAAAACAATTGGGGAAGATGTTTTTGGAGATGTTGAAGATCTTTCATCAAGTTAGAAGAATGTGTTTTGAGATTCTAAAGACACTAAACTAATACGGTCTTTGGGTGTCATTTTGTGCCATGTATTAGTATTATTTGAAGTAAATTTAATATATATATATATATATATTTCAAGATTGGGTCATTATATTTTTTAATGTACATTCCCTAACAATTTAAAATTGGAATGCATGTAGATGCAACCTAGTTTTTATCATTAAATTCATAATATAGAAAGTTCTTAAATAATGGTTTTATTTTAAGTATTAGCCTTATAACTTATAAGGGTCCAGTCACCTTTTCAACTATTATTAACATCCATTAAATTAAAAAAATAAATTTTTTAGACCATTCAACAAATGCTCCAAGGATCAAACATGTAATTTCTGGTTAGTTATGTTGCCACTATCAAAATATATCGGAAAACACCATTTTGGATGATGGTTGCAATTTAATAATCAATCATACATCATAATTATAACAGTTAGTTATTTAAATTTTCATTTATGAACAAATAAAAGTATATAGAAACCCATAGAATCATGGTATATAGAACAATCAAGTAGAATATAGCGCATAATTTAGATCCAACATGTATCTAAATGTCAAGAAACGAAACCTACATAGAATGGAATATGGATGGAATGTAATTCTCTTTGTTCTTTTAATGATTAATTTAATAATACATTAGTCGATACTAGTATGGGGATAAAATAATAAAAATATCATAAAATAGTATTTTATGAAAAAGGCCTTAATCACTCAAGGTCATATAATAATCAACAATAATACAAAACAAAATGAATAATAATCCCATTCGGGGGAACATGGTCATTGTCCCATTCGTGGGTTTATCACTCCAAAACATAGCTATTTACAAAGATCAAAAACATTTATCATCTCCTATTTACCTTCCCAAAATTGTAATGAATGTAAATATAGAATCACTTATGCAATATTTTATTTTCCTAAACCATGATACACTGAAATAGTTCCCCAAGCAGGTCGGTCATGTGGCCTCAATCATGCCATCCTATACAACATAGTGTACCTGGAAGAAATGATGGTGAATTGATTGTACAATGGGGATTCTATACCCTCATTATTATAGTAACATATCGATATATAAAATATAACAAGAGAGTAATATGATTAAAAAGATACATCGCTAGAATATAATAATTATCTATTAAATAAATAAACAATCAATAATCTGGCCAACACCAAATTAAATAATCATGATTGTCTATGTGATGCTAAAATATAAAACCTACTAAGATATATAAAGTAACAAATAATCATGGATAAAAAAAAGAATGAAAGCATTAATTTTATCTCCATGAGCATCCAAAATGACAACTCGGTCATGTGATCCAAATCTCTCATGTCAATAAATAACAAAATATGAAAAATCATGATCATGCAATGATGAGGTCAGTCTGAGTACCAAATTGTGACAGGAATATGGTGTGACATAAACTCATTTGGACACAAAAAATAGTCCCTACGGGATTTAAATTAGTGAAAATAAGTGAACTCATTTTTCATATTTAGATAATAAGGTCATGTAGAAAATGTAAATGTAAAAAATTCAGCTGAGGTTCCTCAAGGACTACTTGGCTAACAATACCTACTTTGTCTTAATTTGTAATATCACTTACGATGTGTCACCACATATATATTAACTATATAAATACTAACATATATTTTTGTATATATAGAAACATACCTCTATAGTGGACATGAGGCATAACTCATGATTCTAACCATAGTCATAAGAGTTTTAGGAAAAAACATGGGATGCTATGCATGAGTATCACAATATATAGGGGATTCTATGTATGAGTATCACATTATGTAAGGGAATCCATGCATGAGTTTCCCAATTAGTACTCTATGTCATTCCCGGGTATCGAAATATGTAATGGAACCTGGGTTGGAGTATCACAAAATGTAAGGGAAGTCATGCCCGAGTATAACAAATCACAAAAAGAAGGGTCATGCCCAACATCCTATTCAAGGGAATATGGTATTTCATGTCCAACATCCCATGTTATTTGAATCACCATGTCCAAAATCCCTATCAATAGTTTTTTGAAATTTCATGCCTACAACCCTTAAAGAGGTGCCTCCAAAATAATCTAGTATAAGGTAATCTAACTTTCGCTATGAGACCTTGGAAAAGAGGTTCCCTAAAGAGGAACCCAACATCACTGAAGGTGAAATGTTAATCCATTATCATAATTCATTTAATATTATAAACAATACCAATATATTATACATTCCATTTTCAATTTCAACTATACCATTAAGACAAAACATGCACACACACAAAATAGATGGTAATGGGATCCAACCAGTCCACAATAGAATTCAATTATCTATAAATAATAATACCTTTTTAATTAGATAAAATATTGTACTATAATGTTCGTTTTATTATAAAACTAATATTATGGACCCAGTCAATTTCATTATCCATATGAATACACAATTATCTATTCGATTTATAACAACATTATGTCTATGAAAAAGACCCATTATATAAGATAATTCAATAGGACACAACCCATTAAGATGTTCAAATTTAAGTCAAATAATCATATTAGTCAATTAATAATTTCATGAAAAAATTATGTAATCCAGGACCAAGGGCTTTTCTAAAATATTCTCACTCATTAAGGAATCTATAAAATTCACACTGCATTTTAATGGCATACCCAAGGGGTGGTTTAATTAATAAAAATGGTTGGTGAAAATCCTGTAATCCAACTCACTTCAAGAGGTGTTTTTAGATGAGCTAACAAACCTACAACCATGTAATAGGGTTCCAAGTCATGGTTTAAACATTTACTAAATATTATTCCTCATTTTAGGATCACTTCCATTATAATATTCAGTGTATCTTAGTGGTGTATTTTATAAAACATCAAGACTTAGGAGAATATACATAAACCACCTACCTCAATCTTATGAAAAATCACTCATCCATTATGAGGATTTCATTTCCTCCGGTTTTAAAAAAATATATGAAATCAAAAAACCATTAAAATATCGAATATAAGAATTCACGGAAATAAAAAACAACACTGGCATGGAAAAAAAGAAAGGAGGAAGAAGGAATCAAATATAAGATGAGGGTTATCCAACACATCCAACGGTAAATAATTATATGAGTGAAAACCAGAGATCCCCCAATTCCTAGGATGAGAACCAAATGGGAGAACCCATGGGAGGGATCTTGTGCACATAGAAGATATGAAAGGGAACATGAAAGAAACTTGAGGCAGGGAAAATTCCAAATTTCACCCCTTTAGTGAGGTGCACAGCTGAGAATCATGGTTTCTCTAACCATTTGTACTTACTATCCAAATGGACATGGCCTTTCATGTATAAGCATGTGGGTAGACAAACCATATGTAGAATGTTCTTGGATACATTCCATGTGGCACCTCCCCTTACAAATTTAGGCACATGCTCTGTCTGACTATGGGCATCCCATGTGGTTTGCATATATAATTTTTTACAAATTCCATTCATAGCCATGTTCCTCTCCCTACACTATTAGTACAAATAATTCTCCCCTATATATGACGCACATGGTTTTGGTGAACATTTTTCACTGAACATGTGAAAACTAAGGTGACCCTTTACCCTTTCCAAAGAATGGATTTTGAGTGCCATCACACCCAAAACTAAATGGGACACTCAAGAAACCATTAAATCACTGGACTATATATATAAATGACACTCTTAACGTATCCAATCCTTGAATTTATATCCAAATTACTGGATTAAAATAATCTCATCCACCAAGTGGGAAAATAAAATTTCCTTTAGAAATTATAAGGTTCAAAAACATGATACCATACAAGAATGATGTAAAAGATGAACTAAACCAACACATTTTGGGTTTATTTCCTTTAGATGCATCTTTTCAAAGACCACTTCTAATAATTGTATCCTAATAGGGATGTTTTTTATGAAACCACCACTTCTTTCTTTACTATAACGTAAGAGTTTCTCCAATTCTTTGGATTACCCCAAGGTTTCACACTAAATATTTCACATCATAGATTACAAAGGTTAACTATACCATTTGGAGATAGAAAATATAGTGACCCATACATTTCATACAAAGACTTTAAAAATTATTAGATTAATATTAATTATAATAACATTATGATCCATACCATGATCATATGGTTATAGTTCCATTTGAAATTGGGATACATAAAAATAAAAGTTCATATGTGAACTATATCAAATCCCAGTATGTTATTTATAACTATCACCCTTCATAGAAAAATAATTCCTAATACTTTTATTTATAACTCTAGGAAGCTATGGTTAATAAAATGTAATACATCATGGTCACTAAAGTTAAACAGTTGAGATATCAACTATCACATAAAAAAAACATGATCATTAGGGTATGAGAACATTTTCAACCATACCATATATATTATAGATCATAATCATGATTAATGGAATAAAGTATGATAGTTAATTAGAAATAATTCATAATGTGATCAAATAACATGATCCATGAGAGAATAAAATTGGGAAAAGACAATAGTTTTTTGTATAAAAAGTACCGTATAAATTCATTTCTTTAGTGTTAAAGGATTACATCTGATACAATCATAGTGGACTGGGTTCACTCATAAAACTATCTTTGTAGAAACATTTTCCTCACATGACTATAACATTGGATATAGTCCCTTATTAAACTGGGTTCGCACTGAATTCCATCCCGATTTTTCTCATTAAATATCCATCATCCCCAAATTCATTGAAAGGATATATAATTTTGGACCCACCCTTCAAAAATTTAATGTCAATTATTTGTTTTTCATAAGATCATAAAACATTGATCATATCATCATAACAAAAATCATGGAAATAAAATAGGTTTCATAAACATCCTTTCATTATAATAAAAAATCATCAAGGAAAATAATAAGGATGCTATAATTGGATATTATTCAACATAATGGAAATGAAACATCAATTGAATCTATCATATGTGATTTTAAAACATCACTTGGAACATTTCATGAGGAAAACACCATTATTAAATTGAAACCACTTATTTAAAATTTCTCAAATATTAAAGAATAAAATTTATTTTATAATAACCATGAATCTTGTAAATTATAATTTAATTCATTAATAGTTCAAAATGGTGGGAAATTTTTATCATATAAAATATGTTGAAAACATGATAAATTTCACATTTTCTATAAAATATAAAAAAGATAACTCATTCATAAAAATATAATAAGATTCATTTTAAACCATTTGTAGTTAATTAAAACATGTGGAAATTATTTATAAAAACTCATTAGATAATATTAAAAAAATTCATTAACTTTTTTAAAACAAGGACATAAAATGGAGAGGATTTTCTAATAAATTGTGAAATTATGTAATTTTTCTTTAAAAATATTTATTCAGTCTATTAAGTATATAAATATATTAATATAAAGAGAATTAATTTATTCTCTTGAAATAATAATAATGGAATAAATTTCATGAGATTCTTGAGATGTAGATCATGAAATTCAATCATCAGAATCAATACAATTTAATAGACCATGTGGATTGATGTTGAAAATTGTTTTATATATTCATAATATATAGGAAGCATACAAAAGTAAAGTTATAATTTTATCCTTTTTGTTTAGTGAATAATCATTAAAATTTAAAAATGAAAAGAGTTTTTTAAATAACGATGGTGATGTTTCTTGGAGAATTATTCTTGATTTCATGGATCCAAATTTCATAGAAATTTCCTCGAGCTTGTTGACAATTATTAGCGAATTTTTATAGATTAATTTGATGGAATTAGATGTCATACATGAAAAATTATCCATTTTTAACAGTAAATATATTTTATCTGATCATAAAGGATTATAAACATTTGAATAATTATTTTGATAATTTCAACATAGTTACAAAATGATTAATAAGTCTATGAAATGTATTTTATCATATGATCATTTTAAGAAGTCAATGATATCATTCAATATTTTATGTGGAGTTTTATTGAAGAAAAAAAATATAAATATTATGGAATGAAGATATTTTGGAGAATAATTTAACAGGATTCCTAGAAAAAATGTGAATGACTATTATATTTTTCACAATATTTATTTAAATAAGATTATTGAATTAGGATTGGAATTATAAATTATATGCATATAATATTTTATAATTATTATTAGTTCTTTATATTATGAAATTGAGGACCACCAGGAAAACAAAATGTTCTTGCATGATCAACACGTGTAGTAGGAGGAACTTAACCACATGGGATAGTTGGACCATATTACACACAATGGTTTAGGTGACTAGACCAGTGTATAATGCCCATATGACATTGAACCTGGGTGATGCAAAATATGATGGTCAGGTATATCGATCAGATATCATTGGTGAGATGTATACCATGAGTTGTTTTTTGGATGTGTATGTAGGTGTTGATACCCCACTGAAAACATGATAGTTTTTTTGAAACCAATTGATTAATATATTAGTGCTCATTAGATTGAATAGTTGATGTAGGACTTGGAATGAGTTGCTCATTGTTCCAAAATTGAAATTATATGGACATAAAGTTGGACACATTATTGAATTAATCTCATCCATCAGATCATCGTGACATGTCATCTTCATCCTCCTGTATATTACAATGTCAATCATCCCTATCAGTGAGAACTAATAGTTCTCATGATAGCTAATAACCATCTCCATTGATTATCAATAGGGAACAAGACATGCTTAATCATACTAGGAACAATAATTAAATAGTTTTTCTTTCATGAAATCATTTATTTTCATAACTTTTTTGGACAAATAATAATTTATCATAATGAGTTCATCTCATAAATCCATTTTATGATTTAGGGACATCATTTGAAGCTTTGATGTAAATAAATGAAAATCACAAGTGAAATCACATGAAAATTGATCCATCAAATGATGATATTTCATAAATAATAACATAACATTATGTCATTTTAATTTTCCATATATTATAGATTTCATCATGTTAATAATTATACCATTGTTGAGATTTTTTCCTCCGGGAATACATCTGATCAATGAAGAGATAATAAGAAGTAATCATGTGAATCAAATGATCCTTACAGTGTTGTAAAAAGTATATGTGATCTTTGGGAATTTAAATAATTGTTTCTATTCGTTTTTATTGGAAACAACCTATTTATCAATTGTGAGATGGCAGATCCTCACATATGAATATAGAGGAAATGGTGATCAATGATATACCGATATAATAGAGATATCGAGATAGAAAGATAACATATTAGAAAAAAGAGTATCCAATTGATCTATTCACATGAAGGAAGTGAGTTATAATGTGATCCAAACATATAAAGGATAACTAGAGAACTATTCTTGTTTCATAGAAAAGAGAATACATGCATTTAATTCATTACATGAAGGCAGTAATCTCACATTAACTTCATCACATGAAGGATACCACATAACCCTAGTAAGTTACATTAATAAAAGTAATAAATATTGTGAAGAACCCATGTAACACAAAAAATATCCAGTGGAAACCCCTTTTCAGAATAAATAGATCCCACACACAATCTGTGTCTCTTTAGCAATATCGTGGATAACCATATCTTTCATGTTTTGTTAAATAAATAATATCTTACTTTTTTATTTAAAGGAAGGAAGAGTGATCAATCAATATACCTGGTTATGAAAAGGATAAGTTCTAAATCCCCTGAGGCATTTGTTTTCCCTCATTAAGATATTGAGGATACAAAAAACATTGCCTCATTTAATCATTCTTATAAACTAGAACTGATACATCATACATTCATACACCTATTATGTGAATCTATTACATATGAAAATATAGATATCATATATCTTGTTTTTGGTTTTTGGGAAGAATGAAGTGCTTGAATTTATTGAGTAATATATGCAATACAAGATCACGATTACAGAAAAAACCTATAAAAAATAAATTTCTATATTTTATAAGTTCTGGGGTTCCATGAATAAGTGGTTTGATTTGTAAACATTTATTCATGAATAATATAGTAAATAGTTTGTTTTAATATATTTCAAAAAATTTATTAAGGCTATGAACTTAATTGAAAAATGAGTATCAACATGTTATTTTGATAAATATATGATGTAAACAACTCACATTTTTTGGAAAACAAATTTAGTCAATTATTATGAAAATACAATGAGTTTTTTTTAGAGTTGAATATTCCACTTGTTTAAGAGTAAAGGTTAAATTTCCATTAAATATTTTTGATAAAGTAGTAATTGAAGACTTCATTTTGGGAATATAATTATCCAATGGATGAAAATAAATCTATTGTAGTAGAGAGGCCTTTTTTAGAGTTTTTATTGAGTATCTTTTATGAATTGGTGGTTCCATAGTAAATAATTCCAATAAAGAACTAGAGTTACTAGTATCAATAATTACACTCACATATGAATGTTTTTCCTTACATACCCAATATTTTACTTTAATTATAGGTGATTGTAATCATTTCTAATTTTTAGTGATAATAAAATCTACAAAATAACCAACGGTTGATCTTTTAATTGATTAGATTCTTACATTGAGACCAAAAATATTAAAAATATATGTGTCTTAATTTTTATTTATTTCTTTTAAATTCAAGTGTATGTGATTTTTTAGAGTACACAATAGATCAAATATTCTTAATCGGGGTAGTGGTTTGAGTAGAATATGGGATAATGAAAAATATAAGATGTTTTGAAAAACAATTGTCAAAAATTATTCACCCCATCCCCAACTCAGTTTCCCTACATGATCCATGGGGGATTTACATGTTTTTTATATTAATGATGTTCATATTTAAGGATCAAATATTTTAATTCTATTTTTTCTAAAAGTATTATATGATGTGATGACTTAAAGATGATTCAGATGTGCCTCAACTAGAAAATACAGTTCCTTATTTAGATAAAAAAGACAATAATGTCTCTTCTAATACAGTGAAAAATAGAATATGTGGAAATAAAATAGATTTTGGAAAATATCAATGAAATTAGAGGATGATCATTTCTCTCTGATAAAATAATATAATGATTAAACTTTTGAAGAAACCAACTCGATCTATGGACAATATGTGGAAGATGTGCCTCTAAAAAATGTAGAAGATTTATAATATAAAATATAAGGATATATGAATAATATTCCTGAATAAGTAATTTAATATATATATTATTATTTAGGTATATTTTTTATGATAGATAATATATTACTGATGAAATTAGTAGATAGGATTACACAATTTGTAAGAAATTAAAATCGTGAAATGTTCCTATGGACCACATTGAAGAAAATGAATAACTTAGGACACATTACTATGAAAACAATTTTCTAATTGAAGATGTATTAAAATTTCTGGATTATGAGTGCATTGTGTGTAAACATGTTTTTTTTTGACTAATCCATTCACCTGAAACATTTTTCAATGTTTCCTTATATTCATTGCTTCTAATCATGATGAAAAATCATGTATGTTCAATGAGTTTAACATGTTTGTGCTAGAAAACACTTGGTTGTGTGAGTTGTATATTTATAAGATCCATGGTCTAGAAGAATCACATAAATATACTATTCATGACATGGAAAAACAATTTAAAGTTAAATCCAAAATAATCAACATCCTTGAAGAATATATGATTGAAGGTAATAGATAACATGTAGATCACATTAATAAACTAAAAAGTAAATGGTAAGGTTGACTAAAATAATTTGAAAATGTGATGTAATCCATCATTATGAAATGTCTTGAACTAGAGTGAAATTTGATTCATTTTAAGGATTGAAATTATGCAACTACACAAATTACAGAGAATAAGAGATCTACCCCTCAGTCATACGAATAACCTAACGTCTAAAAAAGGAATGCTTCTATGAAAAATATTGATGAGTATCAGATCTTTATAGATACTCATATTAGTGGAAATAATAACGTTGAATAGTATATTGTTCTTCCTTTTACAATATCATAGAAAATGTTATATCATGACCTAGTTAGTTGTGTTTCCACTAATGGAGTCTCATCCACTAGTGAAGATTCAAAGGTTAAATATTGGATGATTTAGGTGGATAAGAATAATGAAATATACTCCAAAACACCATGGTTTTATACTATAATGGTAATGAAAAATATCTCCCAAAATGATGCTCCAAAAAATAAAATTCAATTTTAGAAATATAAATGAGCATAATATATTTAGACCAGTAGTATAAGTAAAATAATGAAATTTGATGGATACTATTAGTACTACTAACAATTTAGAAATCGGGCGATTTATTATTAGAATAATATTTCATCATGTAAAAAAATATAAGGCCGGTTTTTAGAGGGATGTATTCTTATTTGAATAGAGATCCTATAAAACTAAATAAAAATTCGTAGATGAAAAGGATATTTCAATAAAAAATACTTTTGACTTCCCTAAATAATTCTATAATGATTACAATAGAAGTGGTCATAGTTATGATGAATTATGTTATATGAAAACCATGAACCTTGTATATGTAGAAGATCATAAAAAACAGAAAACAATTAGTAGAAAAGGGAAAATGTTGAAGATTCTTCTTTTAGAGAGAAATAGATGATGAAATATGTTCACGAAATTAAAAATACTAAACCACCCGCTACTAAGAATATTAATATGGTGGATGCAATGAAAGAAATATAAAAAATTATGGTTGTTTCTACTATATAATGAGATTTCATAAAATGGAGTAGTACAAAAAACCATTGAAATGAATATGTGTAATCTAAAATTAAGAATAAAATTAATCAAAAATGGGGAAAACAAGATATTATTTACTGAAGGCATTCCTCGATAATATTTTGATAATTTTTATAATAAATTATATTCAAAATCATTTAAAAATAAATGTGGAATATATAAAATAGAAGACATTAATATAGAATGTTTAATCATGTTACATGGTCAATTACAATATTCTAGATAGGTGTAGAAAGATGAAGATGAACAAATTTCAATTATAAATTTAAAAAAGATAATATATATGCTTCCACATAATAAAAATTAATTTCACTAGAGGTTATGAAAAAATGACAACTTATTTGTCTAATAATTATTATATGGAATGTTTAAGTATAATTTACATAATAAAAACAATTTTATCATTATTCTACCTACTGTGAATGAAATATTAAATTTTAAAAATAATCCCCAGGAGAATAATTTCCCGAAAAGTAGATGTAAAGTAAAATAATCTAGACAAAATGATGTTCAATAAAATTAAGAAAGTATACGCTATTAAAAAAAAAAAAAAATATTAAATTTAAAGTGGACACAATAATAAAAAATACTAGAAACAATTGATCTACAAGAAAGTAGTATTTTGGTTGATAGAAAATACTTATCCTCGCTTCTCTTATAAATAAGATAATAGGAATTCCACCGTATTCCTTTACTTCTTTTATAGTATTTGTGTCCTTATATTTTAGGGAATTTCAGGTAAATTTCAGTATAAGGATGATAAATAAATGAAAAAAGTGGCTAAAAACAAGTTTGAATGGTTATTTAAGACCTAATAAGAACTTGAATTGTTCCAAAATTGTATTTCATCAAGATAAACATCTTGAATAATATCTGATGAAATTTTCCACTAGTTCAAATGGAAGTGAGTGACCTTATTGATAAGGATAAGACATAAATGATATTATATTAAGGATTATTCCATGAATGTTAATAGGATTTGTTAATATATTCAAAAATTGCAAATATATGCAACCCAATTATGATATATTCGATAATATTTATTATAAAAATATTAGTATAAAGGGTGAGTATTGGTTGGTTAGTAATCTTGTAGAAATACAGCTTAAAATATTAGGGTACTAAAATATATTCTGTGTTTCCTAAAGTGTGGAGAAGAATATAATTCATGATACAACTATTTTATACACCTCTTATTTAAAAATAACCCTGTTCTAGGAATGGTATTACATACATTGTATCTAATAGATAAATTATAAAATATTGGAAGTATCTCTCTTATTTTCTACACCTGGTAATCCCATATAGATTTATGTTACAAAATATAAATTTTATTTTCAATGAGAACCATCTTGTACCAACATTTTTTAATAAAAAAATATAAATTATTTCTTAATGTTTTGAAAAAAATAAAAAACCCCATGAATTAATCATATTAAATTATTTTCAATAAGGTGTAAACGATACATTCCCTTTATTTATGGAGATGGTATTTAAAAAAAAGTAATATGGGGATATAGAAAAGACCATGTGGATGATTTATCTGTATGGTTGTATCTATCGACAATATATAATAAAATAATCAAGATTTATTATATAATTAATCCTTCTGTGATTAGTGATTAATCATGGAAATTAAATGATGGAAAGACATTGGGAATTATTCAATAAGGCTGGTGATTATTCTTGGAGAGTTTTTATGAATTCCTTATATATCATTTACCATAAAATTCTATATCTTTAGTGATGAATCTTATATATTTATTGTTGATTCATTTAATTTAATTGGGTTCCATTCATGAACAATTTTCCAAGTTTAACTCTGATGACTATTGAAATGATCAAAATTTATTAATGACTTCTGCAAGAGTATTTTGATAAAGGTCTCAAAATTACAACATGATGACGAATTCAATTAAATATCAATTATTATTTTAGTACGTTAATAATTCCATGAAATAATTCATTATATAATGAGGATTTATTCTGATGGATTTGAAATATAAATATTATAACATGAATTTTATTTTGATTAACAATTTTACATGATTCAATGAAAATATGTTAATTATTATTTTAATATTCATGAGTTATATTTGAAGAAGTATCTTGATGAAATATTATAGTTATATATATTATATATATAGAATAAATTCTATGTATTATTATTTTCTTATATAAAAAATGGTTCCAACCATGGAATCCACATGACCCAACTTGATACAACACATGTGAGAGAAGGAATTCAACCACATTGGAGAGTCATTAACTGTATCCAATAAGGAGACATCTGAGTGAGATCATGTATATGGCCAAAATGATAGATCACCCCACTAAGGGAACATATGTTCGACCAATATATTGGTTGGCCAGTGCAAGTGAGGAATTACTATTGAGGTGGTTTGTGGGTGTGTATGCGATTACATATCCCCAACATCCAACTCGAGGGTGTTGGAATAATGATTTATTAATATAGTAGAGCTCAACAAAATCGATATTTTATGTGGGATGAAAAATTCGTGGTGCACTCTTCGTCCATTATAATTATACTAACAAAATGATGGAAACACGATTGAATAAATCATGATTGTTAGATCATCCTTGTATCTTGTATTAAACCACCTGCAACCCTCAATGTCATCCTTCGATTTTCATCATCTCTTGGAGTGAGCACCAATCAAGGTCACCATATGAAACGACCATCTCCCATGATCACCCAAAGAGAAAAAAACATAATCTCTCATACTACGCACATGCATGAAATTTTTTTTCATTCATGCAAGCATTATCTCAAAGAACTTTTTTCCAATAATAATCACAGATCATGTGTTCATCACATGAAGTCATCATATGAACTAGAAACATCCTGTAAATCCATCACATGGTCAAACATAAATGACTAGAGATATTTTATTAACACTAATCCATATTATGAATCTATCGTATGAAGAAGAACATAATTTTCAATCCTCTCAATTATCCATAAATTACATAATTTTTCATATAAATAATTTTATTTTTTTGATTTTATTTCTATAGGGAATTCACATGATCAAAGAAGTGATCATGTGGTGAAATCATACCAACTGTGTGATCCATCCATAATAAAATAAATAGGGTAATATCTTTGGGAATTTAATGATCAATGTACATCTATTTTTATTATACATTACACTTTTATCATAGGTGGGATGGTGGATCCTTGCATATAAATATAGAGGGAAAGGTGATGACAGATGTGATAATATATTTGATATATTAAGAGATAAATCTCTCATATCATAAAATAGAGAATATATGTGTTCTCTTAAAATAAAGTCTATAAGTTTTCTCATGGTCCAAACTTGAAGAAGAAATCACATAGACTACACTTTCCCCATTAAGATGGTAATTCCTTCACATGATTCATCGCGTGAAGGTATCAAGTTGAAGTGTACTTTTTTATTGAAAGTATATCCTATTATACTAGTATGAAACATGAATAAAATAAATACATTATATGGATAACTATTTTAACAAGAAAGTGATCATTTAGCCAACCCTTATTGCAGAACGAGATCCCACGAAAAATCCATGTCTCATGATGGATCCTGTGGATGAACTACTTTATAATGTGAAGCTGAATAGAAAATATAACACTTGTTTATGCAATGAAAATAATAGGATTCTACAAACATACCTGGTTACATGTCAAAGAAGAAAGAAATATCAGGAACCATTCATTTTCTATCATAAATAGAGTGAGGATATATGAAGTAATTTCTCACATGATCCTTCTTATAAAAAGGAACCATGACCTAATATATGAATACACCTATTATAGGAATATAGTAACTTTGAAAATATTAATATCAAGTATCAATTTTTTGGATCATGTGGAGAAGGTAGTGAACGCATGAATTTAGGATTTCATTCAATGTATGACCCTGATTTGAGACAAAGCTCATAAAATAATGAAGAAACATATTATATATGTGATAGGATTTAAAGAATAAGTGGGTTGAGTTGCACAAGGTGATTCTTACCTAAGATATTCATTAATTTGGGTTCATCTGATGCACACAAGTGATTAATACTGGGAATATCAGTAACAAAAGTCATATATGCATGTTCTTATGATAACTCAAGGAATAATACATCTCATATTATGTTGAATTTTTCTTTAAGATGATCATATTTAAATGATAATGAGTTGGTGTGATAGTTGTATATTCCACTTAATGATTATTACAAAGGAATATTGTATATAATATTGGCGAGTTTGTAGTGGTCAATGTCCTTAGTTGAGGAATAATATTTTTGAGTTGATGAAAATATATCCAGTGCAGTAAAAAGATCTTGGACAGAGTGATTGATTAATATCATTAAGGAAATTATGGTTCCAATATAAGAAACTCCAATGATGAACTAGGGGTAAAATTATAATGAAATCCACTCTATCTGAAATATTGTTCATTTCCTTCCCAATATTGTGCACTAATTATTAGTATTTATGATCACTGATGGATTTAGAATAATATGTAATATGAAAACTCAAGGTTACGAACTATACCACTTCGTGATATAACCTCTTTTGGTTTATACCTAATGCCTTCCATGTTTGGTTTTCTGATCAAAACAAATACTCTAGGTCAAGGTTTTGGCTGTAAGGAATAATTTTAAAAATGGTTTTGATAAAATCAATGGAATTTAAAGTAAAGATAGGATATGAGATGTGGTGTTCTTTTATAAGTGGGGAACATGATCAAAGTATAATTTTTTAATATAATAACATATTGAAATATCTTATTCACAAAACAAATGGGTCCAGTATATACCATTCTTGAATCTTAACTGAAATATTATTGAAATATTTATATTAAATATAATTTAGACATGTTTTTAGATCATTTTTTCCTTTATCTAATTATCATAAACCTCGATATACATTTTTTTAACATTTACCTTGGTCACAGATTTTTACCATTATAACTAATCATTATGATAAATAATTATGTTGACCTATTTTTGAAATAGAATTTATGAATATTAAAATTATTGAATCAATTTTACGAAATAAATTTCATAGAATTGGAAGAACATAATTAAAACATAAACCCAAAATTGTGATGAAAAGGAGTTTTACAACAATTTTTTTCTTAACTATAAAATGTAATTATATCAAAATTAAACACTCTAAAATCCCAAAATGGGAACCACCAATCACTTCCCTAATATATTTCATCAGAAGACCTCAGGACCAACTCCCTATATACCATAAGTTACTGACTCGAAGTGAGGGTCTAATATAAAATGTAGGGAGACTATACCCTCTTTATCAGAGTATCACAACTACAGTAATAAATATGAAATATAGATAGGATACTAAATTAATTAATCATAAACTAATAAATTCCAAATAACACATGAATGAGTCCAAAATAGGGAAAATTAAAATAAACTCATGCAGTAAATATATCATGACATAAACGTTTCATGTGTCTAATGAAAAACAAAAAAAAGACACACTTACAACTATAAAGAAGGAATAGACAACATATCTGGTTGCCTCCACCATGTCCAATACAAAATCCTAACTCATCTCTATAACATAAGAATCTTTCCATTTTCATGTCCTAAAAACATGAATTTTATTCAATTACCAATCATTCATCCCACGTAGTATGTGTGTACCACTTAGATGGAAACCACCAATGGAATATAAAGAAATAACTATTCTATAATAGTATATTCCATTGTATAAAGAATAAATATCAAATGAAAAAAACATAGATGATTCACATTAATTATTATTTAGTCAAACACATCTTACCTTCTTTATAACATGTCAGAATCTAAACCATACACCATTAGTATTTTATATTTTTTCTCTTCTCATGGGATTTCATTATTAAATTTAGTTAAAATTTCATTCATCACCATGGAGTGTCAATATTTGTACAATTATCATGGAAAAATGGCCCATCAATATATAACCAACATATAGGGGGCTAGAGCATTAGTCTGGAACCCATTGTTTTCATGGGGAATTAGTCCCTCACCCATAACTAATCATACGCATTCATGCATCTAGGGCCTAGAGAGGAATTCTACCATCCCATGGGTACATAGAGTATTAGTCCATCATGAAAAACACATTTATCAAACATTAAAAATTATCACATATATATATATATACCAATGTTCAAAATCATTAACTGTATTATCAATCATTTTGATCTTGGGAACCAGTTCATTTATCTATCAAAACCATGTTCCCTTACATTAATCATAATGAACAACATGTAAAATTCCCCCATTAAACTGATTATATCAATTACTACACATCCATTTAACCTTTATGGTTAATCGAAAAACTATTTTAAATACCATTTTCAAACCTTAAAACATGCATTTGGTTTAATTTCAAAAACACACAATTTCTCCTTATACATTTCAATCATTGTTATTTAAAGTTAATATGCATACCCCATGTGTTTTTATCAAGCCTAGTATAATAATATAAAATGATTCCAAGGAGACTTGTGAAGGGTCTCACAATTACATGGGAATCAAATTGTTTTTCTACAATAAAATAAATTTCATAATTTGGAAAGTAAATGATATGACTAAAACACAAGATCATGATTAATACTATGATAATTAGGAATTATACCCCAAAACTGGTGATTGTTGATGAATGATTACAAAACCATATTCGTCAATTCGATGTTGAATAGTTGAATTCACATGGGAAGAGAATATATGGTACCAAAACCTTTGACCAATATTCAAATAAAAAAAGATCCATCAAAACATAGATATAAACTGAAAAAAATAGAGTAAATTAATCAACCTCTAATGAGAGAGGATGATGGGATAGAGAGGAAAATAAACTAGGGTGATATCATATATTGAAGAGGTGTCCATTTCTTCCACCAGATCTTTTATTCTCAAATCAAGGAGTTTGAGTGGCCTAAAAATCCTCTTAGGATTTTCCAAGAGAATATAAAATCATATTAGCTTGATAGGGGATGATTGATGATATAAAATGGGGAGTCATAAATTTTTCATTAAATTAATAGTTGTTTAAAAACCTACATATATGGTTTCCTAGATTGGTGAATGGTTAGACAACCCTTGTGCCCTAACCATGCACCACTACTATCTGGGGTGCATGGTTACTCTATAGGATAATAGTTTGAAAAACCATATGTTAACCATGAAAAAACCATCTATCCAAGTTCATGGTTTTTAGGTGGTGGCCTCATAGTTTGGTTATACCACATACCCCCTTATAGTGTCTCAAAATGGGGCATACATTTTCTTGGGGAATACTGCATGTATGTCCCTAATCGAGAACCAACTGTACAATACCACATGCGATTCCTAAATTGTCCAAAGTCACATAAAACGACCCCAATGTAAGACCCAAACAAAAAAAGAACATAATAATGGTAAAATATTACATAAAATAATATTTTTATAGAACTATATAAATGTCAATATCTTACAATCTCACCACATTATAACAACATATCCTCGAGATGAACTCCAAAGAATCCCTAAGATTTTAAGGTAATAATTCCGGTCCATTAAGCCAACATATCTATTTTCTATCCAATAGTTCATTTTGAATATGTCCATGATTCCACAACACTCAGAACAATGATTCTTCCTTTCCCGACAACAATTTCTCATTGTGATCCAAAGCACAAATAACATTCTCCTCAAAGGATGCATCATCCTTTTGATCAACATCATCAACATAGATCACATGATAAGGGTGGGGGTTATTCTACTGAATATGTGACACAAAAAAACATATATCATATCACTATACCTCTATTTAAGGTCAAATTGATGCCCCACTAGTCGGATCCCCCCACCCTAAACTCAGACAATTTTACAAACCTAGGTTCCACCTTACCCTGCCTTTGAATCCTATGATTTCCCAATCTTAGAGACACCTAAAGGAACATACAGTAAATCACTAAACATAATAAAGGTTGAAAATTTTAATCATTATAATTATATTTATCTTCTATTAATTATATGAATCATTTTTGAATCATTTGGACATATTCTAATGTCTCTTGAACAAGACATGGTCCCAACAACTATAACTCACCGTCCTCCATCCAAAATAAGTACGGTATAAAAGACCTAGCAAGAATTACCTCATGTGGTTCTCTCTAAATAGTCACATGATAACTATTGTTATAAGTCATTTCAATGACCAGTAAGTGTTTTTACCAAGATCCACCAAGTTCTTTGACGTATGCCCATAGCATGTCCTCTAGTACATGAATAGTATGATCCTATCTCCCATCCATCTATGGGTGAAAATTTATACTCAGTAACAACTCAGTACCAAAATCATTATAAAATCCTTTCCAGAAGCATAAAATAAAACAAAAATCATGATATGAAACTATTCATCAGGTAACCCTATGTGAACAGACTATCTTATGAATATTCATATCCCCTAACTCAACTTTTGGAAAAGATTAGATGTTAGTAAGGAAATGGGTAACCTTTATCAATCGACCCAAAATCACTGATATCACATAGTTCATTTGAGGGAACCTTGGATGTACCACCACGGTGTCCGTGGTATAATACAACATTAATTGTGTTATGGGTAATAGCTATTCCAAATCACCAGGTCACTAATGTTCAGCCCTCACCTACTAATAGTTGTAGCATCATGTTATAAACCTACAAGCGCCATTTTGATGACCGAACTCAAATACTATTGAAGTAGTTAATGGAATATTTTGGTCAAACCATGAAGTACCACAAACTTCAAGTCATGAAAGTCACATATCATCTCATCACATATACTTGTAGGAAGAACAATATGTCTCCAAACATAGATGATCTCATCCTCATATATGGTATAAGCAGGAGGAAACTCCCCATCTTCAAAACCTTCCCTCAATGTCATACACCCCATGACCAATTACTACCTCTCCCAGATTTGGTTCAAAGGTGTGGAATCGACTGATTGGTATTCAATATTCATCATTCCATGCTCTTCTTGAACATACACATTCATCTTAGAAAAAAAATGTATAATATTATAATCAAAATTATACTCATAAACATCATGAGTTCGTGTCTTCCAGCTCAAAGCTTCAGAAGCACTATTTTACTTCCCTAGTGTATATACTAGACAAAAAACCAAAACATACTATACTCATGTAAGAACCCAGATCTTATTTTAAGGTATGTTTTTATTTTTTCTATTATTTTTTATAAAAGAGGACTTTCATTTAATTTTTGATGTGCATGTCGTGTAGTTTATGAGTACAAGACGTGTACTCAATTACCGCGGGTAGCCATGTGTTGTCCGAGTAGCAGCCTTGCACACGGCCATGTGGGGTGACTTGCAGACCGCCTAAAGTGGAGTACAGAAAATGAAAGTACACATTGTGTACTTCTAAAGTACATGTTGTGTAATTATAAAGTACACTCCATGTATTATATGTATTTAATTAAACGCATCAGGGTCACGTCTGACAGATAGAACCATCTACTTCTCAACCTAGTTAATCTGAGAGAGACAGTATGGTGAAGATCCCTCTCTGAGCTCCCAATTGAGCACCCATTCTCTGATTCAACCTATGAAGATTGTGTTGGGATCCCCTCACTATGCTCTCCCTTCTTCTTGAACATCGTTTCATGATTCTTCCTCTTTATCAAGTTACCCTATATTGAACATTTTAGACGTTTTTGTAGATACACGATGTTCTGGGGTGGTTCATGGCTTGAGGTTCACAAAAAGAGAACTCCCAACACCGAGGTAGGTGTTTTGTGCCTTTCTGGTGAAATTCATTGATTTATATGTGGAAAATCGCAAATACCCATGAATAGGGTATTGATTGTTTATTTTTTAGCCCTATTGTTTTCCTATTATGCTTTTATTCTTGATTAGATGTTGATTTCATATTAAAAGGGTTAATTTATATTCTTTGGATGTGTTTCCCATGCATGTTTTGTTATGGATTTTTGGTACTACATATCTTGTTAGGATTCCTTGATTACCCATGTCTAAAACTGTAGGATGGTGTGACCATTGTTCTGACATTTTGTGGCTATAGACTTCAAGCCAAGTAGTTTTTGATGTTTAATTTGGCTGATACGCATTGATATACTTCTTTAACTTACATATGGCTATGAGAAACTGGTGTAGTATACCATAGGAAGAATGGACGTAAGGTCTTCTCTAGATTGTCTATTTTACTATTACGATGCGAGACCATAGGGGGAATTGACGTAAGTGCTTACCCATATATTTTATAGTTCCTTGAAATAGCCCTCAGGGGGTATGTGATTTATTTTCTTCCTCAGTGCGCCTTTAGTACCGATATGAGACTATAGGGGGAATTTACGGTGGGTGCTTCCTCAGAGAGTCTATAATTTAGCTGAACAAGAGGGGTGAGACTTTGTGTGCTTCCGAGAGGGTTTCTTTTACATGTTTGGTTGAACCAGAGGCATTAGGTTATGAGTACTTCTTAGAGGGTTACCTTTTGTGTATAGTTTTTTAATTGATATATGAAATTAAATTATTTGAAACTGTAGGAATGGTTGATTTTGGGTACCTCCTTGTTTATTGTTTCTTCTTGCTTATTACCTTTCTATGTATATAGTCACTAACTGTTAGGCACAGATCTTTTGGTGGTTCTCTACTGGGATACTTCTCAAACCCTATTTGGGTCATTCTTTTGGTCCCAAATAGATTATATTGTTGTAGGTATAGATAAGGTCAAGAACCCTTCTACTTCAGGTACTTGATTATGGTGGAGCTTGAGAGCATGGGACCAAGATATGGCTTGATATTTTGAGGAGTTATTTACTTGTTTTTTTTCCTTTATACTTTGGATTGGTACTGTATTCAGAATTGTAAATTTTTTGGATTATTTATTAGAAATATTTATCATGCATCATATATATATATATATGTGCTCCAGTAGTTTTTTTATCAGTCTTACACTATTTACTGTTGTGTGTTATTATTACTGCTTCCGCTGTAGTATATCTGTTTTACTTTTTCTGTGTATCTTCCAATGAGGGAATAGTTTCCCCACTATCAAACCCAAGGACCTCGCTATTAATCGGCAGCCTCTGGTGTTTTGGGAATTGTACTTGAGGCCATGTGACCAACCGGGTAGGGGGAACCCCTAATTGGAATTCAGAACTGGGATGTTACAAAGTGGTATCAGATGATTCTTTTCTTCTTGTCATACTGTTTGGAGCCTGTTGCGAGGTATAGGAAGGAATAGGTAATTGGTAATATGTTGTTCCTGGGAGTAGCTAGCCCATGTATAGGGAAAATCCAAATTACCTCATTAATTCTATTTTTCTGGTTTTGCAATTCTACAGTTGATTTGATTTCACCATTGGGTTATTCACATGATTTGTGTTGTTATCATTGATGTGATTGAGGTTCAATTCCTATAATAACCCAATGTGATGAGGGTATTCCATCTCATGCATTATATATGAACTTTATAGAAATCACATGTGATGTATTCTTTCCAATCCATTTAAGATTCATTAGGGATTGCATGCTATTGTGATAGATGTCATGATAGAATACCTATTTTTGTTAGGGTATTTCTTTGTACGAGGTTTTTTTGGATGAACACCAAGATTGGGGTAATGAGTGGTTATGGGACCTTATAGACCAAAATATGGTCGATCATTTCCTTGTTTTCCTTCTTAAAACATATATATAATTCCATGCATTGATTCTAGGGTAGTATGGGCCCTCACAGATCATAATTTTGCACTTAAATGAGTGTTTTAGTGTTTTTCTGGGTTCTGGATTAGTTTCTAAAGCTTACTATCCAGAAAAACCTAGAATATACACCGTGTAATAATGAAAACATGATATGCGTTCTTGTGTTTGGGAAGAAACAGTTTTTCTTATGTAAATGACATGTACTATATGTACATGTAGTGTAGTCACTAACCGTGTCTCAGACTATGTGGGCGGGGATATGGGGTTTGTAATCTTTGGTAGGACACACAGTGTTCTGGATGTACACATCATGATTTAGAACCATGTAACCGGCCATGTCACTACCAACACGGGTCGGTTGAGTCTTTTCTAATACACGTTTTGTCCATCTGAAACACTACGTATAGTGTATCCCGAGTACATGGTCGTGTAACTAACAACACAGATCGATGGAATTACTTTGGTACACATCATGTCCATATGGAACACACCGTGTAGTGTGAGTCATGTATCCATCAATGTCACTAATAGCACGGGTCGGTGTGGCTCGTTTAGTACATGGAGTGTCTGGCACAAACATGTCATGTTGTCTTGTTCTAAGAGAACTGTGTAGCTTAGCCGTGTGGGAGAACTCGGGCAGGGGAACAGGATTCAAGTACACGATGTGTGTTAGGACAACACACTGTGTGTTTGGGTTGTTACACGGCCTGGGATGGTAGACGTACATGCCCATGTGAATGGCATAATGGAAGGCGCCATGTAGAGATTATACCCACCGTGTAGTCATGTTTTGGAAAAAGTGAATACAATATTTCTCTGTTTTCATTCTTACACTTCTAGTTCTAGTCCTTGATATCTTGATCTAAGGTCTGTGTGTACATTTCAGAGACATTCTGACAATATTTCCTCTAGTTGTTCGCCAGTTGCAAGGTAGTGATCAGGCACCAGACATGGGTAATCAGGGACTTCTAGCAGATCCTTTTATTATGCCAGTCTTGGCACCAACATTTATACCAGATACAGGTTCTGATACATAGTTCAAAGACGGCTTCATGAGGATTATTCAGACATTCTAGGGAGCACCGTCTCCTACCTCGTCTATCACATATTTGACGTGTGTTTTCCAGCAGCAGCATCCTCCAACCTTCTCAGGGGAAGGAGGACATCAGGCTGCAGAGTCATGGATAGAAGCCATGCTGACCATCTTTGAGCATCTAGATATGCCTCCAGAGAGGCTGGTCAAGATCTAAACTTACTTGATCTAGGATTCTTCAAAGATATGGTGGGATGTAATCTCATATGTGGGGCATCAGCAGGTTATGGCTTGGGAGGAGTTCCAGCATAACTTCTAAGACTACTTCTACCAGGAGTCCTTGAGGGCTGATAGAGCGTGAGAGTTTATGATTATATAGTAGGGTTCTCTTTTTGTTATATAGTATTCCTTTCTTTTTACCAAGATACAGTGATTTACACACTTTTTACATGGATATGGGTTGTTCCAACAAGGATGATTGAAGATGGTCTCCGACAGGACATCAGCTGGCAGGTGGTCATCTTTAGGTTAACTTCAATCACTTCTATAGTCAACCAAGCACTTATCACAGAGTGAAATCTGAGGGATTCTGGAGTTTTGAGACAGGGCGACTAGACATCCAGAGTTAGTATCCCTTCTAATGGCCGCAAGAAGCTTCATAGGTAGTCTACACACAATGATTCGAGGAGGTGAGAGATATATTCTGGTAGCCAGGCAGTGTTCTACCCGTGTGGGAAGAGTGGGAATATGAGGCCACATTTCCTGACAGACCCAGTGGAGTGCCGATCTTGCTACAAGATGGGTCATCTTTAGCGCTTCTATCAGATATTCTCACCAGCATCTCTTGACAGGGGTTCTTCCATGAATCCTAGTTCAGGAGAAGAACCACCCATTTCTCCTCACCTACGGAAGTTGAGTTCATACGAACGTTCAGGTCGAGGTGGAGGTCGCGACAATGGTATTCAATCTCCAGGATTTCAGGGATAGTAGGTTAGATCAGATCAGAATTGTCAAGCGGGGACACGGGGCCACGGTACAGGCTAGTCTTTTGTAGTGGAGTAGACCCAGCGGGAGCAGGATCCCAGACCCTCTACATTTCGAGGTACGGTCTTAGTTTCCTTAGTTTTATCTTCTGCTCTTTTTGATATAGGGGCTTCCCATAGCTTTATATGGGTTTCTATTGTGGAGAGCCTTGGGTTATGTATCTTTTCTTCTACTGATGACTTGACTCTAGACACACCGTTAGGGACTAGAACATCTTGTGTATGTTAGTGCAAGGAGTTCCCTCTAGGGATTGTTGGGTGTCACATTCTATGGGTCTTCTATGTACTAGAGATGGCATGATATGACGTCATTCTCGGAATAAACTAGCTAGTTATTCTCCAGGAATTCATCGATTTCAATCACCGTTGGGTGAGATTCATGTCACCAGAGGGAGGATCTTTTCTTCATAAGGGAGAATGGGATGACTAAGAGAGAAGAGCGGGACCTGATCATCATGGGATGTGAGGAGTTATTGCCCATATTTCTTGTCTATATCTGAATGACTAGGGGACTTCATAGATAAACATTCCTCTAGTGGTGGATCGTTTCAGGGATGTATTTCAAGAGAAATTTTTAGGTTTTCCCTTGGAGAGAGAGGTGGAATATTCAATTGATCTTGTTCTAGGAGTGGCACGGGTGTCCATTCCTCCTTATAGGATGGGCACACCCGAGTTATAGGAGCTTAATATGTAGTTGGAGGAGTTACATGGAAAGGGTTTCATCCGAACCAGAACTTCTCCTTGGGGTTCCCCAGTCCTATTTGCGAATAAGGCAGACAGTACCATCAGACATTATCTATATTAATGGAAGTTGAACCCGTTGAAAGTCAAGAACTGATATCTTGTGTCGAGGATTGATGATCTCATTGATCAGCTTCAAGGTTCCCGAGTGTTCTTGACGATTGACTTGTTGTCCGGTTACCATCAGTTGTGCATTAGACCATCATATGTACCACTTATAGCATTTAGGAGCAGGTATGGTCTATACGAGTATGTGGTTATGCTATTCGGTCTCACGAACGCACCTGATGTTTTCATGGAAGTGTGGAACTGAGTGTTCCATCCATACAAAGATTCTTTCATGGTAGTCTTCATTGAAGATATATTGGTGTACTTTCATACTTAACACGACCATTCTACCCATATTGAGATCTTTTTGAGTACACTAAGAGATAATCAGTTATATGATAAGCTATCAAATTTCCATTTTTGGATGGAACAAATTCACTTCTTGGGTCATCTTATCTCCAAGACAAGAGTATCAGTTGACCCAAAGAAAGTGAGTGTAGTAGTTTCCTAGGAGCATCTGAAGAATGACTTTGAGGTATAGAGTTTTCTAGGGCTTCCTGGATACTACAAAAGCTTCATCCAAGACTTTTCACGTTTAGCAGCACCACTGATGGGTCATACTGAGAAGGGTACAATGTTCTTGTGGTCAGATTCTTTTGAGTCATCCATTTAGGAGCTGAATGTGGGGTTTAATTTATCACTGATACTATTATTTCCATATCTGGGAAAGAGCTATAATGTTTACTTTGATGCTTCAGGTAATGGTCTAGGATCTTTTGTTATGTAGGGTGAAGGATTCTTTGTGTACGCGTCTCTGCAGTTGAGGTCACATGAGAATAATTATCAGACGCACAATCATGAGTTGGTAGTAGATGTTCATGCATTATGATTTTGAAGACATTGTCTTTTGGGAGATCATTTTTTGGATTTCACAGACCACAAAAGTCTCAGGTATATCTTCACTCATCTTGAGCTGAATTTGAGGTCCTGAAGGTGGGTTGAGTACCTTTAGTCCTTTGACATTGAGGTTGCCTACATGCCTGGGAAAGGAAAAGATGTGACTAATGTGTTGAGCAGGAGGGCTCAAATACAGGCAGTTCAAGAGGCTAGCTGTGATTGGAAACTAATGGCTCTGTTCTCTAAGATGCATTTTGAGGTGCACGAGAGACAAGGGAATACATTTCTTTCTTCTATAGCAATTTCCTATACTCTTCTTGATTGAGTGTGAATGATGAAGCCTTCTGATTCTGAAGGCCTAGTCCTACATGAAAGTGTGTAAGGAGAGGAATCTATTTCTAGATGGACAGCAGGCGAGGATGAGATCTTATGTTTCCATGGATAAGTGTGAGTTCTAGCAGACATACACGAGGAGCTGATGCGAGACATTCATTCCTCAGTTTGGGCAGTACATCCTGGTTTCACCAAGATGTATCATGATTTACAATGACAGTATTGGTGGCTATGTATGAAAAGAGATGTTACTTGGTTCTTCATTATGTTTTTCACCTGCCAGCATGTGAAGGCGGAGCATCAGCAACCATCTAGGATTTTGTAGCAGTTACCCATTCCCGGGTGGAAGTGAAATGATGTCATGATTGGAGTTTTCACAGGGTTGTCGAGATCACCTCGAGGGAATTATGCATTATGGGTTGTCATTGAATGACTCATGAAGGTTTCTCACTTCTTTCCAATCAAGGATACCTTCAGTGTAGATGAGCTAGGAAGGTTGTACATCTGAGAGATTGTACGTTATATGGATTTACACACTCCACCATTTCAGACAGGGATGCGTGTTCTACTTCTCGTGTCTGGAAGGGGCTACAGAAGGCTTTGGGTACACAGGTACTTTTGAGTATATCATACCACCCTCAGACAGATGGAATGTCCGAGCGTACGATTCAGGTGCTTGGGGAGCATCTTATCTGGATTATTGATCGATGTACGAAGGTTCTCCATGGCCGGTATCTCCTCTGGTACAGGTGCTACGATAGCACGGGGAAGTACAGGATGAGACAGGGGAGAGGGAGGCTGATGTACAATCGCAGTGGCTGGAGCTTTTCGGGTTTTTATCTTCTATGTCTCCTTGCTAGGGAAATTCAAAGACTAATTTACTTATCGGGGAAGTTTTTAAGAACATGTATATTCTCTTCATGTATGTTTTTATTTTTTTCAGGAGTTTTTGAGAACAGATAATTTTCTAGAAATTTTTGAAGTACACACCATTTACTTTATGATTAAACACTGTGTACTCAGTTACCGTGTGTAGCCATGTGTTGGCCGTGTAGTGGCCTTGCACAATGCCGTGTGGGGTGACATGGAGACCACATAAAGTGGAATACATAAAAGGCTATTACACGACCTGTACTTCTAATGTACATGTGGTGTATTTTATTTTTTTTCAATAAAGTAACTTTGTTCGCGTCCAAATGAAAGAACATTCTACTTCTCAACCTAGCTCAGTCGAGAATGCCCATATGGCCTCGATCCTTCTCAAAGCTCCTGATCAAGCACCCATTCTTCGATTCGACCGCCGCCGATTATATTGGGATCTCCTCTGTAAGCTCTTTCTTCTGCTTGAGCTTAGTTTTCTGATTCCTACTCTTTCTTAAGTTTTCCTTTGTTGAATGTTTTAGGCGTTTTTATAGATCTACACTATTCATGGATGTTTCAATAGTTTAGGATCATGAATAGTGATCTCCCAAAACTGAGGTAGGAGGTTTGTGCCTTTTTGTTGAATGTCTTTGAGTTATATGTGCCAAATCTCCAATACCCATGAACGGGGTATTGCGTTTTTACTTTTTTTTGCCCTATTATTTACCTGTTATGCCTGTATGCTTGAGTAAAGGTTGATTTCATATGAATAGGGTAAATTTTTGTGCTTTATAGGTGTTTACCATGCATGTTTTGTAATGGTTGTTTGATACTGCATTGCCAGTTAGGTATCCTTGTTTACCCATTCCTAGTACTGTCGGGTGGTGTGACCATGGTTCTGACATGTTGTGGCTGTAGAATATTAGCCAAGTAGTTCATGAGAATTAAATTGGCTGATATGAATTTCTATACTTGTTTGACTTACACATGGCCATGAGAACCCAGTGTAGTAGACTATAGGGAGAATGGACGTAAGGGCTTCTCCAGAGTGTCTATTTTACTATTACGATGCAAGAGCATAGAGGGAATTGATAGAAATTCTTCCCCAGAGTGTCTGTAGTTCCTCGACATGGGCCATAGAGGGAATGTAACATAACTGCTTCTCGAGAGCACCTTTATTACCGATACGAGGCTATAGGGGGAATTTATGGTGACTGTTTCCGAAAAGAGTTTATACATTAGCTGAGCCAGTGGGGTGAGACTATGTCTGTTTCTAAGAGGGTTTATTGTACTTGTTTGGTTGAACTAGAGGGGTTAGGCTGTGAGTACTTCCTATAGGGTTACCTTCTTACTTAATGTATGAAATTGAATTCTTTGTGACTATTGGAATTTTTTCCTTTGGGTACCTCCTTGATTAATGTTTCTTCTTGCTTATTGTCTTCCATGTATATAGTCACTGACTGTTAGGCACAAATCATTATGTGGTTGCCTACTGGGATTCATCTCACACCCTGTTTGGGTCATTATTTTGGGGATAAAAAGATTATATTGATGTATGTATAGATAAGGTAAAGAACCCTTCTACATCAGGTGCATGATTGTGGTAGAGCTAGAGATCATGGGACCAAGCTATGGCTTGAGACACTGAGGAGTTATTTACTTTTTTTCCTTTGTACTTTGGATTGGTATTATATTCAGCATTGTGACTTGTTTGGATTCTTTCATAGAAATATGTATCATGCATCATATATATATATATGAGCTCCAGTTGTTTCTTTATCAGTCTCCCGCTGTTTAATGTTGTGTGTTATTATTACTAATTTCGTTGTTGTATATCTATTTTACTTCCATTGTGTACTCTTCCTATGAGGGAATAGTTTCCCCAATATCACACCCAAGGCCCTCGCTTTTAGTCAGTAGCCTTTGGTGTTCGGGGAAATGTACTTGAGGCCATGTGGCCAACCAGGTACGGGGCACCTCTAGGTGGCTTTCCGAACTAGGACGTTACAACTCAACCCTTATATTCTATTAGATTTTCAAATAATATTTCAAACAAATGAACTAAAAAAACATTGAGAGGTATACATAGATATGTTTCCACCCATTAGATAATATCGCCAACACTTTAAAGAAATAACCATTGTGGATAAATCGAGAATCTTCATTTTCTAATTATGTTAATATTCCCTCAAATATATTTACCCATAAGACAAGATTTAATCTCCCTTCATTTACACATCCTCAATTCCAATCCCAAACACATCACAAAACATGGTATACCCATCACCAGGATGGGTAGGATCAAAAATGGTGATTAGTCAAACACTTCTTCAAATCATGGCAGGCATCTTCAAATTCTTTAGACCATTAAAAAATATCCTACATGATTAATCTTGAATGAGGTTCTCTCAAATAGTTATTTTCCTGCATTAATCTCATATAATATCACTATAAACCCAAAAATATTTGGATATCAAAATTATTCATAGGTTTATCTAATAAAGAAATTGCACAAACTTTTTCATGTTCCACTAGTACACCTTCCCCATAGATGATGTGACTCGTGAAGTGCATATTTTTAATCCAAAATTGACACTTATATAGCTCCCTCCAAATCTAATGCTCTCTTAGTACACATTGGAATAGGTTAATATGTTGTTAACGATCACCATTAGTCTTATAGTATACTAAGATTTGACACATGAAAAAAAAAACAAAAACATTTACCTATACCAGTGAAATATTAGGCTTATAAAGGCTATAAACACAAAATCAGTGTCTGTTAGACCAAAAATCACAAATAACTCATATATGACATATCTCCTTCTAAAATAAATCAGTAGTATATAAAAAGTTATAACTCTTAATTTATGATAATGAAACCTTAAGTCAATATTTGAGAAAACAAAATAACCTCTCAACTAGTCAAAGAGGTCATCGATATTCAGAAAAGGATATCGGTTCTTAACTATCATCTACTTCAATATCTGGATTCGACACACAAACACAAAAAACTGTAAGCCTTATAAGAAAATAAAATTGGATAATCCCAAGGTGATATACTTAGATGGATAAGTCCCTTATCCATCAATTATTCCAGTAAGGTCTTATGTTCTTATAGCTCTATTGGTTCCATTTAGTATGGTGGAATGGAAGCGGGTTCAAATCCTTGCATTAGATCAATTGTTAACTCTACTTCTCTCTCATGTGGATGCCTTGAGAAGTTTTCAAGATACACGTTCTGAAACCATTATACTATGGGTAGAAAGACACTTTGTCTCGCATCCCCATAATTCATCAAATGACTTGAAACATGGGTGGTGATCTCCCCATATTACTGATTAACTGGACTTGGTCAGCATGTCTTGATGTCTTATTCTCCATGATGAACAAAACTATTACCCTAAGGAAACATAATGGTTGCTCTCTTAGAGTAACAATCAATGTCGTCTCGATAACATACCATCCCTCCCATTCCAGTAATATATTCAAAACCTGACATGTCATGTATGTAAGCATCCCAGTGAAAATGATACTCACCAACCTCAAGGGAACAACCCCTAAAAAGAGATATTTCTATTGTATACACACCGAGAGGTGTGTTTATAAAATCCCATATTTGTATTACAGAACCTTACAAATCATTTACAAAAAGTTGATATTTTAAGTCTTCAGGTCTTGGAAAAAGGAACATAATACATGAAAAATTAAAATATTATTCTATTCCTTGTGAATGGCTTCATCATGTTTCATTCTAATTACATTTATTGCATATCAAAACCTGGTGACATACATCAATGAAAAGGGTGAGAAAAAGGCTTAGTAAGGGAAAACAAGTGAAACTATTTACAAGTTATCATGAAAAGGTTTGATAAGAACATGAATAATATCAACATTTCATGAAAAAAGGAAAATGAAGAATATCATAAATAAAGAAACATGAATCATATCTTTTAAACATGGTTACAACATTTAATTTTCACATTCATAAGCATATCTCCACTGTCAGACCACAAGGTTTCATAAAAATTAAAAAGTATATTCACCAAGTCATCATAAAACTTGTCATCTCTAGAGATTAAAATTACTAATGAGGTCATTAAACATACAGAAAATACAAAACTGTATTTTTACTATTCCTCAAAAAACAATGTATTTTATGAAAAACTCATTAATTCACTATTACTGAATATCGACATTCAAAATTAAAATATGAACATTATTTTATAATATTAATATTAAAATTTTATAAATTTAACTTTTAACTACAAAAACCCTTATTTATTAAAAATACTAGGAGATAGAAAAATGCATAGTGAATGCATAGTAAATTTTTTAAAAAAATTAAATTATTTTATCATTTGTAATTAAAAATGAGTTTTTTTAATACAAAATTTCATTATAATTTGTATTATTATTAATATCATAGTTTACTATAATCATTAATATATTTTTTGGATTGTGAAAATTCTGTTTGAAAATAATCCATTTATAAAATCCTATTTTATTAAGAAAATTCTTAAAATAGTAATGATTGAAAAAAAAACTTTATTTACACAAATTGATTATAAATTAAGTATGTAATTACGTGATACATAACCGCTTATAAAACCCACATGTGACCTAAGGGTATGGTTTGCGATGGTAATAGACGTTTGGGGTAGCTTCGATTACAAATCCCAAGTGATAATTTCCACCAACTTGAACTTCTCCTTAAGAAGATTTCGATTATGCTTCAATTTTTGAAGCTCAGCTGGGCCCTAGTCTAGAGTGAACACCAGTGATGATACCTCTAACAAATGTTTTGAAAAATGAGCTTCATATGGAAATAATCTACTTGATGATACCATCAACCCTTCTTTTGGCATTAATTATCCACTATCATTTATATTCATAAATTATATAGTTTCCAATAATCATATTGACCAATGGTCATAAAAGACGAACGGTAATAAAATGTTCACAACCCTATTGTTACATTGAAATATACTTACTTGATTATTAATGAGATATAGTTTTTTTGTGCAATAATATTACACACGTTTTCACAAAACAATTACTATTCAAAAAAATTTGGTCATTATACTGTTGTTCTTTATAAACCAGACCAAAAACACTACCTTAATACTCAAAAAATTCTCTATTTGATAAGATATAAAAAATTTGAATATCATGTATCAAATGAAGACCAAGAAACCAAAAAATCTACATAAATAGTGCCTCTAACCGTGGATGGCCTAGCCTTGCTATCTAGAAGTGTAGACTGAACTATATACAACTAACCTACCCATATTCCATATACATATGTCTGAGCCTAGTGTGGTGTAATATGTTAGTGATACTAGTGTTCCTAAATTGTGGTACTAGGCCATTACCTCAACTGCCATTTCAATTTGAAATCCATCTTCTCGACTTGTAACGATTGGATAGCCCATTTCTAGTTATTTTGTTTGGCTAATCTCATCTGTCACTACCCATCAGTCGAGGGTTCCTAAAATACCAATATAATTTTCCATCCTTTAGTAAAATTGGAAATCAACCTACAGTTGGATAAATTGGGTATATTAATGTGACCCAACCTACTGTACTAATGGTAGAATACTCAATTACTTCCTTGAGTAACTTATTCTTCTCATTAGCTACTTTGTTCACAAAATTCCCCAGTTAACATTAACGTAAGGGCTCTTTCTAACATTTAAATTTGTACCTCTAGGTCATCAATTTGATAGCACATATAGTCAAATAGAATCCTCTTTTTGGATTGACTCATAAATGAGAGCATCATTCACCACCTTAGAAAAATTGTTCAAACAGAAGATATTAACCTATGACTTAATCTAAAATTTAAGTCAATCTTGAAAATTCCTCATCCCAATGTCCTCATAACCGACTAGAACTTGAATAAAGTTCTATAAATTAGTGTATCATCCAGAAAATTCCATCATTGCAATTATTCTCTCTATCAACCACATAAACTCTTCTACACATTCCTACCTATGAATCTATATGTAAATGTGTTCACAGAATTTGTCCTAAAAAAACCTTCAATCCCATGATCTCTAGTTGTTCATCATGTGCTTGATTATTCTACCAATTTTTCACTTGAACTAATAACATATATGAAGACAAAATGACTCTTTGATCTACAAGAGTCTCTAAATGGTCAATATTTGTTTGGATATACTCAACCCAGAACTCAGCTACCTCTGGTCTACCCTCTCAAGGGAATATGAGTGGGTGTTGCAGCTAGAAATCATGTGTGAGATCAAAAATATTCTACACATCTCATTTGGGGAATCATTCAATGAATTACATAATTGGATAATTGTTTTCCTGGAACTCCTCTCTCACCCTTCACCAGTAACTATTGGGGCCTCATGTCCTATTGTGGGAGGATCATTTCATGAAATGTCCTCTAGTGATCTTTTCAACAAATGTAGTCTTCTGGAATGTATCTATAATGAGAAACACATGTCCTAGGACTGAAAATGCACCGTCAAAAAATTTACATAATTTCGATTCACAAGAATTTATATCATGTCACCCCTCATAAACCACCACAAAGTCAAATATACGGCACTATTACTACCCCTAACCATTAATGAATTGGGTGATATCTAACACCAGGTAATAAAATTTCAATAGGTATAAGGTTCTAGTTATACAACCCTTTTTTAACCATTTCAAATAACCTCATTTTTCATCCATTTAAACATTATTAATTCCTCTTTCAGAACCAGATCTTTTAAAAACACATACAAAGAAATGTATTTTCATTTCCCACAACTCACTAATAACTTTCATTTCCATGAAATCATAATATGATGTATATCTTTTAAAATCATAAGTTCATAAAAGGATGCATGAATACAAATTTATCATGTCATATTAATCCTTGATTGAATTCTAATAAAATAGTAACATCACCAAAAAATGGCATCAACCTAAGTGAAATAACATCTTAATATAGTAGAAAAAATTACTACTACATAAAATTCTTTTAACATCACTAAAATTAGTATTTATCAATACTAGTAAAGAAATAATTACCAAAGAATGACTAAAATCCCTAGTATTTTATTATAACTAGATGTGTGTTGATAATACAACCCTTTATCATTAGTTTTTTAATTGTTGATTAAGGGTCCCTTTATCAGTTTTATTAAATGCACTGATCATAGGGGAATACTGCACTATTTTATTTAATTTAAAGCACACTAAATCATAATAAATAGTATAAATACATAGGTGAAAATAAATATTTTAACTGAAATAATAATTAAAACACATATACTAGAAAAATCACAATATTATATACTTTTAAAAAAAATTGTTTTTACTAATTACATGAGTAAGAAAAAAATATCACATACATTCAAAAACATCAATGTTTATTTGTATTTTTACCCCATCCCCAACTCATGATATTGTTGAATAATACACCCCACCTTGTGAAAAATAATTAATTGATATAATAAAACATTCTTATGATAGTACTACTATAAAGAAATAAATTAAGCATGAATTTTGAATTTCAAACTAAACTATGAGTTATACCCGGAACACCTTTTATTGTATTGAGTTGGGGTTGATCCTATCACAACAAGTCATTTTTTATTTATCTTCAAACATTACACCTATTAAAAATATTATATAATTTAGAATAAAAATGATATTGAAATTCATTAATTAAATAGCATATAAAATTATGGGAAAACAATTTGAGATCATTTTCTCTTTTTTGGAATTTTGATGTGTATTTTATACTAAAATGAACTAATATATCGTAAAAATAGAATTCAAGTCATACTGAACAAATCGACTATAATATTGATTCATGGTTAATTTTTATATATCAAAAATGAGTTGTGGATAATTTTCCTAAAGAATCAAAACAATCAGAATGTGTCTACTCATTTTTTATTATGTCAATTATGTTTCTTACTAAAATGAATTTTAAACTAGAAACAATCACTTTTAGTCACACTAATCACATAGTGTGTTTTAATATGATTATTATTTATACACATCACAAATGAATTTTGAATCATTTTACAAAATTATCAATACAATATGATCATGTTTTCTTAGATTTTTGTAAGTGATTCTTTTTTAAATCATATGACGATTTTTAACTAGTAACAGCCACTTTAAGTCACATTGGGAATATCATGTTTTATATTAAGGTAACGTTGATTCCTAAAAAAGTTTCTTTCGGATTGGTTTAGTAAATTATCAAAAAATTGTTAATGCCTTTTTTCAATTTTGAGTGTGTCTATTGTATTTTTTTAAAAAATAAAAATTTTAAATAAAAATGAACACATTGAGTCAAAAAAGTCACACCATATATCATATTAAGGTAAAGATAATTATTATATTTAAAAAAATTCATATGGATAATTTTACTAAAGTATTAAAATATTCTCAATGTGTTTTCTCATTTTAGAGTATGCCACATTACTTTTCAAGTAAAATGTCATTTTGAACTGGAAACATAAATTTTCAGTCATAATTATTGCATCGTGTGTCAGTTTGATATGATAATGATTCCTACAAATTAAAAATTCATTATGAATTATATTCCAAAATTATCAAAATAATATAATTTTGTTTTCATGTTTTTCAATGAGTGACATTTTTTAACTAAAATATCCATTTTCAATTGATAGTGGACATCTTGAGTCATACCGAACACATTGTGTGTCGTATTGAGGCACATAGTAATACTACAAATGAAATATGACTCATGGATCATTTTAAAATTGTATCAAAACCATAATAATGTGTTTTATCAATTATGAGAATGATATTTATCTTCTCTACTAAAACTACTGTCAGTTTTAAATAAAAATACACATGTGGAGTCATACATGTCACCCCGTGCATCAGATTGATGAGTGGCTAATTTCTACATGTAAATAATGACTTATGTATCCTTTTTATATTGTATAAAAACAATATTAATGTATTTTCATGGTTTTGATTATGAAACTTTTCATTTTGACTACAATTTCATCTTAAACTAGAAATAAATACTTTGAGTCACACTGTGCAAATCATGTGTTGGCTTAATTTGATAGTGATTCCTATACATCAAAATGACTTATGAATTGTTTTCCTAAATAATAGAGAAAATCTAAACACATATTCTAGGGTTTTATTGACGGACCCTCTTTTGAACTAAAAAGTAAATTTTAATCAGATAATGGACACATTGAGTTATACTGGGCATGATATGCATCATAATGAATTGGGTCTGATTCTAACATGTCAAAAATGAATTATGGGTCATTTTCCTATAGTATCAAAATAATCTGATTTTATTTTCTTAGTATTGATTATGTCACATGTGTTTATATAATAAAATAAATGTTCATTTTTAATAAAAACACACATTGACTGATACCAGACACACCATGCATCAGATTGAGGTGCGGGTTATTCTTAGAGATCAAGAAAGTTAATTTTCGATCATTTTCCTAAATTATCAATATAATCTTAATGTTGTTTCCATGTTTTGAGTATGTTACTTATGTTTTTTACTCAAATTAATGTCAATTTTAAATAAAAAGACACACTTAGAGTCATACTAGTCATAATATGTTTTATAATGGGGTTTAAATGATTATTATTCCTCAAAAAATTAATTATGGATCATTTTCCAAAAGTATTAAAATAATCCAAATGTGATTGCCTAGTTTTGAGGAGGTCAATTTTCTTTTTTACAAAAAATTGATATCATTTTTATATAAAAATTCACGCTTCGAGTTATATCAACCACATAATTCTCCAGAATGTGGTGTAATTGATTCCTACACATAATAAATGAAATATATATTATTTTCCTCATGTATCAAGACAATCTGAATTTATTTTCCTATTTTTCGGTATGTCACATCTCTATTTTACTAAAAGTTTTTTTTAAATTATAAATATTTACTTTGAGTCATACCAAAAAAATCCTAGGTAAATATAACATGATAATTATTCCTACACATCAAAAATTACTTATGAATATTTTTTCTAAATTTTAGAGAGAATAAAAGAATCTTTTTATCATTTTTAATATTTGATTAAAATTTTGTACAAATATTTCAAATTTAAACTGATAACAAATAAATTGAGTTATACCAAGAACACATTGAATCAAATATAGGTGTGGATAATTAAAAAATTTCACAGATGAATTAGGGATCATTGTCACAATGTATAAAAAAATATGAATTTTTTTTCCTATTTATTAGTATTTCACATGTCTTTTCTAGGAAAATTAATTTCGATTTAAATAAAAAGGCACACATGGAGACATGCCCGGAACACCATGTTTCAAATAGAGGTGTGGTTCATTCAAACACATTTCAAATGAAATGTGGATTTATTTCCAAAAAAGAATCAAAATAATCCAAATTTATTTCATCCATTTTGATTTTGTAACTTTTCTGTTTTTATTAAAATTAATTTTATTTAAAATAAAAATGAAACATTTCAATCATATCAGTGACACCATGATTTTTATTGAGGTTTGGTAGATTACTCTATGTAACAACCCAATTTTTTTCAATTGAAATTAAATTCTTATAAAATATATCATAAAATATATCATAAAATCACATAAAAACACAACATAATGAATGACTATGTGCTATGTAACCTTTTAGAATAAGATTTTTACTTTTTCAATTTAAATTTTGAATATATAACATACACGGTTGGGATCAATATTTTATTTGGATTCCAATAAAAAAACATAACTTTTATGGTGAATATTAACCTACCCTTATGCATAGTGACATACCCTAATGAATAGAGCTATACTCCAATGTATATTAAGGATAATTATGGTATTATAAAAATTATATTCAGGTGAATGTATGATGTACCTATATTTCAGAATAAGTAAATGAATGTTTTAAAACTATTTTTTTAATAATAAAATTATATTTTAACTTGATATTAAATTATTCATATTTAAAAAATTATTTTAGAAATATGGATTTCATTTTTGAATTCTACACTTTGAAAAATGGTTAGGGTAAAATTTTGAAATTTTTCTAAAATACTTGAATTTTTTTGAATATTAAAATACGACAATTTACGATAAATTCTAAATAATGGTTTTATTGAGTCATTGATTATGATATACTGATGTATGCCCAATTATCTTTAAATCACATGAATTTATTACTATTATTGGTAATGGAATACTTAATATTTCATATATTGTGAAGAAATAAAAAATTATTGATTATAATATTATGAAACCCTCCTCTCCACCACTATAACCCCCCTCACTCCCTCTTCTCTCAACACCACTCAAGCCTTGTTCCTTGCCAGTATTATTCCCAGATATTCCCCCAAACTCCTCCCTCACTTCCAACATCCCCTAGTCTCTTCAAAATATCAAATCCTCTCCCTTTAAGTGGTTCTCAAAAGAGATAAACTCAAGAGGTCATTAATAACAAGTGGAGAGCACCATTGGATTTAAGCTAATGGATCCTCTCCATTTCATTATTAATCAATATTGTTCTCCATGATATTTCTTTTTTGTTTAATCCCAAATTATGTTGTTTTTTCACATCCCCTATACTACCCTCATGATGTATATTTGATGATAATCCCTTTTCCTCTCTCATCAAGCCCTCTTAGGTACACCAGACACCATGCCAATAAACCGTAACGAATTCTACCTGAATCTTTTTCTTATTTCGGTTTTAATTATCATTCTTTATATCCAAATAGAATTATCTTATATATTTATGTAAATATTCTATATATTGTGTAGTTTTACAAAACATATTTATCTAGACCCTTTCATCACTCTCTTTTGGAGATACACATGTTTTTTAAATATTCTCGCCTTAGAACATTCCAATAAGAAAACCTATTTTAAGGGGATATCCCAAAATTTTACCCAATTTCAAGTGAAAAATATCCTATTTTTACCCACCACTGTCTTTATAAAATCAGTAATTTTGTAATGAAAACCATCTTGGTTCAATTCTAGTTTTATATAAAAGATTGTTCTCATTTTGATTTTAAAAGCTCTATAGTATTTTCCTTAAAACCGCACAAATTTTTTTTAATAATAATGTCTCTAAAATAAATTTATTTTATGGTGTTACTTATATTTGAAACTAATAACCATGTTATATGCCTATTTTACATTATGAATTCCCTTGCATGTTTTAATCCCTTTCTTTCTTGGATAATTTTCATGATGCGCCCATTGCTTATTCTTTATGTCATAACTGTGGTACCCAATTATTTCCAAGTGTACCATTATGTTTATGTATTGCTGATTATGTATAGTTATTTATCTGGTATGAATTTTCCTGAAAATTTTGAGATGGGTGCACCTAGATAGTACTCCAATGCATTGTATAATGTTAAGTCTCCTAAAAGGCATTGTCAAACAAGATTGGAATTCAGAATTGACTCATACTATAATGGGAAAGAGTATTGGAGATTATCCTTGACTCATTATACAATGGGAACTGAGATTGAAAGATAGACTTGACTTATACTAATGACAAATTTATGTTTCTATCACATATATATGACTCCATGTATATATGATCCAATTTTATTTTGAAATGATTTTATTTGTTCCATGCTATTGATATCATTATGTCACTCGTCCTAACTCATGTGCTTCAACTGTATTTTTATGTTCATTCTATTACTAGGATTTTTAGATCATCCCTTTTTTCATGTGTTCCCCAGGGTATCCTATGCAGATGTAAGGGCTCAAAGGATGATATGAGCTCTTTATGGAGATTAAATAATGAAGTGTTTTTTATCCCCATGTTTTATGTTTTATGTACGTACTCTTCAAAGATTACAAGCTTCACAATCCTTATCCTATACTATGATGTATAATGATTATTACATATCATTTAATGTTGTGTGTAAAAGTCTTGGGTCGCTATAGTTGGTATGAGAGGATGGTCTAGTTATTTTGGGATATTAGGAAAAGAGAACATTTATGAGAACCATAAGGATGATATGAAGTATAACAAAACACACCTAAGATTTGGTAAGTATTTAATATGTGTTTTATCAATAAAATACCTCCCTCTATGGATACTAATAGGTAGAGGTGGCTCTATCCCAGATGTACCTAAAAGTGAAAACTTCAATAAGGAGTTGTGTGCTTGACCCGGGTATCCTGGTACACGAAAATAGGCCTTGTTTCACTCTTGGTTATGACACTCCTAGGTGATAGTGTTTGGTAGATCATGAGATTATTAAAAACCGTTATTAGGAGACAGAAAAAGAAAATAAGAATATAAGTTATGAAATAGATCGAGGATAACCTAGATTTAAACCTTAGGAATCACAAGTTAGGTTATACATCTCCTTTATAAGTTTAACCTTTTATGTTCAAAGTTTCATTTTTATTCATAATATATAAGTATTTAAGCCCTCTAATTATATATTATTTTTCATAGTTGATGGAGGGAAATGGAAGAACACGTTCCAATAATCAATGTTATTGGAAATGTGAATATTTCCCTAATGATGTGACATATATGATGGGAGCTGGTGCTCAAAAAATCATGACAGTAAATTCTCACTTGGGTCAAGTTATGAATAATAACATGAATCATATTTAACTCCATCCTCTTCCAAGGGAAGAGAATTTGTTTGTAGAATCCTTCATGTGGTAAAGGCCTCCCATGTTTAGCGGATCTTCTAATACCCTCCTGGTGGAACTATGGATTAACATCATTGAAAAAATATTCTCTATCATCAAGTTGTTAGAAGAAATGAAAGTCATACTGAAAGCCTATACTTTTTATGGGGAAGATGATCAGTGGTGGACACTGATCAAGAATACAAAGTCCAAAGAAAAAATTGATACCATGGATTGGGTGGAATTCAATAGGATGTTTTTCAATAAATATTTTTTTATAACCCTCCATCTAAAGATGGAAAGAGAGTTCCTTGATCTAAAGAAAAATGAAGATGAGTACATCGAGGAATATGATTAAAACATCACAAGGATATTATGGTGATCATTTCGCATTGTCATGAACACAAAATTCATGGTGGAACACTTGTTTAGTGGACTAAAGCCGAGTCTACGAAAAGCGTTTTTGATTCGAGACTTTGACAGTTATGAGGAGATTGTCTGTTGTGACCTCAAGGTTGAAATGGAGATTGGAGAATCTCAGTGTTTTCAAGGGCCTAGTGATAAGAAGAAAAAAATATAGAACAACATGGTTGGTTTGATAAAAAAAATCTCATGATGGAAGGAAGCCTGAAATTTCCCCTTGTAAAAGTTGTTTGAAGAAGCGTCGTGGGAACTGTCAAAAGGGAACTAAGAATTGCTCCAAATTTGGAAAGTTTGGACATCTGGATAAAAAATACTGATATAATATAAAGAATAACACTAATACATAAGACTAAATGGAGGTTCATATCAAAAAACATCATGTAGTGATATGTTGAAATTGAAAGGATCATAGAAATTATGCAAGAAATTTCCCTAATCTGAGGGTTGTCAGAGGCAATCAATAACAACCTCCAAGGAAACAAGGAAGGTATTATGCTATCACTATAGCTGCGGTGGATATAGAAAACAATGTGGTGATAGGTAAATTATTTATTCATTTAATAATAGTGAAGGTACTATTTGTTTATGATTCTACATAGTCTTTCCAATCATGCAGGTTTAGAAGAACTATTCAAACACCACCTCAAAATTTGGAGGAAAAGTATTCTGTGAGAACAGCGAATGCGGAAATTATTTCTTCTATGGTTTATAACTCCCCCTATATTATTATTTGTGGAATAAACCTACCAGAAAATCACATTATATTTATATTAGTGGTGTTCGATGCTATCTTGGGCATGGATTGGCTATCTTTGTATAAGGCCAACATCAACTGTCAGGAATGGGTGATCACTCTTCACATCCTGAAGCATCCTCCGATTCATTACATGTGTAAATAGAAAGATGAATCTCCATTATAATCATCATCACAAGTGTGGATATTGTTTCCTTCTGATAAATCATATCTTGCTCAATTTGTGAGACAAAAGAGAGAATCATGCTTGAATACATTTCCATCATGAGAGATTGCACCGATGTATTCCTTGAAGAGTTTCATGGAATTCCTATTGAATGAGAGGTTGAGTTATAAATTGATCTTATCCCTAGATCTATGCTTATATCAAAGACACATTACAAAATGGCCACCATAGAGCTAGAGGAGATGAAGAAGCAGTTACAGAATAATCTTGGAGATGGGATATATATTCCATAGTGCTTTATTGGTGGGTGCGCGATTCCTCTTCATCTAGAAAGAAGGATGGATCAATGCACATATGCATTGATTATCGTGAACTCTATAAAATCACGATAAAGAATAAGTGTCCCCTTCCATGGATAGTTGAATTGTTCGGTTAGCTTTGAGGGGCTAGTTATTTCTCTAAGGTGGACCTTCAGTCCGGATATCACAAACTAAATTCGAGGAAGGAAGTCATTCCCCTAACCACCTTTCGAAGAAGGTATAGACACTATGAGTTCAAAGTGATTCTCATTGGACTCACTAATGCTACAAAAATTTTAATGTATTTAATGAATAGAGTCTTTGGAGATTACCTCAAAAAAATTGTTGTAGTATTTATTAAATATATTCTGATATACTCAAGGAGCAAGGAGAAAGACGAGGAGCATTTCAATACGATGTTAAAGACTTTGCGAAGGGACAAGATATATGAAAATTACAGTAAATGTGAGTTCTGGATAGGGGAAGTATCATTCTTGGGGAATGTTATCACTAGAAAAGGGATATTTGTGGACCCTTCCAAGATAAAGGAAATTAAACAGTGGCCCAGGCCAACTTCAGTAATGTAGATCCATAGATTTTTGGGTCAAGAAGGGTATTATCGATGATTTTTGAAGAACATTTCATGATTTTAAAAACCAATTTCCATGATGACATGGAAGGGAGTAAAATCTTCTATACTTAGGAATGTGAATACAATTTCAAGGAGTTGAAAATGAGGCTTATCACTGCACCAGTAATCACAATCCTAACAAGTATAGAACACTTTTTGGAGTATAATGATTCTTCAAAGAAGGGATTAGGCTATGTGTTGTTGAAAAATGTTAATGTGATTTCCTATGACTTAAGGCAGCTGAAATCCACAAGAAAAACTATCCAATGCATGATCTGGATTTGGCAGCACTGATCATTGCATTGAAAATATGGGGGCATTATCTCTATGGAGTGAAGTTTGAGATATATACATACCACAAGATTCTAAAATATTTATTCACTCAAAAAGAGCTTAATATGCACCAACGATGATGGATAGAGCACATCAAGCATTATGACTACTCAATCCAATACCATATCAGTAAGGAAAATAAGGTGTGGGATGCTCTAGGTAGAAAATATCCTACATCTTTATCAATGATGAGAATTTAAAAGGACTAGATCTTCTTAGATTTCTTAAGGATGTACATTGGAATCATTAAGGGGGGAACATCATTAATCCTTTCTCAAATGATTGATCAACAATATCTCATGGAGAAAATAAATTATGTATAAAGAAAAGTTGTGGAACTCTTGAAAAAGGTGGAATCTATCCGAAGTGGGAAATCATATGAGTTCATGATTGTTGAGGAAGGAGTTGTAGGATTTATTTATTGATTATGTGTACCATCTAATCCAGAGATAAAGATGGAGCTTCTAAATGATTTACATAGATCAACCTTCTATATCCTCCCAGGGAGCACAAAGACGTATCACAATCTCTGAGAAAACATTTCATGGGACAACCTGAAAAGAAATATATTTGAATATACATAAATTTTCCTAGTATGTCAGCAATTGAATATTGAGAGGAAAGTTTCTAATTGGATGATTCAACCACTACCCATACAAACCTGGAAGTGAGAGAACATTACCATGGACTTTGTCAGTGGACATCCAAGGACAGGCATAGGAAACAATGCTATATGGGTCATTGTGGATCGTCTTACATATACAACTCTCGTTATCATAATTTGAGAGGACTTATCATCGGATCAACGTGCATGTATTTAAATCAAATAAGTTTAAAGGCTATAAGGAGTACCACTAGCTGTCGTATCCGATAATGATTCGACATTCATGTCAATCTTCTAGAAAAGTCTCCAACATTTTCTAAGAACATGACTAATCTTCATTATGGCATATCATCATCAAATTGATGGCCAATATGAGTGCACTATTCATACACTAGAAGATATATTGAGAGAATGTTCTATAGACTTCAATGGAGGATGGGATCAAAATCTTCCAATGGGTAAATTATCCTACAACAACAGTTTCCACTCGATCATTTACATGGAACCATATGAAATCTTTATGGGAAAGTGTGAAGAACACCAGTGTTTTGGGATGAATTTAGTGAGCATAAACTGCTAGGAACTAAAATGGTAGAATTAATTGTGGAGAAGGTGAAAAACATTCAGCATCATAACAAGGCCGCCCAAAGTGAATAGAAAAGTTATGCAGACAGTCATCAACGAGACCTTGACTTCGATGTTGAAGACTTGGTATTTCCATATATATCTCTTGGCTATAAGGTTATTAGATTTTGGAATAATGGAAATCTATGTCTCAAGTATATCATCCCTTTCGAGATCCTTGATCTAGTCGGAGCTGTGGCCTATTGAATAGCACTTCCACCTACCATTTCCAAAGTACATGATGTATTTTTTGTTTCTCTCTTAAGGATGAACATACCAGAATTTTCACATGAACTGTCTTCAGAGGTAGTTTAGTTTGAGGATGAACTTTCCTATGAGGAGCTTCCAGTTAAGATCATGGATCATAAAGATAATGTTCTACGTAATAAGACTACTCACCTTGTCAAGGTACTATGGAGAAACCATAAGTATTAAGAAAAAACAATAGAACTGGAGGAGGAAATAAAGGAAATGTATCTGTACCTATATTAGACCAAGAATGAAAAATGAAATTTTGAGGGTAAAAATTTTTAAGGGGGGAATAATGTATTGATCAAATGATTTTTAATAGAAATTCATTTCTTATAAAATATGTCATTAAATCACATGAAAACACAAAATAATGAACTACTAAATGCTATGTGACCTTTAAGCATATATTTTTCACTTCTGTGAATTGAATATCAAAAATCTGACATACATGGCTATGATCAGATAGTAATTTGGAGTCCAATAAGAAAAACATAAATTTTTTGTGAATAGTAACATACCCTTATGAATTGTGAAATAACCTTATGAATAGTGATATACCCAAAAATTAGTAATATTACAAATGATATAATAAAAATAATATTCAAGTGAATGTATGATGTACCTATATTTAAGAATAAGTAAATAAATGTTTTAAAATTCATTTTTTAATAATAAAATATGATTTAAATTAAATATTAAATTAACCATATTTAGAAAATTATTTTTTAAAAATGGATTTCGTTTTTGGATTCTACTCATTAAATAAATTTTGGGTAAATTTTTTAGGTTTTTATAAATTACTTGAATTTTTATGAATAGTAAAATACAACAATTTATGATAAATGCTAAATAATGGATTTATTAAGTTATTGATGATGATCTAATGATGTTAGCCCAATTGTTTCGAAATTACATTCATTTAGTACTATTATTGGTCATGTAATACTTACTATTTCTTTTCTGGTGAATAAATAATAAATTAATGATTATAATATTTTGAAAACCCCCCTCTCCTCCACTATAACCCCCCCCCCCCCACTCCCTATTCTCTCAACTCCTCTCAAGCCTTGTTTGTTGCCGATATTCTACCCAAATATCTCCCCAAGATCCTCCCCAACGTCCAACAACCCCTAGTATCTTCAAAATACCGAAACCTCTCCTTTTAAGAGGTTCTCAATGGAGATAAGCTCAAGGAGTCATTAATAACAAGTGGAGAACACCATCAGATTTCATGTAATGGATCCTCTCCATTTCACCCTTAATCAAGACAGTGCTCTATTCTATGACTTTTTTTGGGTAATTCCAAATGATGGGGTTTGTTTTTTCAATTACCAATTACCTCCCTAATGGTGTATAAGTAATGAGAAACCCCTTTTCTCTCTTCTCAATCCCTATTAGGTACACCCGATGCCATTCCAATAAACTGTAACAAATTCTACTCGATCCTTTTTATTCATTCAAGTTTCCTTACCATTGTTTATATAAAAATAGAGTTATATTATTTTTTACATAAATATTATAAATGTTGTGTAGTATTACAGATTTCATATATAAATACCATTTCATCACTCACTTTCTGGGATATAAATGTTTTTAAAAGATTCCCTCCATAGAACATTCTGATAAGCCGACCTATTTTAAGGGAACTTACGAACATTAAACCCAATATTATCTACACTCTATCATATATTTTAAGACACCATTTTATTTATAATATCAGTATTTGTATTATGAAAACCATTTTGTATCAATTCTGGTTTTATATAAATGATTTTCTGTTTTTCTATTTTAAAAGCACAATAGTATTTTCCTTAAAACCGCACAAAATGATTTTAATTCTAATGTTTCTCAAATATATTTCATATATGATTTCACTTATTTTTTACACTAATTACCATTTTTTATACCTATTTTAACTTTTGAACGTCCATGTATGTTTTAATCCCTTTCTATTATGGACACTTTTCATGATACGCCCATTGGTTATGCTTTATGTCATGATTCGGATACCCAATTATTTCCATGGGTACCCTTATGTTTATGTATGGTTGATTATATATGATTATTTATGTGGTATGAATATTCATTAAAGTGTTCAGATAGGTGCGCCTAGATAGTGATCTCGTTCATAGGGTAAATTTAAGTCTCATGAGATACGATGTGAAACAGGATATACAGTAAGCTTTTACATATACTACAATGGGAAACGGGGTTGGCAGTTTGCATAGACCTATACTACAATGGGAAATGATATTTCTTATTAGCCCTGACTCATAATAATGAAATGATTTATTTTTATTCCACATTTATATTATTTCATTTTTATATGATCCCTTGTTGATGTGTTAAGATTTCATATGGTCCATGCTTTTGATATCATTATGTCACGTCTCATAACTCATGTGCTTAAGATGTATTCTAATTTTCATTACCTTACTAAGATTTTTAGCTCAACCCTTTTTTCATGTGTTCCCCAGGGTACCCTATGAAGATGTAATGTCTCAAAGGAAGTTAGAATCTCATTATGGGGATTAAATAAAGAAGTGTTCTTCAGCCCCTTGTTTTATGTTTTATGTACCTAGTCTTCAAATATGCTAGAATTCACGATCCTTGTCTTGTACTTTGATTTATAATTATGCTTAAATATAATGTATTGTTGTGTGTAAACGGATCGGGTCACTATAATATATATAAAAATGATATATGGATATTTTCACATAAATATAAAAAAAATATGAATGTATTTTCATAGTTGGGAGTTTGTGAAGTGTGTTCTAAACTAAAATGTACTGTATAAACTAAAAATATATAGTTGGGGTCTTACTGGGAACACCATGTATCAGATTGAGGTTTAGATAATTGGGTATGTCGTCTATTTTTTTATTTAAATAGTGTTTACCAAGGAATAAAATAAAATAAATGTTCCATTATGATGGAAGAATATGCCCCTTTTTACTTCAAATACCTCATCCAAAAGAAAGATGTTCTGTCATTTCTGGATTTCTGTAGACAATTAGAACTAGAATACAACTTTGCAATATAATGATGAAAAAACAATATAATTACTAGATTAAATATGATTGGTAAATTAACATAAAAATAGTAGATAATATAGTGACAAAATTAACTAAATAAGTAGTAGGAATTCCCCTTTTAATGATTTCTATATACATTTATGAACTATTTCCATTTTTCCATTATCTCAGTTGTATCTTCAATATACTGTCCCTTATGGGAATGAGACATTTCTAAAAAAACTCCAATATGTGAAAAAGAATCTAACTATATAAGAAACAAAATTCTATTGTTAGTAATAGAATAAATTAGTGAATTAAACACAAATATAAAAAATTTAAATAATTAATGTCAATTTCATAATAAAATTGAACAATTAGAATCATGCTAAGTAGACCATGTATTTCTTTGAGGTATGGTTGATTACACTATGAATTTTATCCTATATTACATTAAACAAACTGGGTCATCTAAGAATATTCCTATTTGAGAACCCAGAATGTTCAACGCATTGGATAATAAAAATAAATTTTCAGCCTTATGAGTCCATCAACCTTGTTGAGTGTATGATCATAGAAAATTGGGGAATCATCATTGTTGAATATTTCATTTCATCATGATCTCTTTGGATGTGTAAAATTATATAAACATTCAAAATATGACTATTAGAATTTTAAAATGGCAATCAAAATAGTAACACGACCATTGGAACTGTAAAATAACCAATTAGATAAAAGGTTACTTAAGAATATATGTAATGATTACAACTAATTAAATAATAAAATATTAGTATGAAAATACCATGAAATAATTACTCAATCAATGTAACATAACTTAGATATAAGTGTATATATTTAGATAAACATGATTTAAATTATTTATCAAAAATATAGTTTTCATAATATAATTAAATAATAAAATTTTATAATTAATAAACTTCTATTATTATAATTTATTAATTCTTTTTAATACATACATTGAGATTAGATATGAATTACGCATTGGTATTTTTGTGAATAATGAAATATATATATGAATAGTAAAATATTATATTAATACCATATTTTGAATTAGTTAAGTTTAAATGAATTTTTTAGAATCTATATGAATATTATAATACCAAAATTAATTATTACTTCACTATCCAATTATTATTGAACCACAATTTTAATCACTTTTAGTGGGAAATATTTTATTCTGAATTTTATTCTAAAATCCCCCTCCCTTTCACCTATACATACACACATCATCTGCTTATTTCTACTCACTTCTAGAAAACATTCAAATTTTAATTATCTTATGAATTCCCACCTAAAAAAATATATACATGGTTTTGAATCATTTTCCTAACCAAATGTCCAATCTTTAATCCTCAAGGTGTAGTCCTAAGGAGTAATCTTAATTTGGGAAGTATGTCCTCTAATCTAATCCCTTCCAATTTATTATATTTAATTTATTCTTATTTTCCTATATATGTTTACTAATATTGTTTTACATTGTGAAATTAATCAAAAACTATACTTTAAGATAATTAATATCATCATATTATTCAAAAAATCCATTTCATGTTTATTTATAACATTTATCTCATTTGGTCTAGTTTTAATAAATAATGTATATGATGTTATAAATCAATTATAACTATCATTTTTATCAATATATATATCATTTTATGGTTATATATGAATTTAAAAATTTCATTACATAGTGATTCATATTTAGTAATGGTTAAATAATTGTAAAAATTATTTAAAAAATCTAAACCATTGTTACTAGTAAAACTGACTAAATGAACACATCTATCTACGATGAAATTTATACCCCTTAAAACATGAATATATTTTAAAAATAATTAAATTTGGTACCATTTAAATTTATGTAAATACATGAACTATATATCATTACACTTGTATAGATTTTGATACCATATGAAAATTTTTATTCATTGTTACTATTATACCAAAGAGATATTGGAACTATATATTGAACAACCTCAAACAATAGAGCCAGGAAAATTAATATAATAAAAAACCAAATATTATAATAAGATAATTACTATATATAAAATAATATTTTATTTTATTCTTATTTATTTAATCAATATACGTTATTCAACTATTTGGGAGATTAAAGGAGCATCCGACCAAGATGGGACTTAATGTAAGGGGTCACAATCATCTCCCTTTTGTATTTACATTTACACTTAATATTTCACTCTCATTCACTTATTAATTGCCAACATTATATCAATATAACTTACTGAATTCATTTATTTCATTTCCCATTTCTTTCGTCTAGCTATATGAATTTTTTTCTACAACCGTTAAATTTATCTATTTCTAGAAAAACCCATCCAAAAGTGTATATTAGAATGTTTTCCATCCCTTTTACCATTTAATTTATTAATAATTTAATGATTATTTTCATATAATATTTTCTTTAAACCATTATTATATATCAAATATAATTTTTCTTTTATATTTTTGAGGAAAAATCATCAAGATTTATTTCATTTCAGATAAAATTTTCTTATCCATTACAAACTTTGTAAGGGTTCCTCTTGCTATATTTATTGTTGGATTCCCTATATTTTTATAATAATCATTAAATAATATATTTTCTAATACCAATAACATTCATACAAACATTTATGTGGGTTTACATACATAATATTTTATATTCTAGCTGAATTCGTGTCTTAAAAATTTTGTAATGGACTTTTTGTATCCATATTTTACATTTGAATCATGTTTCATAGTCAATTTTTTTTATTACATTTAGATGATTGTTATCTCATGGTTCCATTAACAAAACAATAATATACACATGTTCATTTATTTAATTTTTACATTATTGTATGTCCTTGAATCTATATGATGTGAGCACCCAATATTTTATAATTTAGCATTAAAGGAATTTTTTTGAAATTATGCCATTCTTTTACTAGGGAATTCGTGAGATTCCATATAGAATTTACATCAATTGGTATATATATTGATTATATGTAAATATTTATGTAATATGTTTCATAGGAAAAAATATATATTATAATGTTAATCTATTCATTCCATATAATTAATGAATTAGTCTTAGTGATTAAGGGGATGAAAAATCTAATTTTTCTATTAATTAATTCATTTTTTACTTTATTATTGGAAATAATTTTCCCTAATTTTATGGTTTTATAATTATATATAGAATACAAAATTTTAATGATCATTTTGTATTATTTTGGATATTATTGAATAAAATTGGTGTAAATCATCTCACAATCCATTAAATTGTGTTATGGTTAATTTAAGAATTATTTAAAGCTATAAATATTCTAGAAGACATGGTTTAATGCATAGAATAATGTCACAAATAACTTATTTAAGAATTAATATAGAGATATATTATAATTAAATGGAGAAATAGAATTATCTATCATGTTTTTTCTTTGGAATATCATTTCATAGTTTTATATGATAGAATAACACGAGTTTGCATAAGAATAAATCTTATGATGTTATGATGAGAATAAGGGAGAAACTTTTTAAGTTATTGATTGTACTATATATATAATAACTACACCATAAGTAGAAATGTATAATAATAATCCAAATATATGTGGAACAGAAATTTGAAGGGATACGTAGGTGTCATTTTATATAAAAAAAATATTAACACTGGGTGAAATGTGAGGAAATAAGAATAAATAATTTTTATATATATAAGGAGGTTTAATATACCATGTTATTGATTGTCATTTCACAATGTGTTTTTAAGGAGAATTTTATTGATGTTGTGATGAAATTAAAAGAAATTAAACTAGGTACACACCACAACCAGTTGTACCATAACACAAGGAAGACATGTACAACTAAATTGTGAGAAGATAAAAAAGGAATTTCCCAATTAAACTAGAGAACAATTTTTATGATATATGTGTAACATTGAATAGGCTGACTCTGATATTTTTTTAGTTTTATTATCATAATGTGAAGAGACATGAAGAGGTAGAAGCATATGTTTCCATCCCAAATCAATTATAATGAAATCAATGGTGTTGAGTCCAAACCTGATAAAAGTAGGAATAAAAAATTATCAAAATAAAACTAGAAAAATTGGTGGTTTCATAGAGGTCCATGCGATATCCAATATTTTGAAAAAATATATTTTTTCCTTCACATCATAACTTTATCTACACACCATGAAGATGGTCCATATGGCGAAAATATACATATTTTAATGGGACATAATATAACCCTTTTAGTTTTAACATGATGATGTCTCAAAATATAAATAATTTTACATGATTTAATTTATTAACTAATGAAAACTAAAGGGAATATATACTCCAACAATAACATTATAAGATATAGGGATTTTGGATATTTATACTATTTTCAATTTTTTTTCTAATTTATGATTTTTTATTTTGGATTAAACATTACAAGTCACTTGATATTGCATATATTTAATTTGTTATTTTTAAAACTCTTTTTAAATGTGTATTATCCTTCTATCCATTGAGATTAACTTGTCTCACATGGTGGTTAACCATTCTATAATGGGATAGTAGTTTCCTTGTGGATGATTAATGGGACATTAAATGATAGTTTTTTAGTTTGTTTGATTAGTTTTTTATGTGAATTGTATATATTCAGTAGTATTATATCACGCCTAATAATATTTTCATTCCATATTTTTTAAAAATAGGGATTGAAATTATGTTATAATCCAAAATGTGGTATTGATGGATGATTTTGCAAGATCCTCCATTATTCTAATTTTTCTATTGAGATAGATCATAATGCACATTAATCATATTAGATTGCTTTTAGTATCATAATTAAGTGGAATTAGGTATTATTAATAAACATTGACCATGTGGTATTAATGACATCAAATTAGTCTATAAAATATTAAACTATTTTAATCCATAAGATAATCAAATCATAATTTTTAGGAAATCACATACTCGAAAATTTTTCAACCATCACAAATCTGCATCAAAAATTACCAATGCCTAATCTATTTATATTTATTTTTATTCCATTACATTTAAAATTATTCTTCAGTCAACTTTTTTAAATTCCATTTAATTAAAAACCATTGAACAAAAAATAATGGATGGTTGACATTATGTAGGGTATAATCGTTCTAAGTGGATTTACCTCATTTGTTTCCATCATAATACTGAAGTAATAGAATTTTTCTATTTTGTTTATATAAAAAATAAATTCAAAACTCTAACTCAACTCTCTCAAGTGTTGAAACTTATTTGCATCATGTAAATTGTTTTGGAATCATTACATTGGATGGTGTGGAACTATCTAAAAACTAGTATTTTTTATTTTATTTCTCTTTTATATCATTTTTTTCATTGTTTGTCCTATATTACATGTGTGTGTGTGTGTTTTTATTATTATTTTAGATACTAGATTAATGAACCACACTCCAAAATATCAATATAGTATCTTGTTTCATGATAAGACACTTTAGTTCAACCATAACATTGGTCACTACACTTTAATAAACAATATTGCATTAATTTTAAACCAATAACCCCTTACAACACATGAAGAGTTATAAAACATAATTTATGGAAAAAAATTAGCACAACATGGAATAACACTAATGGATTATGGGATCATATCCATCAATGTTTATTCTATGATAATATTCAGTCTTCTGATCTTGTCAGAAAACATTTAAATGAATCTACAAATATTGGAAATGATCCAAAACATGTTTCAATTTAAATGAATTCAAAATAATTACCATAGTATCCATATTTATAATTTCATGAAAAATATGGGGGCCTAACAAAGTATAATATAATCCTCATAATATAATATGAAACTCGAGTTCAAAATCGAGTTTTAGTAAATTTATGATGTTCCATAATAGTACTAAGTCCTTATAGTTTTTTAGGTATTGTAGAAAATACAATATGATGTACTATAATAGAAGTAATATTCACCTAAATGGGGATTTCCGTATAAGTATTAGGCCTCTAGAAAACTAGGTGTCTAGAGATCTTTTTCGAGCACTTAAACATTACGTATGTATCCTCAAGGTAAATGATCAATGTATTGTTAGTAACATGGAAAAGAAAAATGGAAAGAACTGTGTAGGAATTAGAATACATGCCATTGGATTTAGGCGCCATGAACAAATTTGTCTGGAAAGGTCAGGATTACCATTGTATCAAGTGGCGATCTAGGTATGTTCATTAAATATGTGTTGGGAGGTTTTTTAGTACTTTGGGTCAAATGAATATGTTCTGCATTCTTATGGTCATTTTGGTCTTATATGGTTTCTCTATAAAACGAGTTAAAAATGGGATTATCGAAAAATCAAAAATAAATAATTTTATGTTTTGATGCTTTCAAATGTAATGTATTTTCTTATATAACCATTAAAATATGATACTTCATATTATCAATAAATGAATGTGCCAAATATTTTCTAAAATTACAACATCCATGATCATTTTTATCTTTGGAAAACATTGTATGGATGTTTTTGAAAAAATATTTCTCACCAAAAAGATGAAAAATAATAGAATTACATTTCAATACATAGTGAAAAAGATGGAAAATCCATTAAAAATATTGTTAATTCTTCAAGTAACTATATTGTATGTTTACACTTAATAATTTTTCTCTTTGTAATCAATTTTAGACCTTTTTCTTTTGTTTTCAAAACAATTACAAAGAAGTAATAGATTCTATAGATTGAGGATCAATTATCTATAAGAATGCTAAATAGACCTTTGGAATTATTTTTGATTGTGATGAAAATTTATCTAAATGTAAATGACATAGAGTCTCCCCTATGAAAGGAGTTCATTAAGTCAACAAGAATACTTTTGTGGTTGCTCAAATGGAAGCGATGCCTGAAAAAAATAATGGCATTGTAGTCCACCCATATTTAAGTATATCAATATAATACAATAAAATAAAATTCATTTGTGATGTATGGAGGCCCATATATTCTTTATTATATCCAAATAAGAGTTAAATGAAACTCTACTGATGTATTAATTTTTTCAATTATAAATGGACACTACTAAAACTTCAAAACATGTGTGAGTATCATGAAATGTAAGCTACTCAAAATAATGGTTGTAGAAAAAGTAAAGGAAAAAATAACGACCCATAACAATTTACTCTAGGATTACCCTAAAAAATTACATAATTAAGGCCTATTTGTAAACCTTTTCAAACTCTAGGGTCGTAATTCTTTTAAAATAATAAACCAAAATTTCAACTAAAATCCCAAATCTACCATCAGTCGTTCATAGTGTTATTGCACTAGTACATTGATTTGAATGATTTATTCCCATAAAAATATGATAACACCCTTAAATTTCATGATAATTTCATAAAACAATTACCAAGGATCTCCCTAGATCATTGAACATTAATTCAGATTTCCTTCTTAAAAGGTGAGAATGTTACTAATGAATATTTTTATAACAAACTAGAATTTTAAAAGAGGAAATAGAAGCATAATAGTCTATATAAAACTCAATAAAAATATTTTAAGATACTTTAACAACCCATTACATTATGATATATATATATATATATTTAAATAAATTAAATCCCCTTGATAGCTTGTAATGCACACAACCCCGTGTTTAAACGAAACATAATAGTCTATTAAAAATATATTATTTAAAAAATGAAGGTTACAACCTAAAATTTACATTTATTGGTATAAATAGGACTAAATAAACTATTAATATTATGTGAATATATTAATTACAAATAAAATAATAATCAGTTAAATGAATAAAAAATCTGAAAAAATGTATTTTTCCAATAGGATTTGTATTCTTGGTTTGAACATTAAATTAAAAATTCTATTTTACTTATTTTAGAATTTTGAAGATAAAATTAATTTATTTTTTGAAATAAACATATAAAATATTTGTTAGGGTGAAGTTTTATGATTTTTTTTAAATGTTTCATCTTTCGATTAATTGTGAAAAATATATATTTTTATGGAAAATTGTCTATTAATTTAAATTATTTAAAAAGTTAAATTATATATTAGTTTTTTTAATGTAAAATTAGTTTTGAAATATTATTATAAATACAATTCATTTAAGTGGAATAAATTTCCTATTTATTTTTCATATTAAAAAATTACACACTATTGAGAGTTTTCTCTTCAGAAACCATCTTTTTCTTCATGTTTTTATGTACAGTTTTATAAAAAATATTCTCAAAATTATTTTAATTGAATTTAGAAAAATTGAATCCATATTGGTTTCTATAATAATTTATAATATATAATATGTTTTCCTTAATATTTGGACATTATGAATTATAGAATAAATAATAATAAATTACCACAGTTAAGGTAAAAACTAATTTTCGAGGGGTTGAATTAAAAATATAAAGGTAAAAATTACCTACCAACATCAACAAACTCAAATTTATTATCATATTTTTTAATTTATCACTTATAAGGGTAAATGTTTACACATTTTTTTAGGAATTTTTCATTATATAAACAAATTTTAAATTGATTCTATTGAAATATTTCATGCTCTCTTCTCCACCACTTATATAAGGACATCATCTATCCTCCCCTATTTATACATATAATGACATTTTTTCAGTAAAAAATAAATAAATCATGTTCTTAATCCCATCCTAGTATCCTAGATCCTCTTTTTTTATCATAAGACCATCCTAGGAAGGATTTTCATACAAACAAAAATAGGTCTTCTAAAGAAGAGGCATCATTCTAAAAAGATCATTTATTATTTTATTTATTCTTACAACTCTTTTAAATCATAATAAATGATGAAATTATAAAAAATTTGTTATATATTATATATACGGTGTAAATATATTAAAATTCATGATCTTTATCTATCTCATCCTCCTTCAAATGGGAAAAAATAATTATTCGTGTCAATGTCGGAGTACCACCTCAGAAACAGGTGTAACTATTTTTCCATAAACATATCTAAATACTGTATATAATGATGGATTTGAGGTAAATATATAAAATTTAGGTTATTATTAAAATTATGTAATTATAACATCACATATATAATATTCTATTCAATTCTGTTTAAAATATGATAATGTCTCTCGTATGTACAGTGGACTACCGCCTCACAAAATGATGTGATTTTTTCACCAAATATTTACATGGAAAGTAATAAGAATAAATTTAATGAGTATATATTATATATAATAACCTATATTTATTTTTTAAAAATATTATAACACTTTATTCCTTACTCTTTCACTTGTTAATTGAATGATATTTTTTGTTAGTGTGTACGTACAACCTACAGTCTCCACAACACCTTTTAGAATGATTCTAAAAATGTATATAATCAGTTAATACAATATTAATAAAATTAATATCATATGGTATATTATGTAACTGTATAATATACATATGAACCATAATATTAATGAGAACATGTTCGTGAGAAATAAAGGTAATTAACACCCAAAACAATAAAAATAATGAAATATTATTAACAAACGAAAGGTAAAATGTTATAATTGGATCATATATGATAATATGAATTTCAATATGGTTCTTTTATAAATTTGAAAATTATTAAAACCATTTTATATGAGTTAAAACCATGTTCAACCAAAATGAATCAAGGGGTAAGGGACTTCATCTCAATTTCCCTTTATAGAGGCATATTGTAATGTTATTGACTGAATTTCATTTTTAGGGTGTTTATACTACACTATTTTGGTATAATATCTTGAATTATTCATTATTCATGGTATTTTATGATCTAGTTTTAATTTATTCCTTTAATATGTTTTTAATTCAAAATTAAATGTTTTAAAAAATTTCATAACTAAATTTACTTGTCTTGGATTATATAACTTCTTCATTGTCTTTAACATTCTATGATTGTGTGTTTGAATTACTTATAAAATATTATGTTTTAAATGAATTTTTATTATGTGCATATATAGTTTATTCCCATAATCTATTCATTTATTAATTCTCACTTCTACATCATGATCTTTGTATGGGTTTATTTAACAATATAATTTTGATTGGGATTATCTATGCATGAATTTACATTAAATAAAATCATTTGATTCTTGGAAAATCAAACCATTTCATATAAATTTTTTATTTTTATTAATGTTATTTTTAAAGATATCCCTATTTCCAGATATTTTTTAGCAACAATGATATTTATTTTTTTAATAAAAAAATTTGACTTTATTTCTCTCTTTGGTCGAAAACTATTTTTCATTCGAGACGATGTTTTCAAAAAAATAGATTTTTTACATTATAAAAATGATTTTTAAAATAAAATTTGACCAAGATTTTTATTTAAAAAATTAATAATTTAATATTTATTTCATTTTCCAATCAAGGCGTGTTTGGAATTTATTGAAAATGTGAAATAAATTTTTATATTAATGCATACAGCATGTATGAAATTTCCTTCCAACTTGACCACTCAATGTTTTTAACATTCCTATCCATGTTTTACATTTTATTATAAAATAAAATTATTTTCAACATTGTAATTAATATTTGTGTGTTTTAAAAAATATATTTCCAATGTTTAAAGGTTATATTCCTCGATAATGTTTTTAATAATGTTTATATTATATTTCTATTCATCAATGACATCATCCATTTATTAAAACTATGATCTACTGGGGATCGTTTTTATTCAAATTGTCCTTATTGTTTCACTATAAGGTTTATGATCCGTTTGACTAGGGAAATTATTGATATTCTCTTTCATGATTAATTTTTATAATCAATTAATTGTCATTAAAATATCGCCTTTCTCTTTATCATTGGTTCATGTGTGATTTGTGTGATTTTTTGAATGAAAATGGAAGTGAACAACTATTACACGATTATATTGGATGAAGTAAACCACCATTTGGAGATTGAGGGAATGGTTCAAGATACATCCTGTGGAAGGTGATTACTCAGGGTATAGTCTTTTAAACCATGTTTCCGGTTTATATGTGGCCACTAGTTCCCTCATTCAAGGGTTTTGGTGTAAGTTGTGTTATGGTTTGAATATTAGTCAGTGTGATTATATATTTAATGAAAAAATGTTTTGGGGAAAGATTTGTCAAAATTAAAAAAAATTTCACGAAATTGTTAAATTTTAAATGTGTGATTTGGTGTTTGAGCTTCATCAAAAAATGGTTTGGGTATTTGGGAAGTGTCCTTGGAATCAAGTGATTTTTGAATATTTGAATGGAAATTGATATTTTTGTAAGGGGAGTTTGATATGGATTTTTTAATGTTATATTTGTGGCTTGGGTTTTTTTTTTCATTAGGATTTTTGGATGTATATTGATTCGGTTTTATTCTACTATGAAATATAAATTATTCCACCTGAAAAAGATCATAAAATTTTCTATTTAGACATTTAAAATATTTTCTCCAACTATGACACCTAAAATGGTGGTTGATTCAATATATTATAATATTTTTATCATTTTTTGTGGAGATCACGGTTCGTTAGTGGGTCTACAGTGGCTTGAGAATGTTTAAATTTTTTTGAGATCCTTGGTAACTCCTGATGTTGTAGTGGTGCGATCTATTCTTGGTTCATTAGAGAGTCTGGGTTTTGATCTTTGGAATATGATCATACCATAATCATTGGAATATATGATTTATTAGGATGTATTGAAGATCACTTTTATCAAATGGTTCATACATGAGGAGGTAAAGGTGAGTAATGTAGTTGATCTCTTGTGTGTACAGAAAAATCAATGGATGGTAAAGCCCTATGTTGACCATTTTAATGAGATGGTTTCTTTTTCTTTAGATATATCATAAAAGGATCAGCTAAAATATTTTATATACATCTGTACCCATCATCTTGAAATAAAATATTGACTTCTCTCATCTGGGAATGTTTTGTTTGAGAATCTATTTAATGAGGTGTTACTAGATGAGTTGGTTCTAAGATCATAGACTATAACCATTGTAAATTAGGTATCTATATTAACTTCTTAAGGTTTTCCATCTGGTGAGATGTGTGTTCTAAGGGAACCCATTTATATATAGTCTTATTTTTCTTCTATGTTTTCTTGATCAATGGACCAATTGTTCGTGTGCATTGACTGAGGTCAATTCGGGAATATAATTTTCCTTATTATGACCTGAATTTTTGTAAGTAAAATTCCTCCTTCTGTATTAATTAAATGTCAAATTATGTATTATGGTTATATAAAAAAACGAAATTATTTGGTTTTATTATCATATCAGATTTGAAATAGTATTATGAATCATTATTTTTGATAATACAAACATTGAATTGGGATAAAATAATTTGTATAAATATATGGTTTTAAAAATTACAATAGACCTAAACAAAGGATTTGATTCCATAAATTTTTAGGATAATACCTTATGAATCCCATTTATTAGAGCTTCTGATAGAGATAGAATCACTGGGATTTTCCCTTGACCAATCGCAAGTTGAGATCCAAAAACTTAAGCATTAGAAAAACCATTTAGGGGAGTTGTTCATGATCATCTAGATCATAGACCAAACCTTGTTTATCGAAAAAACCCATGAACATATCACCATTGAAAACCTTACCCTTATGGTCTTTGTTGGTGTAATAATGGTATATGTATAAAAAAAATTATAATATGTATATTTATATTTTTTTTATAATAGAGTAATTTTCATATTTTCTATTTATCGTTAATTTATTAATGATTCTTATTTTTATAAAGTAAAACAAAAATTTTATTTTTAATTAGAATTCAATTTCAATTATATATTTTTAAAATAAATAATATTTTTATGAAATATTATTATTAAATATAAATGATCATATAATTTTTATGACGTGAAATGAAATTTTTCTAACGGCTCAAAAACTATTACTGTAAAAAACCCACGAATTTATCTTCAAATGGATACTCTTACATTAAATTGAAAATATACATATTTATAAAAATATTTTCATAAACTGAATATTTTTTTTGGAATAAAAATTTCAAAATTATCCAACGTTAAATTTTTCATAATTTTCTAAAATAATCAATTTTTCCAACATTCCATAAACTGGGGAATTTATGTTCTATTGCTAATATTGATTCACCTTTGGTGATTCACATGATTCTATATGTGATTTATGATGTTTCATGTATGTTCCTGAATAATGACTAGGAATATAGATTAACAAGCCATATATATACATGTTGTTTTGTTTCATAGTAGTTCATTAATTAAATTCCTTGATTTGTGCTATCTGTTCAGGATAGTTTCTCAGTTTTATATATCTAGGTTGTTGGGTTGTGTCATGTATAATTATTGAAACAAATTAGTTGAATAGATCATGATTTTGTGTTAGTATATATATTGTTACTATGACTAACATGTAGGGATTGAAACATGGTTTAGTGTGAGGAGAGGTATACCTTGGGTTAAGGATATACTACTAGGAAAATCTTGATTGATCCCATAGATGAATTTAAGGTTATATAAAAATCATGATATTAAAATTTCTCTACAGTCTTATAAAGTTTCACACAATATCTCAAAAATATCTTCCCAAACATTTGGACTCACACACTATAGAGATTTTTTCCTTCTCTTCTTTATTTGAAGTTTGTTAATTATCGTATGCCTTTTATTTGTAATTCGCAATTTGGGAAATTTAATTAAATTTATCAATTACTACCAATTTTAGGTATAAATTAATGGAATTTCCATTTTATATCATCAACCCATTTTATGAAATTTTATGTGACACCATTTTTATTCCAAATTTTCAATGTGATTCTCCATTCCCACACAATTGTGTAGTGAATACCATAACCATTTCCAACCACATGTGTTCAACTTTATACAATTATACTTATTTGACTTGGGATATAAATGTATGTATTCCACTCTTATTGATTTAGTAATGAAATATGTTGTTGAATGAATCCATGTTGTATGATATATGTGGCACACTTAATCATGAGAATGAAACAAAAGTGACGGGAATGCCCAGAATTATATAGTGATTTCTTGCATTGGGTAATGTTTAGTATCCTTAGACTTCATGTTGGCATTGGGTGTGATCCTGATTCCTTTATTAGACATTTTCCATCATCATTATCCTTGATCAATTTTTATGATGCAGTGGTTTTTGTTTTTTCAACATTTACCATATTTCCTTTATAATTATCATTCTATATCATGTATCATTATTCTTGTTTATAATTTCTCATTTTATTCCACATATATATACCTATTTTATAAAAAGTATTATTTTCTATATGTTATTCCTTTTTTATTCCCCCACTGGGATTTCTAGCTCAACCATTTCTTATATATGTCTCCAAGTTATCCCATGCAATTTTATGTATTAAGGAATATTTTGAACATGTTAATTAGTTTTTAATAAATACATTTTATTCATTTGTTAAGTTGATATGTACTGTAACTAACTCTCAATTACACTAAACATCTAAATCTCTCTGGTTATACTATATGTAATTTTTTATAGTAAATCAGTAATTAATGTGTAATAAAGATCTGTGTTTTTATAGTTGGTATCAAAGGAAAAGTTGAGTTACTTTTTGGATTTTGATTAGAAAGATATATTGAATGCCTTAGTGATAAAACTAAGTATTTGAAAAAATCACTAAATTTTGGTAAGTATAGTGTAAGAATTTTATAAATAAATTACATCCATGTATGGATACTACAAGTTAATGTGGCTCTAGAACATGCATATATAAAGGAAAGACCTGAAAACACTACATTGATCTTGGCTCGATTAAGAATTGGTGTACAACAATGGGCCTTACTGCACACATGGTTTGACACTCCTGATGGATATGATTTGGTTAATTAATAATCTCATTATGAACCATTATTATGAAGAATAATTTCCATATAAATATATATCCTAAAATAGATCAATAATAACATAGATTGAATCCTACAAATTCATAAGTTAAAAAATAAATTTACTTTATAAGTAAGACATTTAATATAATTTAATTACCTTATATGAAATTAATATTTAATAAATAATCATCCCTATGTTTCATTTTATTTTATAGATTTATGGAAATATGAGGAATCATTTAAATAACCAATGTGATAGGAAATGTGATTACTTCCCCAATGAGATGACAAAATTGATGGGAGGAGTAATTTTGATCTATATAATGATCCTATATCAGCTTACTCGGGTTATGAATAGAATCCTAGAATAGGAGGGTATTATGATTCCCCCTGATAGATAACAAGATATGATTGGGACCTTTATGTAACAATGGCCCCCAAATTTCAATGGATCAGTCGATCCCCTAATCACGGAACAATTGATCAACTCCATTGAGGATATCTTCTCCATCCTTCAATTTAATGAGTAAGAGAATGTTCTAATATTTTTTTATCATATAGATGGAGAATCTCATTAGTAGTTTAAATTGATAAAAATTATGAATCATGAAAAATATATCAATGCAACAATGTGGAAGGAATTTTTATTAAAAAAATTATAGAATATTTTCCTCACACTCTCTATCATAAAACATCTTGGGATCCCATTTCCCTCAAGAGAAAAAAGAATATATCAGGGAATATGAAAAAAAAAATCAACATACATGGGTAATATTTCTACATCACTGTCCTTTCCCTTGAATTATATGTTGACTACTTCATTATTGGGAGAAAACCTATTCTTTAAAAAGACCTGGTGATCCCTGAATTTGGTGGATATGAGAAAATTGTCTGATGTTCCCTCAAATTAGAAATGAAGATTGGTGAATCTCAAGGGTATCACGAGGATAAGAATCAAATGGGTGATTAGTTATAGTAGCTTGAGGGATAAATATAATGGTTCCATAAAATTTGACCATCCCACTTTTCAAAGGTGTGGAAATAAGCACCCCAGAAATTTCCTATGGGAGATGATGATATGCTTTAGGTTCAGGAAGGAAGGACACCTAGGTAGTGACTACCGACAGGAGAAGTGAACTAATTCGATGATGTAAATTTATTATCAATTAACCCCTCAATTAATTTCTCATTGAATAAAAGACAAAGAACAATGGATTTTTTAAAACCAATTCATTAAGACAGGGGTTGTCAAAGACAACCAACAACCTCCATGGAAAAAAAGGTGAGCTTTTTTCCATCATAACCACTTAGGTGGATCCTAAAAATTATGTTGTAACCATTATTGTAGTTATTCAAAAAATATTACAAAATTTTGTTTTTGACTCACATTCTATGAATTCCTTCATATAAAAAATTAGAACTGTTCAATCATGATATTAATTCATTGAAGTAAAATTGTTAGTGAAAATAGAAAATGGGGAAATTATTTCATCCCATGTATATAAATCATCCCCTATCAGATTATTCTAGATGAACATGCCATTGAACCTTGTCATACCTTCTTTGGTGTAATTTGATGTAATTATTGGCATATATTATATATCCATATGTTTATCCAACATAAATTTCCACAATAAATAAATCACTCTCTATATTATGAATCAACCCCCAATTCTGTACATGTTCAATGAGAAGGATGAATCTTCTTTAGAATTGACATCTCAATAATGGATAATATTTCCCTATGAGCAATCATATCTTTCAAAAATAATTGATTAAAAGGAAAATTTCATCCTTCAGGACGTTCTCATTGTGAGGTAATATGTTGATGTGTATCCTGAAGAATTCTATGTTCTTCATTCTAGCAGAGAGGTTGAATTTTCAATCGAAATTATACCTAGGGAGCTACAATTATCGAAGACTCTATATAGAATGGATGTTGAAGAACATGATGAGATGAAGAAAAAACAATAGGAGAATTTTTATGAAGGTTCCATACACCAAATTACATCATCATAGAGTGCACCAGTCCACATCATCATGAAGAATGTCGATTCAATGTGCCTTTTCATTGATTAACATTTGCATAACAATATCATAATAAAGAAAAAGTATCATCTTCCATGGATTGATGTCTTGGTCGATCAGTTATGTGGGGAATAATACATGTCCAATGTGGATTGGGGGTTGGTATATTACTATGTTAGGGTGAATGAGGATATCCATATGACTACTTTTCATACAAGGTACAGGTACTATAAGTTCTTAGTAATTCCATTCGTACTCACTATTTCTATAGTAATCTTCCCCGACATCATGAATAGAGTCTTTATGGATTACCTATAAATTTTTTGATATAGTCTTTATAGATGATATTATAATATACTCCTAAAAAAGAAGGAGAATGAGGAACACATGAGCAAAAATATAAAGGAATTATGAAAGGGAAAATATGATTAAAAGTATATAAATTCTGAGTTATAGTTGAATGAAGTCTCATTCTTCAGGCACATAATCACAAAAATGTGATATCTTTCGACCCTTCTAAAATAGAATAAATTAATGACGATCAAGGCCAATATCATTTATTGAAATATATAGTTTCCTTGGATTATCTAGGTAATATTGTCAATTGTTGAGAAATTAATCATGATTTTAACGCCCTCTGACCCAGATAACTCTAAATGGATACAATTTTTCTTAGAATGGTGAATGTTCAGAGATCCTAAAAGAGTTGAAAAGAAATGTTATCATTGTAAACATTCAAAAACTACCCAAAATTGGAGAACCAATCCTAGTATTTAGTGACACATAGAATAATGTATTGGTTTGTTTGTTTATAAAAAATGAATTGGTTATATCCTATGCTTCAAGATAGTTGAATGTTCCCATATAAAACTACATAATGCATGATCTAGATTTTGATGTAGTGATATTTTGATTGAAAATATGGCTGCATTAACACTTTGGGGAGAAGTGTGAGATATATACATATCATAAATCCCCGAAGTATATATTTACTTAGACGAGATGAATATGTTCCAATAAATATGGTTAGAGGTTATGATGTACTACGGTTTCTCAATTCACTATCATCATGGGAAAGAAAATAAATTGGATGATGATCTATGTAGAAAGGATCTAGAAATTATTTCATTGACTAAAATTGATAGGGATCCAACCTTCTGAGATTTGAAAAATATAGACACGGGAATCATAAAGAAATTATCATCATTAATCCTTTTACAAATTATTATTCAACCATCCCTTCTAGAGAGAATAAATGGAGATCAATGAGATGATGTGATAATTCCAAGAAATTTGGATGTTAAAACAAAAAGTAAATCCTTAGAGTCTAATGTTAATGAAGGATTTGTGAGATTTGGTTCAAGATTATTTGTACCATCTTATCTGGAGATAAATAAAGAGCTTCTGAAGGATTCACATAGTTCAACATTTTCAATAAACATAGGGATCACAACGATGTATCGAGATTTCTGGGATAACTCTTGGTGGGAATATAAAAAAGAAAAATATTGTAGCATATACATCAAAGTTCATGTTATGTTAGAAAGTAAAGGATGAATGAAAAACCATTACCCTTAATGATATGGAAATTAGAAAACATCAGCATCGACTTTGTCAAAGGGCTTCTAAAGAGGTCCATATGAAACAATTCTAGATGGGTTGTTATGGATTGTCTTAAAAATATAGATCACTTTATTTCAATTTGAGTGGGATTCCCACTTGAACAACTTCCATGGATATACATCAAAGAGGTAGTGAGGATTCATGGATTACCACTATCAATTGTATCTGATCGAGATTGGTGAATTACCTATGTGTTTTGGAAAAGTCGCCAAAATGATCTAAACAGTGAGATAAACATCACTAAGGCCTATCATTCTTAAATTGATGTCCAGTTTGATCAGACAATTTAGACATTGGAAGACATGTTGAGATAATGTTCTATAGACATTGAAGGAAGATGTGACCAACATCTTCCTCTGTTTGAGTTCTCATAAAACAACACATTCCAATTGATCAGCCCAATGGATCCCTACGAAGCCCTTTATATTAATATGTGTGTAACACCTATATTATTTGATTATGTTGCGGAATAAATTTTTTTTTGTTTTGAAATTGTAAAATAAATAGTGTAAATTTTAGGATCATTCAATAGCACATCATGGAATCTCAAAGTCTAATTAAGAGCTCTGTAGACAGTATTTGATGAGATATAGGGTTGGATATTAGAGACACAATATTCCTCTGCATATCTCCTTGGAATAATGGGATGATATTTTGGAATAAGGGAAAGCTTATCCCAAGATACCTCATCCCCCATCAGATCCTTGATCATATTGAAGCATCATCCTATCGACTTGCACTCCCACCTATCCTATCACAAGTATATGATTAATTGCATGGGAACCTCTTGAGGAAGTACATAACAGACCCCTCATAGGAACTAAATCCATATATAGGTCCATTATAGAGTGATCATTCTTATGAATATTAGTCGGTGAATATATTTGATTATAGAGACAAAGTTCTATAGAACAATACTGTGCACCTTTTCAATCTGTTGTGGAGAAACCAAAAGTTTGATAAGGTAATGTGGTTACCAGAGAATGTTATTAAATAGAATTACCCTCATCTATTTTATTATGGGAAATGAAAATTTCAATAGAGAAATTTGTTAAGGTGGGATGACTGTAATGACCCAAACCGTCATTGACAAAATTTCTCCTTATGTTTAATTTAAATGACTTATTATGTATTATGGTTACTGAAATCACTTTATCTTCTTTAGTTTTAATATATCCAACTAGATTAAGCATTATGTCAGGAATCATTGCCACTGATAATATATTGATTGAATAGTGATCACATGATTATAATATGTATAGGGTTTTAACAAGTCTAATTGACTAAGAAAAAGGATGTGATGCCGTCAACTAGTTAGATCATACTCTATGAAGACCATTTTTCGAAGCTTCAAAGGGAGATAAAATAACTAGGATTTTCCCTTAACAAATTCCAAGTTGATATCCAACAATATAGGCATGAGAAAAAACTAATTTTGAGAGAATTTTAAGAACATCAAGATCACGTCCCGAACCATGTTTGTTGAACCACCCCATGGAAGTCACACAGTCGCACGCCTTACACTTTGGGGGTTTCTTCATGTATAAAAGGGATATGTATCAAGACTATAATAATAATAATATTTATATTGTATTTTCAATTAAATAACATTCTTATATTTATTTATCATTATTTTATAAATGATGTTAATTTTTATACAAAAGAACCAAAATTGTATATTTAATTAGAATTAAATTTCAATTAAAGAATTTATTTTTTTTGAATTAATATATTTTTGAAATAAATAATATTTTAATGATAAGTTATTATTATATTATTTTTATTAACTGTAAATGAATGTATAATTTTTATAAAGTCAAATGTATTTTTTATAAGGGTTCAAAAATGATTATTGTCATGAAAACCTAAACTTTCTCAATAAATTTTAAATTTATTTTTAAAAGTGAAAATTAAAATATTAAGAAATTTATTTTTATAAAATGAATATTATTTTAGGAATAATTATTTGAAAATAAATTAATGGTGATTTTTTCATAATTTTCTTAGACAATAGAATTTTTGGGTAAATATTAAATATCTTTTAAATATAAGGTGTGTATTATGACATCCTAATGAGGAAAACGTGGTGTAAAAAATACATTAAAGGGGTTCCATGACCAAATAACTATTTTAGATTTAAAATAATGTGATTTTAAGTTAATTTGATTAATTTTATAAAGCCTTTTTCAGTCCTCCAAAACTATTAAAATATCTTTATGGTTATATATTGATTTCTTTAAGAGTATGACTCTCTTCCACATAACCAAGGGTATTATTTTATAAATTTCAGGACTTTACATTAAAAATAATTAATAAAACTCCCATTTTTTTAGAATCCATTGGCCAAAACCTTGATATGTTTTTTGGTTTGATTATTTTAATATATAAAGTCCAAAACCTAAGTTTGAGAAAGATTATTGAAATCCACACTCATTTCCAATATAAAACCACACATGCTACAATATATTTTCACTAAAAATCATTTAAGTACATCCAAACTCTTCCCTCCCCTATCTAGTGTAATGACCCACTCATTTTCATTGGCATGAGAGAAAACGAGTCATTACATGGCCATAAGTGACAACCCCAAGATGCCAAAGGTTAGAAATAAATTCCGAAGGGTTTCACATATAATTGGGGGATGATTTACTCTTTATGATATAAACCAAAAAACCAAAAAACCATAACATAACCATTTAATATATGATGAATAAGCCAAGGAAATACAACTAAACAACTTCATTTATTTCAAAACCACATCAATGTGTGAAACAACGGAAGACCAACCAAGTATCAAAGTATACAAAAAATAAAAAACTAAATTTTCTCAAAAGACCAAAATACTCCACCATCCATAAGAAAAAAGCTCCACAATCACTGGAAATACCAAAAATCATGAGGTAGTGCTAAAAATGTGGGAAATGTTAACATTTTCTTTTTCTCGGAAGACAGCATATGAAAAATCACCAAACTGCCAAAGCAGGAGTTAGTATAAAACTCACCAGGTTTTCCCCAATGACTTCCCTAATCATGCCTATATGATAGAATGGTTAGCCATATTTATATAACTCAATTTATATAAAATAGTTTTCCCAAATAGTTTATAACAAAATATAAATTGGTTCCAAAAACAGTTTGCAAATAAGTGAAAACAATACTAAATAAAACAAATTTCAAGCAATTTATTTTTTAGAAAAATAACTAATTCATGATTTAAAAGTAATTATTATTTTTTGGATTCCCATTCCATAGTTCGCAACACACCCACACATGCATGATTTTTTTGACCATTCCATACTCATGAGCGGTCTCTCATCCAATTACCTTGTGTCCCAATGACACACGCCCTCGATATAGGGTCACATCCCTTATATCCCAATTACTAATCCCCTATTAATGTCTCATTAATCATGAATTCATACCAACACCATTTATGCCAAATCATTAAATTTATAAAAAAACCACTTCAATAAAACTTCAGTTTTATTGAAAATGAAAGAACTACCAATTTTAAAGAAATAATTAATTTCAATAAAACATCCCCTTTTATTGAAAAAATATAAACCCATTCATATTCCATCAGTCTAGAATAATCCCCTTTTTTAAAACCCATGTTCTAAAACGAGGAACCAAAACAATCATTAAAAATCCCAAATTTTCCATATTTTACAAGCCGTTGCTCAAGAAGGATTCCAACAAGTTTTCAATAACCAATGACAATCAATCCAACACCACACATTCAATATGAAATAATTAAAATCCATTCAACTATGTGGAGTATTGAAAGAAGTATCCAACCTCAATAGTTTTGGTGGAAACCACATGAATGAAGAACACACAAGAAAACTCGGTCAATACTACAAGAATCTACCTTAAATCTCTTCTCCTAGCAAGATCAAGACCAAATATCATCATATTTTACTTCCACATACCTATATCTACCCATAACTCGTGTAGATCCATGAAACCTATAGAATAAGAGAAGTGGATCTAAGTATGTCTAAAAAACCGATCATGAATGATGAAGAATGATCACATACCTCAAGAATCTGGATTTGATTTATCAAGGAAATCCTTCGGATCACCTTCGGATCAATGGGAGAACCTTCTTTGGACTTAGGAGAAAAAAATTCAAATTTATTGACTCTTAGGAGAAAATGGTCCTCCTAGATGCCAAACATGTGAGATCCACTTTTTTAGGATCTCACTTAAACATCTGCATGGTTTGTTCACACAGTTAGACAAACTATGTGCTAACATGGTATTAGATACTACCTAAAAAGACCCTCAACTAGCTTCCTCTCATGGTCTCCCCAACCATGCTGGAGCCATTGCATCAAAAGGGACATTATGAACGGTTTGGCCGCATGGTTATTGAACATGTGTGCTACCCGTGCGACTTCCATATTGCCTCAAAACTACTTCCAATGTTATCCCAACTCTCCCAACAATCACCCTTACACATTACAACCATAAAAATAATCATGTAAGGGTTATGTACAAAAAACATGGGTACTACATTCTCCCCACCATTGGTCTTTCTATTATCAGAAAGTAGAAAACCCTCACTAGTCAAAACGAGTTTCATCCATTTCTCTTTCATCTCCTTCTCAGGTTCCCAAGTGTCTTCCTGAATCGGAACATGATTCCATAAAACCCAAACTAGAATGATGATTTTTCCATGAAAGTATTTATCTCTCCTATCCAAAAATCATATATGTGTATGTATCCACAAAGCATATGGCTCTAGGTCAACATGATCCCATATGATCACATGGTTAGGGTTAGTATAATAATTTTTCAACTTAGATACATGGAACACATTATGCACCAAACATAACTATGGTGGTAATTCCAACCAATATACCACATCTCCGACCCATTATAATATTTCTAAAAGTCTAATGAATCTTGGAGATAACTATCCCTATTTTCTGAAATGACATTGTCCATGTCTTAGAGATATCCTCAAGAAGACATGATCCCCCCACAGTGAACGACAACATACTTTGATGGTTATGTGAATATGATTTATGACAAATCTAAGCCATCTCCATCCTCTTTCTAATCAATTCATTCTTAACCTTCATTTCTTGTACAAGGATTGGCCCAAATAGTGAAATTTCACTTGTGTCCACCCAGCATGGTAGAGAATGACAAGTACACCCATACAATTCTTCAAACTGAGCCATATGTATCAATATATGATAGCTGTTATTATATGAGAACTCCACCAAGGTTATAGTCTCTTCCCATGAGCCACCAAATACACTGCACAATACTATAACATGTCTTTTTAATGACTGCATCGTCCTCTCAGACTGGTCTTCTATCTAAGGATGATATCTCATGCTCATAGTCAACTAAGTCCCATGGGATTTCTATAAGGATTTAACGATACCTGAACCTCAGATCTCTATCAAAGAATATTGAAACTGGTATTCCATGCCTCTTCACCACTTCCCAGATATATATTTTTGACATATACTCCACTGTATGAGTGTTTATAATTGGAATGAAGTGGGCCGAATTGGTAATACGATCCACTATCACCCATAGGGAATCATGTTTCCTAACCGTTCATGGAAGACTTATAACAAAATCAATTGTTATCTCCTCCCATTTCTACACTATAATAGGTAAAGACTATAACATATTTGTGGATCTCTGATGCTCTACTTTAACCTGATGGCATGTCATACATCACTAGATGAACACTCCCACTTTTCTCTTCATGTCACTCTACCAGAACTGCACCTTCAACACCTTATACATATTTTGGATTCCTGGATGTACATTCCATCTTGAATGGTGGTAATCATGAAGGAGTTTTTCTTGACATGCCATATGTACAACCTTTTGATCTATAAAGCACAAAAATGAACTCCCATCAAGTTTCATGACCATAATAGTCCCTCCATCATTGATTTTTAAACTCAATAGAAGACATTCTTCATCAGATGTTTGTGCCTATTTGACTATATTTACCCAATCTAGAACAAGTGTATCTAAGAGGAAAACTGCAACATCACCTTGATTTTTATATTCCACATGCGTGTCGCTTAGAACTAACATCAACTACCATTAATTTGATGATTCTTTTGTCCAATTGAGAATATGAAATTCTACTATATGAATCCTCCACCAAATTACCTTTTCCTGGTGTATATATCAAGTCAATGTAAAAAATTGGATGTATTCCATCAATCTCATTTTCCTCAAATTCAAGTCTCATAGTGATAAAATGTGTTTCATGCTTTGGTGGTCTGTGAACATTGTGAATTTCTCACCAAATAGATATTATATCCATGTTTTCATATCATGGATGACTACAACTATCTGTAAATCATGTTTTGGGTAATTCTTCTCATGAACCCACAACTGCCTTGAACCATAGGCTACAACAAGGTCTCTTTTCTTGAGAACACAGCCCAACCCTGATCGTGAAGCATCACAGTACATGCCAAACCCGTATACTAATTCTGTAAAAATCAATATAGTTTTCGATGTAGGCCAAACATTAATTTCCTGGAAAGATTTCTGTAATTCCTCAATCCATTAGAATATAGAATTATTCATTGTCAAATCTTTCATTGGTGAAGCTAGTTGTGAGAAATCACAAAACAAAAATCATCAGTACTAAATATCTAGACCAAGAAAAAATCATACCTCAAATATAATATTTGGTGGATGCCACAAGATAAAAACTTATATCATTTAAGGATCCACAAAAATTCCTTTATTAGAAATTACATGGTGAATAACACATACTTCCTATATCCAAAAATGAAAATTTGATAATTTGGTATACAAATGGTGATATCTCATGTATTTTAAATATATTTCTAGTTGAATCCCATGGTCATCCCTTTTCATTGAATACACCAATATGTCATAGAAAGACTCCACACCAAAAAAATCCAAATATTGCTGAAATATCTGATTCATCAAATCCATGTAGACTGTGTGTGCACTTGTTAAACTGAAGGGAATGACTATATATTCATAGTGGTCATATCTTCTTCTGAATGTTGTCTTTGTAATATATTCCTTCTGAAAAATAAATTGGTGTTATCCTCATCGTATGTCAATCTTGGAAAACCATTTAGATCCCCTTAATTGATCAAAAAAACAATAAATGTGTGGAATTCTTTATTTGTTCTTTATCATAACATGGTTAAGAATAAGATAATCAACACACAACTGAAGAGTTACAACTAATTTCATTAAAAATAATACTGGTTCTACCCACAGAGATGTACATGGCTAAATGAAACCCTTGGTTTGTATCACCTCCGACTATAATTTCAATTCCCTTAACTCTATTGGTGTTATCTTATAAGACAAAAGAGAAAGATTACTAATCCCTAAAAGAAGATCAATCATAAACTAAATTTCCCTTATAGGTTGTAACCCTGATAATTTCTCAAGAAATACAATTGGATATTGATCCACAAATGCTGGAAAGATATTTTTATCAATCTCTTTCATTGATACCAAAGTCAAAGCATCCATCTGGTAATAGGTCACTCCCACCGTCGGTGCCAACAAGCTCTTTTCACCTTTCTTTACATTCCTCTCTCCAATGAAGAGATACTTAATGTTTTCCTCAGTCATGAAACTAACTATTATTTTTTTAAATTTCAATGTGAGCATTAAAAATATTCAACCAATCCATACCCATGATTACAACATATACATACATGTCCAATATTATGAAGTCCCATTTCAGTTCAGCTCCAATAACAGTTATAGCACAATCTCTACACACCAATCCTTGAAATTCACTTTCACTGAGCAGAGTTTGTAATTTTAAAATAGAAGAACTCATTTCAAACATTAAACATAGTAAATATATAGCACAATAATCAATGAAATAATGTGATGCACTAGTATCGAAGATTACTTGCACAAGGGTCGAGTTCAAAAGAATTGTACTAATCCCCATATATTTTCCATCTTGATCAACAAAAATAATCTTTCCAGATCAATACAATTTCTTCATCACTGCACTATTATCTTTGTTTACTTATGGATATTTCCCTGGTTGAGGAACCAAAATATTTCAAGAATCACCATGGCTATCTCTATCCTACTGATGAGACTAGTTTTACTATCCTCACCCTGTCAAAGAATACAATGCTTGCTCTGCCTAAGAAGTATCAAAAGCACCTAACATTGTAGCAATGTGAGAATGGTGATAAAGATGTCCCATATTGTGATATTTATGACATTATCTAGTTTGTTTCATACACTCTTTCTTTATATGGTCAACCGAACTACAATGACAGTAACTTGCTTTGCTCTCGGGTCATGGGGGAAGGTTCACTGATCTAGCCATTTGATTCTAATTCCCACTTCCATTATGGAAATAGTTCTCCTTTTTCAACTTTCTTCTAGGATTTTAGTCCCCATTATTCCCTATAGGTATCATTATATCTTCTCCCATCGATCCCAATATATCACATTCATCAACATTCCCTCTTCTCACGATATCTATATAATACATGATATAGAGCACCACAAAATTAGATCGAATCTCCTACTATAGCCCCGGTTTAAAGATATGTGCCTTCAAGGTCACACTTTCTACAACCTCAGGTGAAAAAATCACTAAATTCATATATTTAGATACATACACTATGAAAGAGATACTCTCTTGTTTTATGCGGAATAAATTCTTCATTTACTAGATCTTGAACTTGTGAGGATAAAATTTATTGTAGAATTTTTCCTCAAAATCCTCCCACGTAAGGACTTCATCAAATTTATCATGCACCACTAAATACCACCACTAGAGTGAAAGATCCTAAAGTATATACGTATCCATCATGACCTTAATCTCCACTATAGATCCAATGAAATTAAAGATACAATTCATCATACTAAGACACACCTCTTCTTTTTTAGGCTCAGCATCACCCCATAACATAGGTGGATTATGATTAATGAAATAGATATGATCCACATGTCTTGGATCATTCATCGTATTCCCTATATACATATCTTGAAAATCATGGAAAATACTCTAAACCTGATCTTGGTTCACCTATGACTCAGGTGAAACCATATTCTTCACAACTTCATTGAGTTGGTTTCGACGATGCCTACCAGGTTTCATGTTCTGAACCAACAACAAACTCCATCAATCTCACTCTCTATCAACTAATGGCATAACATTTAAAATTCTGTCACATCAACTATAAAAACATTGTTTTACTCAAAAAACTTTTTTCCATGTTTAACTATTTTGGAAAACATCCATTCATGATTTGTGAAAATTAAACGATTTTCAAAATACCATACACATTCCATTTTTAAAAATCATTCATTTGAAAAAGAAGTTTCATATTTTTTCAAAAATCATCACTTTTAAAAAAATGAATCATTCCTCTAAATGATTTATGAACTCCAAGTGGGATGTCATTCCTTTATAATGCATTTCGTCCTCGTCTCATTGGCTAAATCCATGATAATGAGATCCCAAAATCCGGTAAGTGTCTCTTTACACTTATGAACACAACTCCCTCGTAATGTAAATTTAAACATAAAATGGTTAGATATATCCTTTTATGTTATACATTTCATGTTTCAACAATCATACACTTGTCTAATATTTCATCCCAATGGATAGACAAGAAGTAATTTCAACTCCAAGACTCAGAACACTAATGACCACTTGTTTGGAAGGGGATGAACAATCTGATAAAATTTATACCTTAATGGAATGAACAAACTGATAAAATTTTTAATTACCCACTCATTCTCATTGTCTTGAGTGCCGAATGTGTCATTACACAACCTTAAGAGACATCCCCAATATGCCAACGACTAGTAATAAATGCTAAAGGGTTAATCATACAAGTAGGGGATGATTTACCCTTTATGAAATAAAAAAAGAACCAATAAACCATAAACAAACCATTTCATAAATGATCCATGAACTAATGAAATAAAACTAAACAGCTTCAAGTATCTATAAACCACATCAATGTGTGAAACAATGGAATAACAACAATGTATCAAAGTACACAGCGGATTGTAACACCCCCACCCCAAAATCCCAGATCTGGTGCATTACTAATTTAATTGTCATGTTTAAAAGGTAATAAATCCTAATGTAATATTAATTTTAGTGTTCTTGAAGAACCTAGATACACAGATGTAACTCAAATTAAAAAAAGAAAGGTAACATAATACAATACATAGAAAAAACTAAAAAACATTCATCCACAAAAAACTCAATACATGAACTCCTATTCATAAATTTCTGAAGGTAATCAAATGAAATGGATGAGATCAAACACTTAGTATGGGTTAAAAATATAGGAAGTATGAATCAAAAATAATTTAATCATAAACAACATGGTATAGTGAATATGGCATGGTGAATAAAAGAAAAACTCACGCTATTAATAATCTGGGAATGAAATTACATCTATAGATTTTGTCATAGTGAATGCTTCATGGATAATAATAACTGATAATGAATCAAAAGAATACTTATTATTTTTAATTCATGTATCTATACAATTATTCAACAATACCATCAAAACAGTATTAATCTGTGGGTAGAAACCTCTCTAAATTTTTGAGACAAACTCAAAGAGTTTTTCACCAACAGATTGTCTCATGAGACCTATCAATGGATCGAGGGGCTATAGTGGGCCCTTCCCATAACTCCATGTCCATGTAATTGTTTATACATTTATTTAATTCAAAATAAATATGCCTTTTGAATATCCTTATAGAGTAGAGGAAATAGATTCATCAATATTTCAATAGTTAAAACATTCCAAATAAACATCGTATTAAAATGGTATACAATTTATAAAAACAACATATAAATGATCTAAGAATATGGATACTTAATAGAAGTATAATTTTAAATTAAAATTGAGATCAAATTTTTAGTGGGTACACCACATAAAGATTATTAGGTGCACGATACAATGTATGTTACAGCGAAGTGGAAATTAACACAAAGTCCCTTACCACAATGTAACCAGTCGAATAATATGACAAAAAAATAATACCCATAATATAAAATATTGAATAACATGAATATAAATATAATCATGGTATTATATAACAAATGGATGTATATATACACCACACACAAAAAATAAGTGGAAAACAATGGAAATATCATAGAAATGAAAGTGAGATGAGAAACCCCTTATAAACATTTCGGAATTGTAACAAGTGTTATTTTGAGAGATTAATGGTGAAGGAAAGGGGTAACGCATTATTTATATATCATAAGGGCAGTATGGGGGTGGTTAAAAAACATAACCCGTAGTTAGGAATCAAAAATAAAAGGACACAACATCGGGGAAATTCATGAATGAAAGCGAGAGAGAGGATCCCTTACAATGAATGTATCATTATTTTGAGGACAAATCAATGAAATAATTCATTGTGAGAAATATAATCCCACAAAATAAAAGTGAATTAATATAATGAAATAGTCATAGGACATTCACACATATTCTGGGAAAGATTAAACCAATGACATAGATGTTTAACTCAATGAATGGAAATTGGGTTAAGATATCCCTTACCCTATGCACGATGGTGTTCTTGATAGGTCTTAATGACATGAGTAATAAAATTTAGCTTAATTATTTAATAATAAAATAACCCCATCAACATATAATTTATATTTTATAGAATTATTAGGAACATTCATGCCCTTTTTAATTGGTTTAAGTTATTCAGTTTTGTTGTTTTAGAAGCATTTTCTTCCTTGGTTTTCATGACTACTTTAGTAGTATTCCTGAATGGATTTACATTTGTAATGCTCTTAAACATTCATAATTGTAAATATATATTATTAGAAACATTATGAATTATCATATAATTATTTTGGGTTATATACCTTGAGGATGACTCATTAGTGAAATGTTTTTTGATAAACGCTTGGATTCACAAAGCGGCTTTGTGCATAATAAACTTGATTTGAATTATTATTTAATATTATGAGTATGTAAGGATTATAAAACATTTAATAAGGTAAAATTCATATAATATGATATGTTTCAACCATTAAAAAGGTTTCATGACTAGTATTGAAGATATTAATAGAAATTGAATACTCATTGTCCTTGAAGGTGATAAATTAACACCTCTCGAATAGAATTTTCATTTTTAGTGTAAGAGGTGAGGGAAAAGAGAGATTATGGTGAAAGATTCACTTAGAATAATAAAATTCTATTAAATTTATGTTACAGGAGTTATAATAGAATTTGGTTTTGGGGAGGTGAGGAGAGAGAATAAAAATAATGGAACTTGTGAAAGAATTAGAAAGAAAAGTGAAGGGAGATTCACCTCTTGACTAATTCTCCATGACAGTCTCCTTATGGCCTTTTATTATTGTTTTTGGTGAGACCAGTAGGTCTTGGAAATGGGTTAGGATCATAGGGAGATATTTTAATAGGATTTAGGAAGGTCTTGAAGCTTGAGTGGTGTGGGAGGAAGAGGGGGTGAGGGGTGGTTTATATAGTGGAGGGATGAGGGATTTTACATTATCTTAATTATTATTTTAATAATTTTGCTCAAGACTATGAGTAGTCTTGATTAATGTGATCCCAAATATTAATAATAGCATGTGAGTTCTGACCATGTGGGATTACATAGTCCTTGTATCACCTATGTTGCAGTAAAATAATTTATTTAGCATTTATCATAATTTATTGTATTTTACTATTCATCGACAATTATAGTATTTCAAAAAATTCACAAAATTTCACCATATCTTTTTTTGACATGTATAATTTAAAAATGAATTATTTTTTTCAAAAATAATTTTTCTATATATGATAAATTTAATTTTTAGTTAAAATCGTTATTTAATTGAATAATATAAACACCTAAAATATTCATCTTCATTTTTAAGGTGCCTAAATTTATTTATACATTAATGATTATGGAAACTCTTCAAAATAGTCATATTACTATTCATAAGGGTGGGTTACTATTCATAAGGGTAGGTTACTATTCATTGAAAATTATATTAATTCTACCAGACTATAAATATCAACCTGATCACAATTGTGAATGTCCATTTTCCAAAATTCAAAACCCAAAAGAGGAAAATCTATGTTTAAAGACTAGGTTATGACTATCTCTTAAATAACCCAGTTTTTTTTTAAATAGACTCAGTGATTTATGAAATAGAGGCTATGAATAGAATGTATGTAAGAGAAAATTACCATAAAATTTTTGGGGTGTTATATTATTCCATCCTTCAGAAATTTCATCCTAGAATGTTTTCATTTATAAATCCCTCCAGAATGGTGTCAGTGTTTCTTCTTCATAAAATCATCACATTACCATGTTTCATACTCTATGTTATGGTTTCCCTAAAGAACCTTGACGAGATGAGTTTTCTGATTTTTCAATACCTGCTCCCCTGTGTCAAGAATCCCGATAGGCTCTTCACAGTATGACAAATCAGGTTCCAGTTCTATTTCTTCATAGGTGAGTACATGCGTTGGGTCTAGCATGTATTTCTTTAACAATGACATGTGGAACACATCATGAAATTTTGAGATACATGGTGGCATTACTAAATGTTAATCTACAGCTTCGATTCATTCCAAAATTTCAATTGGATTGATGTACCTAGGGTTTAGTTTCCCATTCTTACCAAACCGTAAGGCACCCAACCATGGATATACATTCACAATGATAGGGTATTCCACATGGAATTCAAAATCTTTTCTCCGGTTATTAGCATAAATCTTATTCCCTCTTTGTGGATCTTTAATATGGGCTTGAATTGTCTTCACCTTTGGCTTCGTCTCTTCAATAAGTTCTTGGCCTATATGTTTTTCACAGAGACTTTTTTCCAACAAGTTGGAGTTTGACATCTCTTTCCATATAATGCTTTATATAAAGCAATTTCAATAATAGAATAGAAACTATTATTGTAGGAAAATTCCACCAAATGGATGTGTTGATCCCACATACATTGAAAGTCAAGATATCATGTTCTCGACCTGACATCTAATGTTAGAATAGTCATTTCAAACTATCTTTCAGTTTGGTGGTGATAAGCAATACGCATATGAATCTCAATTTCCAAGGCCTTCTAGATAATTTTCCTAAATTTTTATGTAGGCTGGGGATATCGATCAAAGACAATCGATAGAGGTTCCTCATTTAGTATTACATCATCATTAATATAAAGTCCTGTAAGGAACTCAAGTGGTAAATCATCTCTTATAGAAAGGAAGGTTCTAATTTTGTGAGATGTTCAACAATTACACATATTTCATCATTCCTTCCATGTGACATCGGGTTTCTAGTGAAAAAATCTATCGTAATTTCATCCCACATCCATATAAGAATTGGTAGAGGTTGCATCACCCCTCTTGAATATTGTATATCTTCCTTAACTTGTCGACAAAATAGACACCTTGACACATAGTCTTCAATTTATTGCTTCATATTTTCCCACTAAAAATATTCCTTTAGATATCTGTTCATCTTTGTGCTACTCGGGTGTATAGAGAAATTTTAGTTATTATAATTTTCTAATAGTTCCCTTTTCATCTCAGGTACTGATGTAACACATATCCTCTTCCAAAATTTTATATCTCCTTCTTCATACACGTAGTCATATAATCTCCCACCCTTAAGAACTTTAATTATCTTGTGCATATTTTCATCATCATATTGAGAGATTTTTTTCTTCATTAGTTAATATGGTTTAGAAATAATTAAAAAAGGAATTATTTTTCCCCTTCCATAACAATTCCCATATACATCAATAGAAGATCCATGAATATAGGATCTCTCTCGATCCTCATTTGGGTCATAATTTCATGATAATTCCTTATTAATGCATCTTCCACCTTATTATCCATTCCTATGGGGTATTGTATTGAACTATAATAATCATTGAGTAACTTGAGCCATCTCCTTTCCCTCATGTTGAGTTCTTTCTGTGTGAAAATTTTCAAACTCTTATGATCTGTATATATCTCACATCTTTCACCGTAGAGGTAATTTATAGATATTTTCATAGCAAATATTACTACTGATATCTGAAGATCATGAGTGGGGTAGTTTTTCTCATGACCTTCCAACTTCCCGGATGGATAAGTGTTATGGCCCGGGGTTTTGGCATCTATTACTTGGTGAAAATATGATGTATGGGTGTTCTCGATGAAGATTAAGACCCATACCCGTAGCATCAGCGTACCAGTTTCCTAGGCCTACCAGTAGCCTCGGCCTACCGGTAGCCTCGGCCTACCCGTAGCCTTAGACTACCGGTAGCCTCGGCCTACCGGTAGCCTCGGCCTACTCGTAGCCTTGGCCTATCGGTAGCATAGGCCTACCGGTAGCCTCGGTCTACCGGTAGCCTCGGCCTACAGGTAGCCTAGGCCTACCGGTAGCCTCGGCCTATCGGTAGCGTTCGCCTACAGGTAGCCTTGGCCTACCGGTAGCCTCGGCCTACCGGTAGCCTTGGCCTACCGGTAGCCTTGGCCTACCAGTGCCCTTGGGGTACCAGTAGCTCCACGGGTTCTCCAGTAGCGCCTCCTTGTTTCGCAAATTGGGTTTTAAACCTTGTTTTGACCCCAATAAAACAGTTTTAAATCCCATTAATATCACTTAATTAAATGAATTGTTGAAGTACCCTCCTTAAATGAAAAATCGTGCATTTTGGTCATGCCTTTAACCGAGTTTTCAGAAACGCCTGTAGTGCATAAGGAGGTGTGTGTTGGTCTTAGCCACCCTGAAGGCAGGGACCTTCTTTGGTTGGACGTGTGGGGTGGCCCAGTCGCGTGGTCAACCCACGATCCCACTTCCCCCGCGGTTTCGAGTTTTTCTCTCCATATCTTAATTGTCCCAAGAATGTTGTATCTCAGTCCTTATGACCTTAAGGCTTCTCCTCCCCCTGATTTTCTTGTTTTCTATCACCATGCACTCGGAGTTCCCTTCCTCCAGACGATTTGTACCCCTGTTGCGATGTTTTCCTTCATCGCGTTTCGTGGAGCTCCTGATGCTCCTAATTTCCAGTTTCCACGAGAGGACATAACGTCTATCCTTGATCAATCAAGTAGGGATCTTACCTTTGTCTCTCCTCCTTGTGTATCATGTGGGGTGTGTGTTATATGGTTCCCACGAGGCAGTTAATCAATTCTGTAATGAATATAATAACCGGTTAAAGAATATGGATGAAGAACATTTGCTAATTTTGTTACATGTTATTATCCATGCTTTCTCTATGATGTTGTTATGAATTTAATAGGTTTAGTACTACTGAAAATCACTGCCGTTGGAGGTCTTTGTATGCACACCTATGCTATGATCGATTTTATTCTTTGTCTGCTCAATGGGAATCATGTATGAATCGGTTAAACACTTAAAACTAGTTGTGGAATATGAATTCCAATAACCTTTTGTGATCACCCCAGTTGAACTAAATTATATAAAAGAATGAATTATGAATGTTGGGATGGTTCAGTTATGAAATTGGTGAAGGGGTGAATGTGTTTTGTTATGGATGGGTGAACAGTGGGGCTGTGAATGGTGTGGTTGGAATGGCCTGAGTTTTTGTGTGGTTGTGGTGGTGTTTGTCAACAGGGATGCAGGTTGGGTTGTGAACATGAATAAAAGTGGGAAGTTAATAATGAACTGGGTGGAATGGTAATGAATTAATGTCGGATAACCAACGGTTTGGTGGGTTTTTCTTTGGTTCCAGTACCTTGAGGGATGTCACTTATCCCATTGTTGATGTGACTTCACAAGAGAACTAGGTGTGAATGATTAAATTACCCGAAGGTTTCCCCATCCTTCTTATTGTTGTTTCATATGTGATTATGCATGTTAGTTTCCCAGTAGTGAAGGGATTAACTCATACTGAACTGCTATGAATGGTAACTTGAACCGGGAAACTAGAAACTGTTTGTTGTGTGCCTGTTTTCTAAGGAAGTAGTGCTTGTGAACCTGCTTATAACTGTTGAGGAGCCATAGGTTGGGATGTTTATTGGTATATAAATGTGTAACTATATGTTTTGTGTTTAGTCGCACCCCACCCGCATTGTTCACTTAGTGTCGGACACCCCATTTCATGGGGAAGGGAGATTCCCCCTAGTTACTCTACTTCCTGCCCCCTATTCCCTCAGCTGTGATGGATGGAGGCGACCTTACACCCATGATTCTTCATGTATGATTCGATTGGTGTGTTGTTAGCCCCGGATTTTTCAGGCAGGGGTTCTGGTTATGGTTTTTTTTCAGGTTTCTTCAGGATGAGGCACAGGTGTGTGCGGGAAGGGATGGGTGGTTGTGAGTCCCAGGTGTGTGCCGACAGGGATGGATGGTTGTGAGGCCCAGGTGTGTGCGGGCAGGAAGACCATGGTAGCATCAGGACGTTTTCTGTTAGGTTTGAGCAGCTAACTAGTGGGGGAAATAATGGTGCGGGGTACACAAATGTTTGTTCTTACTATTACCTTGCTGCATGTGTTATTTTGTGAACATGGTTGGTGAGGTGGGATGGATATATTACTTAATAAGTGTTGGTTCTTCTACTTCGCATGAGACTTTAGTACATCTCCCCACTTGTGAATGAGAGCTATTGGTTTTTCCAACTGAGTATACATTGTATGTTCCCCCTATGTTTACATTCAGGTATCCAGGAGGACTTCGGAGGCAGTACGGGACCTTACTAGTCTATACATTGGAGTTTCTGTTGGTTGTGGTTGTTTTCTGCATAGCCTTTTCTTTTAATGTTGGTTTTTTACTTTGGAGTTATTGTACTTTGTCCATTTTTATTATTAAAACATGGATGTAGTTTGGTTTTCTATTGAGTTTTATATTCATGGTGGTGTTTGGTGTTGACTCATTCTTTCTCCCAATCTTGGTTAACTAAAAAGTTAATGCCTACAATATTGTGAAAATGTTACACCCTTGGTGCTAGTTTACACTCTGGGGCCTACTGGAGGCGGGACTCGGGGGGTCATTATCTCGTCTTCGACTTGAGGAAGGAAGGGAGGGGACCTTTTTTGCCCCTTATATCATCTTTCCGAAGGCGGGTCATAACAGAATGGTATCATAGGAGAGGTTGAGGGATAGAACAGAGTTTCAAGTTAGGAACAGTGAGGATTGCATGGGATGGTATGGAAAAAATGTTAGGTGATATTGGTTCGTGAAATAGACTAGGGAGGACCAGTTAGGACACTGGATTTTAGGGCCCCCCGTGATCCGATTCAAGGACTCTGGATCTTCTGAACGACCAAGTGAGGCTACACTATTTGTAGGGTAGAGACCCTAGGAAATGTACATGAATCATAATGACTTCTGTATCTATGTTTCATGGGTGTGTTGGGGATTTAAAATTAATAATATGTCTAAGGAATTTTAGGGGTAATATTCTACACTACTCGGGCTTAGCCATTCCATGTTTACCTTGCAGCTATGGAACCCGGACGTTATCCACGAGCGACACGGGAAGTTGAGTCCCAGTGGATTGAGGGAGTTGACCAGTAGAGGGTTGACCGAGATGATGAGGATGACTTGTGGCAGAGGACTCTGCGATCCTTCTAGCAACAAACCCTCTAGAAGTACGAGGGTAGAGTTTTTGCCTCAGTGACGGAGGGATGGCTCGAGGAGCTAGCCATCACCTTCTCTTTGATATGTGATCTGAGGGAGTACTGGGTTCCGTTGGCCGTCAGCCAGCTGAGATTTGTAGCACGTCAGTGTTGGACATTTTTCCTTTGAGATAAGACAGAGGCAGAGTTTTCATGGACTGGTTTCAAGAAGGAATTCTGTGAGGAGTTCCTCTCCTCTAAGAGGAAGGCTGAGAAGAGGTAGGAGTTTCTATCCCTTCAGTAGGAAAACATGTTAGTGAGGGAGCTGGGGATCAAGTTCAAAGATCTATTGGGATTTTCCCCAGATCTCTTTCTAGATGAGGAGTCTCGGGCAAGATAGTTAGAGGAGGCACTCTGTCCTTCTCTTCAGTATGCTATCACTCCCTTCACTATTCCGACTAACCTAGCAGTATAGAAGAAGGCCGAGATAGTAGAGAGGATGCACTCTAAGGGAGTCACACCACGAGAGGGAAAAAAGATGGGTTCATCAAAGGGGAGGGCCGTCAACGGAAGGTCTCTAGTGATAGGGCCTTCCAGGTTTCGACAAGCAGATAGTAGGCCTCATCAGTTCCAGTTGTGAGATTCTAGCCCTCGCCCCTTTTCCACAGGGCCAGGGCAGATGTGTTTCTCTTCCAGAGTATTCAGTCACATCCAGAGTAGGTTTCCGACTCGAGCTCCACATGGTGGAGGTGAGAAGTTTCAGCACCCACCTCATCATCATCTATTTCCAGTGAGGCATTTCCAGTAGCAGCAGTAGGCCCATGGCCCTCTAAGTGATGACCTTGTGGGAGGAGACCAACACTAGGGTGCTCCTCAGGGACCTCGACCGGGACGTGGTCAGGGAGGTGGTCGACAACAGCGAGGTAGAGGAGATGGGCATGGACAGTTGCATGTCTTATAGTTAGTAGCTCTGGTAGGACCAGAGGTCATTCGAGGTACGATCAGTTTATCCAGCACCCTTGTTTCTGTCATGTTTGATTCAGGAGCTTCGCACTCTGTTGTTACGCCTAATTAGCACATGCTCTGGGACTGGATTCTGAGAGACTTTGTGTGCCCCTAGTGTTTAGAACACTAGTTGGGGTGTCAGACCAGCATATATTACTTTTTTTAGGGATGTAGACTGATGTTGGTACTGCATCAGTCCAGTAGAGGCCTTCTTTCATATCAGATATAGCAATACTATGTCATTCTAGGCATTTACTGGTTATTCTTTGTGCATGCCATCATCGACTGGTATCGAAGAAGGGTTGAATTATCCAACGTGGATGGGCGGTGAGTGGATTTTTTTGGAGAGCGGAGTTATCATATTGTAAGTCTACATGTGGATCCACTCCTTTCTATGCTCGACGGGGTGTCATTGGAGTTGGCGGATGCTGGAATGATGGATGTCCCAGAGGTCGTAAGAGAATTCCATGATTTCTTTCCCGATGAGGTGGTGACTCTACCCCCTCAATATGATGTTGAGTTTGGGATAGACTTATAGCCTGGTGCCTGCCCGATCTCGATGGATCCTTATCAGACGACACCTTCTGAGTTGTGGGAGTTGTGGATTCAGATTGGCGATATGATGGAGAAGGTCATTGTTCAACCTAGCGTGTCGACGTGGGGTGCTCTAGTTTTGTTCTCAAAGAAAGCAGATGGTAGTATATGGCTGTGCATATACTACCGAATATTGAACCAGGTGATGTTCAAGAATTGTTACCACCTCCATAGGATAAACGATCTATTCGACCAGTTGAGGGGAGCAGGTTAGTTCTCTAAGATCAATCTACAACAAGGATACCACCAGCTGAGAGTGAAGGAAGGTGATATGTCTAAGATGGATTTTAGTTGCAGATATGGACACTTTGAGTTCATGGTTATGTTGATTGGCGTTACGAATGCACCAGCTATGTTCAAGAACCTCATGAACTCTTTCTTCCGAGAGTTTTTGGACCAGTTCATTGTGGTGTTCATCGACAACATCCTTATCTACTCAAGATCAGAGGAAGAGAACGTTGATCATATTAGGTTAGTTTTAGGAGTCCTTTCACACCACCATCTTTATGGGAAACTGTCTAAGTGGATGTTCTTGATGCGAGAAGTACATTTCCATAGACACGTAGTGTCTCAGAAAGGGAATAACAATAGACCCGTCGAAGGACGAGGCATTCGTTTCATGGGCAGCACCCAATAATGTTGTGGAAGTTCGATGTTTCCTGGGTTTTGTAGGCTATTACAGGAGGTGTGTTCCTAACTTTTCTCGAGTTGCAGCACTATTTACAGCTTTGACTAGGAAGGGCCAGGACTTTGTGTGGAGCGACTAGTGCCAGACAACTTTTGGATACCTAAAGTAGAAGCTGGTTAGTGCTCCAATACTCAGATTACTAGAGGAAGGGGTTTTTTTGGAGTGTTTTATGATGCTTCTGGACTTGGGTTGGGATGTGTGTTGATGTAGCAGTGGGGAGTGATCTCTTATGGGTCTAGGCAGTTACATCCTCATGAACTTAACTATTCCACCCACGATCTGGTGCTTGCAGTTGTGGTGTTCGCATTGAAGTTGTGGTGACATTATCTCATCGGAGAGCACTTTATGTTCTTCTCAGATCACACGAGCTTGCGTTATGTCTTTTCCGAGTGGGATCTGAACATGTGGAAGTGGAGATGGGTTGAGATCCTCCAAGACTATGACGTTGGGATCTCTTATACGGATGGAAAGGGTAATGTTGTGGCTGATGCACTGAGCAGGAAATCACAGAAGGAAGAAGTTCAGGAATATCCAGATGTTTGGAGAGCGATGGAAGAGTTATTGGCCTTGCATTTGGATGCAAGTGTGGAAGGTGGAAGAGGGTGTCTATTTCATATGACTGTAGTTTCCTCTTTACTGGTGTAGGTGTAAGAGTCTTAGTGGGGGGACTCGGAGGTATAAGTGATGCAAGATTGTGTTTATCAGGGAAATGCTCCTGAGGGATGGTCTGAGGATGGTCAGCCTTAGATGTTATTCTATGGGATGTTGTTTGTTCAAATGATAATGTGTAAAGGAGTTCTTCGTGAGTTCCCTGGCTCAGCTTTAGTGGTACATCCTTGGGTCTCAAAGATGTAACAAGGCCTGAGAGGATAGTTTTGGTGTCCCACTATAAAGCGGGCGGTGGCAGAGTTTGTGGCTATGTGCATAGTGTGTCAATAAGTGAAGGATGAACACCATTTTCCTGGAGGGTTGTTGCAGCCTTTAGATGATTCCCGAGTAGAAGTGGGATGACATATCGATGGACTTTGTCACAGGTCTACCCGAGGCTCAGGGAGGCTATGATTCCATCTGGGTAGTGGTGGATCGGTTGACAAAATCAGCTCACTTCTTGTCCATTAAGGAATCGAGACCAATGAGTACCTTAGCCAAGAGGTACGTTGATGTGGTTGTGCGGTTACACAGGATTCAGAGATCTATTATCTCCGATCAAGACATGTGGTTTACCTCACGAGTCTGGAGGGTATTACAGCAAGACTTTGGCACCCAGCTATGCCTTAGCACTGCTTTTCACCCTCAGACAGATGGGCATACAGAATGGACGAACCAGACATTGGAAGACATGCTTTGGGCCTGTGTTCTAGATTTTGGGGGATCAAGATTATGACACTTGCCTCCTGTAGAGTTTTCTTATAACAATATCTTGAACTCCACCATCATAATGACACCATTTTAGGCCTTGTATGGAAGGTCGTGTCGTTCAACCATTTGCTGGACAGAGATTGGGGAGGCAGCTGTTCCTGGGCCAGAAGTTGTGCTGGGAACCACTAAGAATGTTCAGATCATGCGTGAGAGGATGACGGCATCCCAGGACCGGCAGAAGTCTTATGCCAATCGTAGGAGGAGGCCCTTTGGGTTCATGGTTGGAAATCATGTGTTCTTTATGGTTTCCTATCTACGTGGGAAACAAAGGGTTGGGAAGGGGAGTAAGCTCTCCCCTAGGTTCATCGTACCTATCGAGGTGCTGGGATGAGTTGGTGAGGTGGTGTATCCGCTGGTGTTGCCACCTAAGTTGGAGAAAGTTCACAACGTCTTTCATGTCTCCCACCTTCATCGATATCTACATGAAGACTCCCATGTCATTGATTGGGGAGGGTTATATGTCGAAAACGATGTGACCTTCATAGAACGACTGATCAAGATTGAGGATTGTAAAGAGAATGAGCTTTGTGGATGAACCATCCCCTTGGTTCGTCTATTTTGGAGGCATGGTGCCCTTGAGGAGAGCACTTGGGAGCGGGAGGCCAAGTTACGCATTCAGTACCCAGAGCTATTTTGACTCCCTTGATGTTTTTGTTCTGAGATTTGTTGAGATGTTTTACCTTGTGCTTTAATATATGAAATTCTTGTTTTGATTAGCTATGAGATGATATGTTCCCTATTCTCTTTGTGTGTGTGTGTGTATGAATACGTGATGATGGAAAAACCTGACTGGTAATCCAGACGCATTAATGTGGATGCGATTAAACCCATGTAGGTGACTCAGTGCTGCCCAAAGTGGATAATATCCTGATATGTAGGAGGGGACTCCCTTACTCATGTATTGGATAGTGTGATCCTGGTGCTTGTTGTGGATTTTTGGGGTTGATAACTCTTGGGGGAGTATTCATGGATGTTGGGGGAGTTCTGTTCGTGCTTTCGAACAACTCATGGATTTTCCCTTGAGAAGTATCTTTAGAGGGTGGTTGTATGGACCCCTATGATCCCCTTTCTGGTTTTTCCTTATATTATTAGGGACGAGAATACTTTGAGAAGTATCAAATGTAATGGCCCAGGGTTTTGGGGTCCATTACTGGGGGAAAATCAGATGTTTGGGTGTTCTCGGTGGAGCTTAAGACCCATACTGATAGCCCCGGCCTACCTTCGGTAGCCTTGGCCTACTGGTGGCCTTGGCCTACCGGTTTCCTAGGCCTACCGGTGGCCTTGGCCTACCGGTCGCCTCAGCCTACCGATCACCTCGGCCTACTGGTTGCCTCGGCCTACCGGTCGCCTCAGCCTACCGGTTTGGTCTACCGGTAGGCATATCCTATCGGTGACCTTGCAGTACCCGTAGCTCCACGGGTTTTCCAGTAGCACCTCCTTTTTTCGAAAATTGGGATTTCAACCTTTTTTTGACCCTATTTAACCTGTTTTAAATCCCATTAATGTTGTTTAATTAAATGATTTGGTGAGGTACCCTCCTTAAATAAAAAATCATGCATTTTGGTCATGCCTTTAACCGTGTTTTCAAAAACTTCTGAAGGGAATAATGATGTGTGTGTCGGTTTTAACCACCCCAAAGGTTGGTGACCTTTTTTGGATGGATGTGTGGTGTGGCCCAGCCATGTGGTCAACCCACGATCCCTCTTCTTCTACGGTTTCATGTTTTTCTATCCATATATTAACCATCCTGGTAATGTTGTATCTCAGTCCTTATAACTTAAAGGCTTCTCTTCTCCCTGAGTTTGTTGTTTTCTGTCACCCTGCGCTCAGAGTTCCCTTACACCCGATGAGTTGTACCCTTATTTCAAAGTTTTCCTTAACCACGTTCTGTGGAGCTCCTGCTACTCCTCATTTACAGTTTCCACGCGAGGACATAGCGTCGACCCTTGATAAATCATGTACATATTTTACCTTTGTCTCTCCTCCTTGTGTATCATGTGGGGTGGGTGTTCTATGTTTCCCACGATGCAGTTAATCAATGCTGTAATGAATATAATAACAGGATAATGAATGGGGACGAGAAATTTTGTTTATGTTGTTACATGTTTTTATCCATAATTTCTCTATGATGTTGTTATGAATTTAATGGGCTTAGGAATACAAAAAATAACAGCCTTTGGTTGTCTTTGTTTGCTTACCTACGATATTCTCTGTTTTATTCTTTGTCTGGTGAATGGGAATCATGCATGAATCGGTTAAACACTTAAACTCAGATGTTGAATATGAGTGCCCATAACCTTGTGTGATCACCCCAGTTGAACTAAATAATATAAAAGAAGGAATTATGAATGTAGTGATGGATTAGTTATAAAATGGTTGAAAAGGTGAATGTGATTTGTTAGGGATGGGTGAACAACGGGGCTTTGAATGGAGTGGTTGGAATGGCATGAGTTGTTGTGTGGTTGTGGTGGTGTTTGGCAGTAGGGATGCAGGTTGGGTTGTGAACATGAATAAATGTGGGAGTTTAATAATTAATTGGGTGTAATGGTAATGAATTAATGTGGGATAACCAACGATTTTTTGGGTTTTTCTTTGTTTCCCTTACTTTGAGGGATCTCACTAATCCCTTTGTTGATGTGACTTCACAAGAGAACCAGGTGCGAATGCTTAAATTACCTGATGGTTTCCCCATCCTTCTTATTTTTGTTTCATCTGTGATTATGCCTATTAGTTTCCCAGTAGTAAAGGGATTAACGAATACTAAACTGTTATGAATGATAACTTCAACATGCAAACTGGGAACTGTTTGTTTCGTGCCTGTTTTCTAAGGAAGTAGTGCTTGTGAACCTTCTTGTATCTGTTGAGGAGTCATAGGTTGGGCTGTGTGTTGGTATATATATGTGTAACTATATGTTTTGTGTTTATTCGCACCCCACCCATGTTGGGAACTTTGTGTCAGACACCCCATTTCATGGGGAAGGGTGTTTCCCCTAGTTACTGTCCTTCCTGCTCCATCTTCCCTTAGGTGTGATGGATGGAGGCGACCTTACACCCAAGACTCATCGGGTAGGTTTCGATTGGTGTGTTGTTAGCCTAGGATTTTTTGGGCAGGTGTTCTGGTTATGGTTTGGTTTCTGAGGTTTCTTCGTGATGAGGCCCAGGTGTGTACAGGTAGGGATGGATGGTTGTGAGGCCCAGGTGTGTGTGGGTAGGGATGGATGGTTGTGAGGACCAGGTGTGTGCGGGAAGGAAGACCATGGTAGCATCAGGATGTTTTCCATTAGGGATGAGCTACTAGATAGTGGGGGAAATGGTGGTGCAAGGTACCCAAATGTTTTGTTCTTACTATTAGCTTACTGCTTGTGTTATTTGGGGAGTGTGGATGGTGAGGTGGGATGGATAGATTCCTTAATAGATATTAGTTCTTTTTATTCTCACATGACTTTTGGACGTCTCCCCACCTATGCACGAGATCTATAGGCTTTTTTCTACAGATTATGCATTTTATTCTCATCCTACATTTACATTCAGATTGCTAAGAGGACTTCAGAGGCCGTGCGGGACCATACTAGTCTGGACGTTGGAGTTTCTGTTGGTTGTGATTGTTTTCTGTTTAGCCTATTCTTTTCCTATTGGTTTTATACATTGGAGTTCTTATAATTTTTACCAGTTTAATTATTAAAACATCCATGTATTTTGGTTTTCTTTTGAGTTTTCTATACATGGTGGTCTTTGGTGTTGACTCATTCTTTCTTCCAAACCCAGTTAACTAAAAAGGGTAATGCCTCCAATATTGTGAAAATGTTACACCCTTGGTGCTAGTCGCCACTCCAGGGCCTACTAGAGGCGGGACTCGGGGGGTCATTATCTCGTCTTCAACTTGAGGAAGGAAGGGAAGAGACTTTTTTAACCCCTTCCATTATCTTGCTGAAGGCAGGTCATGACAATAAGAAATAATGTTATCATTTTTCATAAGGACGTAACCCTTCCCATTATTTGATTCATCACTATATATCACTAATCCATCACTTACATATGGTGAATTCAAAATTAGACATTGAAAAATATTCAATTAAATTATTCAAAGAATTAGGTACATTCATTTGTCCATACAATCATTACACCTTTAAATGTGATCTTGGTTAGTGGTTTGGCAAGTTAGGTGAAATTATAAATGAAATTCCAATAGTAACGTGATGAGAAAATAAAACTACATACCTTTGTTATGTCTGTTGGACTGGTCCATTCTTGTATTTCCTTTGTCTTTGTAGGATCAACAAGGATTCCATCCTTAGAGACAATATGTCCTAGAATGTAAAATGATTGAATAAATAATTCACACCTCTTAAACTTCCCATATAATTCATTTCTTCTAATAGTTTTCAGAATAATCCTCATGTGATTCTCATGGTATAAAAACTTATGGAGTATACCAAGATATCGTTGATAAATACCACAACAAATTTATCAATATATTTATTAAAATATCTATTAATTCAATCCTTGAAAATAGAAGGTTCATCAGTCAGTCCAAATAACATCACTATAAACTTGTAATTCCCATACCATGTTCAAAACGCTATATTTGGAATATATTCCATCCTCACAGGTATATGATGATATACTTATCAATGATCAATCTTCAAAATATATTTTTCTCCATGAATTTGATCAAATAAATCAGAAATTTTTGATAGAGAAACTTATTCATAATTGTAATAGCATTGATTTCTCTGTAATCAATGCATTGACTCATGGATCCATCTTTCCTCATGACAAAGAGGACTGGGGATCCCCATGGAGAAAAAATAGGTCGAATAAATCCTTTATCGCACAATATCTATAGTTTTTTATTTAGCTCCACTAATTCCACAGTGGGAATTCTATAAGTATTCTTTGATATAGGTCTTGGACCAGGAATTAAAATAATAGAGAACTCAACTTCCTACATTGGATGATATCTAAGAATGTACTTTGGAAAGACATCATTTTATTCTTGAACTATATTTACATATTCAATTTGAATATTTATTTCCTCACCCACAGATATTGGGTTCTCTTCCTCTCTAACAATTTCATTCAGTAGAGCTACTGGGGGTTGATGTAGATAAGAATCAAACGTCGAGGTTTCTTCTCTAAAGATAAGGGATTCTACACCATTTAAAAAAATTAACTTCCTTCTTCTTGAAAAAGATCTTCACATCATAATTTGACATGAAATTCATACCGATATATGATATAAGTTTCAATCATTTGTATGAATATAAGGATAGAAACTAAATCACATTTATATGTCATGAGTAGGACTGATCGACACACCTTTGTTCCAATGATACATCCCGTAAGAGTTTTTACTGACTACTCCATTATTAAATAAAATTGGACATGTATAATTTTCATTGAAAACTGGGAATATATAAATAAATGTGATGATATAGAATCATATAATTCATTTTCCATGTTTGAGGAAACAATTAATGTACCTGCCACCAAGTCATTAGAAACATCAACCTCTGTGGTTGCAATCGCATAATCTTTCTGTTGCTCTCATGGTCTCTTCTGTGGAAATTTTTTTTGGTGATTAGGAAACTCACTTGTATAGTGTCCTAAATCTCTACAATATTAGAATTGAACATCATCGATTTGTTTCTTCCCCATTATTTCATTAGACCGAGGACCCATTTCTCTACACTTATACTAGACTTCATTTCCTTTCATGCATTTCCTAGGATCATTCCTTCCACATTTCTCACATAATGGGAATTTCTTTGTTCCCTTATTCTTCATTGGTGCTTCTCCTTTTCCATGTTTATCAGAGTGCCACTTCTTATCTTGATTTCCCTTGAACAAATTTGATCTATAAAATTCCTTCCCTATTTCGATGGCACATGATACAATTTCCTCATATGATGAAAATTTTTGGGAAGCATGTGCCCTTCTAAGACACGGCTTAAGACCTTCAAAGAAATGATAAATCATTTCTTCCGAGTCACGGATGTATTCTATGGAATACCTGGAAAGCCTTGTGGAGGTATCCTCATACTCTGTGACACTGTTCTATTCTCTTTTCTTTAATCTAAGGAATTTACTATAACATCATGGTTCTTGAAGCTACCCAGAGGCGCCCCGTACCCAGTTGGACACATGGCCTCAAGTGCATTTCCCCAAACACCAGAGGCTGGCGACTAGCAGTGAGGGCCATGGGTGTGATAGTGGGGAAACTATTCCCTCATTGGCTGAGTACACGGCAGAAGAAAAACAAATAGACAACAACTGAAACCTTAACCATCCATACAAGAGTAAACGATAAATAGAAGAAGACTAATAGTAAACAACTGGAGCAGACAGACGTATATATAAAATGATGCATGATACATATGTCTAGGAACCCAGCCAAACAAGTCATAAGGAGTAATACAATACTAAACCAAAGTGTAAAATGAAAAAGGTAAACTCCTCGGCATTGCAAGCCATATCTTGTCTCATGCTCTCCAGCTCTACAACAAGACAAGTATCTGAAGTAGAAGGGTGTTTGACCTTTTCTATAACTGCAACAATATAGTCTGTTTGTTCCCAAAATCATGGCCCAAACAGGGTGTGAGACAAGTTCCCAGTAGGCAACCACCCAAAGATCTTTGCCTAACAGTCAATGAATACATAGCAAGTAAATGTACAGGATGTAGTTAATAGGAAAGCACACAACAGCTACAATCCACAGTGTCTAGCATATAAAGTACACAAGTAATAGCCAATCAATAATTAGAACAATTGGTAACACCCTGAGTAGTTTTAACTACCTAACCCTTATGGTTCAACCTACAAGTACTAAGAACCCTCTGGGAGGTACACATAGTCTCACCCCTCTGGCTCAGCTGAAGAATTGGCTCTCTGAGGAAGCACTCACCCTCAATTCCCCCTATAGTCTTGTATCGTACTAAAGGATCTATGGGGAAGCACTCAAAATCTCATTCTTCATGTGTCCCGCATCGAGGAACTATAGAATATCTGAGTAATCACTCATAATCAATTCCCCCTTTGGTCTCACATCAAATTAATAAGACACTCTTCAGAATTCCTTACTTCCATTCACCCTATGGTCCACTACACTATGTTCTCACTGCCCTATGTAAAACAAACATGCATAGAAAACGTATCGCCCTAAGTAACCCTCAAGAACTACTTGGATATCATTATAAGGAACAACAGCATAACAGTACAATAGTTCCACTATCTTACAACTAGGCAAGGTAACTGAAAAAATGTCTATTAGGAAAAACAAGCATGGAAAAACATCCAGAGCACAGTAAAAATTACCCTATTCACAAGCATTGACCTCTACTCAAGAAATCATGCAAAGCATGCAAACAACAGGGGCCAAAATAGGAAACACAAAATACCCAGTTCAAGGGAATTGGTGTAATTGCAAAAAATATTCAAATACTTCCTTCATAAAGACACAAACCACCTACATCAATTCTAGGAGATCGATATACATGAACCACGATGATTGATTCTCCTTAGAACATCGAAGATCTAAGAAAATGTCCTAAATTATCAACCCACGATATCTTGAGAAAGAGGTAAAATCATAGGAAAATGCTAAATCATAAGAGAGAGCTTGCCGAGGCTATCCCAACACAATCGACAGTGGCTGAAACAGAGATCGGACAGAATCTCGGGGGCTCGAAAAAGAATCACGGCCGTACGAAGCTCTCGGCCGAACGAGACCTAGAAGAAGGTCGTTCAGGCAATTAGACGTGACCGCAGTGCGTTTAATGAAAAAAAATAATGAACATGGTGTTTACTTCTGGGGTACATGTCATGTACTAGGAATTTTGGTACTCCGCTTTAAGCACCCTCCAAATTTCCCCTAAACACCGTGTGTGTAGCCTGGACACGGCCAGCACAGCTTCAAAGTACACAAAAGTTGCTCATAAAGTACACCATGTGTATTTAGAAAAATTTCATAATTCTCCCTTTTTTCTCAAAAATGACCAGAAAAGAAAAGACAAACCTGAAACAAAGATCCAGGTTCTTACAAACTTCCCCCCTTAAGGAAATTTGTCCCCGAATTTCCCTAATGAGGCGTAGAAGAAGAAACCCCGAATAGCTCTAGCCACTGCGATGGTACATCAGCCTAGCTCTCCCTGGTCTCTTCCTGTACATGCTTGTGCTGCCATAGCACCCGTACTAAAGGAACAGACCTCCAACAGAGAACCTTTGTACTGCGATCGACAATCCGTGTAGGATGCTTCTCAAACGATGCATCGGCTTCGAGCTCAACCTGCTCGGGCTGAAAGGCATGAGAGGGGTCTGAAAAGTAATGTCGGAGCTAAGAGACATGGAATACGTCGTTCATGGCCCGATACCTCTGGGGTAACTACAACTGATATACAACTAGCCCAACTCTCTCCAATACCTTAAATGGCCCAACCTACCGTGGTGAAAGCTTACCCTATCTCTGAATCCTCTTGGGATCCATCCTCGGTGCGACACGCAGGAAAACTTAATCCCCAACCTTGAACTCGAGATGTCATTTCTTCTGATCCGCATAAGACTTCTGTGAAGATTGTACTATATACATCCTCTTCCAAATCAACTAAATCTACTCTAAGGTCTCCTGAACAAAACGAGGTCCCAGTAAAGATTCCTCTCTTGCCTCCAGCCAGCATAAAGGTGATTGGTATGGACTACTGTACAAAGCCTGGTAAGGTGTCATCTGAATAGTCTCCTGAAAACTGTTCTTGTAGGAGAACTCTACAAGAGGGATATGCTTCTCCCAAGAATCGCCAAATTATAGAATGCATGCTTAGAGCATATCCTCAAGCACATGGATCATACGCTCGGACTGGACATCTATCTGGGGATGGTATGATGTACTAAAAAGTACCTATGTACCCATAGCCCTCTAAAGCCCCTTCCAGAATGGATAAGTAAATTATGCATCCCTATATGAAAAAATGGAGTGTGGAACACCATGCAGACGTAAAATCTCTTGGATGTATAGTTATCCCATATCATCTACACTAAAGGTCTCCTTGATCGATAAGAAGTGAGAAACCTTCATAAACCTATCAACAACAACCCAAACAGAATCGTTCCCTCGAGGTGACCTTGGAAATTCGTTCACGAAGTCCATCACGACATCGTTCCACTTTTACTCCGGAATGGGTAACTTTTGTAAAATGACTTCTAGTCACTGATGCTCCCGCCTTCACCTACTGACAAGTAGAACACCTCAAGACGAAACCAACAACATCTATCTTCATACATGGCCACCAGTAATAGTGATGAAGATCCTGTTACATCTTGATGATGCCAGGATGAACTTCCCAAATTGAGGAATGAAAATCTCACATTAGCTCCACGCGTATGTCTGCTGGCACCCATACGCTTCCTTGGAAACGCAAGATCTCTTCCCCTCCCCATGTCCATCCTAGAAGAGGGTCCTCTCCTGACACACTCTCTCGCAGGACTAAGCCTTCTGAGTCTGATAGATGCCTCATCCATACCCAATCAAGAAGTGTAGAGGTAATAGCTACTGAAGATAGGTAAGTCTGTCCCTGTCTATCATACACCTCTATATGCATTTCAGAGAACAGATCCATAGGCTTCCACTCACTGTTGGCCTCCTGAACTGCCTGAATCTGAGTTCTCCTGCTCAACGCATCTACCACTGTTTCACCCTTTCCCGGCGTATAGGCATGCTTGAAATCAAAAGACTGAAGATACTCGACCCACCTACGCTATCTCAGATTCAGATCACACTGAGTGAAAATGTACTTGAGACTCTTGTGGTCTATGAAAACCACAAAGTTCTTTCCCAAAAGGTAGTGTATTCAACAGCGCAAGGCATGAACAGCAGCAGCCAACTCCAGATCATGTGTCAGGTAGTTCCTCTCATTGGCCTCAACTTCAGAGACCCGTACGCAATGACTCTATCTCCTGGAATAAGCACAACACCCAACACGATACCTAAAGCGTCACAATAGATAGTATAGCCTTTTCCTGGATCTGGAAGGACTAGTATCGGTGCTGACATCAACCTTCCCTTCAGCTCCTAAAAGGATGACTCACAAGAATATGACCATAATAACTTCACCCCCTTTTTGGTGAGGCCTTTCAATGGTGCTTCTAGGCATGGAATGTACTAAATTAAGCGTCTGTAGTATCTAGCCATCCCTAGGAAACTCTGTACATCAAAAATGTTCTTCGTCTTAACCTAGAAAACTATAGCACTCACTTTCTCTAGGTCCAAAGATACCTCTGTCTATGAGATGACATGACCCATGAAGTGAATATGATCAATCAAAAAGTGGCACTTCGAGAGTTTAGAATAAATTCGATGCTCTGTAAGTGTACTCAGAATGATCTCAGGATGGGTATCATGGTCATGTCGAGTGTGAGTGTATACCAAAATATAGTCCACTAAGACCACGAAGAAGCAATCCATGTAAGGATGGAACACTCGGTTCATCAGTTCCACGAAAACTACTGGAGCATTCGTGAGACCAAACGACATAACCGTATACACATAGAGACCATACCTGCCCCTGAAGGCTGTTAGAGGTATATCTGATGGTCGAACGTGCAACTGATGATAACCGGACCTCAAATCGATATTCGAGAACACCCAAGCTCCTCGATGCTGATCGAAACGACAATCAATCCTCGGCAAGGGATATTGGTTCTTGATCGTCAACTGGTTCAGCTTCCGATAATCCACAAAGAGCATAATGGTACCGCATTACTTCTTCGCAAATAGGATAGGAGAACCCCAAGGAGAGGTACTGGGTCAGACGAAACCCTTTGCCTGCAACTCCTCCAACTGCTTCTTGAGCTCCTGCAACTCAGGTGTAGCCATCCTATAGGGATGAATGGACACCGCTGCCACTCCTACCATGATCTCAATAGAGAAGTCTACCTCACGCACTGGAGGCAAACTTGATAAATCCTCTGAAAAGACATCTTTGAAACGATCCACCACTGGAGGAAAGTCCAACTGTGAATTCCCATGATCATCCAGATAAAGACTAGCAGTATGAGTCGTAACCCTTTTTAACCCATGATGCTCGAGTCTATCTCGACTTTCCTGAACATACCATTCACTTCTATGAATAAAAGATTAACCCTCTGGTGAAATGAAACACACCCTGCGGTAGTAACAGTCGATGACTTCCCTGAAGGGAAACAACCAGTCCATCCTGAGAATGAAATCATTGCCTATCAACTCTAGGACATAGAGATCCCATAAGAAATGATACCCTGCAACCTCGAGAGGGCACTCTCTACACTAACCTACACTAGATGTCCTCGTCCCCAAAGGTGCGTCTAGTGTCAACAAGTCATAAGAAGAAAAGATATAGATCCCAAGGATCTCCACAATAGAAATATAGATAAATCTATGTGTACAATCAATATCGAAAAGAGATGAAGATAAAACTGTGGCTACTAAGATCGTATCTCAAACTGTAGATGGTACGGAATCCTCCTCCTGATAGGTCTTCTCCACTATAAAAGTCTGGCCTACCCCGCGGCCCTATGGCCCTACCTGACCACTCTGATCTGATCCTCCCTACAGACGCTGAGATACTAGTGACTGACCGCCATGGCCTCGACCTTTACCTCAGCCTGAATGGCCGGAATAACACCAGTTCCCTAACTAGTGAGAAACTGGTGGGGCAGATCCTGAATGAGTAGTCATGGAAGAACCCCCATCACTAGCTACTAGTGAGAAAACCTGGCAGAAACGCTGAAGGTGACTCATCTTTCCGCAAGATCGGCACTCCACTGGGTCTCTATGGCACTGCGGGCTCGTTTTCCCTACCCTTCCACACTGGTAGCATACTACCTAGCTACCTGAAGATGTATCAAACCTCCTCGGATCACCACGCATAGACTCCCTATGGCACTTCCTACTGTCAACTGGAGGACTACTAGCTCTGGAAGCAGAACTGCCCTAGCTCGCAGCTCCGGAGTCTCTGAGATTGCGCTATGTAATCAGTGCCTGGTTGATGATGGAAGTGATGGAAGTCAATTGGAAGATATTCACCTATGAGTGGATCTCCCACCTGAGACCATCCTCAACCTTCCCTGCTAATAACATCCCATATACACCCTAGAGGGGTGTGAAATGCTACAGCTCGGTGAAACGAGAAGAATACTCCATAATATAAATAGTACCCTACTCTAGACTCATGAACTCATGGGATCGATTGGCCCTCAGGGTATCCGGGTAGAATTAGTCATAAAACACACACTGGAACTCCTCCCAAGCCATAACCTACTGATGACCTTCCTGTGAAATCACGTCCCACCACCTCTTGGAAGAGTCTCCTAGAAAATAGGTTGTGAGCTTGACCCGCCTCTCTGGAGGGGTTTCCAGTGCTCAAAGATAGTAATCAGGGCTTCCAACCATGACTATGTTGCTTGTGGTCCTCTTTCGCCTGAGAAAGATGGAATATGCTGCTGTTGGAAAACCCGAATCAAGTCTTCCATAGTTGTGGTAGGTTTTGGTGCTTCCGGAAAGGTCTGCATCATCATTCAAAAGCCTTCCCTAAAATGTGCATCAGTGCCTACAACTGGTATGACAGTCGGTGCCAAGGGTGGCATGACTGGAGGATCGGCAGGGAGTCCCTGATCAGTCGTATCTAGCGTCTAATCACTATCCTACAACTAACGTACAACTGGAGGACGTCTTAGAGGCATAGCACTAAAAGATCAAAATCACACCTGAGATCAGGAATACCAAGTACATAGAACAAAGGAGTACAAAATGGAAATAGGAGAAGGAAAGACTCATGTTTTACAAAACATGACAACATGGCGTGTATAAACTCTAGACGACATGTACTTAACTCTATTCCCCTGACTGAGTCTCCTTGCATGTCTATCCCACAAGGTCTTATTGAACTGAGAATATAGGACATGTTCCCAGTGTACACGGTGTGTAGTAGACATGGTTTCAATGACCCGTGTTGTTGGTGACACGACCGGGTACACGGCTGACCCTTACACAGCGTGTTCCAAACAAACATGGCATGTATAGGAGGAGATAACACTGTCCCATGTTTTTCGTGACACGACTAGGCACATAGAACAAAACTACACGGTGTTTTCATACAAAACACGACGTGCATTACACGATCTTCCCCGACCTATGTTGTTATTGACACGACCAGGTACACGGATCACTACTACACAACGTGTACCTACCGTACAGGGCGTGTTCCTGGAGATTTTTCACAACCTGTGTTTCTGCTCACACAGTCAGTGACATGGTTTAAAAACTATACAATGTTTATATAGAATGTACACGCCGTGTATTCAGAGTTTTTCCAGGCAGTAGCTCTGAAACTGCACCAAAGCCCAGAAAACACTGAAAAGCTAGCATGAAGGTGCCAAATTCTGATCTGTAAGGGCCCATACTCCTCCATGAATCAAAGCTTACCATCTCCTACATATCATATATAAGGTAAAAAAGTCAATGTTCCACCATGTTCTGATTCATGAGGGCCCATAACACCTCAAGAACCAAAATGTGGTGCTCATTTAAGAAAGGTACAATACAAACAACCGTTCTATCAAACTGTAGGGATTCTATCAAAGCATCTATCAGAACAAAATGCATAATCTACAAAACATCTATCACAACAACATGCAGTTGCTAATGCACCCTAGATGGCACAGCAAGAATGCACGACATGTGATTTCTAACAACTGCCTATATGATGCATGAGATGGAATACCCTCATCTCATCGGGTTACGACACAAATAGAACCACAATATCAACAATAATAACAACACAGAGCATGTGAATCACTCTAGGTGAAATCAGATCAAATATAACATAGCAAAACTAGAAAACAGTAATAAGAGTGGTAGATTGGCTTTTCCCCTGTACACGGGTTAGCTACTCCCGAGCACATCTTAATGCCAAGTACCGAATCCGTCTTATCCCTGGATAAAGTCTCTAAAAAGTAAATCAAGAGAAAATAAACCCTCTGATACCACTATGTAACGTCCCGATTCTGGATGCCACCTAAGGCACCCCGTACCCGGTTGGTCACATGGCCTCAAGCACATTTCCCAAAACGCTAGAGGCTTTCGACTAGCAGCGAGGGCCTTGAGTGTCATAGTGGGGAAACTATGACCTCATTTCCTAAGTACACAGCCGAAGAAAAACCAATAGAAAATAGCAGAAACCTTTACCATCCATACAAGAGTAAACGATAAACAATGGAAGACTAACAATAAACAACTGGATCACACACACACATATATAAAATGATGCATGATACATATGTCTAGGAAAGCAGAAAACAAGTCATAATGATGAATACAATACTAAACCAAAGTGAAAAATAAAATAGTTAAACTCCTCAGAATCACAATCCATAGCTTGTCTCATGCTCTCCAACTCCACAACATGTCAAGTAACCGATATAGAAGGGCACTTTCCCTTATCTATACCTGCAAAAATATAACTTGTTTGGGCCCAAAATCATGGCCCAAACAGTGTGTGAGAAAAGGTGCCATTAGGAAACCACCCAAAGATTTGTGCCAAATAGTCAGGGAATACAAAGCTAGTAAAGGTACAGGAAGAAGTGCACAGGAAAGCACACACCAGATACGATCCATAGTGTCTAGCATATAAAGTACACAAGTAACAGCCAATCAACAAGTAGACAAACAGGTACCCCTGGGTAGTTCTTACAGCCTATCCCTTATGGTTCAACCTACAAGTACAAGAAACCCTATGGGATCCACACACAGTCTCACCCCTCTGGCTCACTTGAAGAATAAACTCTCTAAGGAATCACTCACTGTCAATTCCCCCCTATAGTCTCGTATCGTACTAAAGGCTCTCTAGGGAAGCACTCAATGTATAATTCCCCATGTGGCCCACGTCAAGGAACTACAGACTCTCTGAGGAATAAGTCATCATCAATTCCCCCTTTGGTCTCATATCGAATTAATAAGACACTCTAGAGAAGCCCTTATGTCCATTCTCCCTATGGTCCACTACACTAAGTTCTCACAGCCCTATGTAAAACAAACATGCATAGCGTGTGTATTACCTCATGTAACCCACAAGAACTACATGGCTATCATTCTAAGTTACAACAACAAAACATTACAATAGTTCCACTATCCTATAACTAGGAATGGCAACTGAAAAAATGCCTAACAGGAAAAACATGCATGAAAAAACATCCAGAGCATAGTAAAAATTACCCTATTCACAAGAATTGACCTCTACTCAAGAAATAATGCAATGAAATCAAACAAAAAGGAAAAAAATATGATACACACAATACCCTGTTCAAGGGAATTGGTGGAATTGCTCAAAATATTCAAATACATCCTACAGAAAGGCATAAACCACCTACCTCGATGTTAGGAGATCGATATAATTGAACCACGATGATTGATTGTCCTTATAATGTCAAAGATATGAAAAAACATACAAAACTCTCACCCCACGATGTCTTGAGAAAGAAGGAAAATCATGGGACAAGGCTAAAGTAGTAGAGAGAGCTTACTGAGGCGATCCCAATGCAATCGACGATGACTGAAATGGATATATGATGGAAGATCAGGGGCTCGGAGAAGAATCATGGTCATACAGAAGCTCACGACCGAACGAGACCGAGAACAAGGTCGTTCTGGAGATTAGACGTGACCCCAGTGCATTTAATGAAAAAAAAAGAAAGTACACGACATGTACTTCTGGGTTACATGGAGTGTAATAGGGATTTTTGTACTCCACTTTAAGCGGCCTCCACATTACCCTTACACACCGTGTGTGTAGCCCGGACACGGCCAGCACACGGCCTGTGCGGCTTCAAAGTAAACGGCTTGTACTCATAAAGTACATGGCGGGTATTTTGACAATTTACATATTTTCCCTTTTTTCTCAAAAACAACCAGAATAGAAAAGACATACCTGAAACGATGATCCGAGTACTTATATTTACTATCCATTTCGGTTCGTTGCTCATGGGGGAAATATTTTTCAAAGAATATTTCCCTAAATGTACCCAATTTCTTATCTTATATTTCTTATTCCTTAGTGGTATTTTGGATCAAGGACCACCATTGATTAGTGTCACCATTGAGATAATGTACTACCACCACTACCATTTCATTTTCATTGCATCTTAATTCCATTAATATATTTGCAAGGGACTTCAACCACTACTCAGATACCATTAGATTTATAGTCCCACTAAAATATGGGGGTTTCTTCCACATTAAATTATCAAACATTGGTGTTGCATGGTTATTTTTTACAACATGAGTATGTCATCCCAATATGGTCATGATCCGTTCCGCTCCAACATTGATTGCGTTAACATCCTTAGTGGGGAAATCCCTACATTGCTAATGAGTATTGATTCCCATTCTTCCATTAGGATCCATCTATAAACAATGTAATACACTAGAGTAGGTTGTGTATCATAATTTATAATCTCAAAAAGAAATGTATATAACATAAATCAAAATTCTATGCATAGATAATATCATAAACATGAATTATCTGAGGAAAAATTTACATTAAAATCATTCCTAATGGTTTGTAATGAAAGTGTGAAATATTAAAGGCATATCTCTTGGAGTGTCAATACCAACAATGCAATAAGGGCCATTGTCATGTTCCATGATACCATAGGCCTAGCCCGAAACTCTGTCAGATTTTTCTCTCCAAGGTACGTCTGTGCGAGAGCCACCACTACATGTTTGTATCTAGACAAGAATGTATTTTCAAGATAGATCTACATAATATATTCCTTAAAAAATTACAGGAAATTTTTGTATGTTTATCTTTAAATACAACTTTAGATATTTTTTCCCTATCTACATTTTCTAATCTAGTGTCCATGTTTTCTACTAAAACTCTTTTGATACCAATTGTAACACCCAGACCCCAAAATCCTAGAGCCGGTGCATTACTAAATACATTGGCTTGGTTATAAGGAATGAAATCCCAATGTAATAATCATTTTATTAGTCTTGAAGAAACTAGATACATATATGTTACTCAAATTTCAATGAGAAAGGTAACAAAAAACAATACATAAAAAAACTAAAAAAAACTGCATCCATGAAAACTCAATATATGATCTCCTCTTCATAACATGCTAAGGGTAATCAAATGAAAGTGGTCAGATAAAATTCTAAGTAAGGTTTAAAAATATGGTAAGAATAATGAAATAATAACTGAATCATAAAAACACGGCATAGTAAATATGGAATGTTGAATAAATGAAAAACTCACATCATTAATAAAATTAGAATGAAATTTCATCTATAGATATTTTTATAGTAAAAAACTCATGGATAGTAATAACTGATAATAAATAAATAAAATTCTTATTATTTTTATGTCATGGATCTAGCACATGGTACCGCTATATCGTCAAAATGTTTTATGTGTGTGGTTATAAACTTGTCTGATTTTGGGAACAAACTCGAAGGGTTTGTCACCAACTAATTGTCTGATGAGACCACTCAATGCATCGAGGGGATATAGCGGGCCCCACCTATAACTGCATGTCCAAATAATTCATTATACATAAATTTAATACAAGATTAATATGCCTTTTCAATATACATATAGAGTAGAGTATATGAATTCATTAATATTTCCACAGTTAAAACAACCTTCCAAATAAACACCGTATGTAAAATGATTTACAATTTAGAAAATAAAAATATCCATGATACAAGAATATTCATATTTAATAGAAATATAATTTCAAATGGAAATTGATCTAAAATGGTAATTTGGTACACAAAATAATTATTATTAGGTGCACAGTACAAAGTAAGTCACAACGAAGTGTAAATTGAGACAGAGTCCCTCACCATAATGTAACCAATCGAATCATATAAACCAAACATAATAACCATAAAGTAAATCTTTTAATACCCTAAATATAATTAGAATCATGGTATTATATGACAAATGGTAGTACACATACACCACATATAGGAAATAAGTGGTGAATAATGGAAATCTCACGGAAATAGAAGTTTGATGAGAAACCCCTTGCAAACATTTTGGCATGGTAACAAGTGTTCTTGTACAGGCTCAGTGGGAGTTAAAGGGGTAACCCATCATTTATATATCATAATGTAATTGTGGGGGAGGCTGAAAAAATACACCATCATTAGTAATCAAAAATAAAATAGTGCAACAAAGGGGAAATACATGAATGAAAGTGAGAGGGAGGATCCCCTACCAAGATTGTATCATTTGATTGAGGAAAAATAAATGACATAATTATGTTTGAAAACATAATCCCACACAATTAAATTGTATTTATATCATGAAAAATCATAGTTAATTCACACATATTCTGGGAAAGAAATAACCAATGACATTGATGTTTAACTCAATGAATGAAAATTGAGTTAGGATATCCCTTACATTATGGCCAAAGGTGTTCTTGACTGATCTTAATGACCTGAATAATAAAATTTAACTTCATTAATTAATAATTCCAGAACTTCATAAACATTGAATATATATCTTATAACCTTGTTAGGTTCATTCATTACCTTTTTACGGGTTTAATATATTCAATGTTATGGTTTTGAAGCATTTTTCTTCCTTGGTTTTCATTACCAGTTTACTTATATTCATGAATGGAAGGTCATTTGAAATGTGTTTGAACATACAGACTTGTAAATATATATTATTAGTGACATTATAAATTATCTTATAATGGTTTTAGGTTATATACATTTAGGATGACTCATTAGAAATATTTTATTGAAAAACGCTTGGATTAACTTAACGATTTTGTGCATAATGAACTTGTTTTGAATTATTATTTAATATTATATGTATGTAAGTATTTCAAAAAAATTAATACAGTAGAATAAATATATAATGATATGTTTCAACTATTAAAAAGGTTTCACGAAGAGTCTTAATGATAGTAATAGAAATTTAAAACTCGTCGTCCTTGAATGTGATAAATTAACACATCCTAAACGGTATTTCATTTTTAGTGTAAGAGGTGGAGGAAGAGAGAGATGATGATGAAATACTAAATTAGCATAATAATATTCCATTACATTTATGTTAATGGAATTATCATATCATTTGTATATGGGGAGGTGAGGAGAGAGCAACAAAATAATAAAACATCTAAAAGATTTTGAAGAAAAGAGAAGGGAGGATCACCTCTTGAGTAGTCCTCCTTGAGAATCTCTATAAGGCCTTTTTTGGCCTTCTGGTGAGACCAAAAAGTCTTGGACATGGGGGAAGATCGTATTGAGATATTTGAGTAGAATTTAGGCAAGGCTTGAAGCTTGAGTGGTGTGGGGGGAAGAGGGGATGAGGGTGATATATATAGTGCAGGGGAGGAGGGATTTTACATTATTTTAATTATTAGTTTAATATTTTTCTCAATACTATGAATAGTCTTGATTCATGTGATCCCAAATAGTAATAATGGCCTGTGAGTTTGAAATAAGTGGGCTTAAATAAAACATTCATCACCTATGATGCAGTAAATCAATTATTTATCATTTATCTTAATTTATTATAAATTAATATTCATAAAATATTCATGTATTTTAGAAAAATCCCCTAAATTCACCATAACGATTTTTCAATATGTAAAATCCAAAAAAGTACTCCATTTTTCAAAATTACTTTTCTAAATATGATAAATTTAATTTATAATTAAAAACATTAATTAGTTGAATAATATTAACACAAAAAATATTCATCTTCATTTTTAATGTGCCTAAATTTATTTATACGTTCACCGGTATGGATATCATTCCAACGAATCATATTACTATTCATAAGGCAAAGTTACTATTCATAAGGGTAGGTTACTATTCATAAGAGTGTGTTACTATTCACTGAAATTTAAGATAATTATATCAAGATCTAAATATCATCCTGATCACAACTGTGAATGTCCGTTTTTCAAAATTCAAAAAAATTAAAATTTCTGTTCAAAGGATAGGTTATGACTATCTTTTAAATAACCAATTTTTTGTTTCAAAGTGACTCAGTGCTTTAAGATTCCACTGAGCATAGTTGGTTCTATTAAATAGAAGTCTAGATTTCAAATCCCATTATTTCTTGATATATTTTATTTTTAAGCTTCCACTGAGCAAATTTGGGTCCATTAAAAAATGGTGGTGTATTAGTAGCAGCTCCTTCTAATCTATTATCCATAATATAAATTGTAAAATAATTTCAAATTAATAAAAATTAATAAATAACAAAAATTTTATGATCGTTGAAAGACAACTATAATCACAATGGACAATCCTTGAAAATTGACAAATTTTTTATCCTATGATACCAAATGTTGGTCGGAGTAGATTATTCTATAGGAATGAAGTGAGTATCTATAAAATATCCTGTTAAAATAGGTTCTTTAAATGTTTCCCCAAAATAAAGATATAATGAATGTTTGTTTGTAGTTAATTTATAAAGGTCGTGAATGTTTAATTAATTTCTCATAAGACTGATTATTTATCAGTTATACCAATCTAAAGATATGTAGAAATTTTGAAACTAATATAATATTTAAAAACAAATATAAAAACTTTGTAAACTAACAATCAATGTTTAATTTAGTTTTATATGAAATGTAACAAATAGATATTAGATTAAAACAAAAAAGGAAAGGCACAATAGATATAAACAAGAGGTTCAGTCTCAATATGAGACTTAGTCTTCTTTACTTAGTAATCACCTACCACCAAGATGTTTAATTTAATAAAAAAAATTATACATGCCATGGATCGAGGTTCACAAAAAAACTCAAGGCATTTCAGGTCATACTTGACAACTTACATGCTTATTCATGGGAAAAAAAACAAACAGGTCACACTTGTCCTCTTGCACTGTTCTATAGGTTATAAAAGTGGAAAATAGAGAGTGAGTTTGAGTATATTGAGTATCCTTTAGTTATTCCTAGGAGATATTGTGTGTGTAACAGACAGATACACACAATTCTCAAAAATGTAAACAAAAGAACACAAAAGAGATATATATGTATAATAGAGTTTAGAAGCCTCTATGTGTTATGTATTAATGCCCTGGACTAGATTGATGTAGTGAAAAGATATTTGGGTCCACTTTTGGAAGTTGGTTTCAAAACAGAGTATCACAACCTTTTCACTCTAGAACCTAGGTGTTAAAATTTCAGTTACATTAATTTAGGAAGATCAAGTTAGCGTGATAGGTTTTTTTATTTCTTCATATGATCTGGCTTTGAGTTCCTTGGATGAAAAAGCAGTACAGTTTTTTTGAGGTTGTAGCTCTTCTATGATTTTCACTTTTTAGTACAATCCTCCTGTGTCCCAGTTAGCCCTGCTTAATTGAGACAGAGTGTAATTATTTTATACTTTCAGGTCCAATAGGCATGATGATCTCCCCACGTGTATATAACTCGTATTTTCTTATTATTTTCCTACAAAAAACATTAAATAAGTCAAAAACATTAATTTTTCTAAATATTACCATTAGTTATAAATTTTAAGAAATAAGTTTAATGACCATTTTTTGACTATCGATTAGTAATTATTATTTATGACTCGTTTGCATCGATCTACCATCATCGGTCTATCAGCTTCGGTAACTCTCAGTATCGGTGACTCAACATAGGTGAATTAGAGTATCAGTGAGTCCTTTACATCGGTATCAGTGACTCGATGTATTAGTGATCCATTTATACTATCAGTCTGTCAGGGCTCTCACCAGTAATTGTCACTGATATGTCATGCACCGTCTGATTTTTGAATCTCTTATTGTTTTCATTATAATTATTCTTATTACATTTCGATTACTAAATGATAAAAACTAATCCCTAGTCACTTTTCAATCCACTGAAAACTCTCTTGTCTTCAATCCTCTCTTCTTGAACCCCCACATTTCACGTGAACCCAAGATTCTTCGATCATAGATGGAAAAACCAAAACATCTGAAAGTCAGGGATGAGAGTGATGATCCGATTGTGAAGAAGCAAAAAACAAGACCTGAAGCTAGGGGCAGTGGCAGTAGAACAAGGTCAGGAAGGAATGTAGTGAACCCGCATTTGCATAATATAGAAATTGTAATATATAAGGAACTTTGTGTAGAATGAAATAATTCCAGTAAGTCATTGATTCTAAGGATATTGGAGGAGAAGGGATGGATTGAATGTTTTTCTAACAACAATGCCCCCAATTATCACAAGCTGGTAAAAAAGTTCTTTGATTTTGTTCACATTGAGAAATCTTAATTGGAGAATAGAATGGTTTCAGTTATGAATGGAAAGGAAATAGACTTTTCCTCTATTGAATGGGATGAATGTTTGAAAGTCCCACATGAAGGAATTTTGAGATATTTCTCAAAGACAATTCCTCCTACTAGTGACATTTTTTATTTTGATATTTCCTTGGAAGAGATCACCGGTAATGGAAAACAATGGAAAGTAGTGACTGCAGAGATGGATGGAGAAAATAGATTACTTTTCAAGTTCATCCAACATATGCTAAGACCAAGAAGAAGGGAATTTGAAAATATGAGGTATCAAGATATATATTTGTTGCATCTGTTAAGACATGGTGTTAAGGTGAATCTGTGTAGACTGTTAATGATTCAGATTAAGGATATGACTAGGCCGAAATCAAAGTCCAATGCTTTATTCTTTGCCAAGTTAATTTCGGGTATGATCAAAGTGAAGTATATAGCTGAGTCTCAGGATGAGACATTGGTGGTAAGGAACAATTTTTGCATCATAAGAAGAGTTTGTAAATATATGAATATTTGGTGGAACCCATGGAAAAGGCAGTTGGTAATTGATAATGAGAGGGTTTATGATATGTTCAACCCTGTTGACCATCCTAATAGGCCAAGGGATATAAGAGATCTAGGTTTAGGACCGGATGAAGAGGAACCTCAGTATAGTGATGACACTTATGAGGAGGATACCTATGTAGTAAATGGATGGTATCCTGACTAACCTCCTAGTCCAGCTGCTGAAGTTGTATCATCTTGAAAGGAAACAGTCTTGGAAGAGAGAAATGAAAAATCCCATATTGATGAGCAAGTCCAGCTTACTTCAGAAAATGAGGAAGAATAAGTATATGAAACTGAAGCATTTGTTTCTACATACTTGAGTCTTAGTCCACTGATTAGGAACTCCTCAATACCTACTGAGGAAATTGATGAAGCAGATAGGCCTACACCTATTTCCAAGGAGCCTCCTGTTGTTAAATTGGAGATGGTTGTGGAATATTCTTCTGAGGAAGACATACCTGCGGAGGCTACTGTTATTGTATATATACAGAAGAATGCACAGATTGAGGGGGAGCATCCTACCGGACATGGTATAGTTTCAGTTGCTCATGAGAATAGATATTGGGCTAAAGACCTAGGTTTTGTAGTGTTTGGGTTGGAATATCATGATTCAGAAGACGAGACACCCATAAATAGACATCTTGTAACTTATAATCCCCGTTACGACACATTACCTGAGGATATAGTATGAAAATATGATTTAAACCAGTTGATTTCTGATCTCCAGGCCAGTTTTGTGGAAGAAATTAAAATAATGGAAACCTATTTAATATCATTTATTCAGTCTGTGATGACTGAATCAGTACCTGGTGTTTTGGATGAAGTCAAGACCTTCCAGAATCAAGTTTTATGCTTGGAAGATTATGTTGAATCTCTAAATAAATAAATTGTCTCTATTGAGTCTTATATGATCTCTAAATGTCAAGAAAACAAATACTTGGCTATTGTGCAGAGTGTAGTTGGCCAGATGGTATCTATTTTTTTAGGAATTTAAGACTTCCATGGGACAACATGTCAGCACCCAATACTCTCTTGTGAAAATTCTCATAAGTATTCTGACAAAATCCTTTATGGAAATAGTTTCCTTTATTATTGAACCTCTGAGTACTGCTAAGCCTTATTTGGATATTGATCAAATTTGAGTTGTGATGAGAGAATAGCTTGGACAGTCTTCTACCAGTGGCTCTGTATACTCTTATGTTTGAACCAAGTGGTGACTACCACTTGGGATATAGGGAAAATTGTTCATAATTTTATAAGAGAGTCCACTGATTCTCAAAAAGAGGTCAAATACAAAGTGGATTTCTATTTCCAAAGGATAAAAACTAATCATTAGTTGAAGAGTCATTTCATGCTTCTGTTATAAACCCTAAAACTACCCCCTGTCACTCAGGATTTCAGAGAACAAGTAAGAAAGATGAGGGAGTTTACTCTTGCTCTAGATAAATTTATGGAGAACAAGGATTACTTAATTTATACTATGGAAAGAGTGGGAGGGATCATAATAGACTTTATGAATCTGTTGCTTCCATTTTTGAATGTGCAAAGTACTCAAATCATTGTACCTCCAGCTCTGCCTGCCACTGCTCAGTCTGCCTCCATTCCTCAGATGTCACCAGCTCAAGCAATCAGCCGTCTAACTCCTATGATCATCCAGAGAGCCACACAGTATAAGACAGACACTTTATAAGTCGCCTATCCTCTATTGATCATCCCTGGTGTTCCTAATCCTCCACCTGCATCCACCAAGCCCGAATCCTCTTCTGATCCCACGGGAAAATCACATGCTCAGGAGATGGATTGATTAGTGTCTAGGAAATTTGTTAGGAATCACTTCTATTATTTTTGCCTCAATTCTGTATCTCTATTTTGTTTACTCAAGAAATATACATGATGTCGTTCTCTTTTCCTGTATTTCTATTGCATACTATTTTTTTGCTAATCACAAAGGGGGAGAACTATGATATGAAGCCTAACTATGATATGAAGACTAATATATTATACCTATGGTACATTTGTTTTATAGTTTTACCAATAATACATTTAAAATATCACATTTGAAAATGTAATTACTCACACTGATAAATAAAAACAATTATATTTCATATTGATACATTACTGGTTATTTTGGATTATAATATCATAATTTGTGATTATCAAAAAGGGGGAGATTGTTGACCTCACCTATTTTGATAATATCAATTATGTTTCCATATGGTTTGATAATCCAAAATAATGTTTATCTTTATATTAATTATTATTTAAATCTATGGAATCATATTATTACGTTGATAAACTATAAAAATGATCATTGGAATTTTTTAATCAAAGGTTATCTATGTTTATACTTGTTTAGAAATGTTACTAACTCAATCTGGATATGATTTGCATAGAATAAATAAGTATTAAGTGTTGAGTCACTGATACAGACCTACCGGTACGTAGTCTACCGATAAGTAAAGGACACTGATAGACCAAGATTCATGTGACACATGGTCACTGGTATGTAGTTACCGATACAATCTACCGATAAAAACAGATAGACAGACCTACCGATACAAGCAACCGATACAAATAGACAGACAGACCTACCGATAAAAGCTATCAATACAAATAGACAGACAGACCTACTGATACAACATACCGATACAAACAGACAGACAGACAGCTACTAATTTGATGTCCACTGATACAAATACATAACCACTGATACAGATAGACAAAGTTCATCGATATAGGCAGATACCGACAGACAACTACCGATACAAATCTGGTGATAGAGACAGATGTCTACCACTACAAAGTCTACCAATAGAAGAATGTCACAAGTATGGGTCACTAATATAGAAAGAGCTACTAATACATAGAGATGTTGTTATAAAGAGTAACATCTACCGACATAAGACCTAAAAACTCAAGTCCATTGATACAAGCTCACTGATAATAGGAGCTACCGATCGAAACCAGTCACCATATCTCTAAACCCTAATTATGGTTGTTTATTAACAATGGTTATATTTTATGTTTTTAATAAAATTGCTATTAATTAATGAGGGTATTTGGCATGTCAGCGAACTGTACCTCGTACCTATAAAAAGGTAATCATTCCCATTGCCGGAGCTCTAGGTATAAAAGGAAGAACAAGATAATGAAGAAAAATAGATGAATATACGTGCAAGTGTGTGACACATGAAGTGAAATTAATAATTAATAACACAAGAAGAAATCAAAGAATAGTCATACACCTCAAGCATAAGTTCCGAAGAAGAACCTCAAGTGTTACAAAGAATACTCTTTTACTCGATCTTAACACCTACAATAGAAGTGATGGAACAAAACCATGGGATCTAAGGAGTCCAGAGCTTCACTCACAACACATAGAGAATTCTAAACTCATCTCTATTTGTTTAGCTCCATTGAGTTTCATTTATCTACATATTGAGTAGTGTGTGTTCTTTATTTTAAGAACACCATATCCCTTGTGCTGAAATGGAGGATTTATAAGTCCTCACTCAATATTTCTCTTATACTCTTATATCCCACTGTGAATAGTGGTAGAGGTCAAGTGTGACCTAGATAGCCTATGAACTATTCTTGTTTAGTATTCCCTTGTTGAACTGTGGTCGTGGTCTGAGGACCTGGACAGTCTGTGTACTGTTGTAAAACCCCGATCCAAGGTGTGTATGATTTTTAAATAAATTGTTCTGAGAAGACTAAATCTCATCTTGAGACTGAACCTCTTGGTTAAACCTGTTGTGCATCTTATTTCATTTTAAACTATAACTTATATTCCACTTCTAACTACTTTGAAATTCAAATTTGATTTAAAGTAACATTTATATTTAAACTATCATGTGTTTTTAATTTTTGTTATCCATTAAGTTAGTTTCAAAAGCTAACTTAATCATCAGATTAAGTAAAGTGATAAATAATCAATCTTTGAGAAACTAATTGAAACCTTTCTAGCATTATAAATTCACTACCTTTTAACTTTTTTTATGAATTATGGGTTTTAATACAATTATTTTAGAAAGAAATTTTAAATTGGAACTAAATTCATCCCCCCTATTTAGTATCCACTCTGACCAAAACATATATTTCTACAGGATCTCTTTAGGCAGTTTACCTATGAAATTGTTTATCCATGAAATGATTTTGGTACCCATATTTTTCTGGGACCACAAACAATTGTAACAAAAGAATTAGGAACCCACAATTTCCATATGCAGAATATAGAGTATTTGAAAAATAAAATCTCTTTGGTTCTGAAGAAATAAATGCATTAAAATAATTTATGGGACTGGAACTTGCAATAAAATTTTGGTTTCTGGAGAGAGATACAGATTTTCCAAATTTGGTTATAAAATGTGTATTGGATAAATTACTTTCACCTGGTTGATATATTATCCCAGAAGTATACTTAAGAGCTATCTGTTTACCCAGAATTTGACTAAGGGTATATTTACCATTGTTAAAAAAATTTATTCCATTGTTTAATTACTCAGTACACATTTTTAATTTATTTTTTTCCTTTAATAGTTGTGCATTTTTTTCAGTTGTATGTTTATATTTAACAGTTATAGTAAGAGATTTTTGTTTCTTTAAATATTTTTACTCATTTTTTAACTCAATACATTTTTCTTCCAACATTTTGAAATACTCAAATAATTCATCATTTCTCATATTCTCAGTCTCACTTTCTTTTTTAGTATATTAATAATTTTGAATAGGAGTGTCTATAATTACATGAAAATTTTTTTCCATAAAACACATAATATCCATATCATCTTTCTCATCATGTGAATAATTATATTCACTGGAGCAATCCTAAGAGACACTCCAGGTGGCCTTAATTTCTTTCTTATATTTTCTATACTTATTCTAATACTTCATTTTGTATTTGAGCTTTGGAAAGTCAGTTTTGACAAGCCCTTTAATTTTAAATTTGTAGAAAACTATCTCTTATGATTTATCATTTCTCTTCCAATCCATTTTTCAATTTCCCTTCTTGTCATACTTTCATTTTAAAATTAGGATTTTTGAAAAAATTATTTTTCTTATAAAATTTCATGAATCTCAAGGCTAGTTGGGCCATTTCATTATTAGTTTATGAAGATTATTCCTCACTACTTAAACTATCAACGGTAGTTTGAACATTCAATTTATCTTTAATTTTAGAGTCAGTAGTCTTGAAGGCTACAATCTTTATTTTTGGTTCATCCTATTCTTTATTTAATTTTAGTTCCTCTTCACACATAACAAATATTCAAACCAATTCCTTCAATGGATTCTTATTGATATCATATCATTCCCTAATGGATACAAATGTCCCTAGACATATCTCTGGAATGAATTGCAGAATCTTTATAATCCGCTCTTTGGTTGTAACTTCTATTCCTAAAGAAATGATAGTATTCACAATTTCATTGAATCTGAGATACATATCAGAGATAGATTCAACAAGATTCATTTTGAAATTATCATATTTAATAGTATAAGTATTTAATATCATTTCCTTAATAGTATATGTTCTCTCATGAGAAAGAGACAAAGTGTCCAAAATCATATGTGAAGTATTATAGGAAGAAATACCATTAAACTCTTCATCTCCTAGTACATAGTATAGACAATTAATTGCATTATAATTGTTGATATAAGTAGTTTTGGTAGGTTCGTCCCTAGTGTTTCTAGCTGTTTCAAGAATTTATTATTTACTTTCAATAGTAGTCTAGATTTCAACCCCCATTATTTATAGATATATTTTTCTTTTTAAGCTTCCACTGATCATAGTTGGTTCCATTAAAAAATGGTGGTCTACTAGTAGCATCTCCTTATAATATATTATCCATGATATAAATTGTAAAATAATTTCAAATTGTTAAAAATTTAAAAATAACATAAATTTTAAGATCTTTGAAAGACAACTACAATCACAGTTCAGAATCATTGAAAAATGACAAATTTTTTAATCCTATGATACCAAATGTTGTTTGGAGTAGATTGCCAAATAGGGATGAATTGAGTATCTATAAAAACTCCTGTTAAAATAGGTTATTTAAATGTTTCCCCAAAATAAAAATAAAATGAGAGTTAGTTTGTAGTTAATTTATAAATCTCATTAAGGTTCAATTAATTTCTCAAAAGATTGATTAGTTCTCAGTTATACCAATATAGAGATTTGTAGAAATATTGAAACTAATATAATATTTGAAAACATATATAAACACATTCTAAACTAACTATCAAGGTTTAATTTAGTTTTATATGAAATGTAACAAACACATATCAGATTAAAACTAAAAAGAAAAGGCACAACAGATATAAACAAGAAATTCAGTCTCAAGATGAGACTTAGTCCTCTTTACTTGGTGATCACCTACCACCAAGAAGTTTAATTTAATAAATTATTTTATCCTCGCCCTAGATCGTGGTTCACAAAAAAATGCAAGGCTGTTCAGGTCACACCTGACAACTTCCATGGTTAATCATGAAAAAAAAACAAATTGGACACACTTGACCTCTTCCACAGTTTGATAGGGGATAAAAAAGAAAAATATAGAGTGAGTTTGAGGATATCGAGTATCCTTCAGTTATGACTAGGAGATAGTGTGTGTGTAATAGAAAGATACACACACTTCTCAAAAATGTAAACAAAAGAACACAAAAGATATATATAAGTAGAATAGAGTTTAGAAGTCTCAATATGTTATGTAGTAATACCCTAGACTAGATTGATGTAGTGAAACATATTTGAGTCTAGTTTTGGACATTGGCTTTAAAACAGAGTATCATAGCCTTTTCACTCTAGCTTCTATGTGTTAAAAGTTCAGTTACTTGATGTTAGGATGTTCAAGTGAGCACGACAGGTTCTTTTGTTGATTTTTTCATATGCTCTGGCTTTGTGTTCTTTGGAAGAAAAAGCATTAGAGTTTTTTTTAGGTTTTAGCTCTTCTACGCTTTTCACTTTTTATCACATTCCTCGTGTGTCCCACTTAGTCCTTCTTAATTGAGATAGAGTGTAATTATTTTATACTTTGAGGTCCAGTAGGAATGAGGATCTCCCCACGTGTATATACCTCGTATTTTTTAAGGATTCTCCTACAAAAAACATTAAATAAGTCAAGAACATTAATTTGTCTAAATATTACCATTATATATATATTTTAAGGAATATGTTTAACGACTATTTTTATGACTATTGATGAGTAATTAGTATATGTGACTCATTTGCATCGATATGTCATCATCATTCTGTCAGCATCGGTGATCCCAGTATTGATGACTCAACATAGGTGACTTAGAGTATCAGTGATTTCTTTCCATCGGTATCAGTGACTTGATGTATCGGTGAGGCATTTCTGCTATCGGTCTGTTAGGGCATCGATGATTCGACATCACAACTTCATTTTGTACTATCGGTGTGCCATCCATTAGTGAGTCGATCATCGATGATTCAATCATCAGTGACTCGATCATTAGCGAGTCGATCATCGGTGTGTCACCCATCTATGACTCGTCCATATGTGAGTTTCTCATCAGTGTGTCACCTATCGGTGATTCATCCATCAATGAGTCAATCATTAGTGAGTTGATCATCACTGTGTCATCTATCAGTGACTTGATCATCAGTAAGTTGGCCATCAGTTAGATTCCCATCGATGAGTTTTACATTGGTTAGTCGATGATCAGTGTGTCATCCGTTGGTAATTCAATCATCAGTGAGTCGATCATCTATGACTCCTTTCTAACTAATGTTGCCAAAGACTCTAAAAACATATAAAGTATCTGTATTACATAAAACACAACCAGATTATGTGAAATTAATATGTACATGAAAATATACACTTTTAAACAAATGGAATACTAAATATTCTCAGTTTATTGATTTATTGAAATATATTTTAAAGTATGACATGATTGATTAAATTAAATATATTCATTGACAAGATCAAGTTAATTTATTACCTAATGTCATGATTTTTTATTATGAAAACTATTATTTATCACAGGGTCCAACAATAGTATATATGGTAATTGTGGATATTATTTATTAAATTATGAAAATTATGGTTATCTATTGAATATAATTAAAATAATAATCATATGAATGAAAAAAATTCGCTATGAAACTATATTTTATTAAAATGTGGTTTCTTAGTGATTTTTCAAATTAATTTAAAACTAATTTTTACATAATTTAAAAAAAATTTTGAATAAAAGAACATAATTTTTAAAATTATCATATCAAAATTATCTTAGTGTGTATTTTTTGGATTTTTATAAAATTTTTATTTTTTGATTAATAGTGAAAAGACTAATTTATATAATATAAAATTCAATTTTGTTTAAATTTTCTAAAAATTATATTTCTATATATAATTTACATTAAAAATTAAATTACATAATTTATATTAATATATATACAATTTATTTTAATTTATTAAATTTGATATTTAATTTTTATATTAAAACCTTTTACGCTTATGAGAACTCTTTCTTTGGAGACCTAATTTTTCTTCTCATATGTGAGTATAATTTTAAAATGGATTTTGGAATTTCTATGAATTAGATTTTTAAAAATTGATTCAATATTTTTAATAATAATAATTTAGTTAATATATAAGTTTTAACATAAAATTTTAACATTAGGAATATTAGATGAAGTAAAAATTAATTATTGTTTTTATTTTAAAAAAAAAATTGTGAGATAAACTAAAAATATATGAGTCAAATGGATCATAAAACATTAAAAAAAATATTATATAGACATTTTTTGTTCTTATGACAACTAATTTTCTGTATTACCGGTTTTGGAAGCAATTTTCTTGATAAAAACATTGGTGTAATAGATTCATTTCAAAAATTCCATGTGTTTCATCCTCCCCACTTATAAAAGGATACCCCCTCTACTCCTATACTCACTCTACTATAGACATTTGGATCAAATAGTATTTTCATAAATAACTTCCTAACTACACTTAAAACACCCAATATCAATTTTTTATCAAAAATCCAACCTATTAAGGCATTTTTTGAAAACCTAAAAATGTCGTCCAAACATGTGGTAATGTTCTTAAATGATCATTTTTATTCTATTTCTCTTCCACCACCCTAAAATATTAGTATATCGTGATATAATAATGAAAATAGTATCTACCATATACTTATATTTGATTATGTTAATGTAATAACCATTATACATCACCTCCTCCATTAAATGGGAAATTAAATCATCGATTAATTATATGGTGGACTACCGTCTCACGAACTAATGTAAATTGTTTTCCATCAATGAATCTCATGATTGTACATAATGATATATTTATTATGTATATATTCATACATATCATTTATGATATTTCTATTCTTATATAATTGTAATATTATCTATTCCTTATTAATTTACATATCATTTAAAATACAATAATGTCCCTCATGTGCACAACAAAATACTGCCTCATGAAGTGTTTTGAATCATTTTTCACTAATTATTTATACAGAATGTTATCCAGAAAAATTTAATGAATATATTTGATATATATTAATGATATATTTTTTGAAAATTATAAACTCTCACACTTCCTTACACTTTCACTTATTAATTAAATTATGTTGTCACGCATGCGTACGTATGACTTACTATCTCCATGATGCAATGTGATTCAGTTTCCATTTCCAACCTTCAAGAAAGAATATAAACGTCAAATTAATTAGTAAACATGATATTTATAACATTAATATCATTTTTATCATATGATTTAACTTCATAATAGAACATGAATTTTATGAAAAAACATGAATGCTAAAAAAAGATAATTAACACCCAAAATAATGAAAAAATTAAATATTATTAATAAATTGTTGAAAAATGTTATAATTGAATAATATGTTTTATTAAAATTTTTGAATATGGTTATAAAATAAATTAATAACATTATTTAAACCATTATATAATAGTTTAATGTATGTGCAATGAAAATGAAGAACAAGGTAAGGGACTTTTTCTCAATTTCACTTCATTGAGGAATTTTGTATTGTTATAAACATATTTAATTTTACATGGTATATATGATTTACAAATTTTATGTAATATAAACAATAATTCATAAATCATGAATTTTTTTAACAATTTAATCTAAGGGGATTCTAATTTTAATTTACCAACTGGTCAAGAATTTAATAACTCAATTTCTTTTCCTTGGGTTATGCTACTTATTTATTTTCTAAAACATTATGATATTATTTGTTTAAATAATATTTACTATCTCATGTTTTAATTACATTAGTTTTATATTTTTTTACATTAGATAAACATAATTGATTCATTGATTAATTATCACTTCAACTTCATGATCTTTGTAAATGCGTGTTTCAAAAAATTATTTTATTCAGTATTTTTTAAATGAATTAACATTGAGGGAAATAATTTGAATAGTGTATAACAAACCAATTTCTTTTTATTATCTCTATTAATTCGTTTTAATTTTACTCTATTTGGTATGAAAAAGTTAATCAGAATTTTTTTATAAAAATATATATTTTTTTTCTCTGTTTTGTCAAACATATTGCTTATTCCAAAACCATGATATATAAAAATGTTTTTAAGTCTTTAAAAATGATTTATTAAATTAATTTTACCCATTTTTAACATTTTTAAAATTTTTTAAGAAATGAATCATCATTTATTTTCCATAAAATGATTATTTATCCTTTATAAAAAAATATAAAAAGAATATTTATTTCAATGTGTGTGACATGTAAAGAATTTACCACCTTCATGTCCACTGAATGATATAAATGTTCATTAATATGTTTCAAATGTTTTTTTAAAAAATATTTATTTTGAAATATTTTTTGTACATTATTATTAATAAAATGTATTCTCAAAGAGAAAAGTTTATTTTCCAAAATAATGTCTTTAATTTAATTCTTATTCTTTTTATATTCATCAAATACATTAACCATTTACTGTACTTATAATAAAATGAGGGTTTTTTATTGATACCACCCTAATTTTTTAACTAGAACGTTTACAATCAATTTGGTAAGGGAATGTATTGACATTCTCTTTATTAATTTATTTATCTAATTATTAAATTTCCAATGAAATACTCACATTCATATTACTATTGGATATAAGATGTACACTAAATATAATAAATATTTGTTATAGATATTATTATCATTTAAAAAATATATAATTTCTAAATTTTATATTTTACTTTGAATGTAATATGATTGACTGGGGAAAATATTGCTAATCTGTATTCCTTACTCTTTAAATAATTTTTTTGAAAATAATTATTGTTCATGAATTTAATAAATCATTTTATATATGAGAAATTTATTGTAGATGAAGATACAGGGGGGATACAGTAACATATAACCCCTCGATGCATTGATATTCTCATGATACAAATTAATTGTATAGTCTTTGTAAAATTGGTTTTCGGTGTACACCTACCCAATAGTTTTTAACTGTCATATATAATTTCACAATAGAAGACGTATCAGGATTATGAATATATTGATGTCTAATAATTATGAATTTACATCATTGATAATTTATTTATTATTATCATTTATATTTTCTCAATGAGATTATATCTACATTCATTTTCATTATATGTTTAGAGATTAAATGAAATTTTCTTCAGTTATTTACCATTCTATATTAATTATTCCATATCTATTCATAATAATCAAGTTATTTAAATGGTATTTGTTCATAGTTATTTACATTTACATATTTATTTTTTCTTTTCTAATCATGATAGTTATGTTACTGATTAAAGGAAATGTGATTTTATATATTTACCCTTCTATATTGATTTTGACTTACTAGTTATTATTTATTTACTGATGACATTTTCCACTTTATGAATCTCTTACAATGCTTTTGACATCACCCTTATTTTTTTTATTTCCAAAGAATCAAAGAAGTTTACTATGAATTATATCCACGTATATCATATATAGAATAAAGAAATTCATGGAAAAATTAATTATGTTGTAATTTGGATATTTAAGTATAATATGGGAATCACATCTGTATCTAGTTTTCTTTTTCCACTAAATTATTTGATCCTTTGAGATGATATTGATTTTATATTATTCAATTTTAGTTAAGCTCATTATAGTTTTATTTTTAAAATCGTAGGTAATATAATAAGTTGAATCACATAAAAGAGTGGAATGTATCAACAAGTGATAAATATAAATAAGGCGAAGGGGATTATTGATGGGAAATAAATATGAGTATAATAATAACTACTGTGTAATAAGGGTAAAATAAAAGAAATGTTACCTACTAAATTAATCAAATAATATTGAACATGGAAAAAAGTAAGAAAAAAAATGGTGATAAAGAATCTAGTTTTTATTTCATATCGAGCACTTTTATAGTTTAGAGGGAATTAACCAAGGGTCGAAGAAGTAAATTTATTAAATATGTGTTTAATTTAAGTTCCACATGGATATCCCATTAATATTAATAAATTATAGTAATTTGGAATGACTTCATTGACTGAAGAATGATTAGTCTTTGGTCAATGGAAATTTCATTCAAATTTTCATTATTTGGGTAGATTTTCAATTCCATTCTTTATTGGAACATACAATTTAATAAATTACAAAGGTGATCTATAGGTTATATTCAATTTTATATTGATAAATATTTATAATTTTTTCTCACTATTTTATTTTAACCTGAAGAATACTCTTTATGATTAGTGGACATTTTAGTGAAATATATTATTTACATTTTCAAATATGTTTTAGTAAATGTTGGAAAGATAAATTCTCATTCCAATTTCATTAATTTTTAAAAGGAATAATAATATTGGTTCTAAGTATTCATAGTAATCATTTCTAAGATATAATAAATTTATATTAATTAAATACTTTTTATAGTCCATGTCAATGAAGATAAGTTTCAATTTGACCCCATAATGACTATAAAGAAGAGAGATAAACCTGTCGATTATAATGTAATCTCTAATACTAAGAATACCTATGGATATTTAGAGATTAATTTTTATTAATAATAATTTATAATGGGGTTAATTTATGAATAATTGTACATGATAAAATATGATAGTAATAAGAGGTTGGAAAAGGGGGATAATTTTATATTCCTGGGACAACATTAAAGAAATTATTTTACAAAATTGAATCCATCAATCAAAAAATCAAATAATATTAAACTAAAACTAATTCCAATAAACTATCATTATTTTATTATAGTATAAGTAAATGTACAGAAAATAATTTTTTGTATATAACTTATATAAGAACATGTACATTATCTTCTTAGAGTGTTTAAAAATAAAAAAAAGTCAACCATATGTAGTATCATTGACAAAAAATGCAAAAGTCCCTCTGTTTTTACACTTATGGTGACACTTATGAATTTAAGAAGGAAAAAAGATAGACATAATGGATATTGAAACCAGTGATGAACAATATAATGAATGATTTGGTGCTCAAATTTCTTGGTTCTAGTATCCTATATCCCATTTCATATGATGAATGGGTTAGGCCACTTTATGTGGTTCCTGATAAAAGATGAATATATGTGATTATGAAATATCACGAGCTGATTTCCACCAAAATAGTTATGGGATAGATAATTTTTATATGAAAAATATAAACTCGGGGATGAAATAAAAAAGGATCATTTTCTTCTTCCATTTATTGACAACATAATGGAGGAACTATTTGGGACTAAATAAGGTTATTCCCTGCATTATTATTTTTGTATAACAAAGCTCCCATGGAACCTGAATTTGTAAAATACTGATATTTTATAAATTAAATTACTTTTTGGATGAATATGATCATTATTATATAATGTAGTTATCATACGTAGATGCTCTAATTTAGAAATTTCAGACCATTATAAAATATTTTTTTATGATTTAAATTACTACTAAGAATCAAAATCTTTGATAATATTGATATTGTGTAGTGACTCTTAATATTGGAATTTATTATTGGTTATGAAAACATATAATTTACATATATGGAGGAAGCGATTGACTCATAAAGTAGGATCATACCCTATTAATCCAATTTATCGAAGCTCCTATGGTTGATGGTATCATTGGGATTTACCCTTGACCAATTCCAATATAAAATTCAACAACTAAAAAATGAATATACTGATTAATGGGGGATGTTTATGTAACATAACTAGTAAGTAATGAATAATAAGAAATATTTATGTATGTCTATTTATGAATTATATAGTGTTTTAGAGTCTTAAACGGAGAATAAATCCAATCTTAAGCATGAAATACACTAATATTTTAAAAATATTATTTTACTGCCTTTTGATGGAAAACCATTTTTAAATAAAACCATTGAAAATTTTATAAGCTATATTTTTATAATTAACATATTCTTTATGATTGGGACATTAAATTTACCTGGGGTTAATTTTTGGTATTTTTATGACAATGTTCATTTTTTAATGAATAGTGAAAATTACTGCATTTTACATCAAAACTGCGTTTTCATCTAATATAATTATATGGTGAGATTATCTTTTTAATTGCTATTAATGTGTAATTAGAATATATTTTCAAAATTTAATCCAATGGTGGTCATTATAATTAATTTTACATTGGAATTTGGAATAAACAAGTGTAAAACTTTTCATAGATATTTTTTCTAAGAAAACCCGCTATTTGTTTTGACAACATGAATTATTTTTTAAATTAATTATTGCAATTTCTGTATTTGGAATTTTGTAAAATGGATTACATATTTTTAATTAGAAGGTCCAAATTATGTAATCATGACTCTTTTGTTTTTGGACATTATGAATAGTAACGCCAGTAATTATCTTTAATTATCTTGATTAATTAGTAATCGGGCAGTTAAGTATAATAAAATAATATCATAATAATAAAAAATGACCCCAACATGTGTCCTAATGCTACTATTTGTGTCATGGACGACCATGGGATTCCTTGAAAAAATCTTTGGGACCCCATGGAATCAATTTTGTATGATAATGACCATTTGTCGTTTTATTTTTAAAGAAAGATAAATATAACAATGAATGTATCACCTGAGTAAAACATTTTTAATTTTGTCTACATAAATGATATATTGGACTATAAACAGTCATTGTAAATATAAAACGATTTCCTAAATCATAGTATTTTGTTTATAATTTCTAGACATTAAATAATTTAAATTATTTATGACATCATGATGACGCATCGATTACCTCATTAATGACCGATTTAAATAAAATAGAAAGATAATGTAACATCTAAGACTTAAACTTGTCAATGACCTATTGGATGAGTATATTTTGAACCCTTATCACCTTATCCTCAAAATATATCAATTTGGGACCTTTTAAATCTGAAACACATTTCAATATAAAGTAACATTTTATAACATTCCAAGAGTGCCCCTCCTCTCCCCTTATAAAACGCCCCAACCTCTACCTCCTTACCAACACTTCTCAAGCCATTGGATAGGCCAATATCTTCTCATTATATCTCTCCAAATCCCTCTATTGATCCTAGAAGCCTTACCTTAGGCATAAAACTTTTCAAGAAACCATTTTGGTTCAAACCAAGAAGAGTTACACGATTTAAAGGTAGAGTCTTCTCTAATGTTCTTTTGTTTTATTTTTCTTCTCCAGACCCCTAAAATATTTTTATTAATTTTTTTGTAACAACACCAGTATCATCATTATACTAGTATGTTTTTATAATAAGGAGTCGATTTATACTTACACACACCATCATCTAATGGTTATTGAGCATATAGTTTCCGTGGATGGTGAATTTCTGCCTCACAAAACGATGATTGTTCAATATTCTTTTAACACCTTCAAAGTTGGACATTAATATGTCACTATATTTATATATGATATATAATATGTTTATATTTTACTTAAGCTTCTTTATTTTATATTTATGGCATACATTTATTGTTTTCATTATGGGTAAACGTGATATCTTCATTTTAGGAAGTGCGGACTACCGCCCCCTCAAAGTGATTTGATTCGTTAATACCAGATGTGGTACGTATAAAGGATTGATTTAATGATATTATATATGATAACATACTTTAATTATAATACTATTATGTATCATTATGTTTTAATTCCATTAAATATGAAATAGAAATGGAAGTGGTGTTCATGCGTATGTACGGCTTACCGTCTCCATGAACAGTGCATTTCATTTCTTACCTCTAAATATTATGTAATATTATAAATGAATGTATATACTAGATATATATGATATATATGATATCTACATAATGAATATAATTCTGGATATAAAGGATGGTTTCCCCCATGAACAACTTGTAATTATAAAGAGTTTATTTTTGACTCAAGTACCAATGATTGACAAAACGACCATTATGAACTTAAATAATTAAATAGTGTTCATAACATTGTAACAAGTGATATAAAAGGAATAATTAACATGAAAAAGGTTCTTATGAAAGTATAAATTGACTCAATTTTATTATTCAGGAAGTTAAAGAATGATCAAGTCAGGTCGGACCCAAGGTATGAGACTTCGTCTCAATTTCCTTTCATTGAGGCATATTTTGTTTTATACACAACTTCATTTTATACGGTGTATAAACTGCTTTTCCTTTTATGTTTATTCAAAATGATTATTTTTATACAAAGAGTTTACTAAACAACAAAAGGGAATGTTTATTTTTCATATGTATGTCGCGACGATGACTTCTCCGCCATTGTGACCATTATTTGAGCTTCAGCTTCCTCTACAAACCCTAACCTTTTAAAAAAAATGAAAAAAAATAAATACCATGTTTTACTTTTATACTATTTTGGTATTGAAAATGGTTTTCATAATGTTTTTATATCAATGTGTTGTATTGATATCTTGTGATTGAAAAGTGGAAATGTTATGTTTCCTTTATGCATGTTTTATGTGATATGATTTCGTTATGGTTCTTGGCAACTGTTATGAAGACGGGTGGTTCCGGGATAAACTAAGGGTGTGTGAGCCCGATATAGCTCTCCAATGCATTGGGTTACATGAAGGTGTTAATTGTTAAGGTTTCTCCGAAGAGATTTATGAAATATACTGTGATGGGTATTCCAAACGTATACATGAGGGTTACTCCCTATGTAAGAATGTTATGAATCCCTCAAGTTACATTTATGTATTATGATTTCTATGATTTATTCATGATTTGATGAGGTATGTTAAAATTATTATGTATTGTGAGTAAATTTTGATTTCATACATGGACTAATGTTTTGATTTTGTTCTTTTATATCCCTTACTGAGCTTTTTATGCTCATCCCAATTTTTTGAAAAGTTTTTCACAGGTCGAGGGAAAGGTGAATTATGTGATGGTCAAGGAAGTGTCATGAAATAATCCATGTTTTGTTTGAAATATGTTTCCATTGATGGGGAAAAAATGAATACTATCTTTTATGTAACCACTTTGTTTAAATATGGAATGTAGTGCATGATTTATGATCTAATTCTCTAAAACTCTTAACCGGAAAATATCCTGAATGTGTAATCTTGTAATAACTCAAGATTAAGTAATGTTTAAGGTTGGGGCCTTGTAGTTTATTCTTATAAGTTCCATGACACAAACCATGTTCATTGAACAACCCAACGAAAGCTCATTTATCACACATCATACTATTATGGTGCGTTTTGGGTTAATAAGGGATTATGTGTCTTGACCCTAGTAGTATAAATTTTTATATTCTTATTTTTGTTAAAATAGTGTTTATATTTCTCTATTTTAATTATTACCTTATATATTCGATTATAAATTGGTTGATGAAAATTAGATTTCGATGTGAAGAAACCAAAATTATATTTTTTATAAAATATGTGGTTTTAATTAAAGAGAGCATTTAGATAAATTAACTAATTTTGAAATAAATTGTATAATAATGGGAAAATATTATTAAATAATATTTATATAAATAAAAATATTAATATAATTTAATGAAGTCCAATGCAATCTTTATATGGGTCAGAAAAAATTTATTTTCATAAAACATGTATTTTTCAATAAATGTGAATTTTTAATTAAATGTGAAAATTGAAATATTTATATAATTTTTTTATAAAATAAATATAATTTTAGAAATTATCCAATGAAAAATATTGGATTATGTGTTTTTTATAATTTTTTGAGAGACCCATTTTTGTGTAAAAATTAATTACAAAATAAATTATAGTTTTAATTATGATTTTCCAATAACCCAAAAGTGAATTAATAAATACAATGTCAAGAATAAATTACAAAAATATTATTTTAAATCAGAATAATTCGTTTTTAATTTATTTTTTTGTTAATAAAACTACATTCCAAAACTTATATTATATTTGATGGTTTTAAAATCAATATTTTATGTACATGTATCTCTTTCAGACCACCACAAGTATTATTTTAATATGTTCAGTTAAAATAAAAATATAAATTTTTTAAAACTACTCATATTTTGTAGAAACCATCTTAAAAACAATGGTAATGTTGTTATTTATGATTATTTTATCATATAGAATCCAAAACATATGTTTTGGAATTAATATTGAATTCCTATCTCATTAGCTATAAATACCCACTCAACCTCACAATCCTCTTCACTCAAAACCCATTGGGAATGAATTTAATCTCTATATCCCTCCCTAAAATCCTAATAGTATTTTCTCAAACTCTTAATGAAGATCCTCTCATGATTTTATTAGAACCTTCTCAAGTTAATGGGATTCCTTCGTCTTATTTATTAAATAAAACTCTTTGAGTTATTCCTTTTTATTTCAAATTTTCTTGTTTATATATTTTTTTGCACATCCCTTTATTATAATTATGATTCCCATGTTACAAGATACCAAATTTCTCTACCATTAAAGCCTTCAATAAAACTTTATTAAAAACTATCATGCTTCCAAAATTATTCCATGAGTTTCCTTGTTAAGAAATTGTTCTTTGTATACCAATTTCCCAATTTATAGTCAATGTTATTCTCATAGACACACACATATTTAATTTATTTCTGAATCCCATGTTTATTGCCCACACTCCTTAATTGTGGAATTAAAATTGTTTAAATAAATCCATATGTTTAATGATCAATGTTTCAAAACAATTCATATGCATGATATGAATGTGGTGGGTTGGCCTGAAATTTTATTTCCATATGTGTTAGGTTTTTATCTCATTAGATGCTATGTGTAGCAACTGGGATGTTATCCTAAGAACACTATTTCATGATTTCTCAACCATTAGCTTTGACATGTGCTTATGATTTCATATATTATATTTTTGTCATAGACCTATTTTTATTTGAAGTTATCATATTATATAATGTATTTAAGATCATGTTTATGATTATCACAACTTTTATGTCACCTTGATACACCTCTTGACTAACATGTATTAATTTAGTCATGTTACACATTGATTATTTCGTTATTTGGATTTATTCCCCACCCATTTCTTATGTACATACCCTATATATCCCATTTAATATAAGAATTTTTATGGAATATAAGGAAAATATTTTCAGTTTTTAAATAAAATTATTATACTATTGTTTCATGTTATTATGTTATATATATAATTAACCAAAGAAAATTGGCCACAATATCTTTTGTAATTGTATAAGGTGTTACATCATGTATTAAATCATGAATTTGCGTGTATAAAAGTTATGGGTTATAATAAAGGATCAAACTCATATGATAATCATATGACCTTATAGAAACTCTGTATATCAATGTTCTTTAGTTGGTTTGTGTAATGAACTCAACACTTACCATTAATGCAAGACACAAACATTTCATGGTATTTTAGAATAATTTTATTAATTGTTTTTGGATGAGTTGTCATTTTACAGTATATTATTCAATGTATGTATTAAAAATAAAACTTATCTCATGAAATATGAAAATAACCTACTATCTCCTAAATTGGAAAAAATGAATCTTCAAGATTATTCATGGAATTGTACATGAATATATTATCTTCAAAGAAGGAATAGAGATCAATCTAGTAAAAATGTAGCATATCCAAGAGATGTTGGAAACAAAAATAGAAGGGTATATTTAAATCCTCCAAGAACATAAATGATTATATTGGTAATTTTATAGGGATTCTTATTAGTTTCCAACGATCTATAACCACAATATGTTAAATTTATTTAAAATGAATAATAAAATGGATTTTCATGTGGTAATAACAAGACTGGTCATTGAATCCATCATACTACATCACAATTAAGAGGATCCATTAGATTTCTTTCTCAAGGAAATTGAAATTTCTCTATATATAATGAATAGGGAAATAGTTTGTTAAATTTTTAGACCTATTTAATATGACAACATGACACTAACGAAATAATAATTCAATTACAAAAATATAGAAAATGTGTTAATTATAGTTGTATTCATTTTGAAATTTTTTGACCATATATTATACCCTATAAACTGTTTTTTCACACTAATAATATGAATTAAAATAGATACTAAAAAATAATGATGTAAAAATAGAATTATTTGGTGGATTCCCTTTCTTTAGAAGTATAGAATTTGATTAATGATATGAAGATATCTACATTTTTTTATCACTAACCATTTTTCAAGAATTCAAATACAACATTTTACTCTAGAAAAAAGGGTTTAATTTAAAATATGACTTTTTAGTTGATTTCATATTCTTAATAAATCATATATAAAGAGCATGGTTCTCTAAAATATTAATTTACATGGAAACTATAACCATCTACACAAAATTCTCATATCGACAAAGAAAGATGATTTTAATATAGTCTTATAATCACTTTTTATATGATCATTTAATATTAATGTGTTTCGGAGACAGTATTATTTGTTGATGTGTGTTTGAGATTGTGGTTGAATTAATTTTGGAGTTTTTTACTCTATAACAAACAGAGGGAATTAGGGACTGGAATGTACAATGGATTTTTTTTGGAAAATTGGGTTATTTTTTCCATCCACACACAAGGGTTCAATGTGTTCTGTGGATGATTTTTATCATTTCATGCACACCAAAAACCTGGGAATAATTTATGAGATGTAATGAAACCCATTAATGGAGGTTTAAATATTTTATGTTCCAAGAATTAGATTTATACAACCTTTCGCTTATTAACTTTGTCACATTATCGTCTTGTTATTTCTAAAATATATTTTATATGTGGGATGACGAAGAATAAACTTATATTAAAATAGAATAATTGGTTTATAATTATTTTAAAAGTAATATTTTTTTCAATGTTTGTAGTTCCAATGTTAATTTTAAGAAATCATCGAATACATTTTTTAAATTGTCTTCAGAAAGGTTTTTGAGGAAATTATGGGGTTCTTCAGAACATGAGTATTTCATATTACCCTTAAAAAAGTGGAAAACTATAACCTTATACTAGGAATCAAGATAATATTCTTAAAAAACAATCAATTGTAAAAGGTAGATCTGGATGAAAAAACATGATGATCCTTTTTGGGATTACTAAACAAGCTATAAGATACCATTGAGGGTGTTTAAATTCCAACTAGTTTATGAGGAACCATGTCATAATATGATGAAAATACCATAAAATAAAATTTAATTTTAAAAAAATGTGATTTTGATCGAGGATGAAGCTTTATGGTATAGAATCAAGGATTATAATGAACTTAAATATATGTGGAGAGATGTAAATGTGAATGCAGTATTTTGTAAAGATATTTAAATTAAAGGGACTGACTGACACATCAATAGAAAATATATATATCTTGGAGATTGGTTACATCATTTAAATAATGTTTTTTATTTATCCCAGTCAATAATATATTAATATGTTATGTTCCATTAATGATTACCCAAAAATTTTCACACGAATATATTTATTTTCAGAATAATGGAGAGAAACCCTTCAGGGTGAATATAAACAATCTCAATTTTCACATTGGAAATTATCAATTGTGTATAATCAATTCTTTTATTTTTAAATAGGGTATACTTGTTATGATAATATTTCATCTTTATATAAAGCACTAACTTATAAGAAACCCTGGTACACTTTATATTCCTATTAAAATCATTATTTTTTATGTTATAGGTCAGATATTTTTATAATAGTAGTGTGTCTCACAGAGACACCAACGTGTTCTAAAATTCAATAATTTGATAAATCTACCTTAAATGTGAGAATAGGTTTTTAAATTAATGATGAATATGATAATGTTACTTAACTTACCGAATATAGGAAACATTTAAAATCCAAACAAGGCCATGGTGAATATTAAATGTTATGCTATAAAGGAGATTTATCATGTAAAGTTAACTTCGGATATCTTTAAATATTGAATTACACACATAATATTGACTCCAAAATATTTCAATAAATAATAATTAATGGTTTTAAATCCATAATAATGGTATGATATAACACAAACATTTGTGTTTTAGTACTTTAATGATTTGTGAGACTAATCTTAGACAAAAATTTATAAAAAATTTCATAATATATACAATTATTTAGAGTAGGTTATTCATAACGACATCTAAATTTATTTTTCATATATATTTGTGGATGTTTTCCCAATATTGTTGATAAATTAACATTTTTCAGTGATTTATAATGAACCACCACTAATATATATATGATATATTTTAATGAATAAAAAATATAGAGGGGGATATAAACCACCACTAATGTTTTTCACATATATTTCAGAAGGAGTTCATTTAAAATACTATCTACATTTTAATATAGTTGGGGTTTTTTTGATAAGTGGCATTAATATATTCCATATATAATTTTTAAATAGTGTTATTTTATAACCACTGAAAATCATTTAGATTTGAGGGGTATTTAACCCACCACTAACATTTTTTAGAAAAAATTTAATATTATATGTAATTATATTAAAGTAATTATATAAACATAAAAATTAAATTATATTACATATAAATATCTATTATAATTATATTATATATATAAATAACTTATATATACAGTTAAATATAATTAAATATAATAATAAACATTCAACTGGGTGGATTTAAAGTAAATGTAACTAATATATATCTATAGGTATACTTATAACATGTGTGTATACTCTAGAATAACTCTAACTAGGTATTCCATAAATGGAGATTCGTAGGGGGGCTATGTTCTGCATCTCTAGCATCACATCCCCCTTTCAACTCTCTTTCATTCCCTCCTTGGTTCTGTCGTTCATTTTCTCTCCACACTCTCTCTTTTGTTCTAGTTTCCCCCCACTTATTCATTTGGGTATGTTTCTTTTTCTCTTGTATAAAATTAAATTATATACCTCATAAACTCTTCCCCATATTTTTATTTCTTGTTTTTGTGTTTTTGATGCCATTATGTTCTTTTGTTCAGGCTTTCTCAGTAAACTTTGGGATGTGTGGGATTAGTCGCGTTGGTGTACTCGGAAAAAAGAATCCATCTGATCTTGTATTTTCATGGTTCTCTAATTAATGGTTATAATTATTTATTTGGGGTAATATTAGGTGTGATATTCATTATGAGGTGGCATTGAAAATTGGTGTTGGTTGTCTAGGAGAGGGTGATTTTATCTCTTTATTCCTCATTCAAAATCACTTCCTTCATCTTCCTTCACTTCTCTAACATTTTATCTACTATTTCGGATTCAAGGAGGCTTTGGGATGATATATTAGATAATTAAGTGGTTATACATGACGTACAACAATATTTGGATTCTATTATATCTATGGTGTTCCTAATTAAATGAATCAAGTCAATGGTGTGGTCATGACCTCAATTTGTTTTGTGCGAGGACACATGGGATCAATGGAATAGATTTCATTCTGTGTCTGATGATCATAGGTGATGATGGAACATTGTTTGGTGGATCTGATTGTATTCTCATCAGATATTTCTGATCGATATGATACTTTTGGTCACAAAGCTCTTGTTTTGAGGCTAGGAGATGATAGAAGGAAGCGATAGGTGCTCATGGGGAAGTTCATGGATCATTTTTAGGACCATCCCGCTTTTAACTATTTTCTAGATTCATATTCTATCATTCCTTTCCCTGTTGTCATGGTGCAGTGCTCTGCATGCTTTTTTTGGGTTATAGTGTTTAATAGTTCTATTGGGACTATGATGTATCACCCTACATAGGTTCAGTCTCTTCAGAATGTTGAGGTTCTGATTTTACAGTTGTATATTCTTCTTGTTCATCGTTAATGGTTTAGTGCATTGATGATTGGTCCTATGAAGTTCGATGATGTGGTGGGATACTCTCATTGTAATTATATATGATTATGAAAACAATAGAGTTCCATATTTCTCTTCCTAATGTGTGATGTGGTCGTTCTATATCTATGTATTTTTTGGTTCGTCGTTTATTCAATTAAATTTTAATTTCATATTTGGAAATGTCGATTTGTGGTGGCTTAAAGTGCAATGGTGGTACCCATATGTGATTTTAAATTATAAAATTTGAATCATGATTTCTTATAGTTTTTTTATTCCGACAAGATGGCATTTTCTTGACTTATTAGTCTTTAAATTGGTTTTGTTTTTCTAATTTTTAAGTGGTTCCCACTCTACCTCAATGTCAGTTTATTAGAATATAAAAAAAATTGATTTGGTGTATAACATACATGTGTGTGTGTGTTGAAGTATACATAATATAAATGTATTTCAAAATATATGTCCAAGTATGATTATTTAAATATATATAAATATATAATTTCAAGGGATTCTATATTAATATAAATATATATTCTATATTCTATATATTATTTTATATAATACATAATTATTTATTTATTTATTTTTATTCTAATACATGTAATTATTTGAGTTAATATATCAAATATATATATATATAATAGTATTTGAAAATATATGAATAGATATATATATATATATAATTTTTTATATTAATATATGTAAATTTTTATTATAAATACATATACATATTATATAATATTACATGTATATATATATATATTATAGACATATAATATATTATCTTATATATATAAATTATATTACATTCTATATAAATATATATATATTATCCAAATATATTTTATATTATATATATATTAAATTATTTATTTTAAAAATGTATATAATATTTTAATTGCACATACATTAATTAATTAATATATATTTAATTTATAATTTAAATATACTTGATAAATGTGTTGTGTATATATAAATGTATAGGCTTCCTATCACATAAATGTATCTAAATATAAATAAATAAATAATATAATATAAATACGAATAAATTAATATATATAAATGATCTTATTAAATTGATTTAATTATATTATTCAAATAAAATTTATTTTTTTATTAAATTTTTGAATATATATATATATATAACTGGGTGTGTGTGTACAAATAATTATATAAATATAAATATTTTATTTTATTTTATTACCTAAATTTAAAAAGTATATATACATCATATATATGTATTTAAATATAAATTTTTAAATACTCTTTCACGTGTGTGTGTTTGTTATAAATGTATTTATAAATAAATTTATTTTTAATAGAATCAAGAAATAAGGATAATTTTCTACTCTGTCATGATGGAATTTTCCACGACATAGAATTTAGAGAGTCTAGGATGTAAAATAAAACTGGTTACGAATAATTTGAATGCATCAAAACGTAGTAGTTATGGACACACCACAATGATTTAAGTCCATATATTTATATCCAGAACAATAAAGTAATTCTATGACGGTTCTTCTTCCTAGACATTGTGATCTCTCAAATCTTCTCTCTAGTATCTTGACTCTCCTCTAGCAACCTAGATTAAACCTAGTAAAAATCTATAATATCACCAGCATTGATGATTTTCTAACTTTGATATATTTTAATGCCTTTCCCCATATTGGTTCCCATGTTAAGACTACATCCTTTGAAATCCACTAAAACATTTCCATATTTCAATACATGCCTTGAACCTAGCCTTAATAAACCTCTCTACTCCTTCTAGTCCATTATAATTTATTCACCAACATGATAAATAATAATCTTTATCCTCAATCCACTTCCTCTTAAAAGAATTATCCACTAAGTCCAAAAACACCCCCTAAATCCAAAGATTCACCTAAGGGTAAATACCATAAAAACCTAACAAACAACACACACAAAAACCCTAAAAAATGTAATAATCACCCTAACACACCACCTAAACATGTACCCATCTAGTAACTTATACTGAATCAATACCCATCATTGAGCTCAATCCACTTTTTTTCTTCCGACCCTCACCCATTATCGAATGACCATTCCACCTATATGAACCTCCAATGTTTTCCTTAATTTACCTCACCCATCCACTACTTGAGGCAAGAGAAGTGTCAAAAAAAATCTTATAGAGAAGTAAAATAGTATTTTTAGATGTTATCAAGCATATTTCCATGGTATCCAACATCATAGAGGCACATAGAAAAATTCTTTAAAATCATGTCATTTAGGTCATAGAGACGGAATTCTAGGAGTGAAATTTTGGGTTATTGACGACATTGGAGGTTGGATTATAGGATATCAAATTCAAATTGGGTAGATTTTTTTGAATTATGACATTGGATTAGTTTATAAAAGGTTTTCGATAATATAGTGGGGAGTTTTTCTAAAAAAATTTGTAGGACCAACTTAATATTGAGCCCAACGAAACCCATTAAGAAAATATGTAAAAGATGATGGTTATTAGTGAAAATGATAAGAATGATGTACTAGAGAATAAGAGAAAAAATATCATTAAAACACTAATTCATATATTTTATTAGGAAATTACCTATGTATAGTTGATAATGATTTATTAATATCGCTCAATAAGAAAGATGAATGTGATTATCCTCTATTATAGAATGGTCTAGAAGAAAATATACATGGAACACAGGTTTATGATTTATTTAATCACCACAAATAGGAAAGGTAAGGGAATAATCATGAGTGGAAACTTTTTCACCCACATGTAGAATTATTTTTATGTATTTATTTCATCACATCCACATTAATCTCAAAGTAAAATCGATTATAGTAATATCAATATTTTTGAAAAATATGGGAATACTGAGGAAGTATGGAGACAAATATTAGTATGTAGAGGAGAATTCATTTTACTCAGGTGGGGATGATTGTTATGACATTCAACCACATGTGACCTAAAGGGTTTGAAAACCTCTTTATAGACCAATCGAAGCACAGAATTTGGCACCACCATCATATATTCTAAAAATAATGTTTAATAAATATTTTTATACCAAGTTTTAAAATCAAATTTTGAATTGATGACACATTTTTTAGGACATGGGGATATCTTATAAGGAACAATATATTCCTTAACATGTATAATTACTTGTACCTCCTCTTTCTTATCCACATTGGGGAACACCTTCCAAATTCATGACCACCCCTCTCTTTGATTCCAGATAACCAATATCTTCTGTCACTCAACAAAGTCTACCACTGGAATTCTATAAGAATAGGTTTTAGAAGACCCATAATCAATCTTCCACACATATAACCCATGATAATTCATGAAATACAACCATTATCTTCAACTTAGTTTTAAACTCCCAATATATTAGAAAGTAGGAGATATCAGATACCCACATTGAGGTACCATTATTGATCTAATAGTCCACATAATTTGCTACCTCTTAATCATGGATATACCTCTTGAAAAATGGATATAATTTACCCAATAAACATTTGATACACCATCACATCAACTTAATATCACTTCTGACAAACCATCCAACATTTCCATCATAATAAAAAAAGTGGTTATAAATATTGGGAAAACCCACTCAAATTGATTTGAGTTATAGTAAGACACCATTATATTTACTAGTGATTGCCAACGTTTCCCCAAGAGAAATGATTGATCCCACCAGTTTAGTTGGAAATAGAACCTCAAAACTATTATTATCATTCACTCTGGCACCATACCACACTAATTCCTTTGTTAAAAGTATATTGATTTATTTTTCATATTTCCCCTTTGATTCTTCTATGAGAGTTTTGATTGAGCATAAGGTGGCTAGTTTGAAAGTTTGGTAGTACACTAAGGAATCATTGTAACCCCCCCTCTATATTTTTTGGTTATCATGTATATAATTTTCAATATTATCATTTATTTATTTTACTTCGATGTATCTTTATATATATTAAAGGTATTGTGTATCACAATTTTACTAACCAAATAAATTTTAGTGTAGCCTATTTTTAAGAGAACTATTATTATAGAATTTAATTTTCTATATAAATTTTATGAAAATACTAGTTTGAGTGTTGGATATTTGTATTAATTAATAGAAATAAAATATATTATAATTAATGATATAAATTTTATATGTTAATTCCACAGGTCAAGGGGGATAAGAAACTACAATCTATGTATTATATCCAGCCTTTCTAATTATTGTGATATTCTTTTTTTGGTTTTCATTGTTATTTTTCTCATATCTCTCAACACAGATAAGCATTAAAGATAAAGTTTAATATAATTAATAAGGAGGGATGATTGGAAAATATATTATTTTTTCCCTAAGATAATCCAGAAAGAACCATTATTATAAAGACATTTTTTAAATTTTTTGGTTTTTTTGATTAATAAAGATCATAAAAAATAAATAAATATGAGAAAAATATTCAAAGTTTCATTCAAATTTAAATTTGTATCAATTTTAAAAATTATTAATTATATGTTTCTAGTTTTATATTGAAAGATATAAATATTTAAATTTAGTATAATATTCATTTTTATTCCATTTCATAACATAATTAACTTGTACATTTTCATCTCTTACTCTTGATAGGTACTCTAATATATTTCTTATTATTTCATATAGACCCATTCATAATAGATTCTCTAGATATGAATAATTAATATTATATTATTATTTATCTTAATTAATCATGATTATTCTGAACCAAATTAATATGAATGAGGACACCATTGGAGTATGTTTCTTTTTATTTGATAATGTTTCCTACCTTATATTTAATCTTTTGACAAGCTTATATAGATCAGTAGTTTCCTTATTATAAGTCAAATTAAAATCTTTTAAATCCTTCCAAACCTATTTTTTTGGTCTAATTAATTGATTTTAAGGCTTCTTCAAAAGTGAGGTGGGCGATTTCATAAAGTTTCTAGAAACTATGTGATGAAATGAAGTTAGTGGTGGTGTTATCTCTTTATATTTCAGAATAAAGCTTACATATTTGTTTATTATTATTTAATGTATCCTATCTATTTTAAAATATTAATAAAAATTGATAGATATGATACCATTGATTGACCATTGTTTAGCAGCATTCCCCCTTCTAATATGAACAATTAAAGTTATTATCAAAAGGAGAATGATGGTGGGGATTTAGGGGTGGTCCATTTTTGACTTCTAAGTGTGTTAAATTAATTATTACAAAAATAACATTGAAAAATGGTAAGCCAGAAAATAAATATAGAGAAATTGTGAGAAATATGGATTCGTCACTGTTTCTATATATATAATTTTGATATAATGAGAAATAAAAGATAATGGGACATGGTAAATGATTTCATTTAAAGGATAAGAGGATGAATTTATTATTCATTAAGATGAATTAAAATTCATGAACTATAATTTGGAGTTTATGAGTCTTTTCGTATCTTGTTTTCTATATTTTTTCATCATATCCCACCAACTATTACCCTCATATACATTGAATTCGTAATGAATTACCTCTTTATTTTTTTAATGATTTCTATGTAAAAATAGAGATAATTGGGAATTTTATCCTTATATTTAATATAAATAAGATTAATAGTAACTGTAATTAAATTATATTATGTAATAAGGGATCTTAATTATCATATAAGTTAGATTATAATTGGTAATTTTTTTAATAAAATATTGAATAACATGAGTATAATGGTGTAAGAGTCATGCATTTGGAGTGATAAATGAGGAATGACTGTCAAGAATTTGATTGAATAGGTTAATTTATTTTGAAATTGTATGTTATGAATTTCTCTTTATGGGTCCTATGTGTTGAATATTTATAGTTTTCAGTGTGGAATATTTTTGATTTCAAGATGATATTTATATTAGATAAATTAAAATGCTTAATTATTGGGGGATATGTTACCTCTAATTTATGTTCACATATTCTTCATGTTTTTATTTATTATTTGGAATAATAATACCTAATATTATTTTTTTCATTAGTTTATGGCCTATTGATGTTGGATAATTATTTTAGAGTTTTTTGGATAATTTTGATGAAAAATAACTCAAATCATTTTGTAATACACTTAATGAATTAAGAGTTCATTTGAGATTAATTTCAAAGCTGGAATCCATGAATAAACTAGGGTTTAATCCTTGTAATCACAAAAAACATAACCTATATAAGAATAAATGGGAGTATATGTAAGAATAACTTATATATAAGAATTATTCATTTTGTTGTGTCCATGAAACATCACATCATAGTTTCTATTAGTTTAAATAATTGGAGGATAGATAATAAAAAACAATTAAATTTGTGATGAGTAGAGTAAAGAAAAAAATAAAAGTTAGGAATTTTTATTTAACTACAAGGTATATAACATAAGGGTAAGTATATAACAGTTTCCCGTAATAAAGAGAAGTTTCAATTTTAAGGTAAAAATTAGTATACTTTACACTAATGTAATATTAAATCCTTGATAATTTTGTACAAATAATCATAATTATTATTTCATCATTTGGAGTAGTTGGAATGCACCAAAAAATGTATCATAATTTCAGATTGGGCATCATACAAAGAACATTTTCTAAAATTTTTATGCAATTTGAATAAATTTAACCATGTATAGGTCACAACGTACATAGGAATATCTTTCTAGAAAGAGGATAAATAAGGTTAAATTATAATAAGATATGATGGAATCACATTGTGGACCTAGACTATCAATGAATATATATATATAAGATTTACTTTGATCATACTTCTTATAAGTTACAACATGGAGCCATTTTAATTCTATAGGGATTCATGAAGAGGTAGGAACACTAGGTTTTCATCAATTTTCAATAAAATAGGAATCCATGGGGTTCTGTGGTAACCTTCCGAAATGTAGAATTAAAGATATGAAAACCATCGTTGATAAATTTAAAAGTCACACCATGATCTCCAGGACATAAAATATTTTAAAAGAAGATATATTTTCTTTCTTGCAATAAATCTTCTTTTATGCTATCAATATGGTACACAATGGTATAAAAAATGGGTTTCCAGTGATCCATATAATAACCATCATGGTTTCACCTTAGTGATGTTATAGCTTCTAATATATTTCATGTGCTAAATATTTTAAAAATTAAAGTATATGAAATGAGTTAGAACAACTAGACCAATAAGACCACTATAGAGTGACCTCTTCGGGTCAAATTGTCTATATTAGTTAGTCCTTAAAATTTGATTTTTTTTATTAAGGATTGAGGGTTAGATATTGAATGGTAGTTCAATTTTCATATTTTTATTTCTTGATTATTTTTTCATATCATTCAACGTGTGAAACCTATCCATCCCTTGAGATTAAATTCACTCACATGATTGATGAAAATTCCATTATGTGTAGTTCTTAGGGTATAGTGAATAGAATGTAATAGGTTGATGTTTTAGTTTAGTTGATTGATCCATCTTTTGAAATGCATATGGTAAGTAATATCATGAATTCCCTAATAAAAATTTTATTTCTTATTTCCTCGAAATAGATATTGTAACTAAAGGATTATCCACACAACATTAATGAATGATTGAATGGATAGAGACTTATTTATTCTTCTTTTAATTTTGAGAAAGATCAAAATTCACATAAATCATATTAAAATAATTTTAATGTCACAATTAAATGAACATAAATAGTTTTAATAAAAAATGGACATATGTTATTAATTACATTCATGGAATCTCACAACTGGTCAAAAATTTTAATATAAATGATTGTGAAATAAAAAAATTTAGGAAACCACATTATCTAAAATTTATCTTCTCTCACAACCCTTCATAGAAATTTTGATGAATCACAAAAAAATCAATTTGTTTTTTAATTATATAATTGTTCTCTGTTCTATTTTTTATACTTTTTTTAACTAAATTATATCAAAATAATTATGATAAACATGTTTAGTCGGTTTAGATTCCCCGAGTTTCCAATGGATTGTCCTTATTAATACAAATTTTTCAATTAATATTTTATTGTTTTAATGATTGAGTGTCATGAAAAATAATTATAAAATCTAACTAAATTTCCTCAAGAGTTGAAAATGACCAAGGGTTCATCATGTGTGGGGACAAGAATTATAGTCTCTAAATTTATTAGTAGGTATCTTGTTAAAAACTATAATATTGTAATGTGGGATTCCATAACATTTATTTTTTATGTCTTTACATAAGGCCTTTATGGTATAGTTATATTTTTCAACCTTATACATTTTATCGTTATGTAATTTATAATTTTCATTTATGTGATGATTTATTTTCATTTTTATGAATATGGTATGCTTTTTTATTTAGTAATATAACATTTATATTTGTATTTATTTCATCCATGCTATGTATGTAAGGATAAATACTTGGTTAAATTCTATTTTACACTTCCCCTAACTAAGTATCATAATCTCACCCCCATTATATTATTTTCTATTTTCCTAAGAAACCATGAAGAATCTTTTTTGTAATCATTGCATAAAAAATAAAGGGATAATAAATCATTATGAATTTTTATGATGTATATTAATTTATAATGTAATTTAATTATCATGTATGTATCCAGTCTACTAATACCACTAAAAATTTTATTCTTGAAGTTTATAATGTAATAAACTTATGTCTTCAATCAGGTATACAGACTCAGGGATGATAAATTAGATATCAAATAAAGTTTAGTAAAAAAAATAGGAACTAGATTCATAAAAACATATCTAGTTAAAAAAATTATGATAAACACCTCATAAATTTATGAAATTTTTATAGAATGAATGAATATTTGGTATGAATTTTTACTAAAATAATATTAAATTCATACCATTTTTAATAATTCATATATTTATTTGTGAAATAATTTTTATATGTCATTGTTTTTTAACAATTACATAATGGAAGGATTGAAAACTTTTTCAGCACCTTTAAACATTTTATAGATTTCCCTACTGATGAAACTAATGAATCATGTGTCATAGTTGATTAAATTATCACAATATAATTACAGTTAAATTATTTAATAAAAAATAACCTTGTTCGTATAGATCAACCTATTTTTCCTAAAAAATTCATGAAAATGATAGATGGTTTCTAGAGTTTTACACACAAATTTTTATATAGAACAAAAAATCTATTTTTCTATAGGAATGGATAAAATACCCAAAAAAATATCCAATGCTATTGTATTTATTTAGAAGAAAAATTAATCAACGTTGTATTTTTTTAAATGTATATGATGATCAATATTGTAGTTCATTTAAAATACAATTAATTAAGAAGGGAAATAAATCACGGAATAGAATGATATTAGGTCATTAGGCCTTGGATTGTATTTTCCTCTAGTGGAATGGGTTAATATAGAAATAAAATTTCAAAATTTAAAAAAAATAATTTTTTTTATATATGAGGATAATATTAAATAAATATTTATGTATGCTATAGATTACGTACAAAATCATGAAATAAGGACCAATATCATCATTTATGGGAAAAATCCAAGTCATAAAACTGAAATACTCTCTAAAATATTTTCATCATATTAAGAGATAATGATAATTTATATAATGATAGATAATGAGTTTTACATGTGTTTTATTATGAAATTAATGTATGGGAAGAAGATGATAGTTAGAAACTATGTAAATAATATGGTGATAAAAAATAAAGTGTGAAGTTTCTAATGTGTAATAATTAACATAAGAAACACTCTATGAATTACAAAAACGTGTTTTGATTTTCTTTCTAGTGTAGGGAACAAGATCATAAGCCTCATGTGTGAAATTTATGTGAGATACTATGAATATATTTCAATTTTAATTCTATAAGAAACTATTAAAAACCATTCCCTAAAAAATATGTGAGTTTTCCTCTAAATTGGATGATGGGGTATGTCTGAGATTTTTTAATTACTGGGGTAGATGTTATTGTACCAAATGATGTTATTGTAGGTTTATTGATCAAAATTGGAATCTTATATAATATATTATTTTATTCAAGATCTAGGAACTGTTTTATATTCTGTATGTTTTCAAATAACCTTGAATCATCTCGTGATTCATTTAGGAATGTGTTTTTTATCATGCGCCCAAATAGAAATTTAATTTAAACCAAAAAATAACGCATTATTCCAATAATAATGAATAAAAGTTTCATTTTTTCAGACCATATTTTTATAAAAATGTTTGTGTTTGACCTAATTATTTGGATTAATTGTTACTAAATGTATAATGAAATAATTTTTGATTAATATAAATTGATTATAATCTATTTAGATGATATAAAACCTCTTTATTTAAGAGAAAATTATATTTCTAAACATATTAGGAACCACATTTAGTTGATCATATTAACTAAATTTAAAGGGAAATAGAAGATTGAATTAGATAAATAGAAAATGATGATATCCTAATAATTTAATATGTAGTGATTTTGAAATATTACATTATTTTATTTACTGAGTAATTACTATGATATCTATAAAATCAAGAAGTTTTATTTTCTATTGATATCATCCCTAATGAAATTACTATATCAAGTTCAACATAAATATTAATTCTAATGTAGTTAGTGTAATTAATAATAAACTATTATATTTTTGTGGTAATGGATTCATACACCCTGGTGTCTCATCTTGAGAAGCATATTTTTATTTTAAAAGAAGAAGGATGGGTCTATGGGGATATGAAATGACTTTAGTTAATCAATTCCATTACTATTAAGAACACATATTCTTTTCCATTTATTGGTAATATTTGTGATCAACTTTAATAAGATAAATACTTCTCAATGTTAGACCTTATTCATGTTATCATCAATTAATAGTTGAAAAGAGATATACCATGAATAGTTTTTGTAAAATTTATATGAATTTTTAGTTTACTGTAATTCCATTTCGATTAACAAATTTGACCTCTATGTTTATTGATATGTTGAATTGAATTATCAAGGATTATATAGATAAATTTTTATGGTCTTTATTGATGATATCATGGTATACTCTAATATCTATGATGGGAATGAGAACTATCTATATATTATTATAAAAACTACATGACAGGAGGAGTTAAATTAGAAATTTAGTAACTGGATTTTCTCTTCAATAAGTTTATTTTCATTTCCATGTTGTCCTTAATTTTGGAATATAAATTAACCATCTAATATTCTATGTTGTTAAAAAATTCCCCACAGAAATGCATATTTATAAAACATATATTTTTCATAGATTATCCTGTAACTTTTGTTAGTTTGTTAAAAAATCATAATTTGTTAACCTTATAACAATGATGACATGTAAAGGATACAATTCACCTGGAAAAAGAAAAGTGAAGTACAACTTTGAATAATTTAAGAAGTGACTAATAAATGAACTAGTGATAAATTTAACATTGGGTATGGATATATTTTTTAAATTTAACTATTCATTAAAACAATGATGCCTATGATTCCCTATGAAAATGATAGATATTTATAGTGAAATAGGGAAATTAATTACCCATGAAAAAAATTATCCCAGTCATGATCCAAGGTTAGAAGTAGTGATAATTACATTGAATAAATGAACACATTATCTATATGGTATAAAAGGTAGTATATATACATATCATAATATTTTTATGTATATATTTACTTAGAAAGAGTTCAACATTAAGTTAATGTGATGATTGGAACTAGAAAATGACTATGATCATACGATATACTACATGTTGAGGAAGGTAAATAAGATGTAAAATACATTGAGTAGGAATAACCCTGGATCCATTATGGGGATGGAAAAGGGTAAAATATTATTATATTTAGTATATATGGTCATGGAAATTATATTTAAAGGGTAGACAATAGGTTGGAAAAAATTCATTAAGGTAACATCTCTGTGTTTTTGCATTGACTTCTTTATTGAAAAAAAAGAATGATAGAGGGAGTTATGGAGTTCCATCATGATTATTGACATGGTATATTGACAAAGATCCATTAAAATAGAATTAATTCATTCAAAGTGGTTTAAAAGAGTGCTTATAAAATGAAACGTATAGTGCCTAAAGGAATTCATGGTAAAATGTACCAAATCGGAATTTTGTTATGCAAACTGCGTAGTATGTTTGTGGTACCTTAAAAAATCATTATTTTCACATAGCAGTTGTGCTATGAAAACATCAATGGAGTCATTTCGTGTGTAGTCAAAGGCGGTGATTTAAAGTTCACTGTGTTGTAATATTTATATATATCATTTTTCACTGTGAGAAACACAAAGGTATCATCATTTGTGGATGAAGATGATGTTTTAAACAGATCAACAAAGGGACATTTTTAGATTAAGGAGGAAGCCAAAATGGAATAATGTGTTATGCGAACCACACAGTGGGTTTAGTATTCCATGATTTCTATTCTTGAAAAGCGTTTTGGTTAATTTTGATTAGTGAGTTTTTAGAATTTTTTTCCAATATAAAGGATCCTTTTTATGTGTTTGATCAGAGGGAAAATTTAATCATATAAACTTATCACTATAATAAATTATCTATTTTTTAAAGAACATTGTCAATGGTGTTTACAAGTAATATTTATTTTCAATGGAGATGATTCCCATGAAGGATCTTCTTGGAAAAGAGAACATTCTCAATTCCATTTTATTTTGTGGGTTTTTATGGGTCACATTAGTCTTCAAATAAAAATGTGATCATGGACCACTCACATGGCATAGTGCAAGTAATTTTTTCAATGGGATTATGGTATTTTGTGAATAATCTAAAATATTTCATACTTAAGTCTATGTAACACTCATATTTGAAACATATCTAAGGTGGTTTAGATTAATGGAGGAATCTTCTAAAGGTCCAGTGCAAATAATTCAGGTTTGAGAGAATCAAAATTTCAAACTCTGAATTGTTTTAATCTTGGAGAGATAATGATTATTCTATAAATTTTGTAAAATTATCATACTTTAGTGGATTTGATACATAGACACACTTCCATTGTATGATCCTTAGACATTTCCTAGTGTTGGTGAACCATGTAAAATTTTTCTATCTAGTGCATGATTTCATTTCTATTCATAAATTTCTATAGGAAAGATAGGGGCAAGTGTATTGTTTAATGATGATACAATATCCAAAGGGGAAGTTTTTAATATCTTCCATAACTAGATCAACCCCCCCCCCCCCCCACTTTTCAGGGTATTTAACCATGTTGGAATAATAATTGGTTTCAGAGCGATGTTTAATATCAATGTTTCCCTCTCAATGGTTTTAGTGTAGGTTTTCAATCATAATGGGTTTTTGATCACTGAATGAAAAAAATAAATTATTGAATAATGAAATATATAATTAATTTCGATCAATATATATGGATAAATTTATAGTAGAAATGCATGGTATTTCAGCTAGTGTGGATAGTGGAGCTTTATTAAAGTCTTTTTGAAAGTAATTGGGGGCTGACAATAGAGGAATCACTGATTTCGGGGGAGAATTATCCAATGTAATCTATTGGATAGTGATTATTTTTGGGAATCAGATTAAAATTTTGAATAATTTCAAAATATTTATGAGTTGCACTCAAATGTCATAGAAGAAGAACTTAAGGTTAAATTGAATAAGTATGAGAATATGAGAATACACCCTAATGATTTAATAAATTCCCTCTTTGATCGAGTGATTTTTTTGTAGATTATATTTATGATCTCAAAGAAATCATCCATTTTATTAATATCATCCTTAAAATTCTTAAATGAGTTCCACCTCTGTTCAATCTACAAGTCACTATCCTGAAAGATAAAGACCCAATAGAGCATACACTTGATATCTTGCATAGTACTCTTATCGCATATGAGATAAAAAATAATGATATTGATTTTATGAAAAAACAATTGAAGTCCAAATATGTGGAATTCAAGTCCCTTAAATATATCAAAATTGAAATTGGTCAGGAAGAAGAGGATACATGTGAGGTTTTTTCATTCCTTTCCTATTATATAAACTTTGAAAATGAAATTTCAAAGGTAATATTCCACTTTCTTATTTCAATATGGAAAGGTTCTCCAAGAAGTTTCATGATGATTTTGAGGATGAAGTTGAAATTCAAATGAAGATGACCTCATCCTAGGTAAATGGTAAGACAAATTTTAAGACAAATTTATTAAAAAAAGTATATTTTTTTCACATGAAAATGATAGTTCAAAATAAATTGAGGATGAAGAGATTTAGAACAGTTAGGATCATAGAAAAAATATAAGGGTTTAAGTTTTAGTTAGCTCCCAGAGAAATTAATAAATATAAAATAATGAATAATAAGTTTAAGGGACAGATGATATGAAATATGCATTTGAATACTCTCTTGAAGAGAGAGATGTTAAGAGAGCATACACAAAGAAACAAAATTGAGTGGTTCATGATTTTATGATTTATATGAATTATTCAGAAGAATAGAATTCTATGATGAAGGAATAAATTGAAAATTTTAATTCATCAGTGATACATATCGTAGAAAATGTCATTGAGTAAAATCTCAATAATGATGAATAGAAAAGAGTAATTGACAGTTTCACTAACACATAATAAGGTAAAATCATATGTATCAATGAAAATAAAGAGTAATTTTCTTCATTGAGTAGAAAATTAGAATATCATGAGGGAATGTCGACTCTTGGTGTGACAATGAGAAAACAAATTACTTAAGTAAGAGAAAATATAGAAGATGAGAATAGATTTTGAGCAGAACAGAAGAAATATACATATCCAAATGACTAGGATGAGAAGGGGCTTGATAAAAAAAATAGATTCATGGTGATTGACATCAGAAATCAATCACTCACTCTGAGTTTGAGAATTTATTTGGGTTAAAATTATAATCATAATAGAAATAGAAACAAATAATGAATTTTTCTTATAACAATGTATAGAAATACACCTTGTATCTGGTGTTATTGATCTAGAGAGATGGAAAATTATCAATATGTATATTCAATATCATATATTTCATTGAATGGAATAATAAAAACAAAGGGTACCACATATAATTTAATATTTCATGAAGGATTTTTATGTTCATTGTTTTTGGTTTGGAGGATTCAAACACATGGCCAGATATTTATCAGCAAAAATACAGAGGAATCTACTAAATTAGACCCAAAGTGGACATAGGAATCATCTCAATGATCCTCAAATGTGGGGAAAATTAAAAATTAATTTTTAGATCAGTAATATTAAGTTTTTACATCATAATCCTGGGAAGATTAGTAATACGAGTCCACAATAGGCATGATGTCAATGATGTGGATCAAAAAGAAAAGAGACGATCATGATGTGGTTATATAGATGGTCCATAAAGAATCAGATAATGATGGTGTATGGATCCTTTCTAGTGGATTCTAATAACATATGATAAGAAATAAATATCTTCTTACAGGTTTAAAATATGATAAGGAATGTGTTGTAAAACATTGAAATGACGACGACTTGAAAATTATTTTCGTAAGAAAAGACAAATTTGGGTGAAAACCTAAGATATGTTTTGGCGTATTAGTTGTCAAAGGTCTCATTAACATCAAGATAAGTGTTAGTAAATTGCGTGACTTAGGTCATGCTATAATATTTAACAAGAATTTGTGTATATTCAATGTAAAATATGTTACAATTTCATTATAGGGAAAGTGTGTGGAGTGGAATCTCTAACTTGTGAGTGGAGAAGAAGGTATATCATTTGAATCCTGATAGGAAGAAAAAAAGTTATGGGATAAATTTCTTGGTCATATATGTCAACCATCCATCGAATATCTTGTCAAACATGACTCATATCATGATCTAAAAAAGATATCATATGATTTTTCTCACACAATTGATGCTTTTCAACAAGGGAAGATTATTTATAAAAAGGTTGATGTAAAAAGAACAATTGTCAACATGATTTCTTGAATTAGTGCATATAGATATATATGGAACTATATCACCAAAATCCATTTATGGGAATAGGTGATATGTTTTTCTCATTAATATCCTCATCTATTTGGCATAGATATTTTTCATTTCACACATATCTGATAGGTTTAGCTGCATAAACAATATCAGATGGAATCATAAAAGATTCTTAAAGATAATATTATGAAGTATCAAAATGATAATGGTATGAAAATAAAAAAAAATCCAAATGGAGGTCTATATTTAGAAATATTGGATAAGGAATCACGTTTCAAAAGTGAGAAATCCTTAATAAAATAGATCTTTTTAGAGGAGAAATCAGAAAAGAAATAACATAGATTGGAAAGTGCATATTAAAAGGACCTACCATAGAAATTCTAGATGGAATCATTCTTGACATCAATCTACATATAGAATTAGGAATTGTTGTTTTAGAAATAATAAATGACTCTGTACGAGCTATGGTATGGAAGGAATCCAACAATGGAATAATTTTGAATATTTGGAAGTATTTTTTTATTACCAATAAAGAGAAATATATTAAATTTGAATATTACAAAAGATGAGGGAATATTCTATTTCTATTCAGTAGAAATAAAACCATTATAATTACTTAGAAGATTGGAAAATTAGTTGAAATAAATGATATTGATGTAGTATATAATTTAAAAATTGTCATTAAAAATGAATAGTTACCAGATAATAGTGAAGAGAAGGGAAAAAATAAAGGGGAGTATAAGTGAAAAATAAAAATTCTGAAGAAGATACTGATGATTACTAGGAGGAATCCAAATCTGTATATGCAAGAAATGATATGTGTATATCATAAATTCACATGAAAAATATCATTGGAGTTCATCCAGTGCTAGTTTAAACATGGATATTGAAGTTTTTATAGATGGAATACTTCCTCTCTCAAGTATATCCTAAATGTTTTGAATAACCAACATGGGACAAAAACTGGGTTTAGGATATGAGTTATGATTCTATCCAAACTGATAATAGTAATACATGGGAGATTATTTCATGATTGAAAATTAATAATTTCATCAGAGAAAAATGGGACTTTCATAATAAACTAAATAAAAATGGATTGGGTGTTCAAAACAAATATCAACTACTATGCATGGGATATGTAGAGACTCGAAGCTTATCGTACATGGACATTACATTACTTTTGCGGAAAACTTAGTACATAACAAAAACACACACACATGGATCGTAATAGTTTAGTGTCTTTGGAAACTCAGAACGTAATCTTCTAATCGTGGTGAAAGATCTTCAATATCTCCCATAAAGATCTTCCCTTTTTTTACCTAAAACCTTTCTTTATATCCTGGGGAAAAGAAAACATAAAAGGGTGAGCTCAAATGCTCAGTAAGGGTAAACAAAAGAAATATCAATCACATCATATACATAAGAACATAGCTTTTGGAAATCTTAACCTGCAAAAGAGATCATAATATCATAACATGGGATAAATCATAGAAGTGAAAATGAGATCCCCATAATCATAACATAAAACTTGAAACTTTGTGGCATGCACACATAATCATGGAAATCATTTCTTTTTAGTCATGACTCATTGCCAAGACTATCTTAGTGGACAAAGTCCCTTTCTGAACAGAGTTCACTCCTCGTTTCAGTACTGTATCACTGAACCGAAACAACCTTCCATTCCAGCCATGTCTATCTCATGAGATATAAAATCTTTACCCAATTCATTGGAGGGAGATATAGGTCCCACCCATCTTATAATGAATCCTTTCTTATGTGTGCCACATAATCATAAAACATACATCATCGCATAACACATGTAACAAAAATGGGATTCTTGAAACATCATGACATCATAAATCAATTCATATAAGATAATGGAATTAATAAAAATAATTCCATCACAACATGATCAAATCAATGTAATAATAGGGATAAAAACAGAACCCTTTATTATCTTAGATGGAAAATAATTTTGATAAAACACTTGAACTTCATTCTTGAGGAAAATATCCTTTCTTCTTCAAAAACATTTTTCCTTTCATAACATGTCATACAACTTTAAAATAAAAGAAGTTTATTAAAAATAAACTTGAAAACTTTTAAAGGAAGCTTCTTGGAAATAATGTTTTAAAAATCCATTCATGCCGTATAAGTTAAAAAAACATTCTTCGTACTTTTGTCGGAAAAGTCAAAAAGTACCTCGTATGAAAAACGACAAAAGATTCCTTTCATATCATTTACAAAAAAACTTACTGAAGGGTAAAAATGGATATAAACTATTGTAGAAGGATGGAAATAATATTACATGTTGAGGGAACATGGATGTGGATGATAAAATACACCCCAGTAATTACCAAAGTAAATACAATCTCGGATAAAAGTGAGATTGTGATATTTCCCTTACCTTAGGTCCGACTTGCTTTGTAAGTGTCCGAACCTCCTGTATAATGATTTAAATCATGTTATTGACTTATTACAGAATCATATTCATTGTTATGATATCATATATGGTTCACTTATGACATTATATTACCCGTTCTTTTGTAATTCCATGTTAAAGAAGCGTTTTGGGTAAAATCGTTTCATTTATCGTAGGTGTTTTGACTTGTTGTTCTTGACATCATTATTACTTATATCATGATTTACTCACTTCCAGAATATAAAATATGGTTTATATATCATATATATTCAGTATATATATATATATAATAGGTAGATAAATAAAATGAAAAACACCGTTCATGGAGACGGTAGTCCGTACGTACGCATGAACGCTGTTTTCCTTTCCTTATTGTCTTGAAATGGAAGTAAGTAGATGACATACATATGTATATATATACATAAATCCAGTAGCTTTATAATGTCATATATTTCATTATTATTTCTTATATATACATTATAATCATTCTTAAATGGTTAACATGGAGAATGAATCTCATCGCGTCGTGGAGACGGTAGTCCGTACGTACGCACGAGCGATGATATCATTTCTATAAATATTGAATTGAATTGGAGTGGATTATACAATATATAAGAATCAATATGATGTTGTAATAACTATGTATAGTTATTCTTTACACCATTATACCCATCCATGTAAGGTGGTGGTGGAAAATAGATTACACCACGGCGTGGAGACGGTATTCCGTACGTACGCACGCGCGGTGATTTCTTTTTCCGTAGGATGTATAGATGGAGAAATAGGGTTGTTTCATACTTATAATAACATATCAGTATGTAAGTAATACTGATGTTATTACTTTATCATGAAACAACTAATGAATAAGATGTTGAAGAAGAAAGAAATTGAAAAGATCGGTAATGGATATTACCTCTTCTTTTGGAACGCCTCTTTGAATCCTCCACTTAAGGAACTAATATTGGTCTTTGGAGAAGCCCAGGACCCTTAGGATTATTCTAGGGAAGTGGAGAGGAGAAAATGGCAGGGGTTGGTCGAGCTTAAGTGCTCAAATTGGTGTGAGGAGGAGGGGGAGGAGGTGCCCTTTTATAAGGGAGGAGAGGGGCACCTTAGGAATATCTCAAAATATTATTTTATATTAAAGTCAAAATCGGTTTATAATGGTTCCAAAGGGTCTTATTTGGAAGATAAGGTGGGTATGGGTCGAAATCCTATCAACCAATAGGATTTAGACAAGTTTAGGTTCTTATTTTAACCTTATCAATTAGATTTAACTCTAAGTTAAATAATTTAACATTTACCGTGTCTTTTTGTTTTCTTTCACTATATGGTTAATACACTTACTATAACATGCCAAACGAACCCCAAATTGTTTATTATTAATATATATATCCGTATCTAAGTCATTTGGCCGAACCTTAGATTTTTAGGAATAAAATAACAATTAATAATATAATATTTTATTTAAAAACTATTTTGTGTCAATTTTGACACTATTTGATATATGATTTTTGTGAAAGTCATAACAGAATTATATGTTCGAACCAAGTTGATTAAATCAACATTAATATATCATAGTAACCTAGAAAATTATTGGAATTCATAAAAAGTCTCAAATTACATTTATTTTGGTGTTTATAACATCAATTATGTCAATATTTCATTAATAAGATAATTACTGCATCATCATTGTGTCATAAATAAATTAAAATATTTAATGTCTAAAAATTACAAATAAAATACCAGTATGTAAGAAATCTTTTTAGATTTCTAATGAATATTTACAATCGAATTTATCTTATATATAACCCTATATTAAAAATGTTTTAGTAAATAAACTTTGATTTTAACTCTTTTAACTCTTCTTTAAATAAATTAATAATAAATGTCCTAATCTAATCCAAGTGGGCCTAAATGGACATATTTTATTTCTAAGTTTGTTTTTGGTCGAACTACACTTGTCCAATAGAATTAGGACATGTGTTAGTGTAATAGTAATATCATATTTACCCTTAGTTACCCTATTTACTATTAACCGCGGTAAAAAAAGTAAAAAGTTACTATTCACCAAAAAATTATTTTTATCTCATTGAACCACATTTTACTTACTGATATCAACCGTGTCTGTCGGATTTTCGAAATTCCATTCACAGAAGCGGTAAAATTAAGTTTTATGCAAAATTCAGTTTTTAACCTACCACTTAGTGGTTTCACTATTCATCAAAAATTGAAAGTTTTCAGAAAAAAGCCAAAATTTCATCCTAAGCTATATTTCATATTCCGAATTCAAAAATGAAGTCTATTTTACCAAATTCATAACATAGAAGTTTCATTAATTAATTTTATAATTAAATCCTGCTGTTAAAACAAATAGCGTGTTTTTAAGAAACAATATCTATCAAAAGATTGACACTTGTTTATGTCTGGTTTAAATGTGCAATTACATCCAATGACCAACATTGTATTAAATTGTAAAAATACATTCTAAATATACTTTAAAACTACTCCAATTAAAAGTTTATCACTATTAATTATTTCGATTAAAAAATTTGTTTTTTAATTATAATTTAGTAATTTTCACTATTCATCAGAATATGAAAGTTATCCGAAATGTACCAAAATTTCACCTTAGGCTAAATTCGATACTCCGAATCCAAAAATGAAGTTCATTTTGAAAAATAAGATTTACAGAATTTTAAAAAGTGGTTATTACTATTCATACCGGCTAGTTTTAATAATATTTTAATAGCATATCGTTGTTTAGTGAAACTCGGTATTGCGTATTACACACGCTATCGAGGAAGGTCGCGATTGCGTGTAATGCAAGGCAAGTCAAGGATGCGTGTTGTGCAAGCTCCTTTTGCTGTAGCGTACAACACAAGACATTAGTGAAATAAAAAAAATATTTTTCATAAAATCTTGGGCTGTTACATTCTACCCCCCTTAAAATGAATTTCGCCCTCGAAATTCATCGGGGTTATAAATGGTTTACTATTCGAAAGTTTCTTTAATAGAAACCCACATCGTAAAAAGGAATACCAAAACTTTGCTTTAAAAACTAAAGTATGAAATGTAACGATTACCCAAATAAACTAATCACTGGGTTTCCACATAGGTGAAAATATGGATATGGAAGAGAAATCTAACCATCATGTTCTGATGGAGAGTGGTAGAGAACATGGCTATGGAAAAGCCAGTAATCACAAATCCATAGATTTGTGATGATATAAGGTACCATCTGATTCATCAGGTATAAGATCACTAGGACAACATTTTTGGTTTTCAAGATCATTTCCCTAAAGTTGAAAATTTGAATTAGAATAAATACTTACTTTATTTTGGTACAATCTCACTGTTGTTCATGCCTTGAACAATTTCCACTTCATCTCTTAAATAAATGAAGTTGAATTTGTTATTCGTGAAGTGTTAGCAGATCATGTGATAGAATGACGGGTCATTCCATCTGTCTCAAACAAAAGGTTAGCAAAAATTATATACATAAGTCGATCTATTGTGAGATTAATCATATATAGTTCCTAAAATGGACTTATACTTCATATATCATACTGCTTAATATAATAAAACTAGTTTCTACTAAACAGGGACTTCCTGTAGGCCAGTGGTAGGCGATAAAGGCCAGTCGCATTTCGGTTGTGGGTTCGATTCCTACGACCTTGTCCGACGCGATGGGCTGTCGCCCGTCCTGCAGGTTGTCCCTTTTTCTAAAACTATATTACTATAACATCCCATCAATAATATCGAAAAAAACTTCTATCCTTAAACAATACTAACTTATGTCCAACATAATACATTCTAATCTTTAGGCTTATCCATAATACTGCAGTCCACTCTCATAATATAGTGACAACGATTACCAGAGATTTAATACTGTCGTTGATCCCCACATATCATAAGATATGTCTTGTTGGTCACATTCCAAACATTCAAAGTCCTTAATCGTGTATTCTCTTGAATACCTTAGTGAAAACATGAGTGCAGTTAAAAGTTAACACTTTCCACATACCAAAATCCTCAAAATTCTATATACTCAAACCATGATATCACTTAGTCCTTATATCAATCATGAGCTCATGAATACTATTAAACATTTCATTTTCTCGTCTTCATTATGCGCATATCATCTTATTTCCAAAAAATATCTCAATCACTTTGAATACCACATTAATAAATATTGCAATACTCAATGATACAACATTATTTTGGAATCCCATTACATAAACACTTAATCATTCCACCACATCGTTGTCATATTCTATATTGCCAATAGTGATCGCATGTGATTTCCCATTGTCCTTTGCCTTCAGTGGTTGCTCATGTTGATCATCACTAACCCTTGGATTAGGGAAATTATTAGCATAATGCCCCATTTCCTTGCACTTGAAGCATTGAAGTGTTGGTGGTGCGTTCTCTGCAGTGTTTTCTTTATTCACATCATTAGAAACCCTTTTTCCATTACTTCGACACTCAGCTGCTCGATGACCTTCTTTTCCACACTTAAAACATTTTCTAGTCCCTTTAAGACAATCTCCACCATGCTTCTTTCCACACTTTGTGCATAATGAAACATTCATCTTCTTTTCACCATTATTCTGAGATTTCTCCTTGAACTCCATCTTTCGTTTCTTGTCAAAACCATGAGATGGATATGTAACACCAACTTCCATTTCTACCTTGATAGCACAACGCACAATTTCTTCATAGCTACTGAAGTCTCTTATAGCTAATGCCCTTCGAAGACTTGGTTTTAAGCCACTGAAAAATCGATCAACTTTACTTTCAGGTTGGATGATAATACCAGAAGCATACCTTGCAAGTCTTGTAAAATTTGCTTCATAGGTACCAACAGATTCATCGTCCCTTTGCTTCAGTTCAAGAAACACTTTCTCCATCTTTGTTCGAAGAATACGAGGGAAGTACTTACTGAAAAACAAGTTCTTGAACTCGTCCCATTCCATGGACTCAATTTCATCTCTTGGCCTCGTATTCTTGATAAGATTCTACCATTGATCAGCTTCACCTTCCAAACGATATACTGCTAAGATGACTTTATCATGTTCAGAACATTGAAGAACTGAAAATATCTTTTCAGTAGTACTGATCCATTGTTCAGCCACAAGTGGATAGAAGACCCACTGAAAGAAGGTGGACGTTGCCTCATGAAGGACTCAATAGAATATTGTTCCCTTCTCTGCTCATTTGGAAGTCCAGAATGATTCATAGCTTGTGTAAGTATAGCAATAAGATTTTGCACTCCATCTCCCATAACATTTGTTTGTTCAGGAGGGCAATCATTGCATTGTCCATTGCATTGATCAACACGGTTCCTTCGGGTTCCAGCCATCGTCTAAAACCCAAAAAGAATAGTGTGAGAGGCAAAAATTATGCTAGGGAAAACAACATAATAAAGGGGGAGTACCTTCCATATCCAACATATTAGGTTTAATTATATGATCGTTAGCGTAATTCTATTACTATAACCTATACGTATACTTATCCCTAGGGACATCCCTAGACATACCTTAGAAATATCTCTAGGGATCACACTAACGTTTTCGCATCCTAGTTTCCAAAGGTTGACTAAACCTTTCCTCTGATACCAACTGTAGAGACCCGAAGCTTATCGTACATGGACATTATATTACTTTTGTGGAATACTTAGTACATAACAAAAACACACACACACGGATCGTAATAGTTTAGTGTCTTTGGAAACTCGGAACGTAATCTTCTAATCGTGGTGAAAGATCTTCAATATCTCCCATAAAGATCTTCCCTTTTTTTTACCTAAAACCTTTCTTTATATCCTGGGGAAAAGAAAACATAAAAGGGTGAGCTCAAATGCTCAGTAAGGGTAAACAAAAGAAATATCAATCACATCATATACATAAGAACATAGCTTTTGGAAATCTTAACCTGCAAAAGAGATCATAATATCATAACATGGGATAAATCATAGAAGTGAAAATGAGATCCCCATAATCATAACATAAAACTTGAAACTTTGTGGCATGCACACATAATCATGGAAATCATTTCTTGTTAGTCATGACTCATTTCCAAGACTATCTTAGTGGACAAAGTCCCTTTCTGAACCGAGTTCACTCCTCGTTTCAGTCCTGTATCACTGAACCAAAATAACCTTCCGTTCCAGCCATGTCTATCTCATGAGATATAAAATCTTTACCCAATGCATTGGAGGGAGATATAGGTCCCACCCATCTTATAATGAATCCTTTCTTATGTGTGCCACATAATCATAAAACATACATCATCGCATAACACATGTAACAAAAATGGGATTCTTGAAACATCATGACATCATAAATCAATTCATATAAGATAATGGAATTCATAAAAATAATTCCATCACAACATGATCAAATCAATGTAATAATAGGGATAAAAACAGAACCCTTTATTATCTTAGATGTAAAATAATTTTGATAAAACACTTGAACTTCATTCCTGAGGAAAATATCCTTTCTTCTTCAAAAACATTTTTCCTTTCATAACATGTCATACAACTTTAAAATAAAAGAAGTTGATTAAAAATAAACTTGAAAACTTTTAAAGGAAGCTTCTTGGAAATAATGTTTTAAAAATCCATTCATGCCGTATAAGTTAAAAAAAACATTCTTCGTACTTTTGTCGGAAAAGTCAAAAAGTACCTCGTATGAAAAACGACAAAAGATTCCTTTCATATCATTTAAAAAAAACTTACCGAAGGGTAAAATTGGATATAAACTATAGTAGAAGGATGGATATAATATTACATGTTGAGGGAACATGGATGTGGATGATAAAATACACCCCAGTAATTACCAAAGTAAATACAATCTCGGATAAAAGTGAGATTGTGATATTTCCCTTACCTTAGGTCCGACTTGCTTTGTAAGTGTCCGAACCTCCTGTATAATGATTTAAATCATGTTATTGACTTATTACAGAATCATATTCATTGTTATGATATCATATATGGTTCACTTATGACATTATATTACCCGTTCTTTTGTAAATTCCATGTTAAAGAAGCGTTTTGGGTAAAATCGTTTCATTTATCGTAGGTGTTTTGACTTGTTGTTCTTGACATCATTATTACTTATATCATGATTTACTCACTTCCAGAATATAAAATATGGTTTATATATCATATATATTCAGTATATATATATATAATAGGTAGATAAATAAAATGGAAAACACCGTTCATGGAGACGGTAGTCCGTACGTACGCATGAACTCTGTTTTCCTTTCCTTATTGTCTTGAAATGGAAGTAAGTAGATGACATACATATGTATATGTATACATAAATCCAGTAGCTTTATAATGTCATATATTTCATTATTATTTCTTATATATACATTATAATCATTCTTAAATGGTTAACATGGAGAATGAATCTCATCGCGTCGTGGAGACGGTAGTCCGTACGTACGCACGAGCGATGATATCATTTCTATAAATATTGAATTGAATTGGATTGGATTATACAATATATAAGAATCAATATGATGTTGTAATAACTATGTATAGTTATTCTTTACACCATTATACCCATCCATGTAAGGTGGTGGTGGAAAATAGATTACACCACGGCGTGGAGACGGTATTCCGTACGTACGCACGTGCGGTGATTTCTTTTTCCGTAGGATGGATAGATGGTGAAATAGGGTTGTTTCATTCTTATAATAACATATCAGTATGTAAGTAATACTGATGTTATTACTTTATCATGAAACAACTAATGAATAAGAAGTTGAAGAAGAAAGAAATTGAAAAGATCGGTAATGGATATTACCTCTTCTTTTGGAACGCCTCTTTGAATCCTCCACTTAAGGAACTAATATTGGTCTTTGGAGAAGCCCAGGACCTCTAGGATTATTCTAGGGAAGTGGAGAGGAGAAAATGGCAGGGGTTGGCCGAGCTTATGTGCTCAAATTGGTGTGAGGAGGAGGGGGAGGAGGTGCCCTTTTATATGGGAGGAGAGGGGCACCTTAGGAATATCTCAAAATATTATTTTATATTAAAGTCAAAATCGGTTTATAATGGTTCCAAAGGGTCTTATTTCGAAGATAAGGTGGGGATGGGTCGAAATCCTATCAACCAATAGGATTTAGACAAGTTTAGGTTCTTATTTTAACCTTATCAATTAGATTTAACTCTAAGTTAAATAATTTAACTTTTACCGTGTCTTTTTGTTTTCTTTCACTATATGGTTAATACACTTACTATAACATGCCAAACGAACCCCAGATTGTTTATTATTAATATATATATCCTTATCTATGTCATTTGGCCGATCCTTAGATTTTTAGGAATAAAATAACAATTAATAATATAATATTTGATTTAAAAACTATTTTGTGTCAATTTTGACACTATTTGATATATGATTTTTGTGAAAGTCATAACAGAATTATATGTTCAAACCAAGTTGATTAAATCAACATTAATATATCATAGTAACCTAGAAAATTATTGGAATTCATAAAAAGTCTCAAATTACATTTATTTTGGTGTTTATAACATCAATTATGTCAATATTTCATTAATAAGATAATTATTGCATCATCATTGTGTCATAAATGAATTAAATTATTTAATGTCTAAAAATTACAAATAAAATACCATTATGTAAGAAATCTTTTTAGATTTATAATGGATATTTACAATCGAATTTATCTTATGTATATCCCTATATTAAAAATGTTTTAGTAAATAAACATTGATTTTAACTATTTTAACTCTTCTTTAAATAAATTAATAATAAATGTCCTAATCTAATCCAAGTGGGCCTAAATGGACATATTTTATTTCTAAGTTTGTTTTTGGTCGAACTACACTTGTCCAATAGAATTAGGACATGTGTTAGGGTAATAGTAATATCATATTTACCCTTAGTTACCCTATTTACTATTAACCGCGGTAAAAAAAAGTAAAAAGTTACTATTCACCAAAAAATTATTTTTATCTCATTGAACCACATTTTACTTACTGATATCAACCGTGTCTGTCGGATTTTCGAAATTCCATTCACAGAAGCGGTAAAATTATGTTTTATGAAAAATTCAGTTTTTAACCTACCACTTAGTGGTTTCACTATTCATCAAAAATTGAAAGTTTTCAGAAAAAAGCCAAAATTTCATCCTAAGCTATATTTCATATTCCGAATTCAAAAATGAAGTCTATTTTACCAAATTCATAACATAGAAGTTTCATTAATTAATTTTATAATTAAATCCTGCTGTTAAAACAAATAGCGTGTTTTTAAGAAACAATATCTATCAAAAGATTGACACTTGTTTATGTCTGGTTTAAATGTGAAATTACATCCAATGACCAACATTGTATTAAATTGTAAAAATACATTCTAAATATAATTTAAAACTACTCCAATTAAAAGTTTATCACTATTAATTATTTCGATTAAAAAAGTTGTTTTTTAATTATAATTTAGTAATTTTCACTATTCATCAGAATATGAAAGTTATCCGAAATGTACCAAAATTTCACCTTAGGCTAAATTCGATACTCCGAATCCAAAAATGAAGTTCATTTTGAAAAATAATATTTACAGAATTTTAAAAAGTGGTTATTACTATTCATACCAGCTAGTTTTAATAATATTTTAATAGCATATCGTTGTTTAGTGAAACTCGGTATTGCGTATTACACATGCTATCGAGGAAGGTCGCGATTGCGTGTAATGCAAGGCAAGTCAAGGATGCGTGTTGTGCAAGCTCCTTTTGCTGTAGCGTACAACACAAGACATTAGTGAAATAAAAAAAAATATTTTTCATAAAATCTTGGGCTGTTACAGGATACTTCTTCATTGATGTAATTGATGTTGATAAATAATTTTCACTTATTTTAAGGCTCAATATTATTCTCTTATTCTTATCCATAACAGTGAAAAGGAAATTCAAATTTTTCCAGATAGATGTCAGGTCCATATTTTTGAAAGTTGTTCTATAATAACAAGTTTATATTGAGAAGATAGTTTGTTTTCTAATTCATGATGATGATAACCATGTTTTTTGTCTATATAAGATTCTATATGGGTTGAAGAAACCACTAAGGTATTGGTATTCAATACATGATCAGTTTTCTTTAAAATATCGGTTTTCAACATTGTGAAGTATATTATAAACTCTATTTCAATAATGACAACAATAAAAAGATTATGTTGTTGGTGTATTTAAATGATATAATATTTTTAATATCATATTAATTACAATTAAATTATTTAAAATAATATGTGAAAGGTGGGTTCAAAATTTCAATGATTAGTGAACTGACCTTTTTCCATATTTTATAAGTTAATCAAGGGTGGAATGGAACATTATTTTTTCAATCCTAATATTCCAAGGAGGTTTTGAGAAGATTTATAATTGATAATTCCATGGATATAATAACTCTGGTGTCTACCCAGATTAAACTATCATGACATGATTAAGGAAATATGGTTAATGTCATTGAATATAGACTAATCATTCAATGTTTTTTTGTTATTAATAATGACATGATCAGATATTATTTTTTCTATATTCTAAGAAGCATAGTATAAAAGTAATCCAAATGAAATCCCTTTACTTGCAGTAAGAAATAATACTTCAGTTTATCAAGGAAGAAGTATATTTTCATTTTCCATATGATGACTAATCCAAACAAGTGTTATTTTGTTGTAATGATGTAGATTGGGACAATTCAGTAGATGATTGGAAATCAATATCAGGTAGTTCATTCAATTGTGGAGTATTTTTCATCTCTTAGCAATGAAATAAATGGGATTTCATTTGTTCAGAATCTCATAAGATGAATATATTCTAACTAATCAAAATTGAATGTAGTTATTGTGGATAAAGAATCAACATGATGATATGGGAGTTGAAGTGAAGTCTCTTATTAAAATTCAATTACTATAAATCCCCCCTAAAATAAATTCTATTACTCATAGATGGAGAATATTAAAATCAAGTATAATTTTATAAAGGATAATGTGGAGCATGGTCTTGTGAAGTTAATGTGTGTTCATATAGAAACACAAGTTATAGATATTCTGATGAAGTCTTTACAAAAAGAGGCATATTAGTGGTATCAACTAGATATTAGAGCTTAGTTGACATCCCACACTTGAAAAGTGTGGACATGGGATCCCCTCTCCTCATGTAATAGTTTTTTCCCCTTATGTGCTGATATGTTCTCATTACAATGTTGCAACCAAAATGGAGTGACCTGTGGGTTCATTAAAAGGGTGGGTATCATGATCAACACAGATGGAGAAGATGTTAGATGGAGAATAAAAGTTGGTGTTGTTTTGAAATATGATGATGGAAAATATGTTTGATCAAAGGTTATATATCATTAAAATGGGGTTTATGGTGAGATATGTTTACTATTTTGGGAATAAGGTGATTCATTTATAAAATTATCACACTACTCATATATCTTACATTGAGCATGGATCATGTGGGATTAGAGTATGGTTTAATAAAATATTTTTTTAATATTTGAAATTGAATGAATGGAATTTTCATAGGATATAGAAGAAGATATAATCACGTTCCAATGTATGAAATTTTTTCAACAAACCCAATGGTGGAGAATACTGGGCAAATATATCTCAATGTAACTTTTCTGTATTTTGTGGTTGATTTTTTTTCACAAAAAATAGAGATATAGTGTTAGTTGTTAAATTCTAATGTGATAGTTCACAAGGTATGTTGAAAATGATCTAAGATAGTAGAATGGAATAATTGGAAGTAGTATAAAAAAATTTATAAGGTGGGGTAATTTTTGAGTGTTGTCCATATTTTTTGGGGCAAAATATTATAATATTTTATGGAAAATAAATGATTATCTTATATTAAATGGGTGAACCTTATATCTCTTAAAGGAGTGTTTGGTAAAATTGACCACATAGAAATTTCACTATGATAATTTCATATGGATTTTGTGGAACCACAAATAAAAATTGATATTTCCTCATATTAGTTACTCTATGCGAATAGAAAAGGTGGCTTATCATTTATAGTTGAAATAGTGTATTTAAAGGGTACTACCTAGAAATATTTATATATATCATCTTTTTCGGTGAAAAACAAAAATGGTTCATCTCTTATGGATTAAGATGATGATTTAATGGTCCCATTAAATGGTATTTCTATTTGTAGATGAAGGTTTCCACCATAAGAGAATAATGTTTTATGAAAATTGCATAAATAGTGTAGTACCCATTGATGGACGACCCACAATGGAGTTTTGGTTAATTGTGATTAACATGTTTTTGTATTCATTTTACTATATAAATTACCCATAATAAAACTATTTATTAGTGATAGAATTTAATCATAGATAATTATTTCTGGGTGAATTCGGTTATGTCAGAAATCAGTTTTGGAACGTATTTGTTAGGCATACTATTCTTTAAATTATAAGAGTTTCATGATGGCTCGAATCACAG